>OZ008370.1:121020138-121636487 GCA_963931995.1 Phaonia tiefii | reverse complement strand
TTACATATCTACAGTTAAAAACTAAATACAAATTAAAGTATTATAATTAAATTGAAAGAACAGCAACAGTGGTAAAACAGTACTCAGGAACAAAATTAAACAACAAATAGTAATAAATTCATGCAGGAGATAATAGATTAAACATGGACCTTGATAGATAAAGACTAATATGAAGATAAGAATGATATGAATGGGATAGGATTGATAAAACAGGAACAAATGAAGCTGCAACAGATGCAGCAGGATGAGAATGAAGCAGGAACAGATGCAGCACGACATATGAAGCAGAAACTGATGATTTAGGTGGAGCAGGAACAGATGACACAGGAACAGGTAAAACAGGATCAGATGGAGCAGGAACAGATATAGAGGTACTGAGGAACCAGGAACTGATGAGGCAGGAAATAGATTAAGCAGGCACAGCTGAAGAAGGACAGATGAAGCAGGAACTGATAAAGCAGGAACAGATGAAGGTGGAATAGATAAACTAAGAACAAATGAACCAGGAACTGATGATAAAGGAGAAGCAGGAACAGGTGAAGCAAGAACAGATGACACAGGAACAGATAAAGGGGGGACAGATGGAGCAGGAATAGATGAAACAGGAACAGATGCAGCAGGACATATGAAGCAGAAACTGATGATTTAGGTGGAGCAGGAACAGACGAAGCAAGAACAGATGATACAGGAACAGATTAAGCAGGAACAGATGGAGCAGGAGCAGATGACACGTAAACAGATTAAGCAGGAACATATGAAGAAGGACAGATGAAGCAGGAACTGATAAAGCAGGAATAGATGAAGGAGGAATATATAAACTAAGAACAAATGTACCAGGAACTGATGATGAAGGAGAAGCAGGAAAAGGTGAAGCAAGAACAGATGACACAGGAACAGATAAAGCAGGAGCAGATGGAGCAGGAATAGATGAAACGGGAACAGATGCAGCAGGAAGTGAATGAAGCAGGAACAGTTGAAGCAGGGCATATGAAGCAGGAACTGATTATTTAGGTGGAGCAGGAACAGAGGAAGCAAGAACAGATGACACAGGAACAGATTAAGCAGGAACAGAAGGAGCAGGAGAGATGAAGTAGGAACTAATGAAGCAGAACCAGATAAAGCGAGAACAGATGACACAGAAACAGAATAAGCAGGAACAGATGAATGAGGACAGAAGAAGCAGGATCTGATGAAACAGGAACAGATAAAGCAAGAACAGGTGTCACAGGAACAGATGAAGCAGGAACATATACAGCAGGATGAGAATGAAGCAGGAACAGATACAGCAGGACATACGAAGCAGAAACATGTTCCGTCATTTACTTTGCGTTTAAAACATACAGCCTCGTGCATGTTTTTTTTTAATGGAAAAAAGTGAATTTCCAGTGCTCATTCAACATTAGTTTTTTGCAAAAACTACTGTCAATCAAACCAAAGAAAAGCTTGATAAAAACTATGGGGACCCTGCGCCATTGATTTCAATGAAAAAAAAAAGTGGTTTACTAACTTTCGTTGTGGTCGCACAAGTACAAATGCCGCTGAACGTTCTGGACGGAAAATGTCGAAAAAATCCTCGATATGGTGTTGGCCGATCGAAGAGTAAAAGTGCGTGAGATTGTTGATGCCATAGGCATTTTATATGGCAGTGTGGTTTCGATTTTAAATGATCAGTCGGGTTTAAAAAAGCTGTATGCAAGATGGCTGTCGCGTTTGCTCTCCATTGACCATAAACGTAATCGTGTCACAACTTCAGAGGATTGTTTGAAGTTATTTAATTGGGCTACGAATTGGAGCCATATTCTCCGGATTTAGCCCCCATATTCTCCGGATTTAGCCCCCAGTGACTATTTCCTATTTCCAAACCTAAAGAAATGGCTCGGTGGAAACAGATTTAGCTCCAACGATGAAATTATTGATCAAACAAATGATGATTTTATGGACGTCGAAAAATCCTATTTTTTGGAAGGGATACAAAAATTGGAGAAACGTTGGACTAAGTGTATTGAGTCAAAAGGAAATTATGTTGGAAAATTTATTTTTTGTGCAAAAACAACTGTGTTTCATTCAATTCTAAGTCAATAAAAAAAAACGATCGTTTAATTACTTCAATCGAATGCGATAGAGAGAATAGATGGTGGAACTCATTAAAAGTATTGCAAAGAGTAAAAACTGGATCAAAGAATTCGTAGTTGTGTTTGAACGCGGGTAGAAAAATTGGAACATATTGTCTAGAAGCTCTAAAAGGAACATTAAAGTTCAGTGTAGAGACCAAATATGCTGAATTAAATCCAAAATTTAATGGTTTCGCTATGTATGAAAAGGGATGCCAACTAAATGACCATTTCTGTGGATATTATACATCGAGTATAACCATAGTGTAATACTTAAGAATTTCCATTACTCTTGTCGATGCCTCTTCATGATTCCCCACCCAGCAGTCGTCAAAAAGACTCGCAAAAGCATCAATTACAAGAGTAAAATACGATTGTGGTCAAATAACAATCTTTCAATGGTCCTTGCATAAACGACTATTGTGGAGTAATATAAAATCACTTGTTCAACTACCATCGAAATTATTCGCAAAACTATCATTTGGAAGAGTCAAGTACGATCTTTGACTACTAACAATCTTCCAATACTCGGCAAAATGCGTAAAAGACGTTCACTCGTCAAACAATAATTCTACTCCAACAATCGTCTGGAGGTTTAAAAAAAGACTTGCGAAATGATCATGATCCACTCCATTTCTCTCTCCGCGAATCGCTCTATTTGCACTGATAGTCTAACACAGTCTTTAGGTGATGAAGGTTATCACAAAAATATTAAAACCACCTCACATGGGTTTTTCTAACTTATACCCGAAATATATATAAAGGCAACATGGAAAAGAAACATTATTCCAACAATAGTAAATAGGAATTCAAACAGAAGTAAGTTTTCTTTGATTGTTATTTTATTGTTTTAAAATTAACGTACGTCAAATTGAAAAAAAAAACAATTTATATAGAATGTCTGGTGGAAAGTAGCTAACTAATGAAGAAAAGGAGAAGAAAAAAAATTAAGAAATTTAAGATTATCATGATGAAGGACAAATTTAAGATTATCATAATGAAGGGCTGTCCAATCGGGAAATTTCGAGGCGATTGAAAAGATCTAGATGTATCATTGACAATTTTATAAAATACGATGGTCAATATGGAAACACAAAACGACCAGGAAGGACAACGCTGATCAGTGACAGCGCCAAAAGAGAGACAAAAAGGGTTGTTGTTAAAGAAAACTTCAGCGATAAGGAAACTATTGCTGAATTGAGCTTGGGAGCAGGGTTGCGTCGTATTCAACAAGTAATTAAACGCGACTTGAAACTGTCATGTGGGAAAAAGTATGCAAAACTTGGTCTCATCCCAAAACACGAATTCTCCAGATTTAAATTCGCTGAAAAATACATATTTTTGGATGAGTGATATTTGCCGATGAAAAAAAATTCAATTTGGAGGAAACTAATGGCTCCGACAATATTTGCTTTCCACAGATTTTTCCAAAATTATGCGTCAGAGGTGAAATTTAAGCGGTGGCTCCCTTATGGTTTGGGCAGGTATGAGGTATAGACGAACCACTCCGATATATTTCGTTTCCACAAAAATTGACTCCTAATATTATATTCGACTGTTGGATGTCGCCTTAGTTAATTCTGGATATGAAATTTGTCTCCCAGAATTTATCTTCCAGCAAAACAACGCAGCAGTACATCGGTCTATGAAAGTTTCTGAAGTCCAGAAATTATACCAACTCTCGACTGGCCTGCACTTAGTCATGATCTTAATCCGATCGAGAGCCTCTGGTATATTTTACCTACCCAACTTTACCAATATGGGCGGCAGTTTAAGAATGACCGTTTTTGTTAGTTTTTAGCTAATTGCCGAGGGTAGAGAACATGTTGGGAAATTTACTTGATGGAAGGGACTTAGTTTCTGTTGACTGGGTTATTATAATTTTTTTTCCTTAATAATATTAATATATCGAATATTTTAATTGCCCACAAAATGAGATAGTAATATATTTGATAGATTTATTTTTTTTGCGATCACATTATTTTGTTCGCACTTCTGCCAACACAGAGCAATAGTGGGAATACATTTCATACAAACTACGGCAAATGTACTATTGGTGAAAATCATTGCATATTGCGTAGGGCAGCAGTAGGGGTATAATGCAATTATAACTGGTATACTAGTATTTTAAATGATATACTGTCTTGTATGTGATTTACCGTTTGCTTCAAAGGGTATCATGTGGGATGCGATTCGTTAACACATAGACCTCTTCCATACTATTGATTCCCGGGAATGTGCGAGGCGAACGGGCATCCTAGGCGATGACTAAGGGGAAGACAAACTGTGTAGATATTTTGAACTAATGCCAGTCATTGCCAAAACGATGTGTTGATGAGAATGTCCTCCTACGGATAATTGGCTCACAGGTTTTATTTTGTAGGATTATTTTTTTTAAGTTCTCTATGTAACGATGTCTTGCCTGGTCGTTTATTTGCGTTTGATATCTGGTTTTGTAGGTGTGGAAGATGTTTTATCGGCCAGTGTTGTAGTTTTTATTAGCATATTCACAGAGTTACTAGAAGGACAGGGTAGCCGATGTAATACGAGGGGCCAAAGAGAAGACAAAATCCCATTTACTCTTAAAGTGATGGAAGTGAAAACGCACACATAGGGAACACACAACCACATCAAAATCAAGGCCAAAGAAATGTCGGGCATTGAACCAATGGATGTGTTGAACACATTATGTGTTATGTATGGAGTTTTGTTTGTTGGTCTGTTGTGGGGTAGCCAGTCCTGATAATTTTGAAATTTGAAAGTTTGGAACTGGGAACATGAAGAAAACTGTTTATTAGTAAAATGACAAGAGGAAAGTGATGTCGTAAGCTTCTTTCAACGAATAACAATTCCGTGAAGTTAGAGGGAAAAAATTAATAAATAAGTGATCTACAAAGCCAATCAAATGTAAGTGAAGTGCATAAGATGTGAAAAAAATTAATAAAGTGAAGGAACACAATTTTTTTAGTAGCAGAACACAGGACCCTATTGCCAAAGAAACAGGTGCTAGGGAGCACGTATATTTTATTTATTTTATTTTTATCAAACCAAAACTCAGGGAATGCCCTCTATAAATGCAGTACATTGTGTTGGCGAAGGAAAATTGAGGTAGTGGGGGGTGGAAAGGGGGAGTAGTGTCTCTTGACATTTGCCTTGAATCTTTGTATGTCACAATTGGTGACCGGAGGTTTATTCCACATACGGACTGTACGGCTGAAGAACGAATTTTCTCTATAGTGTGTAGTGCGGTCAATTGGCCACTCGATAAAAAACGGATGAGAGTTCCTGGAAAGCCACGTACTTCGGCTAAATATCCTCACGTCTGGCATAAGTTGACGGATGTCCGAGGAACTCATACCATGGAAATATCGATAGAACAGCGACACGCAACCCACATTTCGACGATGTTCAAGGGAGGCAATAGAGTTGGATACCCTACTATCCCCTATTACCCTACTGTCCCCTATTATACTCCATCTTTGGCCTGATGTAGGTGGTGTAGATATTGAGAAGATCAGATGGAGTGACGTATTTCTTGCACCGCTTTAAAAAGCCTAGACACTTGAATGCATCTTTCGACACTTCAAATACATGTTTTGCCCAACGGGCATCGCATTGTATTTTCATGACCAGAATATCAAGAGCGTCTGATTCATCAATATCCACACTGTCCATAGACAATGACGACACACCTGGGTCAGCAATACGCTTATGCGACAACAAACAACACTGGGTCTTACCCGCATTAAAATCAACTCTATTCTTTCGACCCCATTCAACAATGGACACTAGATCCCGGCAGAGTGTTTCATTCATCGTCCGGCATTTGACTTCGATCTCTTGAAGACTTGGCCTACGATCGAATGAATAAGAATGACAGAGATTACTGTCCTCGGCAAAAGAGTAGATTGGATTCACAGTTTGACCCAGGTGATCGTCAATGAAAATAAGAAAGAGAGAAGGAGAATTCAATTGCCCAAATTTAATGGTATCTTTATAAGTGAAACCAGCACGTTACATATATCAGAAACTTGATTAGAATAATAATTTTGCCGATAATTTTACGGAAAAATGCCACAGGGCATATTAGAAACTTATGAGGAAAGAGGTAACCAATTTATTATGAAAGTCAGGAGGATCCATCCTATAACAGTGGCAACTTGAAGTGTATAATTAAATGGCAACGCCCATGTCATCCAAAAGAGAAGTACGATAAAATCTATACGAACCACTTCTATAATCCACATATTAAAGGAGGAGAATTTTTATTTGGCGGGGCAAATCTCCCCTAATTAGCTCAAATAACAGAGCAGGACGGTGGACGGAGTATACCGGTTACAAGTTAGCCATCGGATACCCAACCCTGATAGTTGAAATAAAAAAAAGATAAATTAAAGGAAATTACACATATAAAAGAAAAAAATCAACTACAATTTTTAAAATTAAGATAAGTGGTGGCAAGTTAGTTTATATTTTTGAGAAGTTAAATACTCCATTGTGTTATGTGGATTTCGTAGTGTTCAGTTTTTGTTAGTTTCTGTTAACATAAAATTCTGGATGAGGTTAATTATTATATGTATAAGTGATTGGTTTTATTTAAAATATTGTAAAAAGGATCGGGCTTGAGAAGTTAAAAACGAAAACGAACAAGAAAAAGGCAAAAGCTTAAAATTGTGACCACCAGACTTTCTTTAGATAGCTCTTTCAGGAACAGGGTAGGATTTGATTCAACAAAACTGTCATAGGGCAAAATTCAATTCCCCAAAATACTAAAATATACCTAGTTCGGTTCTTTAGTTAGTTAGTGGCTGAGGTGTTACATTTTTTTTTGTGAGTCAGTCTAAATTTTAGAACGAATTTAATAACAAAAATTAACAAATTTAATAGTTCTTTTAGGGACAATTCGGTCCCTGATAGCATATTATTTTTGATTCACTAAGATGATTGGTTCGACTCTATGCGGATAATAATCGAAATTTCGAATCGCAAATCGACTAACGAGAAAGTTAGGTTGTTTTTTACGACCGTTCGTGTATGACTGCTAGTCTAAAGTCTAGGTCTAAATTACCCTAATTAAAGTTCATCATTCAAATTGTTTAATGTAATAAATATATGATTTCATTCACAAATGCACCACTACGAGATACGATTTTATTAGCCACTGCTAGATTAAGTTTATGTTTACCTTTGTTTGTAGTTTTAATTATTATTATTTTTATTTATTTATTTTTTTAATAAATGTATGACTGTTGCGTTGAAATGAACAAGTTTTGGTGAAGTTTTCAATAAGGATTTCAGATATGGAAGGGCGCATGGAGTAAACGGGTAAGGCGAGATATTATTGGTGGTAAAGATGGGGTCATTTAAAAGATAAGTCGATGCCTATGGTTGGGAAAAAGAGCAACGTAGGTGGGTAAGGTCATCGAGCCCTTATTATACCCCAAATTGGTGAATGTGTCATAATGCGAAGGATTGTTATATTTTGTTTGTTTGTTAGCAGTAAAGTAGATTCTGAAATATTTTAAACATTAAGCACAGTGGTTCAGAATCAATTTTCATCGGTCAAAAGTCTATATCTTTTGATCTAGAAAACAATTTTGATTTCTGTAAAAAATTGGTTGCAGACAAGGAGTGAGAAATTACAATGACAGATCAACATTGCAAATCGCACAGTGGGGTATATTTTAAAAAAAAAGTTGACTACTTTTTGTTTTTTTCGATTTGCAACAAAACAAAAATTTTAATTTTTTTGTTGTTTTTTTGAGTTGTTTTGACGTAGTTGTTCATAGTGCGCACAAAAAACTTTATTTTTTTTCGTTTTACAAATATTAGGTTTTTTCAGATTTTGGAAATTCAAAAAGTTAGATTTAATTTTTTGACTTTTTTGAACTGTATCTCGAGCAGTTTGAGAGCTATAGCACTCAATTTGTTTGGGTTGGTAAACTTGGTTTCTTGTATTTAATACGACATCTAAATCTTGTTTTTGAAAAATATCGCTTTTGAAAAAACAATTGAGTTTGGACCAATATAACTTTAGTACGTCAGATCACGTCAATGAATTTTGATACATAATTGGAAAGGAAAATATGTTTCCCATTTTTTGAGGGCAAACCCCCACCACAGCAAGATAGGACCAATTTAGGAAAAAAACTCGAAATTGTTTTCTCTAAAACGTAAATAACTGTTTTTTCTGCAACTACTTCGAAAAACTAGCTAGAAAGATGGAAAGACGAGAAAATTCCCTTTCACCAGATGGTACCTTTTATACCGATAGGACTTCATTTGGCTGTGTTATGTCCAAAAAACTCTTTAAAATACACCATTTAGCATGTAAATCCAATTATTGCACCATAATTGCACACACGCAGTACTGCAATTCAATGAAGACCAAACATTTAGATTATTTTACTGCCGTAATGACTGAATATAGCTCAATTACTTCAAGGATTACTTCGAATCTAAAGACCAACTATTGGGCAACTCCTGTTATTTCTGGGTTTAGGAAAAAATCTCCTTGCAGTCATTTGTACTTTATTACTTTCACCCTGTTTTGTCTGATCGATTACGAGTATTAAACCCAGTTTGCGAAATTCTTCTTGGAAGTGTAGTTTTTTTGTGAGCCGTTTCTCCTTATTTTGCTCATTGTTCCTCATTGATCCAGATGGTCCAAACTCAAGATCATAGCTAATTTTTAAAATGTTTTCCATAAAACGAGTTTTGGGTAAATTAATTCGGTGTTAAATGAAGATGTTGGTTGTGACATTTGATGGATAGCAGTCTTTTTTAGCGGAAAAAAATATCATGATATGCCGGGAAGAGATCAAAATGTTTTTCCATTGCTCGCTGTCGTAACTGAGAATATTGATGCTTGCTTAGCTTTAAGTACAGAAGTAACTCAAGTGTCTCTTCTTGTCTCTTCTTCATCTTTCGGAGTAGGTACACTATTCCGAATTCTTCTTATTCTCAACTGAGTAGCAGTAATTATATTTTTATTGATTTCCGCTTTTATATACTTTCTGTGATTTGAGTTGGTGCATACAAACTTCTTTTATGTTATCACTTCCGCTGTCATCCTTGAGGTCTTTCAGTTTTCTTCGTTCGCATATTGCTTCAAATAATTTTGATGGCCTTCCAAATTTTGCGCAATTTATATCGATGTCTTCTACTTCTCCTACTACTTCAAATTCAAATATTAGTTCCCCTTCTAGCCACTGTTTGCACGATGTATTAAAGGTTTCACTTTTAGGTTTCACTTTAATGTTATTTTTAGATTCACTGGTAAGACAATCGTAAGAAATTTTATTTTTAATTATAGATAAAATATCGTTTATTTCCCAGATCTTCATCAATGCTTCCGACAACTCTTTATACACGAACAATTCCATGTTTATTTGTATAATTGAAACTAAATCAAATTTTCGTCCATTTACTTATATACTTTTCTATGCAGGTAGCATACAAATTATATGCAGGTAGCATAAAAATAAAACTTGTATGCAACATGTTCCTAAAAGAGATTTCTAAATGGCCACAATTGTCAAGTGTGACATATCTACCTGCTTCAGTTTTCTGATACAATACGAAATTTGGGTTTCTCCCTTTGTGTTCTAAGAATCATAAAAAAACTTTTATCAATTTCCAATGTTTCTTCCGATCCTAATATTGTAAATAGAGTTTAGCCAAAATCCGTGTCATAAAATGCAGATGCGTTACAAGTATGTTCTGCATTTTCAATTTTAAATTTTGTACATAACATCGGGCAATTTATTTCATTCAAATGAAAATATTAATTACCCTTTATTACCTAACGTATAACGACAGTAAAATAATGTCAAAGGTGTCAACTATGGTGCAGTAATTGGATTTACATGCTAAATGGTGTATTATAAGGAGTTGTTTTGGACATAACACAGCCAAATGAAGTTCTATCGGTATAAAATGTACCATCTTGTGAAAGAGATTTTTCTCGTCTTTCCACCTTTGTAGTTAGTTTTTCGAAGTTGTTGAAGAAAAAACAGTTATCCACGTTTTAGAGAAAAAAAAAATTCGAGTTTTTTTTTTACTAAATTGGTCCTATGTATCTTGCTGTGTTGGGGGTTTGCCGCAGGCAAAAGTTACCCTCAGAAAATGGGAAATATATTTTCCTTTCCAATTATGTATCAAAATTCATTGACGTGAGCTGACGTACTAAAGTTATATTGGCCCAAACTCAATTGTTTTTTCAAAATCGATATTTTTGAAAATAATTATTACAACTTACCTGTGACCAGGGGAAACAAGATTTAGATGTCGTATTAAATCCAAGAAACCAAGTTTACCAACCCAAACAAATTGAGTGCTATAGCTCTCAAACTATTCGAGATACAGTTCAAAAAAGTCAAAAAATTAAATCCAACTGTTTGAATTTTCAAAATCTGAAAAAACCTAATATTTGTAAAACGAAAAAAAAATAAAGTTTTTTGTACGCACTATGAACAACAACGTCAAAACAACTCAAAAAAATTACAATTTTTGTTTTGTTGCAAATCGAAAAAAACTAAAAGTAGTCAACTTTGGAAATTTTTTTAAAATATACCCCACTATGCGATTTGGAATGTTGATCTGTCATTGTACTTTCTCACTCCTTGTCTGCAATAAATTTTTTACAGAACTCAAAAATGTTTTCTAGATCAAACGATACAGACTTTTCACCGATGAAAATTGGTTCTGAACCACTGTGCGACAGTAAGCTCGCTTAGTGATGGCGACACTATCGAGTACTTAGCCAAGAAAAAGCTTCTCAAAATACCGTTCGCAACCAGTGTACAACTGTAGGTCCCAATCAGTGAGTGTAAAAACTAGAAAGCGCACGGCTCACTGGTTGTGAGAAGCCCTCTCAATCCTTTCATGGGATGTAATGGGAAACCATTTTTATTTCATGAGTTTTAAAATTCATTTACATAAAACAGTGATGCCACATTTGTTTACCAAGTTGTATGTTTGAGAATATGACAACTTTGATACATAATAAACTGTAATTTATTTCTACAATCAGAGCAACAATTCATCAGAGCAATATGCAAATGACAAATAGAGAAATACAGTGTTGCGGTATATTTCAAAATTAGTACATCTTAATAACAGGGTGGCAACTGTGAAAATTATGAAAATTAAATTTCAGATTCAAATAATGTATTTTTCTCTGAAAAGGACACAAAATGAAGGGCTGGAAATATTCAAACAGGCGGGAAATACGTAGGTGGCTTTTACCTCTACTAACACACCAGTTTACGACTACATTTCTTCAACCTGTAACTCTAATGGAAGTTAGTGACTAGGACTACCTAACAAAACAAATTGAGTTCAAAATATAATGTACGTTAATAGTTAGTATGTTAATGTATAGCTAGGAGAATCAAATTAGCCAATTGCGTTGGCTAGGCGATGTTATCAGAATGGATGAAGATGCACCAGCGCGAAAAGTTTTCGATAACGTACCCGATGGAAGCAGGAAAGAGAACGACTAAGACTCTGCTGGAAAGACCAGGGAGAAGAATCCCTCCGTATCCTTGGTGTTACCAACTGACGAGAAAAGTCGATAGATACAGCCAGTTGGAAGAATATGTTGAAATTTGTTTAATTGGTTTGTTTAATTAATATGTGCAAGACTTCTGACATCATGAGGTTATAAAATAATAAAATAATATTAAATAATAAATAATAAAAGTAAAGTAATAGTTATACATTTATGCCGGCTTTATCCTAAACTGCACCAACAAACTAATTGATCTTATTCGACTTGACGTATTTAAAACCATATTTATATTTAATCTACCGATAGATTCTAGCTACAATCCACGACCCAAATGTGTAACTTTTGGTGACAGGCTAGCTGCTTCGGTAGTGGAAAACAGTTCCGATTTTTTTTCTGTATGTGTGAAATATTAGAATTGTGTGACATCAACGGCGCTAACTATTACCCACCGACAATTCGAATATTAAGCTTTTAAGTCATTCGAAATCAGCTTAGAGGAAGTGCCCCAAATTTTATTAAAAACACAAAAACCGATTAAGCATCTATCGCCTATACTCGCACTTTTGGCTGATACCTCCGCCGACCATTGGACTCATTCCGATCGACTTGCTAGACAAATGCTTAAGATAAATACTTATATGAGTCTCTTCCCCCACCTGTACTAATTTTGCCAACAACTTTTTGGCCTTCATTGTTGCTGGATTACTGCAACTGCGTAAATAATTGAATGTTATGTTTTATACTCTACACAGCCAGAGACGATGTCTGTGAATAATAGGGTGGGGTATAAATAGAATTTATTTCATATTTTCGGAAAAACTTTCAAGAGGAGTGCAAATGTACCTGGCGGACAACCAGTAACTGACGTTTAATATTTTACGACACATTTAATAATTTTGAGCAGCATTTTCGTGGTGTCTAAGTATTACTTGATAATAGCGCCGTCATCTAAGACTGGAAGAAAATCGTGAACCGACGTTTTGTTTCATCGAAAGCGAGCTAATGCATATTATTCATGGCACCAACGAAAATAATCATTTTGTCATTACTGCAATAAATATTTACGTTGTGGCGTTGAATTTATACATTGGATCAGTTTTGATGAAACTTAATTTTTTCAATGAAGCTAGGCGACAATTGTCGAAAGGAATGTGATAGAGACAAGGCAAAACAGGTTCTCACATAAAGTAACCACACAACGTAATCTTGGAATCACCAAGAAAACTCACTGGTTTTTAAAGTATTATTTTTCTGAACAGGTGTAAAACTGTTGACCACGTTTAACAAGTCTAAAATTAAATAGCCCTCAGCCCATTGAATGTAGGCCGACGGCTTGGAAAGTTTCTTTGATAAAAAAATCTAATTTCATTCCACCATAAATACTATTTCATTTCATTTTAGGTGTGAGAGCGTGTTCGCTGCTCCTGCTACTAGAGCCACACAGGTGCCGCGTAATTTTTCGCAGCAAAACTTTTTACTATTTGCACATTTCATATTTGTTTATAAAATATTAAACATTTGGCTGAAAATGATTAACACCACGCATTTGACTATGAGAACATATTGTCGGTTGGCCCTGGCAGTGGTATGAAAGCTTTCAATTTGAACTAAATTTGCCATTCGATTAATATCGACATCATAAGATTAATATAAAATCTGATTCCATTTGCATATTTTAGAGAGCATATGATAACTGATGATCAGGATGTGAAAGTAGGAGGGATGAAAAAAAAATGTTTGCGGCTGCTAAGATTATTTGACTTTAAGCCCCGTATTAAGCTCAAATGAAATATTCATTCAATACAAAATATCATGAACCAAAAATTTCTCTAACTTTGCAGTTGCTTAGTACTCAGCTCTTTGGGAAAATTAAGTGAGTAAAATCAATTGCAGGGTAGTTTTGCCAAAATTGTGGACAATTGCTGGGAGCCGACATTTTGACAAACAAAAGTAACACCACATACAAATGGTCTACCAAGCGGAATTATTAATGGCACATTTGTAAGGTGAAGCGGAGATATGTGTTAACTCTCTGACGAAATACCTTGCGACAATAGCTTTGTCTGTTTACTTTTCCAGCAAGATTTATCCAGTAACTTTTTGCAGAGAGTAAAAAAATTTTACGCTCTTTTTTTTCTCTATTCCAAAAAGTAAACAGACAACATTTTGTGAAATATTGCAAGAAAACAGCAACAGGTGTAAACAATTGAAATGGCAAAGGAAATAAGAATTTACGTCTGCATTTTCATACGTCTGCACTTGCATTAGGTCACACTGTATGTATGGACGTTTCTAGCATAAAAACAAATGTTTTTATATTCTAATTTACAATAGACGTTAAAAAACAATACAATTTTAAACACTTACCTATGCCATTGTTAAATTTCAACTTCATTCTTCTTTTTCACACAAAAATATTGCAATCAAAATGTAAATAAAAAACAGCTGATCGAACTTGCAAAATCTTGATAGAAGAAATTCCTCCAGTAACATTTTGCAAGTTCTCTATCATTCAACTGTCAAAAAATTCTGTCTTTGGCTCTCTCGTTGCAAAAGTTTTGCAGTAAACAGACAACATTTTGTAACATTTTGTACAATATTGTACAATATTGCAGTAAACAGACAGACCTAATTTCATCTGAGCTAACTATAAGACTTTAGTAGAATTAAATAGGGTAATAAAGCTAAAAGCCTACATATTTATTAATTTAAGCAGCAACATAACTCTGCCAAAGACCTATCTATTTTCGGGGATAGTCCTCATTGTCGTCCGATGGCCCACGGGTATACCTACCCTGCAGGCAAATTGCCAACTAGTAACATTTTGGGACAGTCATATTACTAGTTATTGCAAGAACTGTAACAAAATCGATTGGTAGTGGTTAGTTGAATAAGAACAAGAACAAGAATAGACAAAATAAAAAAAGATCGACTACGCTGCTTTATAAGCATATTTACTCTGCTTACAACAAAATCAATCAAGCAATCATAATATATGTAGTATATATAATATAATTAATATACATATCTATAATATAATAATATACATATATGTAATATTATATGTAAGCAAGAAACTGGATAACTACTATACAAATGGTATAAAATTGAATAGTCTACAGTAAGAAACTAACGAACTAGAGATACTAGTGTAAACAACTAGTATGAAAACAGTACTGAAAAAACTAGTCTCCAACTAGTTTAATAAAATATTGAAAGCAACAAGTATTTTAACTGGTATATAACTATATATAAAGCAACTAGTAACACGCCTATGACATCCCCATGTAAAAATCGATAGTTCGTCCTATTAAGAATGTACAGATGGGCAACTAGTATGGTGCTCGGCGCAACTAGTATGTTTCTGTCCACAAACTAGTTACTTTGCCCGCAGGGTAATTATAGCTGCAAAACTCTCACACAATTAAAAATACAAAAAAATTACACGTTTTTCGTTTCTCCTAAACATAAATTTTCCTTTGCGAAATTTAGTTGTGTCAAACGAAACGAAATTTTTCTTTGCACGAGAGAGTATTTTTAACCCTTAATCTTTAAACTGCCAGCCTCTTAGCAAAATTTATTCATTCCAGCATAAAACTAAAAACGAAT
Source organism: Phaonia tiefii (assembly GCA_963931995.1). Classification (NCBI taxonomy): domain Eukaryota; kingdom Metazoa; phylum Arthropoda; class Insecta; order Diptera; family Muscidae; genus Phaonia; species Phaonia tiefii. The sequence goes on along the minus strand of OZ008370.1, from coordinate 121,621,253 downwards.
TAATGAAATATTTATGCAATTTATGTTCACCTTCACAACACGTTGAAATCTTATCGACCAAACTACATTCTCGACAATTTGTCAATGCCGTTAGGAAATACCCCAAACAGACGTGCTTCCCTTTTCAGACAAATCCCCTAATCATTGCCATTATTGAGGGCACCACATAAAACTCTCGAGTACTCAGCGTGCAAATAAAGTGCGTCTTAATCTCGTGATAAAGTTTTCAACTACATGCATATGTACATACATACATACATTGCTTGATTCCTTGACAGTTCATTTGTTTTTATTTATTATTTTATTACTGTTTAAACAACACACAACATTCGTTCACCACTTATAGTTTCTGCACATTTTGCCGCGTAAAAAAATTGCTACTTTGTTCTAAAGTGGTGTTAGAAAAACTAACAGAGAGAGAGGGGGTGAGAATATGTCGCGCGTCAACAACCGCCGCAATTGAGTTAAACCAAAAGGTAAACAAAACTTCGTAATGATTCGTTATATTAAATGGTGTAATATAGGGTAGTGGTGAAGGTAAGGTTGGCTGTCATAGAATGTGCTGTGAAGGAGGTGTGGTGTTGTAGAAGGTGGTGGTGGTGTTGATAAATAGTAGTGTGTAGTAGTAAAGTTAAGGTGGGGGTAATTAAAGTTCCTGGTGGTTGGTTTTAAAACTTGCAATGAGTTAGTTTTGATATTTTTTGCGCCTTTTCTTGTTTTCATTGTTGCCATTTCAGTTTAATAACTTAATTTAAAAATAAACAAAAACTTGTACAACAACAGTGCTTGAGAGAAAAGTTATCAACTACAACCAAGTGGTAAGGGAATAAATAGTATGGGTGAACTACAAATTAGAGACAAAGTTCTAGAACAAAACACAAGTATAGTCTAGGTACAGTGAGGGGCAAATGTTTTTTACAGCAATTTTAAATTTATCTATTGGGGCTAATAATTTTCTTCGCACATGCAGAATTGCGGATAATTGTAATAAAAAAGAACCATGAGTCAAATGCTAATTATGAGACTGCCCATTTTGTAAAACTTTTCCGTACTTTCAACAATAGGCTAATATTTTGGTTCAAATTAAGTACACCAATACCTCGCTTTGCGTCGTTTCGTTTTGTGTTTTTTCGAAGTTGCGTCGCTGCTGAATTAGAACTAATTTTTTATATTTTTATAAACAACATTATAAAGAAGCGATTGATGATACGATATACATACATACGAGTACATATCGTTACCTTAATTTAGAAACGACGTACCTAACCATGTGTTTGAAATAGCGTTTTTTTTCATATTCGTATAGAAAAACATAAAATACATCGTTACTGAAAAAACTAGTGTGATGTGCACGCAAAATTTGTCTCCTCTTTATAATTCAAACTGGATTAAAACATTTTTAAAATTCCTGAAATTATGAAATTTATTAAGTTTTTTCCTCTTCCTGTAACATTTTAAAAATGTTAGTTACGTCCTTTCTAAATTATGGTAACGATATGAAAAGATATGCAACATATAATTTCAATATCCTACAATATTCCTATTCCAACTGACAAATACAGTTTCTGCATTAGTCCAGTTTTTAAGCGAATTCAATTTCCAGCGGTTTGTTTTAATATTTATCAGAAAAAGTACAACGGATTTGTCAAGAATAAAAAATCTTTTACTTAATTGTTTTAAAACATGTTTGTGAGATTCCTTGTAAATAAAAATAAAAAAATTTCTATCGTTTGAGTAAAATCTCTTTTATGCACATACAGCCATGGACACTAATCACAGCCCTGGACACTAAATTAGCACAAAACTACTCTTAAGTTTGAAGTACCTTTTTTTAAACTTTTTTACTATACAGGGTGATTCAGGAAGTTCCGGACAAATTTCTCCAGCGTATTCTTTGGCTCATTTCATGAAGAAAACTCCACTAGGACCATGTCGGAAAATGCAACGGTGGGAAATGGCAGCGGGTTCAAAATTTTCGGATTGGCGGTCGGACTGTAGTAGGGTAAAGTTGCTAACTTCTGAGCCAGTTGTTTGGAAAGGTCTTTAAGAGGCCTTTCAGAATTAATTAAAACAGAAGTAGAAAAAAGTCAAATCGCCGAGATACAGAGCCTTTTTCTGTTGAAAGATAGCCATACCTCTTACCTTTCCAAAATGACCTAAACGAAGCCCAGTGGTCTTACCGTTCCAAAGTTATGTCCATTTTACTGAAATGCAAAAATGTTTGTTTTTGGAAGCGAAATAACAGCACACATTTATTTGTTTTTGTAAATTAACACGTTTAAGATTTTATTTTATTGAAATTTTTGGCTAAAGAATCAAACACATAAGGAAAACAAGTATTTGATGTTAAAGGAAGTTTTCAATGTGGTTCCCATTTTCTACTAAACACAATTGCAGCAGTTTGCGAACCACATCCGCCACGTTTAGTTCACTCATCTTTTCACGAACTTTCACCGCAGCTTCCTCAATGCGTGCAAGTAACTGCTCACGATTGTGAATCTGCACAGAATACACACAATCTTTCATGCAGCCCCACAAAAAGAAATCAAGTGGTGTGAGATCTGGAGATCGTGGCGGCCAGGCGATTGGTCCAGCTCATCCAATCCAACGTCGAGGGAAATTGGTGTTAAGCCAATCCCGCACAATAAGCCGTAATGCGCTGGAGCACCATCTTGTTGGTAGAAAACATGATTTCGTACTGCAAGAGGTACTTCCGCTAGGATTTCTGGCATGACTTCTTGCAAAAAACCCAAATAATTTTGCAAATTTAACATGGGCGGAAGTACTTTTGGCCCAATCAAGGTATTGTCGATGATGCCAGCCCAAACGTTGACGGCAAATCGGTGTTGAAATGCTGTTTCTTTCTTGTTGTGGAGATTGTCATGTGCCCATTCGTGCAAACTATGGAAATTAGTTATGCCTTCTCTCGTGAATTGCGCTTCGTCGGTCCACACAATCGATCGTAAAAACATAAATGCGTGTACATCACGTTGCAACATCTCACGGCAAAAGTTGACGCGTAGTGGCAAATCGGCCGCCAAGAGTTCTTGTGTGAATGGATGATATTTTTCTTTGTGAAGGACGCGCCATACTTTTGATTGTGCCACACCAACTTGGACCGCGATTTGTCGTGTGCTTGTCGTTGGGTTCTCTCTCGTCTATCGCATCCAAAATTAACTCTTCAACTGCAACGTCGTGTTGTTCATTTCCGGGACGCTCGATTTGTGTAAACAACGTACCTTCACGAAATGGGCGGTGCGTCTGACTGAATATTGTTCGGTTTGGTGGTCGTAGATTAGGAAAACGTAATGCATATTCACGCGCAGCAGCTCTTGCATTACCATCGCAAAATCCATACATGTAATTAATGTCTGCTAATCTTCGTTTGAATAAGTTGTAATTTTTACTAATTCAAAACACAACGTACTCGAAACTGTTGCTGCAGCAGAGATTAGCGTAATCAAAGAAATGTGTGCTGTTATTTCGCTTCCAAAAACAAAAACAAACATTTTGGGCTTCGTTTAGGTCATTTTGGAAAGAAAACAAAAACATAAGTTACCTGCCATCTGGCTGAGCAAATTGGGGTAATGTGAATTTTTTTTTTCATTCTTTTCCCCAAAGCTCTGTATCTCGGCGATTTGACTTTTTCTACTTCTTTTTTAATTAATTCTGAAAGGCCTCTTACAGACCTTTCCAACAAGCTCAGAAGTTAGCAACTTTACCCTACTACCCGACCGCCAATCCGAAAATTTTGAACCCGCTGCCATTTCGCACCCCTCGCATTTTCGGACATAGTCCTAGTGGACTTTTCTTCATTAAATGAGCCAAGGAATACGTTGGTGAAATTTGTGCGGAACTTCCTGAATCACCCTGTATATACGAATAATTATGGTATGCACGCTTGCTGCAGAGCATCAAGCTTCTGTCAAACAAAATTTTTTTCCGTTATCTCTATTTTATTTTGTTCTTATTGTTAGAATGTGCAATTAACATCTTTTGTTTTGGATAGTAAATTAGCACAATGTGAGCGGAACGGTCATAAAAAGGTTTTGGTGCATATTTGTTGGCCTACGGTAATTTTTTTTTAAATTTTTGTGCAATTTCTCTAGACTTTTCCTAAAAATGGGACGGGGAAAAAATTATACGCCACAAGGAAAAGCATATTATATTCAATATGTCTACTACACAGTGTGTAGTGAAGGTAAAATGCAAAAATTCTTAACCGGTCGAGAAAACTGGTCTATGTTATTAATTACATTAACATCCCTATTCTGTGTATGTGGTATCAATGAAATTGTAACCACAAAATTGGTACAATGTTGTCACCATTGTTTGTGGCTGGTATTCTGGCAACACGGTGACAACGAAAAATTCACCACGTTTCAAATAATTCACCTCACAATAACAGGTTGTCAAAAGCAGAGAACACAAAACATATGGCCTTCGGCACAAAATGAAAGCGGCAAAAGAGGAAAACTAAGCATCTAATATATTTGTGTTTTATTGAATTAAAATTTTTACATTGTTACTTAGGAAATTAGAGCGCACTGTAAAGACACAGCTGGAATGTTATATTGCCTTCCTCAAGGAGCATAAAGAGATGCTAAGCGGAAAGAATACACCTGCACATCCGCGGCGAATTGAAGAAGGGATTTACTTTACCATCAACTCTCTGAACTACACCAAAATTTCACCACCGACAAAAGCTCATGCGGTCGGTCCAACTACTTGGGATATAGGCCTTTAATCTTGAGTATATAATCGCTCATATCTCAGACATTTATAATCCGATCTGGTTGAAATGGTTATTATTACAAAGGTCTTTCTAAATTCTATAAATTTTGTGCATAAACATTTTGTTAACCTATTGGGGAGTTAATTAAAAACCCGATTTTTAACCTCACATTTCTGATAAAAATTAATTGTTTTGTCAAAAAAATTTCCTATTATACTTATTTTTGGTAGGCTTCGATAATATACACCTTTTTTAAGGTATAATACTCACCGATATCCCTTCAAAGGCCGGAGATATTTACGTTAAAAATGTTGATATACATTTGGCGCTCTAACAAACACAAGTATTTTCTTTTTTCTGTCCGTTTTCCATAGCACAAAGTAACAAAAGTCCTTCCTTCATTTAATTATGCCCCCTTGTCATTTTGGTACAAAATATATTATTTAGTTTTTCCGTATACTCGTACACTTTTATTGTTTACTTGTAGAATTTATAAAATATTTTTGTATCCACTTTCCGGCAAACAAAACAGCTGTCACGCGCTGTTACCTCCTCTTTGGCAGGTAACAGTTTTTGATTATTTTGTCACCAACAAAATAGCTCTGTTCGAGTACTTTCCCAGTAAAAATTTGCATGAATCTACTTTTGAGAGCGAAACAACAATTTTACTCTCTTTATGAAAATTTGCAAATAGAGTACGCGAACGACTTCCAGTAATAATTTGCAATGAAACAGCTGATGTTTATGTGTGCAAGGAAACAGCTGATTTTTCTGTTTGCATTTCATTAAACAAAAGCAGTAATTTTTATTTGGAAGAAATTTTTATTAATTTATTAATTTTTATTCTTCCAACAAATACATTTTTGGAAGTTACCACAAGTTCCAATACAATTGAAAGAAATTTTATCCTTTGCCACATACATACATTCTGGCGTGTATTTCCATACCTTTGCTACTGCCACAGTTGTCCAATAATGACGTCGCCGGTTCACCAGATTTTCCTGAATGCCACTGCACATTATTGTTTTCCATTTTGTTTCTAAATTTCACAAATATATTGAATAAAATATTAAACAAAATAATTTGTACTTACCTCTGTCGTTGTTAATTTATTTTTGTGTTTTGTTTCTTTACATAAAACAGCTGATTTCAAACAGCTGTTCTATCTTGCAATTTTATGTTGGCTAAAATTTCTCCAACAAAAATTTGCAAAATCTCTAACATCGAACTGTCAAAATTTTCACTCTCTGGCTCTCATTTACTTTTGGACTTTTGGAGTAAACGAACAGAGTTCAGTAAAAATTTGTACAAATTTGCACAAATTTTCGAGTACTCGAACAGAGCTAATGTCTCAGAATACCGATTTGTGACAATTGCCACATTGCTGTCAAATAGTAACCGTGATGACTTTTGTAACCCTGGCAGAATAGGGCTGTAAAAGTAATAAAAGTTGTAAATACAATGAAAAAAAAAACACAACTGATGCAGTGGACTGAGTCCGGAAGTCAAAGAAAGATCCGTTCACGTCAGCACGTGATATTGCCAACGAAGTTAACTATGTATTTGGGTTAAAATCATCAAACTTATCCGAAGACGTCACAATGACGCTCAGCTCTTTGGACGCACAAACCACCCTTTTCATAAAAAAATATTGCAAAGCGTTTACTCTTTGCTCATACCCATAAATTAAAAGATCTACCATTCTGGAAAAAATTCTTCGGAGTGATGAAATAAAGCTAACTCGAATGGGTCCGGATGGTAGAGTAATAGTTCATTGCCCTAAATGTCCGACACTCAATCCACGCTACACACAGAAAACCGCGAAGTACGCCGGAGAAAGCATTATGGTGTGGATATCTTTATCATGGCATGGGGTTGGGCCTATTGTGTAGATAAACGAAAATCTAGAGTGTCAGCAGTATTTGGATATTCTGAAGAACCAAATGCAGCCATATGCTTCTGAACCAATCCCAGTATCGTTCACATTCATGCATGATCATGATCCCAAACATACATGAAAAATTGTCCAGGAGTGGTTTGCTGAAGAAAGAATCCCCATTTTAGACTAGCCGGCTCTAAGTCCCGAGTTTAACCCTATTGAACACCTCTGGTATAATGTGAAAAGTAAGATTGCTCAATATGAATGATCTTTGGACCGGTATACAGGGTGTTTGGTATTCCATTCCCCAAGAGCGTTGCCAAAATTTGATTAAAAGTATGCCACTTAGATGTCATGCCGTAATTGAAAATAAAGGTTATTCCACTAAGTATTAACCAGGTAATCAAAAATCATTAATATTTTTATTAATTACTAAAATATATTTTTTTTTATTTCAGAAATTTTAATTTGTGATATTTTAGGATCCAGCTAAAATCTGGCATGAAATTAGTTGATGGCTTTAATTTGTCGACAATTGGAAACTTTGTTAAAACTTTGCTTGTTTTTTAACAAGAATACACATCTTCACCTCACCTCGCATAGTGACGGCGACACTATCGAGTATTTAGTCATGGAAAATTTAGTGTCCATGAATGTATATGAGCGCCTCCATTTTGGGGACCGTGGGGAAACATAGGTTCTCGACCACAATTTTGGTTAACATATTCAAAATCCTACTGTAATTTCCATTTATTTGAGTGCCCACATATGTAAGTGCGCCGGCCAGTATGTTGGTTTTCAAGGGTGACTGTGTCTCAAGGGTGCCTCGGTCCCAAGGGTTCCAGAGTCTCAAGTGTGCCTGTACCATTTTTATACTGACTTTTGTAGGTCTTTACTCACTCTGAAGCGGTTTGTTGGTTTTTAAATTTTACGCACGCCCCCTCATCAACACTTTAGCCAATTGATTCAATATTAACACTTCTCATCAGAAAAGCTCCGACAGTCTGTTGGGCAAAGGTGAATGAAAAGTGTAAAACGCATTATAGAGTTACGAGTATGAATCAAGATATAATTAAAATTTATTTAAAACGACCAACTTGCGATGGATATTTAATTGCAACTTAACAAATATGCTATAACAGGCTTTAATAATATTGACCCAAACAAAAGGTCTCCAGCCAAAGTGTTCTGGTGGAATTCTTTCCACTTGTGTCGTTGAGAGTGTAGTCCATATCATTTGAAATTTAAAAAAAACATTTAAAATTTAAAAATTCCATTTGAAGTTCGATCATTCAGTTTTATTCTTCCATCATTTCTTAATTATATATAAATTCAAAAAAAGATCAATTGATTTTTAAAACATGTCAAGTGAATTTTAAAAATCGGCAGATGAAATTGAAGAAAAAACGGAAAGACTTTGATATTCGGGGCGCCGCGATCTAATTAACTAACTTTGTAGATCACATTAAAGTGGTCGTCGGTGGTGCAATGACTAGTTTGCGTGGCGCTTGTGCATGAGAACGTGGGTTCGATCCCTGCTCTGACCAGCTTAAATTTCTTTCGACGGTGATCACCTCGCTGAGTGACGGCCTTATTCATAAAAAGGTTTGAGACGTTGGAGAGACAGTTTATCATACTTAAAAGTCAACACAACTCAAAATTCTCCCAACTTTTTATGAATAAGGCGGATAGTATTTACTTATTTATATAAAAGCTTCTCAAAAATACCGTTCGGTACTGGGCTAAAACTACTTGTGTCCAAACATATTGTGTTTGCTATTCAATATTACATGTTTGAGACACAATGATTAATATGTTATAATATATTAGTTTGCGACCCACAAATATATATATGTGTGTGATACAAATACAGCTGTGTTTTTTGCACTGTCGATAAGAGAATCAAAGAGGGACAACGAGAGAGTCTATCTTGCAGTGTTTATCTGTATTTTTGCATTATTCTCTCAGTCAGTGAGTCATAAATATTCCTGAATGTGCGTGTAAATTGCAGATGAACTGATTCCTGCTTTGGCTGATGTATTGCGTTTTAGTTTCAAGTATTCAATCGTCAATGCTTCATCGGACAGAGGTTATCAAAAGCGCTTGATCAGTGGAAAAAGAATAAACGAAGGCTCGGACGCTTAAATGGTTTCTGATGTTACACTGGTTTTTGTGTTTCGCATATATTTATGTATGCTACCAAAGTGAGAAACGATTTTGAGGTAAGAAACTGGAAAGGGCAACAACGTGAAGCCCTTTGTCTGTCCGAGCCTTTATTGGGAAAATCGGAACGGCGGACCATTTCTGAAATAAACGCTTGGCTTGCATGAACTAGATTTGTATATACATAAATATATTCTTTGTGTACCAACGCAAGTGATAACCAACGCATAGCTGAAACCTTCTGAAAACAAAAACGTGAGAGACAACAAAGAAAGGAGAAGCAAAAGAGCAGCAGACTCTCATTTCATGAAAAAAAAAACAAATAATGCATTCAATGCACCTTAATGAAAAACAGGCCGTTTTAAATCTTTTAATTTTTTGTATTAATTATTTATAAATGTGGATATTATATTGATAAATTTAATAACAATAAATAATACATACAGATATATTGAAATCAAAGAATAATTCCTTTTTAAATATTATTATGTTCGAGGGAAATACGCATGTTTCCACGTAAAAGCATATATGTTTGCCAAAAAACATGATGCTGTTTACATTTAAACACAAGTGAGTTTGGGACTTGCAAACATATTAATGTTTGAAGTGTGTTCCTGCAGAATATGTTTGGGAGAATAGGTTAGAGAGGCTATTATTTTTCAGCATGTACCAGCCTGACTTTCGGAGTAGATAATGGTACCTCTGGCGGAGATTACGCCACAGCTTCAGTTAAACTTCTCCGATTGCCATGCCTTCTGCCTGAAAACGCTTAAATGGTCTGGTAGCATTCATGCAAGGTATAGATAGGCGCATCTCTTTAGAATAGCCTCCCAGTCCTACTTTACCGTCTAGTTTGGAGCTATTACGCTTTGGAGCTTAACGACGCTTCTGTTCTATCCGTCCGACGGTGGTGAAGCTTCCCTTAACCGTAGACCTTGGTGTCACTCAATCCACTTCTAACGTGGATTGCCGCAGTTTCAATAGGCACTGTTGATCCATAGTGAAGTCATTTGAATGCCCAGCAAATCTAATGGTAAACACACTATTGTCATTGTTTGGGCCTTTGTGAACAGACTTAAGGGCCAAATACACGACACCAGCATGCTGGCGCAATCAAGCGATGGTGCCAGCCGATTGACCGTGGTGTGATTGTACCAGCTGCTGGTGTAAAATCAAAAACAGTTTGATATTTTAATGATTGTACCAGCTAATTTCACAATACACCTCGTGTCGTGAAGAAGTTGTCAAGCAGTAAACATCGCGCGACTATGAATTCGAAAGAAAAATTATTTTTTTATTATAATAAATTTATTTTATTTTTATAAATTAATTTATTATTATAAATACATATTACAATTTTTTAGAAAGTGTTCTTTGTTTTTTAACCATCTCTACATCAAAATTTACTTTTAATAGAATATCACGCTTCTATTGTTTCTTTTCCGGATAACAGCAATAATAATTGCAGCACAAACTTCGTCAATATTCATTAAGATCTTTTCAGCACTTCAAGCTTGGTGTTGTGTATAGGGCGCTTTAGGTACCGGCCGGCTCTAGTACCGGCCCATAGTGGTTCAGAATCGATTTCCTTTGGCCAAAATTCAATATCTGGTAAACGTTTTAAGTTCTGTAAAAAATTAATTGTAGGCAAGGAGTCAAGGATTCTCGCGATATAAAAAATAAATAAATGGTTTCCCATTAAATCCCATGAAGGGACCGGGGAGAACTTCTCACAATCACTGAGCTGTGCGCTTTCCATTTTTCACTCACTGATTGGGACCTACAGTTTTACACCGATTCCGAACGGTATTTTGAGAAGCTTTTTCATGGCTATATACTCGATAGTGTCGCCGTCACTGGTTGGAGCAGGGATCGAACCCAGGATCTCCTGTACAAGAGGCGCGCACACTACCCATTGCACCACCGACGGTCATCGAAATTGAAAATCGCACAGTGGGATATATTTAGGAAAATTTCCAAAGTTGACTGCCTTTTGTCTTTTTTCAAATTTCCAAGAAAACAAAAAATTTGGTTTTTTTCTTTTTATCTTTTTTTTAAACATAGTTCGACATAATTGTTTCGCATAATGCGCACAAAAAATTAAAATTTTTTCGTATTACAGATATTCGTTTTTTTCGAATTTTGAAAATCGAAAAATTTTGATCTCTTTTTTTCAAATTTCTTGAGCTGAATCTCATTCAGTTTTACAGATATTGCACTCAATTTTACTTTCTTCTTAAAAATAGTGATTGGGTGGCTTTAATATGGCAGCTAACTTTTGTTTATACCAAATACAGTTCGGTTGACTAAATATTTTAAAAAATATTGTTTCTAAAAAACATAACTTGCAACATAACTTCTTTGCATCAAATGCCTTCAATGGGGATGATACACACTTGGAAAGACTGATCTTCCCCCCAATTTCTCAGGGTAAGTTTTGCTGCCCGCCCGATTTATTAAGAATGGCAACGCAAAAACTTTTAAGGTTCCCGAAGAAAATCTAAAATTTTTTATTGTCGTTATATTTTGTGTCTTGGCGCACCTTGGCCAAAACATCAGGTGTATATCAAAAAATCTGAAATTAATATTCCCACAATTTTACTGAATTTCAGAATTGTTTTTTTTTTAATAAAGTTCAACATAGTTTGTTTTGTTTGTGCCGCTGCATAAACTGAAAAATGTACAAAAAAAATCGGTAAAGAAAAAAAATCACTGAATTTGTACTATCCGCACTTGAATTTGATTCTTGTCCATTTTATTCCCTTTATTGTTTTTAATAATTGTCCAAATCTTTTGACCTACACTGTAGGTATGTAGAAAACAACAACCTTAAGTTTGTCGCTGTTGTGTGTGTGAATACAAATAATAAATAATGCATAAATTTAAAAAAAAAAACATTAATAAAGCAAATAATAACAACAAAAACCAAAACACAATTATAAACTAATAAATAAAACTACGACGACAAAAGGATTAAAAACTGACATACATATTAAGGGGAGATACTGATAAATATGGAGAAAGGACAATAACTACCACACAGATGCAATCTATCGATAATTGAATATTAAAAATTACTATAGGCAACACATTGTGGCGTATCGGTTTTAGGTTTCGTTTAAATAATTCAACCAATATCCTTTCTATTAGCGAAGATTTGACTTGTTTTTACCTAAGGGAAGCAAACTCTACTACACAGTAAAAAAAAGAACATACAAGGAATCATCACTTTAAGACTACAAAAGAGTCATAACTTTAAGACGAAACTTGCGGAAACTGTTGAACAACCAATAAATTTTGATGAGGTGTATGCCCCACTAGGACCAACAAATAAATTCCAATAAAGGCGTTACCAACGTCAATTTCCGCACAAAATTGTCATGTGTTATCCTCATATTCCCATAATATCTATAAAAACAAAATTAAAAGTCATGCAGGAACATATTGAGAAGGAGTCAGCAAAAGTGGGCCTGACAGTAAATGAGGACAATACAAAATTAATGGATTCAACGAGCAGAGCCTCCACGCGCTTAGACCAAAGCGTGAATGTAGCTAACGGTTATAATTTCGAGGTGGTGGACGAATTTATATACCTCGGATCTGCCTTAAACAAAAACAACAACGTCAGCCTTGAGATCAAGCGGAGAATTGTGCTTGCGTACAGATGTTAGTTTGGGCTAAGCAAACACTTTAGAGACAAACCCGTCTCTGGAGTAACAAAAGTTCAGCTATACCTGACTCTCATTTAGCGTGTCTTACTTTATGGCGCAGAATCGTAAGTCCTATCGCACGCAGACGAAACATCTCTAGCAGGTTTGGGAGAAAAATACTCAGACGTATTTATGGCCCTATAGTGCACATCGGCGCTATATGAGCTATATCGAGACATTGACATAGTTAAGCGGATCAAGACAACGCAATTGTGCTGGCTTGGCCATGTCAGTTGAATGGATGAAGATTAACCAGCACGAAGGGTTTTCGAAACCGACCTCGATGAAGACGAACAATAGTAAGCCCAAGACTCTACTGGATGGATTAGGTTGCCGAATCCTTGCGTTCAGTTGGTATTGTCAACTGGAGAGATAAGGCAAAAGATCGAACTGGTTGGCGAAATATGTTATCTTCGGTTTGTACGGTGCCTGACCCACCGGGGTTGTTCCACCCCGGATAAGTAGTAAGTAAGGAACATAAAAAGGGAATTTTCGTGACTCAAGCAAATATAGTAGTGACGCACATTCACTCAGGCACGCTCTCTTGCGAAGATTTTTTCTGTACCCACATTCATGCACACTCAGGTGAGTAAATGCTAATTTACATACACGCTGAAAAAACGGTCTCTGTAACATAACATATTTAGCAGGAACAAATTTTGCAGGAACCATGGATATGTTTGGAACACACTTCAAACATTTATATGTTTGTAAAAGTGCCAAATTCAGGTGTATTTAAATGCAAAACATTAGCATGTTTACTGGCAAATATGTATGCTTTTACGTGGAAACATATGAGTGCTTCATCCCAAACATCCATATACTTACGTGGAAGCATTCGGGTGTTTCCCCAAACTTCCCAAACATAATAATATTTATAGCCTGTTTCTCTATCTCGAACGAAAAGCTAAGCGAACGAAAATCAGTCACTCACATTCGACTCAAATTTGGTCTCTTTAAGTCGATCAAATTTTCATTCACGTGATTTCATGTTTGTTCCTAAGTGACAGCACATTCGAAATAGAGAAACCAAAATTTGTACTGCAAAATTGTATGTTTTCATTCGCCTTGCAAGAGTGTGAAACCCAAATCAAGTTTCTTTCGTCTAGAACACGAACGAAAGCTTTCGTTCCAGATAGAGAAACAGTCTGTTAGAAACGAATTATCCTTTCTTTCTTTATTTATTATAATTAATTTCATCAATATATATCCACATTTACATATATAAATAATTAATACAAAAAATTAAAAGATTTAAATGATTTTTACATTTACTTGCTTTGAATGCACTATTTGTTTTGTTTCGAATCTGCAGCTTTGTTGTTTCTCCCTTCTCTGTTGTCTCTCACGTTTTTGTCTTCAGAAGGTTTCAACTATGCGTTGGTTATCACTATGCGTTGGTACACGAACAATATACAAATCTAGTTCATGCAAGAGAATCGTGTATTAATTACTTGTATTTTTTTATTATATTTCGCAAATGGTCCGCCATTCTGATTTTTTCAGTAGAGACTTAGGCAGAAAATGAGATTCACCTGTTGCCCTGTCCAGTTTCTTTCCTCAAAATCGTTTCTCACTTTGGTAGCACACATAAATATATGCGACACACATACACAAAAACCAAAGCAACATCACACACCACTTTCGATATCCTCTGTCCGATCAACCATTGACGACTGACTACATGAAATTAAAATACAATACATCATGTACATTTAGGAATATTTATGAATCACTCACTGAGAGAATAATGCAAAAATACAGAAACACACTTACAAGATATACACACAATCATTGCCAGTCTTTTATTCTCTTGCTCTCGAGAAAGCGTTAACAGTGCAACAAACACGGCTGTATTTGTATCACAAACACAGATATATTTGGTCCACAAACTCATAAGTTATAACACATTAATCATTGTGTCTCAAACATGTAATATTGAATAGTAAACACAATGTATTTGTACACAAGTATATTATATTTGAGACAACCTCCAAACACATCCAAACAACAAAAAACTATAAATTTTTTGACGTGTACATATGACTCGTGCCCATCTGTAGTGCCAACGTAATGCAATGACTTGTTTGACTCATAAAGAGATAAAAGTCATTAGTTTCGTAGTTAAACAAATATGTAGTTGATTTCCTAAGAATTGAGTTAACTGCGGTAATAATTATTAACTATGGTTTTAGTTGATAAATTATAAAATTTGAATTGCCAACATCGGAAACGAATTTCCACAAATAATGAAACAGAATATAACATAATATTGAATAAATTTAATAATGAAATGGAATAACTCATAAAAATCCTAAATTTATTTTTTTTAATTAATCCTAACGATCTAAAAATACACAAAATTAGTCGAACCCATGAATCGTGCCTGTCTTGCAAACTGGCAAAAAGTAGAGCAAATGGTCCCGCTAAACCCATTTTAGAAGATGTAATACTATCTACAATGTTAAAGGTTTTACCGAACCAAAAAAATGCGTCAACGAAGCAACTGAGTCGGCGTTTCAAATGTTAAAAAAAAAAAAAAAAAATCCGTTTCCCATTATATCCCATGAAGGGATTGGGGAGAGCTTCTCACAACCAGTGAGCTGTGCGCTTTCTAATTTTTCACTCACTGATTGGGACCTACAGTTTTTACACCGATTCCGAACGGTATTTGGAGAAGCTTTTTCATGGCTAAATACTCGATAGTGTCGCCGTCACTATGCGAGGTGACCGCCGCGGAAAGAATTTTTTTTTTAAGGTGGTCAGAGCAGGGATCGAACCCAGGATCTCGTGTACAAGAGGCGCGCACACTACCCATTGCACCACCGACGGCCACTCAAATGTTGCAGCAAGAAAATTTCTAGCCTTAGTCAAAGGCATACCCCGTGAAAAAAATTTCGCTGAATCCGTGAAGACGGAGGAACCAGTCTCTTAGCCTGACCGAAGATTATGCAGGAGAAAATGGTATTTTATTTAATGTTTGATACAATGCCGCCTTGGAATGAAAGGCATAGTGTAGTGTATTTGAAGAAGTATTTCAATAATTTGTATAAAAAACATTTAATTGCGG
Source organism: Phaonia tiefii (assembly GCA_963931995.1). Taxonomy (NCBI): domain Eukaryota; kingdom Metazoa; phylum Arthropoda; class Insecta; order Diptera; family Muscidae; genus Phaonia; species Phaonia tiefii. Next base: position 121,605,696 of record OZ008370.1, on the reverse strand, counting down.
TTTTATTAAGTATGAGGTATTTGCTAACCAGGCGCTCTAGTTCATATCAACTAAGCACGTAGTTGTGTTGAGGTAGTGCTATTCACCAAAGCATAGTTAATTTCAAATCAACAACTATTACATTCTTTTCTACCATATAATTGGTTATATTTCTTATTTGGAAACATTTCCAGTAAAATCAACTATGAATAGTTGATAACAATAGCCGGATTAGTTAATATGTTAGGTGTTCATAAATGTAGCAATCACTAACCAGTTCATCTGGGAAGTGAGTGTTATTTTGGCAATTATCAACTACGAACTTTTCGGATGAAGCAAATCAAGGCCGTCGGTGGTGCAATGGTTAGTGTGCGTGCCTCTTGTACCTGAGATTCCGGGTTCGATCCCTGCTCTGACCACTTTAAATTTCTTTCGGTGGCGGTCACCTCGCATAGTGACACCGACACTATCGAGTACTTAGCCATGAAAAGGCTGTTCGAAATACAGTTCGGAACCGGTATAAAACTGTGGGTAGAACTATAAATCTAGAAAGCGCACTGCTCACTGGTTGTGAGAAGCTCTCCCCAAATCCTTCATGGGATGTAATAGGAAACCTTGTTTTTTTTTAAACAAGAGAACCTAATATGTTAATTTCATTTCCAAGAATGTCTATAGTTCTTTAAATATTGGCAAAAATATTGAATTCTCAGTCCACAAATTATTAAAAATAAATTATATTGTATTTTAGATAATTCTTAATTCTCAATGCAAACCTGTCGATCATAATTTGCAAACTATTGAAGGTTTTAAGCACAATGTGGCAACCTTGTATTTATTGACAAACAGTGTGGCAGAAATGTTTCAATCAAGTATTGGATGCATAAACGCATGTTTTTTACGATGTAGCATGAAATTAGAAAACATTTTCGTAAATATTTACACAGGCAAATAGAAATGCGTGGAGCAAAAAGTTTTTATATACAAATGTAGAAACGAGTGGTTCGAGTCGACATGAAATGATGCCTTACAGTGGTGATCAAAATTGTGAATAGAATAAATGAAGTGGTAAGGCATACAGGATGACGAATATAGAGGATCAGGTAGAAAGTTAAATACGTAACTGGAAATTGGCTGGAGCAAAATGCCATCACCCTGCCGGGTATCGACATATAATTGAAGAGCCAGGCTGTTACACAGAATATTTATAATGAAACATTCTTCGTTAAAAATTCCTTATTATTATTGCGTAAAATTTCATTGATATTTAAAAAAGTTTCATAAAAATGTAACAAATTTATGCAATGCATTATAAGAAAGGGGTTTCATACAACGTTCTTCAATGATTGAATGAACAATTTTCATTATAGCTACGAAGCTTTTTCATAGAAGAAGACATAACAAGGTAGACATAAATTGATTGAACAATTTAGGGTTTTTAGGAAGTATTTCATAGATACACAAAAAACTATTGTCCAAAAATAGCAATTAAGACTTTGTTTAAACACGAAAACCCGATCCAATTACTTTTAATTGAGCCAATTACTCGAGTACTTGGCTGAAAATATGTACGAAGTAAGTAACACAATTGATACATATTACTATTTCACTTTTGGCAATTATTTGTGTAATAGAAATTACAAAATTCGTGATTTAATAGACTTTAAATTTAACTTAGTAGGAAAGTATGGCTTTGGAAATCTTCGTACCAGTATGTATTGAAACAATTGTCATTACGTTGCGTTTTCTTTAATCCCTATAAGGCAGCTGATGTGATGTCTGTGTGGGCTTTGAAATAGCGAATGAAATATTGCTTTGAAATTAACATCGTAATCACGGTGATTATGTAAACGCTGAAAAATTTGCCTTCTTTTGATGTTTGGATGGAAATATAAAGTGTGTTTGGCCCTTGTCGCCACACATTGTGTTTGCTATTCAATATTACATGTTTGAGACACAATGATTAATATGTTAGAAGATATGTGTTTGCGACCCACATACATTTATGTTTGTGATACAAATACAACTGTGTTTGTTGCACTGTCTCGAGAGCAAGAGAATAAAAGAGGGACAACGAGAGAGTCTATTTTGTAAGTGCATCTCTATTTTGCATTAGTCTCTCAGTCAGTGAGTCATAAATACTCCTGAATGGGCGCGTAAATTGTAGATGAAATCAATGTTTCTTATTTTGGTTGATGTATAGCGTTTTAGTTTCACGTATTCATTCGTCAATTGTTCATCGAACAGAGGATATCAAAAGCGCTTGATCAATGAAAAAACAACAAACGAGGGCTCGGGCGGTTAAATGGTTTGTGATGTTGCTTTGGCTTTTAAGTATGTGTTTCGTATATATGTATGTGTCTTACCAAAGTGAGAAACGATTTAGAGGAAAGAAACTGAAAAGGGCAACAACGTGAAGCCCTTTGTGTGTCCGACACTTTATTGGGGAAATCGGAACGGCGGACCATTTGTGAAATAAACGCTTGGCTTGCATGAACTAGATTTGTATATAAATATATTCTTTATGTATCAACGTATGGTGATAACCAATGCATGGCTGAAACCTTCCGAAAACAAAAACGTAAGAGACAACAAAGAAAGGAGAAGCAAAATATTCTCATTTCATGGAAAAAAACAAATAATGCATTCAATGCACCCAAATATAAAAAGGCGGTTTTAAATCTTTTAATTTTTTTATTAATTATTTATAAATGTGGATTTTTATCGATAAAATTAATTACAATAAATAATACATACATATACATTGAAATCGAAGAATAATTCGTTTTTAAACATTATTATGTTTGGGACTTGCAAACATATTAATGTTTGAAGTGTGTTCCAAACATATACATGGTTCCTGCATAATATGTTTGGGAGAATATGTTAGTGAGGCCGTTATTTGTTAGCGTGCAGCAATAAAAAATTGGAAATGGTTTTATTGTTTTTTAAAATATTCTCCGGGAAGATCACTACACTTTAGGTTGCGCTCAAACCAATTTTCGAAATAGTTTTTCCACTCCGATTGAGACACCTTTAAAACATGGTTTTTGAACGCTCCAACAGCTGCTTCGGGCGTCGAGAAAACGCAGTTTTTCTTGATGTGAGGGTATAAAAGGAAGTCATTGGGTGCCAAATCAGGGCTGTACGGCGGATGACCCATCAAGTCGACATTCTGAAGGTCCTTGGGAAATTCTAGATTTTATATTTCGAAGACACTCCTTAAGGACTATCGACTGGCATATGTTTGGTTGGTAGAGAATTTTTCGTTTGGGCACAGTGGGCGAAAAACCGTTTTCGTATATGAAATTCAAAATGAAAAATTTTCGGTTCTGAAGATCTTCTGAAATATGTGGTTGCCATATTCTGAAAGGATGTGTCAAGCACTACCCAACTGCACATATTTGGTTCTTGGAGAATTTTTCGTTTGACCACAGTGGGCCAAAATCTTGCACAGGGACCTCACACAGAAAATTTAAAATTCTGAATTTCTGAAGGTCCTTCGGAAATTCTAGATTTTATGTTTCGAAGACACTCCTTAATGACTATCGACTGGCATGTATTTGGCTCGTGGAGAATTCTTCATATGACCATATTTTGCCCTAATAGTCCCACTATATGTGACATATTTAAATACCAATATTTGGGATTTGGTTGCATATATATTAGTTTGTGCAGCAAATATATTTAGCTTGCAGTGTGTTTTTATTAATTACTGTATTTTAAATTTCTGCATCGATTATTTAATTGAAAAAATCAATAAATTGCCGATTTAACTTTAAAATGAAGTGCGTAACAGAGCTCTGTTAGTTGCATAACAGAGCTCTGCTAAGTAAATTGGTTTGTGTCTTTGCTATTTTAAATACGAATTTATCTACACGCACATTAGTTATGGTCCGTCTTCTCTTGTTATTCTTCCTTATTTCTTCGATTACTGTTGGCAAATAGATGGTGGTGACCGACTCAGAGTTGCCCGCCTGCGTTCTACTAAAGGCACTGTGGCCAAATGACCGACTATACCGAAATAAACCCAATAATTTTCTTCCATGTGCTTTTTCCACGAACAAATTTTGTTGGATTTAGCTCATCGTGAAAGACCCATACGGTCGATTGCTATTTCGTTTCGGGCTCATATGCATAGATCCGTAATTCATCACGTGTGACGATGTTATACACTGCATTTGAGTTATCGCAGTTGAAATTTTTCAACATTTCTTTGCTCCAATAGACACGAGCCTTTTTTTTGAGCATTCATCAACTTATGTTGTATCGAACGAAAACATATATTCGTCACGGCCAAATGAACATGGCCGAGATGCTTGTCATACTATTGCTCAAGGATGCCTCAATCTCAAAGGGTGTCACATGTCGGTCTTGCTTAATCAGTTCACGCACAGCATCGATGGTTTCCGACAAAACGACCGAACTTAGACGACCTTCACGAAATTCATCCTGGAGCAAAGGGCGTCCGAGACTAAACTCTTGGTACCAGCGATTTACAGTGGCTTGTGATGGTGCTACATCAGCAAAAGTCGAAACAATTTCTTGTCTCGATAATCTTATGTCTATAATCCACGCCGAAAATCGTATAAAATCATCGCACGAAAATTTACACGGGTTAATTCCATTTTTTGACCGAGATGAATTTTTCAAAATATTTTACTTTAAATAGAAAAAATTGTGTTCGTAAATGAAAACGTTCTATGTATGTTCATGCTAACAAATGCCAAACTTTCCAATGGAAGTTCCAGTTTGATCGCTTAATAGAGTAGAAAAAACTTAACAAAAATTTGTTTTAATTTTATATCTTTATTCTTCATCTCTTTGTATTTTTTCAACGTAATCGCAATTTATTTCGATACATTTTTGAAGTCGATAAATCCACCTGGAAAAACAGTTTTCAAAATTTTGAAATTTGCACCTTCTGGGCTCCATACCATGCTTTGTTGTTTGGTTTCAGGATCGTACTTGTAAAACCATGCTTCATCACCTGTTACAATTTTCTGGTAAGTGGAAGACTTTCCGTTTTTGTATTTGTCAAGAAAATATTGAGCAAAACGCACACCTGCCTCTTTATACCCTCACCCATAGGAATGGGGGTATATATCATTTAATAAGTACAAAAATTAAACACATAGAAGGAGCCATATTAGACCCTTAGTATCTTGGAACGAAATTCGTTTTAGGACTTTTTAAGACGTCTGTCTGTCTGGCTGGCTGGTCAACACGATAACTGCCGTAAATCTTTACAGATCACAATGAAATTTTGTCAGTGACTGTTATTTGCCAATATTGAGTTTAGGATTGAAAATAGGCGTTTTGACCACGCCCCTTCTGGTACCTCCCATACAAATCCACACATTTAGCACAAAATCATATTTCTTTCAAACCTTTCTTCTAGTACATGTGATTAGCTTCAACTCTCACACCGGTTAATAATCTGTAAATGTGTACTTAACTGGAGGAAATGGGCGAGATTGTCACGCACATTCTGGTACCTCCCATACAAAACAGGGTGTTCGTCCGGGTTGTCAATCCGATAAATCGCGTGAAACACAAGTTGGTCGTATTTGGGGTTTGCCGACTCCATATCTCCAATATATCATAACCGATCTTAATAAAATTTGGTACTGATCAAAATTTTGGCAACAACATGCCATGCCCATTTTGGTACCTCGCATATAAATATTGGGAGGGAAACTAACTAATATGGGTATTCAATAATATTTAGCGCAATGTCGTCAATCCGTTATTGAATATGGTCACTTTTGAGTATGGGCGTTTTTTAACAGAACTCCCACGCAATGGATGACTTAGGGTGAGGGTATGATTAAGTCGGTTCACCCGACTGAAACTTATGTACTGGTTTTGAGCTGCAGTTAAAATTCTAGGAACCCATCGTGCAGATTTTATCGTGTATCCAAGATTATTTTTTAAAATTCGCGATACAGCCGTGGCATTCAAGCTCAGTTCTTCAGCAATCATTTCCTTGGTCTATCTTGGATCTTCGTCAATTTTAGACTTCACCAGCGCTACATTTACATCGTGAGTCGCAGATTTTGGACGGCCTTCTCAAGTTTCGTCCTCCACAGAAAAATGACCGGTGTGGATTCTCCGGAACAACTTTGAAATAGGCACAAGGGATGGCGCATACACTCCAAACGCTGTTTGACATTCACTAAATATTTCCACAGGCTTGAGCTTACGCCGAAATCTAAAGAGGACCCAACGACCTCAACCCAGTTGGAAATTTCCTATAGACATCATCAATGACAAAGAACTGACATGCCAGAGTCATTGCTGACTTTCCGACCCGCTGCCATACAAAAAACGTCATGACACCTTCTGACATTTACATACATTTGGCCAAAATGCAGCAGGAACTTTCCACAGTTTGGCAACAGTGGTGATCACCTTATGATATGTACACCAGACGTCTTGATTAACCATTCATCAGTGGGTCAGTTACTCAAGACGTCTTTAAATCTGGTGGTTTCGGATCATCTTATAGGTACTTATTTATTGGAATTTATGTATATGTGCAGATGTATGTATTTGTTCTGTTGCACCCCAGCGGCGGAAGTTGCAAGGTCTTCCCCAAATAAGGCATGCGGAATGGTTCTTTTATAATGCCTTCCTAAAATAAGGCCTGCGGAATGCATGTATTTTTTCATCAGATATAACCAAGAAGAAGATTTTTTACAATTTTGAGAAATTTCTTTTCCAATTCTTGTTAACCGTAATTTAATTGGAAAATTTCATACAAATTTTAAAATTATATTGTTTATTTAATATTTTTCAGGGTATTTTTAAAATTTTCAATTTGAAGTTGGGCGTGGTAATACTTTCCAAGATAGATACATACATACTTATAAATAAATATGTAGAAGTGGATAATGATTTTGTGATAAAAGAAATTATTTTAATTTTATTTTTGTTTCACAAAAGTAAATTAAAGTAACTGCCTTCTAAGGCCTTCCTCTTTGCATTAGAGCTGCGACATCGACATCGATGTTTTGAAAACATCGATGTTTTTGAAAAACATCGAGTACTTTTTACATCGATGTTTTAGTGCCGATGTTTTTCCAACATCGATGGTTTATGTCGATGTTTGCATCGATGTTTTTCTGTGTGACGATTGTAACAAATTGCCTTAATATAAGGAAATATAAACCATAAAATATTAATATAAACTCGAATTGTTTATATTTGCTCATTTATTCGCCGCCAGACGCCAACCACCACCATTATGCGTAGCTGACTAAACATGGGATGTAATGGGAAACTATTTATTTTAATCAAGTTTTGTAATTTTTCACCTTTATATCGGGGAAAAGGGTGATTTATATGTTGATATCACATATCTAAAAGAGGATTGCAGCAAAAACAAAACATCGGCAAAAGCATTGATGATCGAAGAAACATCGATGTTTGTGACCAGTGGTGTAAATTACTTCTTCTGTTTCAATTTTGGTACCTCGATTTCTAAAAAAAAGCCACCAAAAATTAAACATCCCCAAAAACATCGATGTTCTGAGGTCGATGTTTTATCGACATCGATGTCTCTTATTTGAAACATCGATGTTGTAAAACATCGATGTTTTGAGATCAATGTCGCAGCACTACTTTGCATGCCTTCAGAGGTCTTGTTTAGGCAATGGACAAGGAAGGCGTTGCCTCCCAATCTCACGCAATGTTAAAAAGAAAGGAGGAGGTAATGTGTAGGGAAGGCCTTACGAATTTTAAAGAAGACCTGTTTGGTCATGATTTCAGGTCTTCCAGGACATGACTTCCTCTGCTGGGACGATATTGAATAAAATCAGAAAGATATAATGACAAAAAGTGAGACATACATACATAATTATAATGCTCTGAAAATTAGCATATTCTTCTAACAAATTTCAAATAACTGTGGACTTATGACAAAACAACCTCTTTCTAAAACAGCAATTTTAAAGTGGAAAAAATAACTGGCAAAAATTAAAAATAGTGTAGATTTCCATTTTAATATTACATTTTTACCAATTCTTTTTTAAAAATAGTTTTGAGGTATTTAAAAAGCTTTTTCGCTCCCCTTTAATTTATTTAATTTATCGCTCCCCTTGCTATTTTAGAAAGAGGTTGTTTTGTCAAAAGTCCACGGATATGAATTTTGATATAAAATAAATTCTGTAAACGAAAATAAATATAAATTTTCCAGTTTTGAAGTTTTGAAATCCACATATATGGCTCGCAGTTGACAAATGATGAAGGCATCCTCAATCGACATTCAGCATTGTTCATAGTAAGAGTCAGCCATGACAAAGTGCTGGCAAATCAATAGGTCGATCTTAAATAAATTGTCAGCCCCTTCACAACTCAAAACTAGTGACATGTCCCGAAGATGTCTTAAATAAATTGTCATCACCTACTGAATTAGTGCTAAGGAAATACTCTACTGACAATGTCTTCAAGACAAAATTTCCAACTGGGAACCGTTCGACCCAACATTTGCATGTACACGAGTCGCGTACATTAGCCATTCCAGCACCGACAGTGCAATGGTTCACATATTCGTCCAACGACCACTGTAGGGTATAACTTCTATAGTGACTACATTCAAAGCACTACAGATAACAACATGGCGTAGTACACCATGGCGTAGTACTCGCCGTAGTATCCGTATTGTAATTATTTAAACAAATAACACATATATATATTATTATTATTATGATAATTTATTTATACATTGCTAAACAAATTGTTAAACAAATTTTTGTACCAAATGTTGAGTGAAAAGGACAAGATATTGTAAAGCAGCAACAACCCCCGACAGCAGCAGCACCACCAGCAACGCCAACTAAATTTTACTACAACGTGAGGCAGCAGCAACAATGACAGAAATAGCTGCGATGTGTGCGAATCTCATGGGGGCGCTAACTGAGGGGGTGTGGCGTGTTACACATTTGGCCACACTGTGTAGTGTGATAAGGTCTAATTACTTGTTCGCACTACGACGTAATACTTTGTTGTTGCTGCTAGATAAATTAATGATTCTGCAATGTAGTACAAAGCAGACCCACACTCATACATACATACATATTTACTTATGCATTTGTACGCACTGAGAGCCGCATCATCGGCTCACCTACAATTTTACTCGTTGTGTGGGGGAGGGGCGGACAGGAAAATATCTGAAAAAGATAAATATTTTTCTTTTGTTTACCTTTTTTGTTATAGCATTTGTGGTGGTGGCTGGCTGTTTCTGTTGCTGCAAACAGACAATAGATCCAAATGTCTGATTGATTGTGCATTTGTAGGTAATTATAGCTAGGAGGGGTGTTTAAAGAGTTTCCTTACATTAGAGTGCATTAAGATTTAGAGTATCGTATTCAATTACATCGATTATATTGTATGTACACGCTGAAAAATCTGTATTTTGTTGTTGTTTGGATGTAAATATAACATGTTTGTAGCTTGTCGCAAATATCGTATACTTGCATCCAAACACATTTAAGGTGTTCACAAGAGTATCCTAACTGTTGTATGTGTCGTATGTGCTAAAGTTCTACAACAGCTGTACAACTGTAGTAGATTTTTTCCATACAAAAGTCTTGTACGATAGTAGAACTTTTGCAGTTATGTTTTTGCGGGGTACTAAGCGATCAGCTGATATCATTTGTTTACAATTTAATCATTTTTTCAGATTGTAGCAAGGCGTAGTGAAGGTGGTTGCACCAATACAGCTGATCGAGTTTGTTTATATTCGCCTCACAATTACAGTAATCAAAAACTGAAAACCGGTCCACCGGTGGGGTAGAAGATATAATTTTAAGCTGAAAATATAAGATACAAAAGTTTGGGTAACATTCTATATCAGGAGTTATGGGCCATCATGTACATGATTCCTGCAATATGTTGCTGGGATCGTTTTTTTTCAGCATGTACATTTGTTGTATGAGAGGTCATTCTTGAAAACGTCAAACATGAGAAATAGTCCAAGAAAATAATTTTTTTGGTCATAAAATACAAACGTCTGTTCGCTGTTTATTTCAGGATCATACAAATGACTTGCAAATAAATAAAACAAACAATACAACATGAAAGAGGAACCCAGGAATTGCGGTTTGAAATGTTAATTTCACGAAAGCCACAAAAGAAACAATAGAGTACTATTTCTGTGGCTTTCGTGAAATTAAAATTTACACATGTTACTAAAATATTTGCCAGTACAAGTGAAGTATGGACCATGTAAAATGTGGAATTTGTACCTCCTCGTTATTTCCAACCCGATCGACAATTTGACATTTATAAGTGACAGATTATTAGTTAAAGGTTAGAAATTTAAGAAATGCGTTGCTTAACTCTTGATGAAAATTGGGTAATATTAAAAATTTTCGGCTAAAGTTCTGAGTCTTCAACTCAAACTGTAAGAAATTTACGAAATAAATTCGATAGAAAGAGAGTGCAATCAACGCAGTTTGTGGAACAATTTGTGAAGGGAGTTCGTCAATCCGGGACCTTATTGGACAAACGAACACTTCGTCGAGGAGAAGCCGGTGTATCCACAACGAGTGACTGCTTGGTGCGGTTTTTGGCATGGCGGCATCGTAGGCCCATTTGTCTTCGAAAATGAGCATGGTGCCATCGTTATCGTCAATGGCGAGCGTTACCCTGCCATAGACATTTACGCCGCCGCCGCCATTTTTTACATTTTTTCCCGCGCCGCCATCTGATTACGTAGAAATCGGCGCAGAGGCGGCGTGATTCGTCAGCGTATAACATTTTGTTTAATATTTCGTATAATCGATCAATTAATAGCATTAATAGCATTTTGTAAGTCCCTTCACCCCTCTGGGTTTGTGAGGGCACCTTAGTAAGTATGTATAGTATATTCGATCCACCGAGCAGGCTAATCAAGCCATGCTAATCTAATTTGCCACCAGTTTCACTCTATTGGACATCAATCCACCAACCCCGTATCCGTAGTGTGCGTATCGTAGAATATTGCTTCTGTATCAGCCAGTGTTAATGAAGATCACGATAGTCCGTCGCCGATTACAGGAATTGGGTTTGTGCTATTCGACCACCTGGCAAATTTTACGTAAGGACCTCGGTCTAAAGCCATACAAAATACAGCTGGTGCAAGAGTTAAAGCCGGACGACCTACCACAACTTCGTGGGCCTTAGTTAAACTGGAATAGGATCAACTTCTTTCACCGAAAAATTGACTTCAGGACGAGGCTCATTTTTGGCTCAATGGGTACGTCAATAAACAGAATTGCCAAATTTGGTCCGAAGAGCAGCCAGATCCACCTTGAAAATGCACTGTTTGGTGCAGTTTATGGGCCGGCGGTATCATTGGATCATAGTTCTTTAAAGATGATGATGGGCCGCAATGTTACGGTCAATGGATCAAGTTACCCGTCGATGACCACGGGCAGTTTTTGCCCAAAATGGAAGAATTGGACTTTGTTTCAACAGGACGGTGCATAAAGCAATAACGCATGCGATTTCATGAACCAATTGAGAGGTGAGTTTGGCGAGGAATTAATCTCACGTAGTGACGCTGTCAATTGGCCGCCATTTTCGTGCGATATGACCCCGCTAGACTATTTTTTTGTGGATCCACATCTCTCGTCTATAGGGCCAAGCCAACCACGAATGCTGCCTTGAAAGACCACACTAGACATGTCATTACTGAGATACCAGCAGCGACGTTGGAAAAACCGTGCCAAATGTGGACTTCTAGAATGTGCCACGTGAAGCGTAGCCATGGTAACATTTGCATGAAATAGTCTTGAAAAATTAAATGACAGGCATCCTAATAAATTCAAATAAATACATATTCCAAATAAATATTTCATTAAGTGCATTATCTCCAAAACTGAATGAGATCAGTTCAAGAAATTCGAAAAAAAGATCAAATTGTTTCGATTTCCAATATTCGAAAAAAGCAAATATCTGTGATAAGAAATTTTTTTTAATTTTTTGTACGCATGACGAACAATTTAGTCAAAATATGTTGATAAACATAAAAAGAAAATAAAATATAATTTTTAGTTGTCTTAGATCCTCGTTATTTTTAAAGTATAAATTCCGTTAAGCTTAGAGATCATGTTCTCTCCGGTAAGTGAAAATTTTGTTTGCTTGGAACAACAAAAGGTAGTCAAATTTTAACATTTTTCTGAAATTTACCCCACTGTGCAATTTTTAATGCTGATATATTGTAATATCATCTTTAACGTTTTGCCTACAATCGAATTTTTACTGAACTTAAAAATGTTTACTAGATCAAAAGATATTGAATTTTGGCCGGTGGATATCAATTCTGAACCACTGTGCGGTGTTGCAAACAAAAACAACATTTCAATATCCGCTCCTCGCTTACTAATGGTGACATTAATTAGCCATGAAATGGGTTCTCAGAAAAACGTTCGATATCAGGGTAAAATTGTACCTCCCAATCCGTAAGACTAGCAAACCAAAGCAAACAGCTCACTGATGTCCGCGCTGTCCTTCGATTTCGAACGACAACCAGTAACACGAATTTAACTGAAATTGTTTCGTTCTAAGTCGAAAGGTTTCGTTCGACTAGCTTTATGTTTTTAGTGCAACTGACTGCCCATTTGGTATAGAGTAATTTATAAAACGTGAAATTTAGAAAGAGACTTGAAATGCCAATATTGTGGAACACAAAGAAAGCTTTCGTTCTACATATAGAAATACGTACTGAATGTGACAATCTCTTCCTAAACCCACCAATTCGAAGAGTCGTGTTCTCGTTCCTCTCGTTTCACTTCGATGTAATTTTTCGGATATCATCACCTAATTGAGTAATGACGATGCATTGGCACAAAAAACTAAGAAAAGGTACACAGAAAAAAATAATTTTTCAATTCAATTAAATAAATTCGAAAATTCAAACAAAATATTAATTGAAAATCCTGTGATAAAAAAAATCACACATCAGCTACCATATTTGCTTACTGTGATAAAAAAATCACACATCAGCTACCATATTTGTTTATATTATTTTTTAATCGATGCAAAATTTCACCCATCTACGAAAATATTTGTACGTTATTTATCAAAAATATTTTCGTTTTTAGTCAATGAAGAATTTGACATATTTACAAACTAAATTGCATCTCTGCTTTCGCTTTTGTCTTCGATCCGGAGTATTCTTAGAATTGTTTTTTATTTAAAAACAAAACGAAAAAGCCGGAAGATCCTTTCGATGTTTGTGACACAGTGTCATTTCGCGCAGCGTCCAGCCCGTTACGCCGCCAACTGCCTGTACAAACTTATCTCTAACTGAAGTTATGTGGTTGTTCGTATCGCATTTACTTCGTAAATATTGGGGTATTTCTTATGCATTTTTTTGTTGGTACCATTTATCGATTTTCATTTCGATATTTGAGTAATTTGTCAGTATATCAATGAAAAATGTAATTGAGTGCTGAGATTTTTCACGTACCAATGTTTCTGTTAAAGTTTTACAGTCTTTTTTTCTCCATGTAAGGTAGAAACATTTTGTATGTTGAAACGGATATAAAAGTGTAACAAACAAATTACCTTTTAAGCGATGTTTTATGGATCGTTAATAAAACGATGTTATTTATAAATTAGCATAATGGTTATACGAGTCGGTTTCTTTAGACGATATAACACTTAATTCGTCGCAATTATTCGATACTACGTATCAAAGTTCAACAGCTTTAATTTCTCGACGATGTGCACGATTCGCAATTTCAATTTAGACCCATTCGAATAGTAAAAACGTTTGATAATTTTCAACAAATATTTCGCCAACTAAATTGTTCCACTTAACACTAATCTTTCATGGTGGAAAATACCAGTGTTTTCTAGTGTGTTTCATATTTAGCGAGTTCTTCAACCATTTACTTCAGTGGTGAATTCGTCACAACCATCACAAATATGTACTGATCAATTTAATAGTACCTAAAAATTGACAGCATAACTCCACGGAAATTTTGGAGTAACAACTTTTCGTTGGCATTTAATTATATATTAATGTAATTGTAACACGTTTGTTTCCTAACAATTGATAAGGATCGATGTGGTTCGAGTTGCATAAATGTGAGCTGTGTGATACAATGCCTTAAATTACTAAAATTGTTTAATTGTACAATAAATATTAAATATTACTTCACTTACCCACAGATATAATAAAATATTTATTTTTTTTTGTGCATGCAAATCCTTCCTGTATTTATATTTGACGGAATTTATACATTTGGGATTTGTTAAAGCACTTAATTTATAATTTTGATTTTTATTTATTTGTAGTTTTTTTTGCAATTTTATTATAATGATTATATTTTTATGCATTTTTTAATTATTTTCCTATTTTTTTAAATTAATAATAACACTATTTTTCTTGTTTCGGATTATACTCTTGATTTTATTTAATTGAACACAAAACATTAAATTCATTTTTATATTTAACACAAAATATTAAATTCATTTTTAATAATTGTAATGCACATTAGAATAGAACTGATAGAGAACTTTGTAAATAACAATTAGATTAGATTTGAACTTTGGCATCACAATTTGGAATCATTTTGAAGGTGGAGGATTGTCTGAAATGAGAACAAAACAACAACAAAAAAGATATTAAATAAATAATTAAACAAAAATAAATATATAAATACAAAACTTGGCTAAAATAAAACAAAAATAAAAATTTTTAGCCTAAAGTACTGAAACAAAAAAGAAAAATAAAATCTAAGTAATGTCTAAGAGAATGTAAAACTAAATATTAAAAATTACATTACATCCCATTAAGGAATTGGGCAGAGCTTCTCACAACCAGTGAACTGAGCCCTTTCTAGTATTTATACCCACTGCTTGGGACCTACAGTTTTACACCGTTTTCGAACGGTATTTTGAGAAGCTTTTTCATGGCTAAATACTCGATAGTTTTGCCGTCACTATGCGAGGTGACCGCCGCCGAAAGAAATTTTTAAGGTGATTAAGGAGTACACGATCTCATGTACAAGAGGCGCGCACACTAAACATTGCACCACCGACCAAAAATATCTACTAACAATAAAATATAACAAAAAAGTCCAATATACGTTTAAATTTCACAGATTTTCATCAAAACGACATGACAAATTTAAGTGAAAATTTTTTTTCCTTGCACCTGGTGTAAGACAATTTACGTCACATTACTCTATATCGCACCGACCGCAGCACGAATAGTGTGAAATGAGAAGAATGTCAGATGAGAAGAATGACACCTCTATATGACATTACTCTAATGTTAAAAGTCTAACAGGCTTCTCAATTAACTTTAGAAAAACTACCTTACGATTTTTGCAGCTTGCTTTGTTGTTTGTTTTAACCAACGGTAGGGTGTCACAAAAGTATCAACAATAACAGCAAATGATTTTTAGTGAAACAAAAAATTCAAGAAGATATTGTTCACTTATCACAAAAACAAAAAGACAAAATGTCTATCTAACATTGTTTACAAACATTGAAGAAACCCATTAATGGCTTCATTTCACTTAAGTTTTATTTCATTTGAAAAAGTCGCTTGAAGTCGAACCTCAAACGATTGACTGGCTGACTCCATGTAATTGTGCAATTAAACGCGTTTTGCTTTTCACTTGGCGCTATACGCTTTACGCTACGTACTCGTAAGTAAGTGAGCCTAATGATGTAAATGGTTAATTATAGGCGTTATTTTTTCCTAGACCAAACTAGAAAAGCCTTACGAACAAGTACTCGAACAAGGAGGTGTGAGTACTTATCGTAAATTATGTAAAAAATAAAAAAGAAACAATTTCAAAAAGTTTCCCACCAAACGCTAATGATTTTTCTTTTCTTTCGTTTTCAAAAATGGTTTAAATATTTCCAATGTAAATATAAATTGAAATCAATTTTAAGGGGGTGTGGTGAACCCAAATACTACAACAGGTCCCCGAAGAGGAGGCGTTAAATAGTTTATACTCATCAGGAAAATTCCAGGAAATTGGAACAATGAAAAGTGTTAAAATTACCTTTTGGGAAAAGAATGTAAAAATTGATTTTCATGAAATTTATATTTAATTGTTTAATTGTAAAAAAAAATCATTAAACATCCCTTGTAAATTACGCACCAGAATATGCTTTAAATGACCTTCACGATGTGTTTGGTTTAGTGACCACACACATAAAACACACACACACGCATACACATACACACATACATATATATTACAGTCCTTGAATCCTTGTGCATTGCTTTTCCTTACTGCGCAATAAAATTTCCTTTGTTTTCATGCGAAATCAACAACAACAGACAATAATACCCCAGATTGGCAAGCTATGGAATGGGCGGGCTGGCGCAGGAGTGGTAAGGCGAATCATCGAATCTACAGTTCATTGTCCTTAAATTCTGTCTGGCAAGTTTTTTTTATCATATTTTTAAGGTGATGGTGGTTCCCTTAAGCATTAGTTGTTTCTTTTCTCTTTGGGGATAATATGTTCAAATTGGTGTGGCAGTGTACTACAGTTGAGGTATCTTAATATAGCAGCAGTAGATGTTTTTCTTCGTTTTGAAATAATCAGACAACAGTTTCAATACATTTCTCAGTATAAATTATACTTTCTAAATTAAATTTGTAACTTATCAAAATTTGGATCTAGTTTCTTTACAACTGCAAGCCCGCTTACGTAGGCTCGCTGGCTTAGAGCCGTTCCCGAGACAAAATATGTCCCGTAATTGCTTTTATGTGGTTATAAATTTTCAGTCTCTTTAATTTGAACTGGCTCGGAGCCGGTCCCGATGCAGGAGATATCTCGTAAGCCCTGAGCCAGAGTTCAACATGTCGGCTCCCGGCTTGCGAGCCGGTTCGCAAATTTCAACTTGCCTCTCAAACTTTCAATTCAACTTTGGCTCTCGCCTCGGGACCAGACAGGTTAAACTTCGGATCTCGGCTCGCGAGCGACTCCAAGCCGGTGCAAACTAAAAATATTAAAAATTTATTAACACAATAAAAAAACCAATCAAAAAATTTTAAAACATAAATGAAAAATGTAAAAATTAAACATAATTAATAATCCTTTCCATAGGGTGATTTTTTTGCTCTTTGTTGAGTGTTGAGTTTTTGCCAGTTCACGCGTGATCTATCATGACTAGGAAGTTCATATGTTCTACGATTTTTGTTCTCTATGACAAGAGCTACAACTTTCCCTCAGAGTGTAAATCAAAATTCCAAACGGTTTGCAAGATACGAGCCTGACAAAATAATTAGTTTTTTGCAAGAATAACACCGAGGCCCCAAATCTTTGGGGGCCCATAAAAAAAGTCCATGACTTTAGGCAAAACACGGGTCTTTTTTTTATCTTCTTATCACTTAGGTTATATTTTGGGTATTTTTTTGTTGTTGTCTTTTATATTGTAGTGGTGTCCGTATATGGTTATATTTCCATGACTTACAAAATTACACACAGTGAAATTAAAAAATTTTCGGGAAATTTTTCACTTTTGCGTTAAGAATCATTCCTAGGAAGTTCATATGTGCTAGAAAGCTGTTTACTGAGATCTTAGGTATATTTATGTAGTTGATTGTTTCCTTGAAATTTGAAAGGTTTGCTACCTATTGACCTGAACAGGGGAAAAAAGGCAAAAAAATCGGAATTTGTAAAGTTTTTTGCGATTTTGTCCTTGAAGATGAAGTTATTTTGATTTCATATTTTTATGCTTTATGACAAGAGCTACAAGTTTCCCTCAGAGAGTAAATCAAAATTCCGAACGATTTGCAAGATATGAGCCTGACAAAATGGCCACGTTTTTGCAAAAATGACACCGAGGCCCCAAACTTTTGGGGCCCAAAAAAAAAGTGCATGACTTTGGGCAAAACCCGGGTCTTTTTTGTATCTTCTTATCACGTAGGTTATATTTTTTCGTATTGCACTGTGTAATTTGTCACCATTCCACATCGTTGTATATCGCTATATCATTTAGACAGAAAAACAACGTTGGTGTCAGATTCCTCATGGAATAAATTGTTGCTAAAGTTTTATTCGGGGACTAAATTTTTTTCCAACATCGGAGTTTATGATTATAAGTCTTTGATAATAAAGTTTTTGAAAAATAAAACATTGCTTTGGAAATAAAGTTTTCATAAGAAAAGTGTGACCGAAAAAATGTCTATAAGAAACCTTTTACAACAAAGATTTTTTTTAAGAAAACTTCGGCCACATAGGGTTCTCTAAAAACAGAAAGATTTCTATAAGACAGCTTTGACAACAAAGATTTGCCAAAGAAACCTTTGGTAAATAAGTTTTTTTAAAAAGAAACATTTGACAACTACATAAGTTTTCTAAATAAAACCACAGCTTTTGCAAAATTTGTGCTTGAACGCTGATACGCTGCGCTCCAAATTAGATGAATTCGGGACGAAATTTCAGTCGCCGGTGGTCAAATTCTGAAACTGGCCCAACCGCAACTGACGGAAATTGAAATTTACGAGCTGGTTCACGAGCCGAGAGCAGTGGGATTCCATTTTGGCTTAGGGCTCCCGACTCGTGAACTATTTTTAGCCTCAGGAGCGGCTACCGGGCGAACCCTAACTCTTTAAAAAAAAATATGCATAATTTTTGGGACTTTATTTTCTTTTCGTTTCACAGTCAAAAAATTGTATCTTAATATGCAATTTCCAACCGCCCCCCGCCACTTTTCAAAACTTTGCGCTGCTACTTTATTGCTCATAGTTAGACACGCGTGTGCGCAGACAACCTCATCTTCGTACATCTGCTAAAACCATGAACCTCGAACTGTATTCGAAGGTCATAATAAATGCGCTCACCCCTCATCCTCTTCTTCCACACTCAGTCAAACAACTGCGACGAAGAAAACATTTGCTCTGCCGAATTTTTAGCACAACATTAAAATTTGCCATGTTTGAGGACAAGAATATCCTTTAAATATTTATTAATAGAAAAATGTTGTACCACATTCAGTGGCAAAAACAGGGACTGCCATTTAAAATGTGTTACTCGTATCCTTTGCGTTTTCTTTGCTTTCCTTTTTCTTATGTTCTTCTACTTGTAGTTAATATTGAGTTATGGTTATTAGGGGAACAAAGAAAGCAGATTTGTCAGGACTCTGGGTGTAGGTGTGAGCCCGTGTGTGTTTTTGTGCCTAGGCTGCTTTTTGCGTTTTACATTTCTAAATGTGTGGCGTCTGTGTGTATTGGCATCCTGTGTGTGTATCTGTGAGTCTAGGACCCATTCCCTGTGTTTACATTTTCAAATGTGTCTCGCACTTATGGCTATGAGTTCAAGGTCGATGGATGTTATAAAATTCGCAAATCCTTGAATACAAAGCCTAAAACGACAAAGGAATATATTGTAACATAACTACTACAATTCCGAGAACACGATCTGTCAATTCAGGTGTACTATTTATTATTCCCATTTATTCAAAGAAATGAAGAGAAGAGAAAATTTCGTAGAACGAGGTCTGGTTCAGGGTTATATCTAATAACTGGAACATACATTTCTTAGTTTAATAAAAAAAAACATAATTCTTGAATTAATTACAAAAATAAGTAGATTCCCATTACAGCCCACGGAGGGAAAGGGGAGAGCTTCTCTCACACGGGTGAGGCTGAGCAAATTTAAATTAAATTTTAGTTATCCTCCAGCCTCTAAACCAGTGCTAGTCAAAAAGAGAGCATGGTTGTGTTAGTGAGAAGTGAGTGACTGTATTGGGGTAGATGAGCGTGCTTTCACTGAAAGAAATATTGTGTTTGTTTGTTAACTAACTCAAAGAGGTATATTTTATTTTTATAAAATATATTTTTTTTAAATAATAATGCAATATTTTAAGCAATAAAAATAAAGTAAGTAAATAACGTAACATAATAAAAAATAACATATAAGATCGATTCGACATCCCACATATTCTCAGTGTACTAATAATTATCTGTATGTATGTGTATGTGTAATAATTATACGCAAAAACAAACATAGATGTGCTTTCATTGAATGCTTGAGAGCAACTGAGTTGAAATGACTGCTCTCACTAGCGTTTATTTGCCTTTTTTGCTGACACTCGTGTCAATACGTGTGAAAAAGCCGAAGATGTTCGTTCCCCGGGGAAAGTGGCTGACTAGCACTGCTCTAAACGGACAAATACGATTGGAGGTCGTTTGCCGCAAAACTATTATATTTTGCTTCATACATCCAATGTTGATTGCAAAAGTTGCAACGTTTACCCAAATAAGAACTAAAGGCGCATTTAAATTTGGTTTGGACGATTAAAATCGTTCATACTAAAAGTCGTTTAAATTATCGTAAATGAACTTTTGTCTTACACGAAATTCGTTATAATTCGTTTTCATGGTAAACATAGAAAGCGTTTGTCTCTGTATTTCTCTTGAATTGCTACTCTCTCTTTCCAACAGAAATCAACAAGTAACGAAAGTGTGTCCCAATAAAACTGCACGGCTGAAGTTGTATGACATTTTTTTTCTGTGTAAGTGACAGCTCTGAAATTTGAAAGCATTCGACTATGATTGTTCCGATTATTATGAATGAAGCTGTACACCAAGGAAGAACGCGTTATCATTTTGAAACCCAACTACAAAAATGGGGAAAGTTATGCCGAGACCGCGCACAAACTTCGCGGAATTTTCGGTTCTGGAAGAGCATCTAATGTGCATCTAAAATGTATGAAAAAACTTGGTCAATATGGATACCTAATATTCACCCTGGAACATCAATTCGGCATCGTTCACAATCTCAAAGTTTCCGAAGCATATTTTACTTACACGCAAAGAAAAAACTCGTTCCTCCCAAACGAAACCTCAGATAACTGAAGTTCGTTTGGGGACTGTAGTTAAAAGAAACGAACTTCTGTTAAACCATACATGTCATTTCGTTTGGGAGGACCGAAAAATTTTTGCAGCAAACGAGTTATGAAAAATATATGCTGAAAAAACGTTTGCTAGAAGCGAAAAACGGTTACGCCAACTGTTCCCGTGGTTACAGCAAGCGAGTTTTACTTGATCCTAAATAAAAAAGACGTTTGCGAGAACTGAAAAACGTTTGCAGTAAACGAGTTATGAAAAATTAGAGCTGAAAAAACGTTTGCGAGAAATGAAAAACGGTTCCACCAACTGTTCTTTCGGTTACAGCAATCGAGTTGGAATTAAAACTTTCCATAAGCTTTTTTTTGTTTAAATGTCCAACTTTAACAAGTTTGTTTTACAACAAAGTTGGAATTGCTGTCTATTTACACACCTGTCTCGCCTTGTATTCAAATTACATAACGCATAACTCCGTCGATGTCGGCATACATATTATACAGCTCGTGGTCCATCCGTCATCGATACTCACCGTTTTATATTATAGGATCATATATTTTTCAGAGTTCCAGACTCCCAGTGGAGGTATGAGAGTCTGATATAACTGGATCTTCGTTTCTCGAGAGAGCGTCTTATCTCTGAAGTGTTTGATTAGCCCCAAATAACACCTGATCCTAGGCAAATAAATTCGTGCACTACCTGGAAATTATATCAGTTATCTACGTTCATCATTTCCTTCGATCGAGCGGATGTTCTGCTCGTCGAAATCATTAATTTTGTCTTGTCCTCGTTTACTGCCACAGCCTATTTTGCTGATTCCTTCTCAATTCTCAGAAATACTGCAGTAACTTTTCGCAAATTTCGCCCAGTGATCTCTAAATCATCAGCATACGCGACCAGCATGTGACTTTTGCTGCTGATAGTTTTATTCGTGGTCTGACGATGATTTCAATTAATAATTTGAAGAGATCGCATCATAGGTTGTCGTCCTACCTGAGGTCTCGCTTCGTACTAAATGGTTCGGTGATATCTTTACCAATATTTACTGAGGATGTGTTGGCGGTGAGTGACAATCTACAAAGGCGTGTCAGCTTAGCAGGTATAACAAGCTCTGACATAGCTTGGTACAGTTTTTCCCGTATCGGGATATCGAAGGCAGCCTTATAATCTACAAAGAGGTGGTAGGTGACGATTTGATTTTCGTGGGGTTTCTCCAGGATTTGTCGTCATGCGAATACCTGGTCGATAGCTGACTTTCCAGGCTTAAAGACACACTGATAAGGTCAGATCAGATAAGATCTGCAAAAAAAACCGCTGTAAACTTTCGCACATTACGCTCGAGAGGACCTTGTATGCGATTGATAAATGGCTTATTCCACGAAAGTTTGTACAAATACTTGGGTTGCCTTTTTTGAAATCACGACACAGTATGCTAAGACTCAAATCATCGGGCATGACTTCGCCTGGCCGGAATTTCGATATGAAATGATGCATGCACCTTTCGAACTCATAGCCGTCAGCTTTAAAAAGCTCAGCCGGTAGTTCATCAGCACCAGCGGCTTTGTTGTTCTTAAGCCGGAAGTTGCAGTTGTAACTTCGCTTTGACTAGGAGGGGGCAGTCGACGCCATCGTCCTGTATTTGCTCAACCCCCTTATCTGTATTGAAGTCTTCTGGAACAAGTAAAGCAGACAAGTGATATCTCCATATTCCCAACATACTCTGCAAATCTCTGACAACATTCCCTTCCTCATCTCTACAAAAGGGGCCCCCTGACCCATTACCGTTGGTTTGGCTTTGTACTTTTCTGTAGAATTTACCGGCCTCATTCTTCCTTCTGTAAGATTCAGTTTTCTCACTCTCGCGCTTTCTCCACAACCGTTTTTCTTCATAAACAAACAAGTTTCCTCTCCCTTCTTCTCCTTCTACCGCTCTGTCACGACTCTCGTTGCAACTGCCTGAAGCATTGTCATAAGTGCAGCGTTCGTTTCATCATTTGCCATGCGACACTCTTCATCGTACTCTGGTTTGTCTTTAAGCGGTTCTTCATAACCAAGTTCGGTCTCTGCAGCAGTTTTCATAGAGTGGAAAATTACTTTCACAGTATTTCAGTGAGCTTCTCCGCAGAGGCCATGGCTATCTCTGGTAATTGCAGCATTCTGATGTACAGCTTTCTATATGTCTGGTGTCGTACTATTTTCGGTATGCTTAACCTTGGGCGAACCTTTGCTTCAACAAGGTAGTGATCCTAATCGATATTAGCTCCTCGAATCACATGCACGTCCAGTACACTAGAAGAGTGTCTTACATCAATTACCAGGTAGATCAATCTGGTTCTTCTTCTGTTGATCAGGGGTTATCCATATATATCAGGGCATATATATATATATTGTGAAGCATCACGCAGCGAATTTCGACGAAAAAGCTCAATCAGGAGATCAGCCCAGCAGACCATGCACAGCGCCCGCAATTCGTTCAGTGGGTGGGGTGACGGAGCAAAGTGAAATGAATGTTGATTTTACGAAACAAATCATCTTCACCGATGAGGCACATTCTCATCCTAATGGCTTCGTCTACAAACAAAATTGTCGAATTTGGGGCTCAGAAAATCCGCAAGTGACAACAAATGAATCCAAAACGAGCAACTATCTGATTCGGATCTTGGTCAAGCGGCATGATTGGGCCTTACTTTTTCGAAGATGAGGCCGAAATTGCAGTGACTGTGATTGGCATTCATTACTGGCACATGATAACGGAGTTCTTATGACCTTAACTGGACGGTATGGATCTGGACGAAATTTGATTTCAACAGGACGGCGTCGGCTTCACCGCGCTGGACACAATCTATTTATTGGAGCAACGATTTCCAAACCTAATCATCTGCCAAAATTACGATGTCCACTGGCCAGCAATATCTTTTGGGGTTGTTGAGAAATCTCTGGTCTATGCGACTAATCCACAAACGAACCATCGCGTCATCGGTGAGGTAGAACCACAACTTCCCAAAATGTCATCGAAAATTTGGTGATCATTGCCGCGTGGGTCATTTGCCGGTTGTGTTATTCCATACTTAATCTGAACATGTACAATGGAATAAAAATATTCCTACTAATTTTGTATTTAGTTGGAGAACACAAACACAATAACAAAAATAAAGCGATATATAACATCTATGAATTTGATTTTACGGCAAATATAGAAAACGTTTCTGAACATGTGTACAACGAACACTTACACGAATACGATACACTCAAAAGCAATCCCTCTCTGGAATGGCTTCTATTTTCTTTTAACACAAAGAACAAAGCAACTACTAATATTAAGGTTCGGGGAACTGCAGAGGGGACAAACTACTGATTACTAGTTCCACAGGAATAGTTGATGCAGGAAAGGTCCGCGAGGGGCACAGATTGTGTACGTGCAAGGCAAATCTGGCCGATAGCGGAGCGGAGGAAATCCATGAACCTTCTCTGTCTAGTCAGACCCTTTCTATTTAAATTTGGAGGGACACTCTATGATTTCTAGACATGCGGTGAGACAAGTGACTTCTGTAGAAGCTGTACCGATGGGGAAAGTCCGCTGAACGTCTTCTCTACACGTGCCCAGGATCCTAGGACAATTATCTCAGATTGAAGAGACGGGATTTTGAGCTTCTTGGAGCAAACTACATGGTTCTTCTCGGTGGTGCTAGCGCTCAATCTCGTTAGCTGCAAGTGAGTCGTACCTAACCTATACTCAAGCAAGAATTCTCATTGCATTCAAAGTTCTCGTTACTTATATCAAGCTGAGTTGTTCAATAGCACAATAGGTTGGACGGAAGAGAACCCCTGTCTCTTCCTCCCTTTATACTTGGCTATAAAAGGGAAAATAAGAGGCTACGAAGAATTCTAGAGCGGACCTGCGATATTGGCCGCTGTGCGATTCTCACGACGGATATCTACAACATGGATAGAATTATCCACTTATGAAAGTGAGCACTGGTCGAATTAACTGCGACAGACTCGGGTGGACAACAAAATTATAGGAAGGATTAAAGTGCTGCCGGTCTTCAGGCGAGACCAGACCTACTGAACCTTGTTGGTGGGGAAAATAAAATGGTGCGACCGACGTAGGAAAAGCAGGCTTTCTCGCAAATGCGTTTGCCGGTGTACATAATTCTAAAAGCGAACAGCTAGATGGAGCTTTTAGTGCTCGTATTGCTGAGGAGGCAGGCGCAGCTGAAAATTCCCTTCGGCAACTGACCTTTGGGCAAGTTGTGCGAGCTGATGGTACGAACCACGGGGAAAGAGTGCCCTGGCTACTCAGTTTATTGGCAAAAAACACTTAGGCGACGAGCAAATAAAAGATCGTGTGGAGGTGACGATAACGGAGGACTGACACCATCTTCTGGCAATTCCTCGAGATTTTATTTAACCACTGCATTAATCTCTGTTACTTTCCCGGTGCGAGGAAACGGGCATCGGTGGTGCGGATCGCTTAGAACGGCGCTGACCCAAAGCTACGTAACAGACATCGTGTGGAGGTGACGATAACGGAGGACTGACACCATCTTCTGGCAATTCCTCGTGATTTTATTTAACCACTGCATTAATCTCTGTTACTTTCCCGATGCGTGGAAACGGGCATCGGTGGTGCCGATCGCTTAGAAAGGCGCTGGCCCAAAGCTACGTAACAGCTATAGGCGGATGCCACTTCTCTATCCACTCGGGAAACTATTCTAGACATTCATAGTGAACCCTATTCATGACAAACTCGCGGATGACAAACTGCTACTCCCTACACAGTTCGGTTTCAAGGAAGGTCACAGCACGTAGCATGCGCTGGTAGCTCTTTCGGACTATGCTGCTAAGGGCCTGAACAGGCAACACGTAATGATAGCTGGAAGCTTGGATTTTGCGATGGAGATCTTTCGCAAAATGTTAACAATGAGGTTCAGTGGGTGCGGCTGTGCAATGGTCTGCAGTTTTAGAGAAGCGGTTTCTGACAATATTGAATACCTCGACTTTATCTGCAACGAACGATCCGAATTTTATCGTTACATCGACTACGTTCTCGGCAGGGTGAAGAGGATATTAGCTACGTACCTCGGGATACTACGAAAGAGGGGTTATCTGTTGTTACAGTGAAACTGCTTGTGTACAAGCAGATAATCCGACCACTCCTGGCATACGCCTTCCCCGCGTTGCTGACCGTCTCCTCTGCCAAAATGGAGCGGATTCGTATCTGGGAGACGAAAATACTGTCTTCATGATTGGGACTGAGATCAACGATCGGTGTGGATGGTGTTCTCCGGAGTACCTGTTGCGCCGATATCTACCGCGCGGTTAACCATGTGTTTTGGTCAATTCTGGTCTGTCCGTCTTTGGCAGGAGTGGGTGTCTCGAGAATGTTTTAGCAATCTGACAGGGAACTATATGCCCTCGACGACCTTTCTGGAACTGAGAAGAGAGGGTCTGTTGTTTGAGGATTATCGCCTACTATATGTCATGAATTAAACAATAAAACTTAAATTTTTAAAGTGGAAAAATAATCGCATCATTCAGATCATATTTGAAAAATCGTAATATACGTTTTGCCGTGATTTATAAATATGCATTCTAATTACACTATGAGACAAAATTAGATTTTTTTCAAAATGATGGGGTTCTGTCAACGGATTCTGACAGAAAGGTCTAAAAAAATATATGTGTATCGGCGTTTTTCTAGATCTGATCAGAATTTTTTTTAGGGCGGGTCAAAGTTTCCGCCCCTCGGAACCTTCCTGCAATTTATAGGCATGCAAAAATGTGTGTTCCTTACCGCTGAGATACAAAATATGTTCAGAAGTTTTATAGAAGCGATTGAGATAAAAAATTTTGTGGAACAAATTAACCCTCTAACTGTCACGTATAACCATAAGTTTTACTTTTTTTTTTGAAAACTCGCAAGAAACTGCTCCAAAATGACGGGGGGCGTGGTCAAAATGTTCTACAAAAATATCCCCATAAAATTTCACTATATGTGTCCGAACACTCCAAAATACAAATCTAAGCGCAAGTGCTAGATAAAAGATGAAATATGACAAAATTCATTATATTATGTGGACTATTTTTAATGGAAACAGCAAAATGACAAAATTCATTATTAACCCTTAGAAGGCAGTTAGTTTTTGCTTATTGCATGCTATCTCTGATCGCGGACAGACGTGTTTCTTTTGCAAATTCGTGTTTACAATTCAAATACCTACGGTACTGCATTACAAAGTGCACAACAACAATAAAGACTGTAATCTATAAATAGAACATTTGTTTGTAAACTAACGATTGACTATTGGTTTCGAAGTATCAATGAATGCTTTAAAAAGAAGAAAATCGTGGGGTAACTCGCCGAAAATGAAATTCAGCTCGTATGAAAACCGGTTTAAAGTCGTGCAAGATTTAAATGACGATAATACCTATAGTGAAGGAGACGAAGAGGAGGAAAAAGAATTCAAAGTGGTCATCCCTCCAATAACAGTCGACCCATCGCATGGGTATCATAAAGTGTAGAGTTGTGTAGTTCACGAACGAACTAGTTCAATTGAACGAATCACTCTTGTGAACTAGATGAACTAGTTAACACTGTTCTGCTCTTTTGTTTCAGTAGTTTTTTGTATTTCAATTGTGCAGTTATCTCCGCCATTTTCTAGTTCATGCTCTCTTTGTCTCACTCAATTTGCACAAAGGTGCCTAATGTTGCAATCTTTGTGGAATGGACATATTCCCGGCTTCTACACAATAACTACAGCGCAATCACCACTTTTATTCCAAAATATTTCAGAAACGGAATAACCCAATCGTTAAGTCGATCTTCAACAGGGCGATTTAGTATAAACAAATATCACAGTACCCAAAACACTTTAAAAATCTGTAAAACTCAGATCAGATTGAACTAAAACTACAAGTTAAACTGAAATGAGCTCTTTAGTTCACAGTTCATATGAACTGTCAAGCTGAAATGATACAATGAACTAGTGAACCAAATGAATGAACTAGTTCATTCTGTTGAGCTGAACTAAAAAAAGAGCGCTCACGCGAATGAACTAAAATTCCCAGCTCTAATAATGTGTACAAATTAATTGGTTCTCCGTACCATTTCCAGAGAATATCGGTTGGTACAAAAATTACTTCTCATTCTTTGGCTGAGTTTGATGTTGCTAAAAAAACTGATTGATGCCGGTTTTACTTTCATCTCTCATGAAGGTAGAGATAATAAAATCTTCAAGTTAGTTCTGTACGGACTTCCAAGAATGGGCACAAAAGAGATCCAAGATGAACTTAAAAATACATATAATGTCACAGCTACATACATATATCAAAGAATTGCAGACTTCTCGTTCCTCCGTCGACGACGCCCTATATATGTTAGAATTTGATCTCACCAAGAACGATAAAAGTCAAGTTTCCAGAATTAGATATCTTGGAGACATCGTGGTTTATTGGAAAAAAGCCTCAGAAAAACAGAAAGGGTCCAACACAGTGTACCAAATGTGCGATATGCGGACACGGATCTAGAAATTGTTACAGGAAAAATGTCTGCATTGCCTGTGGCGGCAGTCACGATGTTTCCGTGTGTCAAGTTAACAAAACGTCACCAGAATGTTCAACAGCTTACAAATGTTTCAACTGCATTAAAAAAAATCTCAAAAACTCGAACCATAGAGCAGATAACCCCCGTTGCCTCAGCCGGAAAGAATATCTTCAAATTCGCGAGAACATGTATATGAAGACACGCGCTGTTCCTAATCGCAGAGTTCATCCAGTTTTTCAGAATGAGCCAGATGAATTTCCACATTTGTTTAGATCATGTGCGGGTTTTAATCCAGCTTCAGTTCCCACAGACTTACCGCAACCAGCATATAGTGAAGCACTAAGAACCACAAATCGTCCAATCAATATTTCTGATGACCTTTTCAGTGTTGACGAACTTTTCAACATATTCACTGTGGCAATCACCGATCTCCGCAAATGCAAATCCAAAACAGAACAGCTCACTGTTATAATGTCAATGCTGAAGTATGCAGTCTAACTACAACACAAACGGCCTTCACTTAATGCACTGGAACTGCCAAGGCATTACAACATTGTCAGAAGCGATTTAGCTTCATCTGCTAATGAATCAGTTGTCCATCGACATATGTATTACTACTGAACGAGACTTTTCTAAAACCGAATCACCAATTTGTTCTTCATGGCTACACCGTTTATAGAAACGACTGAATCTCTCATGTAGGTGGCGTCGCAATTGCTGTTCGATCATCACTGAAACACAATTTGGAAAACCTATTTACGACCAAAAATTTTGAAAATATTTGCATCGCGGTAAAAATTAGAAACAGAAAGCTATTTTTCATAGCTGCGTACTCGCCTCGATATTCTATTGATTTTGTTAGTGACCTTGATTTGTTGACTTCCGTAAGTGATGAATACTTTATTCAGGGTAACTTCAACGCACACCATACCAGCTGGAATTGTGCAACCTCCGACAGAGCTGGAAAATTATTCTTCAATCACCAAAACATATCGAACTATTATTTATATTATCCCTCTAGTCCAACCAGATTTCCCCAAAATGTAGCACTTAGACGTACTTCAACGATTGACCTTCTCCTGACTAACTCAACTCTGACATTTTCAGAAATAGAAACGCATCCTTGCAGGTTGTACTCAGACCATGTTCCCTTGACGTTTTGTATAAACGAAAGTGTCCCCAAAGAGTGAAAAGCTTTTCCCAGATTTTAAAAACGCAAATTGGAATATGTTTAAAATAATATTGGATTCCAAATTTAGACACTCTAGAATGTTTAATGGGGAATTGACAATTGAGAACATCGACCATGTAATTCGAGAATTTACTGACTTGATTACATTCGCAAGTCAGAACTCAATACCTTACAGTACTATGAAGAACAAATACTTTTATTTACGTGCACAGTGTCAGCTCCTCATTTCCACAAGGAATAAATATAAACGATGGTTTCAGAGGTGTATTGACCCCAGTTTGAAATTAACCCTAAAAGTTATAAAAAGAGAGCTCAACAAACTGATAGCTACCCATATTAATATGGCAAGGAATGATAACTGGGGTAAATTTTTATCGAAACTGAGGATTGGAAGTAAACATTTTTGGAAAGTCGCTAGAAGAATAAAGGGCAAGAGGAAACCGATTGGTAAATTAATAGTAAATAACAATGAAATTACGGACAATGTTGAAAAGGTAAACGCTATTGCGGACCAATTTTCAAAAGATCACATAACAACTTATGGACATCGATGGATAGAAAAGTAAACGATGTTATTAGTGCAATTGAACAAAATAACGATCCGAATAACGATCAGGATTCTTTTACCAATCTTTCAGAAGTTAAGTTTTTCATTACTAGTTTAAAGAACTCTAAAGCACCAGGCTTGGATAATATATGCAGGTGTACCACAGGGCTCTGTTCTTTCTCCTTCTCTTTTTCTTATTTTCATTGACGATCTCCTTGGTCAGACTGTGAAACCAATCTACTCTTTTGCGGATGACAGTAATCTCTGTCATTATTATTCATTCGACCGTAGGCCAAGTCTCCACGAGATTGAAGTCAAGCGCCGGACGATGAATGAAACATTCGGCCGGGATCTGGTGTCCATTGTTGAATGGGGTCGAATGAATAGAGTACATGTTAATGCGGGTAAGACCCAGTGTTGTTTTTTGTCGCATAAGCGTATTGCTGACCCAGGTGTGTCGTCATTGTCTATGGACGGTGTGGATATTGATTAATCAGACGCTCTTGATGTTCTGCGCATGAAAATACAATGTGATGTCCGTTGGGCAAAACATGTATTTGAAGTGTCGAAAGATGCATTCAAGTGTCTGGGCTTTTTAAAGCGGTGCAAGAAATACTTCACTCCATGTGATCTTTTCAATATCTACACCACCTACATCAGGCCAAAGATGGAATATAACTCCCATATATGGGCAGGTGCTCCTAGGACATCTTTGGAGCTTCTCGACCGTGTCCAGAGGAGAGCGATGTTGTTGATAGGGGACAGTAGGGTATCCAACTCTATTGTCTCCCTTGAGCATCGTCGAAATGTGGCTTGCGTGTTGCTGTTCTATCGATATTTCCACGGTATGTGTTCCTCGGAAATCCGTCAACTTATGTCAGACGTGAGGATATTTAACCGAAGCACGCGCCTTTCCAGGAACTCTCATCCGTTTTTTATCGAGTGGCAGGTTGACCGCACTACACACTATAGAGAAAATTCGTTCTTTAGCCGTACAGTCCGTATGTGGAATATACTTCCGGCCAGTGTATTTCCCACCAATTCTGACATACAAAGATTCAAGGCAAATGTCAACAGACACTACTCCCTCTTTCCACCCTCCACTACCTCAATTTTCCTTCGCCAACACAATGCACTGCATTTATAGGGGGCATTCAATGAGTGTTGGTTTGTTAAAAAAAAAAAAAATAAGGTTCTTAAACAACTGCCTAATTCAGCCTATTTGTTCTTAGTTAAAGTTTTTAATATCTGTATTGAAAATTGGCCGTCGGTGGTGCAATGGTTAGTGTGCGCGGCTCTATTACATGATATCCTGGGTTCGAACCCTGCTCTGACCACCTTCAAAAAAATTTCTTTCGGCGGCGGTCACCTCGCATAGTGACGGCGACACTATCGAGTATATAGCCATGAAAAAGCTTCTCAAAATGCCGTTCGGAATCGGTGTAAAACTGTAGGTCCAAATCAGTGAGTGGAAACTGGAAAGCGCACAGCTCAGTGATTGTGAGAAGTTCTCCCCGGTCCCTTCATGGGATTTAATGGGAAACCATTTATTTTTTTATTGAAAATTACTATTTTCCTAAAGCTTTCAAGGGAGCAAAAGTAGTTCCAGTTCTTAAAAATGGCAATAATTCAAAACTTCTACCCAGTTATCGGCTTATCAGCTTGTTGAAGTCTTTGAAAAATTATTGTTTACGAGACTAAAAGCATTTGTTGCTGAGCATAATCTTATTCATTCATCTCAATTTGGGTTTAGAGCCCAACACTCAACAATTCACCAATTGAAACGAGTAACAAATATGATCAAAGCGAATAGGAATAGAAGACACTCAACAGGAGTTATTCTCTTGGATATCGAAAAAGCTTTCGATTCCATTTGGCACAATGGGCCAAATGAAAATTCCATTATATCTAGTTAAATTAATGAAAGGCTTTCTTACTGATGGAACTTTCTTTGTTGAAATCGAAGGGGAGCGCTCTGACCCAAAAGGGCATAGCCGCTGGAGTACCTCAGGGCTTAGTTTTGTCGCCAATCCTTTACTCGTTATTTATATCGGATTTTTAAACACCAGCCGGAAATGATGTGGCTTTCTATGCCGATGACTGTGCTTTTATTAGTCACGGCAAAGTTTCTAACGCTATTGTCAAAAATATGCAAAAAGCTTGAAACTCTGCGAGTAAATATTTTTCCAAATGGAAAATAAAACTTAACGAGGAAAAATCTCAAGCTATTCTGTTTCCCTTCAACAAATCACCGAAAAGAGTCCCATCGCGAAATTTAACTGTATCAGGCCAGGAAATTGTTTCCTCAAAAACTGTCAAATACCTTGGAATAACTTTTGGCCAAAAATTGACTTTTGAAAAACACATTAGTGGTCTTCATGAAAGCTCGAAAGAACCTCGTAAACTCGAAAACATCGTAAACTTGCACAGCAAACGTCAAAACAAACAAATTTCCCATACAAAGCGACTTGCTCAAAAGTGGAAAGTTTTCGAGGCAAATTTGCTGCGCAAACGTGGGATGGAGAAACGTGTAAACTTTTGACATTTCGTTGTCATCTGACTAGGATGGATAAATAAGGTGATAGCACTAGAACAGTAGAAAAAGTACACATACATAATACATGCAATTGCTACTGCTACCACCTTATGTATCCATCTTGGTCAGCTGATATGGTTTTGAGCACAACTACGCTGAGCAACTTTACCTGGTTCCTCATGCAACGGTGCGAGGGAAACTTGCGCTGAGCAAAAGTTCTCGGCTTTCACGTTTGCATGAATGCCGCTATTGACAACGTTTGTGTTAGGTCTATTAGATGTGGAAGAGCCTTGTATCCGCTTTTAAATGCAAGGTCAAAATTGAATATAAGGAACAAACTACTACTGTTTAAATTGTGCATAAGGCCTATTCTTACCTACGGTTGTCATGTCTGGAAGGATTGCGCCAAAACGCATAAGAAACGGCTACAAATTATTTAAAATAAAAAGTGTAAGATAATCCACAAATTACCGAAAAGATTTCCCTTCCCACTGCGGAATTACATAGAATGACGAATCCTAAAATGATTGAGAGTTTACTAACCGGCTTGACTCTGACATTCAATGAGAAATGCAGAAGGTCAGATTACGATCACTTGAGAAGTTTGATTTAACAGTGTTTAATTCATCCTATATACTTCCGTATATATAATGAATTATTAATTAATCCCCTTTTTCATATTTGCCCCAAATCTGTGATATTAGATATAGGGTTTTTGGCTCCTTTTTCCTATATATAGTTTATAGATTTTAAATAGAGATTATTGAATAACTTGTATATATTTGTTGTAATATATTAAGATAGTAACTCAAAAATTGTACACTTATGGAATAAAATAAATGAAATAAATGAAAATATTTGCTAATCAAAAAGTCAAGCAGTAGTGCAACTGCCCTCGCACACGATAAATATATGAAAGTAACGAGAACTATACCATTGGTATCGATTACAGTTAATTGGTACTATAAAGAATTGATATGTTTTCTTAATTTTTGTTTCAAAATGTAAATTTTCTCCATGAAAAAGAATCGGGCGATATTGTACAAAAGACTAAAGAATTTTGTAAAGCTCTTGGCAAAATAGAAGGAAATGTTTAGCGGAAGTAGGAACGAATTTCATAACTCCCATGGAATTCTCACCATCAAAACCTTAAAGTCTTCCAAGCAAATGCATTCAGGTTCAAGTGATTAACAAACCATTATATTCCATTTTGAAACTTTTGCTGTGTGTGGTTCAGCCTAAGGCGTTGCCCATTTAATGTAAAACAAATTGTATTTGTAAAAAGTGCGGTCAAGTTCAAATCAAAAATGACGTGATTGATGATTTTTATTCTACAAAAGGCGTTTCAATATACGCTGCACTATTTGTAATGCATTTTCAAAATTAAAAACAAAACATTGACACTTAAATTATACAATGAGCTAGATTTTATGCCATTTTAATTAGATCAAAAATAAATTTACAATACATTCGAAATCAACAACAATAACCAACCAAGACCCTTTACCTTGACCCATCCCACAAAAAAAATAAGGGAATTGAGGAACAAAAACCTTCATTAAATGAAACAAAGAACATACAAAGATTTCATTTGTAGAACAAAAGTAAAACAATTTCAAATACATTTAATGATTATTTTTCCACGGTCGATATCTAATAAGTAGGGTGTTTCTGCCAAGAGGTTTGTAGAAGGATGTTCTTACACGAGAATAGGTGTTGCTAATGCAAAATATTTTGACACATTCCAGGAATCTCCCAAATTAGAGAAGGGTCATTTATAAGAAAATATCATTAAGGTTTATAGGGCAAAATCAGATTCCAAATGGAGGGTGGGTAATGACTGACAATGATCGAGCGTCTTAAAATTTTAACACGTAATAAAATATTCAAATTCATCTTCGAATGTTGTTTCGTGTCCATAAGTAACAAATAGTTTTCGATATATAATACTAGGTTTTGGGTAACCTATTAGTAACAAATCTGTTCTTACAGACAATAGTGTATTTACAATTCTGCATTCAATAGCTGTCAGCGAAGAAACATGCACTGAATATAACATATTCTTTAGTGTCCATACAATTCTGCAATGAGAAGTTTCGTACATCCAACGATTTTGTCGTCGCTGCGACGAAGCGTGCCCTCCATGATTGTTTAGAATGTTCATCATTGCTGTACACGCTGTAAAATCTGTCGTTTTTTGTTGTTTGGATGCAAATATAACATGTGTTTGGAGCTTGTCGCAAATATAATATACTTGTGCCCAAACGCATTGTGTTTGCTATTCAATATTTCATGTTTGGGACACAATGATTAATATGTTATAACATACGTGTTTGCGACCCAAATATATCTGTGTTTGTGATATAAATACAGCCGTGTTTGTTGCGCTGTTTATGCTCTCTCGAAAGCCAGAGAATTAAAGAGGGCCAACGAGTGTGTATATCTTGTAAGTGTGCATCCGTATTTTTGCATTATTCATCTGTATTTTTGCATGCATGCATTTTGAGTGTGGTTTGCATATATTTATATGTACTACGCTACAAAAGTGAGAAACGATTTTGAGGAAAGAAACTGTAAAGGGCAACAACGTGAATCCCTTTTTTTATGCCCGAGCCTCTACTGAAAAAATTGGAATGGCGGACCATTTGTGAAATATAATAAAAAAAACACAAGTAATTAATACACGCTTGTCTTGCATGAACTAGATTTGTATATTGTTCGTGTACCAACGCATAGTGATAACCAACGCATAGTTGAAACCTTCTGAAAACAAAAACGTGAGAGATAACAAAGAAAGGAGAAGCAGCAGAGCATCAGATTCCCATTTCATAAAAAAGTAATGCATTCAATGCAAGTAAATGTAAAACGATAATTTTAAATATTTTAATTTTTTATAGTAATTATTTATTTTAATTATAATAAATAAATAAAGAAAGAAAGAATAATTCGTTTCTAAATATTATTATGTTTCGGAGAAAATGCGCATATGTTTCCACGTAAGTATATGAAGGTTTGGGGGTAAAAACGCGAATGCTTCCACGTAAGTATATGGGTGTTTGTGATGAAGCACACATATGTTTCTACGTAAAAGCATAAATATTTTTCAGTAAACATGGTAATGTTTGCATTTAAATACACCTGAGTTTGGGACTTGCAAACATATAAATGTTTGAAGTGTGTTCCAAACATATACATGGCTCCTGTATAATATGTTTGGGAGAATATGTTACAGAGTCCGTTTGTTTCAGCGTGTAAAATTTCGGTCAAGAAAAAGTTAAGGGAATAAAAATATCAGCATATCTAACACTGTTTAGCATAAAGAATGTCCGCACTACCCGGCGGTTTATATGATACAAATAACAGGGAAACCCGAAATTTTACAAATCAAGACGCCGCCACCTGCCACAACGCTCATGCAACAATCGATTTACAGCAACGATGTAAAGAACAAATTATCTCAAGAAATTCTGATGTCAACTGGCCACCAAGATCATGCGATTTAACACTGTGTGATTGCTTTCTTTGGGGTTTTCTGAAATCTCGGATTTATGCGAATAAACCAGAAACAATTCCTGAGCTCAAATCCGATATCCAATACGTCATCGGTGAGATACAGCCACATCTCTGTTAAAAAGTCACGGAAAATTTCATGAAAAGAGTAATGGCCTGTCATAACACCCATGGGAGCCATTTGACTGACATTTTATTCCATACTTAATCGGAAAATGTCTCCTTTACAATCCAGTAAAAAAATCACAAATATCTCAAAAAAATATGTGTTTTTATTTTAAATTGGAAAAGTGCATTCTTACTGACCCACTCTTTATAAACTACAATTTTTTGCCTTTGGTATTCGCGTTGTGTGTTGTGTTTACGTTCACTTTCGGGGCTTTTAGAATACTATCAGCTACCAGCCTCAATCCGGCTAGGGAGCCGAGGACGACAGATCAATCAGTGCGGTAGTCATACATCGTATTAGCTTGCGAGCCGAGATCCGAAAAATTACAATTTGATAAACAGCCCGAGACCTAAGAACTAAAGTTTAACCTCTCTCCCGTGACGGCTTGCAAATTTCTAATGGTCGGCTACGAGGGCCACCAGATTCAGGATCCCTGTTCGCCAGCCCGCGTCAGATTTTCGATCGCGTGCTAATAATTTATGTTACGTTAATTACATATTAATGCATGAGAAGTTCTTACTACACCAGTTCATTGGTCTAAAACTTTTCTGAGTGAAATATTGCTTGGAGAGAATATACGAGAAATTAACAATAATAAATTTTTGAGTTTTCTGTCCTGGCTCTTTAAAATTGCTTGCATTATATTTTTTTGGGAATTTACTACACTGATCATACTACTCACCTTAGTTTATGCCATTACTCACAAAGTGTGGAGCATTTATTTCGTCGATATAATTTGTAAATTAAATAGCCAGATATAAATAAAATAAAAACATTTTTTTTAAATCTTTAGTCGATTTTGTTTGCCATTTTTTCGCACCATCGAATTAGAAATAAACTTGATACGATTAGTACATTCAGTGTACATTTGACTGAGGTTAAGATCTCCAATCGACCAGCCAACCAGTCAGCAATTTCGACCCCCTACCGCGTCCGCGGCGATGCTTAAAGAGACCTCAAGAGGTTATGAGAACATTGCGTATTTTTAAAGGCAGCCATCATGTTGTTTCACGCTTTATCAGATATCGGTCATTTGGTTTGTTGGATTTAATTTTTTTATGGAAAACGGATATAAAACAAACTTCACATGCGATTGCAGGGGAATTGTTGTTTTATTGTTTATTTTGATTTTGCAGTTTGTGAATAAATTGTTCTATAAACAAGAGAAATACAACAAATAAATAAATAAAGTATTAAGATGATTTTGTTTAATTGGAAACTATAATTCCGAATTTGAGTAATCTGAAGCAAGGGGCGTTCACACGATGTGATAATTTCGTTGTAGGTTAAATAATACCAAAAGTTATGTTGTTGACAATTTGAATTTAATCTACGTAATCTACGTAATTAGTTGCAGGCAGTTGCTTACTTTTTAATCCCCTAATCACCGGTGACGTAATTAGTGCTAGAGAACTAGTTCTTCTACTAGCCCCAAAGTAATACAGACGACGACCGATGCTAGTCTATTGGAAATGTTTTGATTCTAACACTAAAGCCAATGTAAATCTATTTGCATGGAACACTGCACGAAATGTAAAACTCAAGTAGGTTTAACCAGTCGGTTGATTTGGGTAGTAGCTTAGAAAGTAAACCCCTGCATAGTGGTTCAGTATAAATTTCCGTTGGCCAAATTCAATAACCTTTGATCTCGTAAACATTTGTAAGCTCTGTAGAAACCCTTTTGTAGATAAAGACACAAGGATTATTATGCACGAATTTGAGTGTCGCTGAGGTAAATTTTATTAATATTCAGGTATACTAACATTAATACCTATTAGTGCCAATTTATCTGCTATATGGTGTGTTATTAGGCACTTTTGGGTATAAAACCAGCAAATTAGGTCCTATTGCTATCAAATACACCATCAGGAAAATAAAAATTTCCTCATATTTTCAACTGCGTACTTACTTTTTTAAGTTGTTGAAGAAAAAATAGTTGTTCACGTTTATATACTAAAAAACCTGACAGTTTTCACTAAATTGACGCTATCTTTTGAAAGTGCAATTTCTGGCGGACAAAACTAATCCTGAGAATGGGGAGCACTCTCGCCTTTCTAACTATACATAACACTCGTGAAATCCTTTGATGCGAAAAAGATATGTTGGTCCACGAACCTACACAATATACTAAAAGTTATTTGAGTGCAATGTTTCCAAAACTGTATGAGATACGACTCTAGAAATAACTGAAAAAAATTTAAATTTTCAAAATTTGAAAATTAGTAAAATGAAAAAAATTTAAGTTTAGTTGTCTTAGAACCGAGTTACTTTTAAAGTTGTAATATACTTTAAGGCTAAGAGATCATGTATTCTTCGGTTAGTAAAAAAAGATAAATTCAATTTTTTTGTGCGCATTATGAACAATTAAAGGAACCATAGACTTGTTAATCATGAGCATGAGCTTTGTCGATAACTTTTTATCCGCCTGATGAATTTGAAAAAATTTTACCAACAATTTTTGTAAACAGGATAGTGATGCGAACAACTTCGATTACATTCGTATTTGGTATCACCAAGGGTGGTAAACCGACAATAAACATCAACAACAGCTGATGTTCATGCTCATGAATGACAAATCGCTTTACGTCCAGATCGCTTTAGGTCAAGATATGTGAAAAAAAATATTCAAAATTTTGTTTTCTTTGAAACTGAAAAATAAGAAAAGTAGTAAGCTTTGTTTGAATTTCTAAAATATATCCAAGTAGTCGGGTTTCAGTGTTAATATTTCGAAATAATCCTACACTCCTTTCTTATCTACAATCACTTTAAAAAAATTTAACTAGATCACAAGTTATTGCAGTCTGGCTGTTGGATGGAAATCGATATTATTAAATATTGATTTCGAACCACTGTGCGCTGTAGATGGAGTCTCCCAAACTTCGAAACGATAGCCCGGGAATGTGAGTTCTAATCCTACTTGCACAAACAAAAATCTGACTTGTTAAATCATTAGATATTCTTAACAACTATTTATCAAAAATTCAGTTTGAATCCAATACTAAACACGACAGAATTTGGTTATACTATCTTATCAAATATAGAATCATAGAGTAATATATAAAGAGTGTGCACGAGTGTTTCAGATCCATCAAATTCTCGTCGAAAGTTTCTGTGCTAATAGCAGTTTTGATACAGTTTATGCCAGCTCACGCTGAAAAATCTGTATTTTATTGTTGTTTAGATGCAAACACAACGTGTTTGTAGCTTGTCGCAAATATACTATACTTGTGCTCAAACACATTGTGTTTGCTATTCAATATAACACGTTTGGGACACAATAATTAATACGCCATAATTTACGTTTTTTAGACCCAAATGTGGACAAAAACGAGGCAGATAACGAAGAGACAACAAGGCAGCAAATCTTCAATTCATGAAATCAATGCTTGCAAACATGTACATGTTTTCTGCAATATGTTGCTGGGGTTCTTAAATTTCTGACTAATGAGCAGCAGACAAAACTTGACCAAAAATTACCAACCAATAATCAATTTTTGTCAAACAACTACGGCTTCTAATTTGGAACGGCTATTGACGGCTATATACGACTATGAATTCACCTATGAATATAGCTGGAACAAAATGAAACAGCATACAGCAACAAAACATGTTTTCGTCTGCTATGACTACGGCTGCGGACAAGGCACAAGCCATTCCCGACAGCAGCAGTCATTCGGAAGAAAATGACTTATGCTGCGGTAGTCAAAGCAATGTTGTTAAAAGTGTTTCCAATGTCAAATGCTTTAATGGCTTGTGGTAGTTAAGTAAAGTATATTACCATAAGCAATGTGTTTGTGAATTGGATGAAAATAAATATAATGCACATGAC
The DNA here is from genome assembly GCA_963931995.1 of Phaonia tiefii. Lineage (NCBI taxonomy): Eukaryota > Metazoa > Arthropoda > Insecta > Diptera > Muscidae > Phaonia > Phaonia tiefii. The sequence continues at coordinate 121,565,578 of OZ008370.1, read as the reverse complement.
TATCAGCAGATTTCTGATACATAAATCAAAAAAAAATTAATTTTGAATTTTTATCACAGTTACGGCCGTTTTCACAATGTCCACATATCCTACAGTTGTGGATTGGGCTTGTCTTCCGCCACCGTTATATTGGCAATGAAAATACAAAATGAGAATAAGAAACATTAACCCCCCTATTTGTTTATTTATTATATTTGATTACGATGTAGGGATATGCACTTAGAATATTAGATCACTGGTAGATATCCACGAGAATTGCAAGGCTGACATTACTGTTATTCAGGAGATGCGATGTACAGGTCATGGCTGTACAAGGAAGAATAAATAGAGCTGCCATTAGAAAAATATGAATTTGGCTGCGGATTGTAGTTGGCAAAAGACTGAGACATCCCGTCTCAAGGTTCAATCCCGTGAGGGAACGTATCCCTCATCCGCATAAAAGCGAAATACCAAGAAAGACGATGAAACCAAGGACATGTTCCATGAGCGCCTAGAGGAAACATATGGACGCTGCCCTGGCCATGACATTAAGATTGTTCTAGGTGACTTTAGTGATAAAGTCGGTAGAGAAAATGTCTTTGAACCAATCAGTGATAAATTCAGTTTACACGCCATCACTACCGATAGCGGAAAGAGACTGTTAGATTTTGACGCGGCGAAAAACATGGTTGTCAGTAGTAAAAGTTTCCAACATAAAGATATCCATACGGCTACTTACATATCCCCTTATCAACAGACGAAGAACCAGATTAATAACCTGGTAATTGATGCCAGGCACTCTACTAGTGTACTAAACTTACGTCTGATTCGAGGAGCTAATATCGATTGGGATCACTATAGCAAAGGTTCGCACAAGATTAACCAGAGCGAAAGTCGTACAAAACCAGAGATATACAAAGCTGAACATTGGAAAGTCGTAATTGCTGCAATTGCCACGGCCTATGCAGGGAAGCTCACTCAGATACTGCAGCAGAAGGGACCCCCGCCTCATTTTCCTGAAGCACTGTGGAAGTACATTTCCCACTCTGTGACCGTACTGCACAGACCGTACTTGGTAATGAAAAACCGCTTAAAGACAAACCATGGTACGATGAAGAGTGTCGCATGGCAAGTGATCAAACGAACTCTGCACGTATGTCAATGCTTCAGTCAGTTGTAACGCGAGCCATGAGAGAGCGGTATAAGGCGAAGAGGAGAGAAGAAACCCGTTTGCTTAAGAAGAAACAACTGAAAATTGAATCTTACAGAAGGAAGAGTGAGGCCGGTAAATTCTACTGAAATGTACAAAGCCAAACCAACGGAAATGGAACCGGCCCACTTTTGTAGAGATGAGGACGGGAATGTTGTCACACGCTGGAAAATCTGTCGTTTTTTGTTGTTTGGATGCAAATATAACATGTGTTTGGACGTTGTCGCAAATATAATATACTTGTGCACAAACGAATAGTGTTTGCTATTCAATATTACATGTTTGAGACACAATGATTAATATGTTATAACATATGTGTTTGTTACCCAAATATATCTGTGTTTGTGATAGAAATACAGCCGTGTTTGTTGCACTATTTAAACTCTCTCGAGAGTAAGAGAATAAAAGAGGGTCAACGAGTGTGTATATCTTATAAGTGAGTATCTGTATGTTTGCATTAGTCTCTCAGTGAGTGATTCATAAATATTCCTGAATGTGCGTGATGTATTGCGCTTTAATTTCATGTATTCAGTTGTCAATGGTTCATCGGACAGAGGATATCAAAAGTGCTTCGTCAGTGAAAGAAGAATAAAAAAGCGCTCGGACGGTTAAATGGTTTGTGATGTTGCTTTGGTTTTTGTGTATGTGTTTCGCATATATTTATGTGTGCTACCAAATTTTGAGGCAAGAAACTGGAGAGGGCAACAAGGTGAATCTCATTTTCTGCCCGAGCCTCTACTGAAAAAATCAGAATGGCGGACCATTTGCGAAATATAATAAAAAAAACACAAGTTATTAATACACGATTGTCTTGCATGAACTAGATTTGTATATTGTTCGTGTACCAACGCATAGTGATAAGCAACGCATAGTTGAAACCTTCTGAAGACAAAAACGTGAGAGACAACAAAGAAAGCAGAAACAATAGAACAACAACAACAACCGTTTCCCATTACATCCCATGAAGGGATTGGGGAGAGCTTCTCACAACCAGTGAGCTGTGCGCTTTCTAATTTTTCACTCACTGATTGGGACCTACAGTTTTTACACCGATTGCGAACGGTATTTTGAGAAGCTTTTTCATGCCTAAATACTCGATAGTGTCGCCGTCACTATGCGAGGTGACCGCCGCCGAAAGAAATTTTTAAGGTGGTCAGAGCAGGGATCGAACCCAGGATCTCATGTACAAGAGGTGCGCACACTACCCATTGCACCACCGACGGCCGACATATAGAACAGCAGATTCAAAACAAAACAGATAATGCATTCAATGCAAGTAAATGTAAAAATCATTTAAATCTTTTAATTTTTTGTATTAATTATTTATATAAGTAAATGTGGATATATATTGATAAAAATAATTATATTATATAAAGAATGAAATAATAATTCGTTTCTAAATATTATTATGTTTGGGAGAAAATACGCATATGTTTTCACGTAAGTATATGGAAGTTTGGGGGGAAACACGCGAATGTTTCCACGTAAGTATATGGATGTTTGGGATGAAGCACGCAAATGTTTCCACGTAAAAGCATGCATATTTGTCAGTAAACTTTATAATGTTTGCATTTAAATACACCTGCGTTTGGAACTTACAAACATATAAATTTTGGAAGTGTGTTCCAAACATGGTATCTGCAGAATATGTTTGGGAGAATATGTTACAGAGGCGGTTTTGTTTCAGTGTGCATAGATGTGCAGAGTAGGTGGGAAATATGGAGAGATTACTTCTCTACTTTACTTGTCCCAGAAGTTGTTGAGCACGTACAGGACGACGGCATCGACTTCCCCTCCTAGCCACAGCGAATTTAGAACTGCAATTTCCCGGCGTAAGAACAATAAAGCCGCTGGTTCTGAAGGACTACCGGCCGAGGTGTTTAACCATGGCGACTATGAGTTGGAAAGGTGCATGCATCAGCTCATATGCGAAATCTGGCTAGACGATTACATGCCCGACGATTGGAGTCTGCGCATACTGTGTCCTGTTTTCAAAAAAGGCGACCTGAGTATATGTACAAACTATCGTGGTATAAGCCTTATGTCCATCGCACACAAGGTCCTCTCGAGCGTTATGTGTGAAAGACTAAAGCCTTTGTTGGTGACCTGATCGGAACTTAGCAGACCTACATTACGATAAATTCTGGAGAAATCCCACGAATAGCAAATCGACACCTACCACGTCTTTGTAGATTATAAGGGTGACTTCGATAGCACGATACAGGGAAGACTGTACCAAGCTATGTATGTCGGAGCTTGGTATACCTGCTAAGCTGACATGCCTTTGTAGCATGATACTGACCGACACGATATCTCACCGAACCAATTAGAACGAGGCGAGGCCACAGGCCGGGCGGCATCCTATTGTCCGATCTCTTGCGTTATGGTGCAGAATGATGATGAAATTTCATCGAATGATAAAACCTCCGAAAAATATATGGTCCTATAATTGAAAACGGCCAGTATCTACGACGTAGAGCTTACGAACTGTTACCATTTCAAATTCTGGAATGGTATTACAAATGTTAGTTACCCATTTCAAATTCTGGAATGGTATTACAAACATCAGTGGTATAAATATAGAAACTTAATAAATTTATTGGAATATTTAATTTGTTGCCATATTTTGTCGCAGAGATGGCACGAAACTCAACTAATTGACAAAAAGCTAAGGGGATTAAATAAGAAAGACTATTGAACAAAAATTCGTTTATGTTAAGACACTGATATCAATTGCACATTTTGGTTTTCTATTATGAAACTATGAGACGCAGATATTAAGGCATCGTAAAGGATTCACAAAATGTTTAAGAATTCAGCATCTGATATATGTAACTGAATATTCGTAACTGTAAGTGGATGAAATGGTTAGTGTGGGCGACTCTTATAAATAAGAGCTTGGGTTCAATTCCCTCACAGACTACCTCTTACAGATCACAGTCACTCCGCTTAGTGATGACAACCTTTCGGAATCGTTGTAAAACTGTAGGATCAAGGAGTCTAAACACAGAATGCTCACAAATGGGAATGTAATAGGGAAATAAGTTAAACCCCATTTAAAAAAAAAACAAAAAATATCCACTCTTTTCTCGTGTGTAACAAATTGCATATGTGGATTACTTACAATCTTAAGAAATTCCGAAATAAATTCTAATTAAATGACATAAAAAATACGACACAACCCACAAAGGGACTTCATCTACACGAAATTCATTGGCAATAGAAATGAGATGATATGTAAGTGATGCCAAAGGGTGTTGTAGTTAGGAATGGTATGAAGTATACTTATACACTCTGTATGTTCTCAGATATGTTTAGAATTTCAATGGTTTCTCGACGAAACTTTACTTTTCAAACTTGTTTCGTCATCAAGAAACCATGGCTTTGTAAAAAAAACACGCTCCATAAAAAAACGAGTGTAATGCAAACAAATGTTCAGAGCTAAAAAAAAAAAATAAATGGTTTCCCATTACATCCCATGAAGGGACTGGGGAGAACTTCTCACAATCACTGAGCTGTGCGCTTTCCAGTTTTCACTCACTGATTGGGACCTACAGTTTTACACCGATTCCGAACGGTAATTTGAGAAGCTTTTTCATGGCTAGATACTCGATAGTGTCGCCGTTACTATGCTAGGTGAACGCCGCCGAAAGAAAATTTGAAGGTGGTTAGAGCCGGGTTCGAACCCAGGATCTCATGTACAAGAGCCGCGCACACTAACCATTGCACCACCGACGGCCACATGTAGTCATGTTCAGAGCTCAATTAGCGAAAAAATACATATTTTTGCCCCAAAAATATTTCGTTTGCCAATTGGTCCGCAGGTTAACCGCAGATGTTGATAACACTTATGAGAGTACATAGATGGCTTAATATAGAAAAGACGTATCTCAATTTCAAAAAACTGAATAAAATTGGAGGGGTTTGGCACATTATTTGTTTTTAAACGCAGTTTTTTAGTAAAACAAATTATTTATTTGTTAACATTAAAAATGTTTTTTCTACAAAAGGTGTATTTGAGAGTCCTCTGCCAGAATATGAAAAAACGCGATTTCGTATAAAAACAAGATACGACCTTTTAATTTATAGCCATCGTCCATGTCGTCAAGAAATTTGTAGTCTATAATTACTTTAATAAGAGTTACCCGAAATTCTCTACCGTGAACCAGTAAATGGCAAATATATATTGCTCCTGCATATAAACAATTTTTAACGTAACAGTCATTTCTTTTGTTGCAAACGAAACTTCATTTACCTCCAAATTGCCATAGTTTACTTTTGCAGCAAATAATGGATCCCGTAAACGAAAAAGTTTATACTCTCGACCGTGAATTGTTTTTCTCTTCTTTGAGAGAATACAAGTTTATACTGGGTGATTCAGTTATAGTCACTTTTTTCCAGAAGTAAACAAATTAATTGTCATCCGTTTCTTTTACAAACACCCAGCAAGATTAACGCATTTCGAGGTTTAACTCCGATAAACCACGCTAACCCAGAATATTACTCATACAATTTTATGGCCTTATTCATAAAAAAATGTGAGAGGTTTGCGGACAGTTTATAGTACGAACAACCTCTCTCAAACCTCTCACAACTTTTCATGAACAAGGCGGTTAATCTGTAAAAACGGAAGTTTAATTTTTAACCTCATTTTAAGCTAGTGTATAATTTGATGCAACTCTGCTAAGTATCCAGAATATGCAACCATAATAAAAACATAAACAAAAATCAAATGTTTGACAGACGCAAGCCGATCGAAAATTTTCCAATGCGACGCCTTACTCTCTTTCTCTCGTAAACTCTGACTCTCTATCTCTCTTCCTCTCTTGCTCTCTTTCTCTCTTACTCTCGTACTCTCTTAAACTTTTTCTCTTACTCTTTTTCTCTCTTACCCTCTTTATCTCTCACTCTCTTTCTCTCTTACTCTCACTCTCCTTCTCTCTTGCTCTCTTTCTCTCTTACTTTAACTCTCCTCTCTTACTCTCTTACTTATCTCCTTCTCTCTTACTCTCTTTCTCTCTTACTCTCTTTCTATATTGCTCTCTTACTCTCTTTTCACTTACTCTGTTACTCGCTTAAAATCTTACTCTCTTTCTCTCTTACGCTCTTACTCTCTTTCTCACTTTCTCTCTTACTTTCTTACTCTCTTATTCCTTCTCTCTTACTCTCTTCTCTATTACTATCTTACTCTTTCTTTCTTACTATTTTTTCTTTCTCTTTCTGTCTTGCTCTCGTACTCTCTTTCTTTCTTACGCTCTTGCTCTCATTCTGCTCTCTTACTCTCTTTCTCTCTTACTATCTTACTCTCTTTCTCTCTTACTCTCCTTCTCTCTTACTCTCGTTCTCTTACTCTATTTCTGTCTTTCTCTCTGACTCTCTTATTCCCTTTCTCTCTTACTCTCGTTCTCTTACTTTATTTCTCTCCTACTCTCTTGCACTCTTTCTCTCTTACGCTCTTACTCTCTTAATCTCGTTCTACTCTCTTACTGTCTTAAACTCTTACTCTCTTATCTCTTTCTCTCTTAAGCTCTTACTCTCTTTCCCTTTCTCTCTTAATCTCTCTCTTAGTCTCTTACTCTCTTACTTTCCCTCTTTCTCTCTTACCCTCTTTCTCTCTCTTTTTTCTCTTACTCTCTCTTACTCTCATACCCTCTTTCTCTCTCTCTTTCTCTCTTTCTCTCTTACTATCATTCTATCTTACTCGCTTTCTCTCTTTCTCTCTTACTCTCTTTCTCTCTTACTCTCGTACTCTCTTACACTCTTAATAGAAGTTGAAGGCTGCGTGTGTATTAAGACACAAAATTCCGATATATATACATACCCTTGTATGAAATAAACATATACGAATTGGTATCGATCAAAACTCGCACTGAAAGTCAGTTACTCGACACTAGAGCAAAGACTTTTTCCTCCATGTTCTTCCTTCCTAGTGTATTATCGTAAAAGTTTGTTTTTGTGTAGTTATTACAACTTATTCGCGGTAAACGAAAAAATAGTCAATGGAAACGTTGTCCGTTTCTACTCAAGGTATTTTTTTTCTTAATTTAGAGTTACCATATATCGTTAGTTGTAAACGTTTTCCAGATGTCGTAAACAATTTTAACAATCTCTTGCAAATAAAAAGATCTGTTTGATTCAACGACTTTTCGTTTTAGATTCCCCAAATGAAAATCATTTATCTGGGATTTCGTTTGGGCGTAACGAAAATGTTATTTGCGTGCATGTTTACTTCAAATTTCTATCACTTGCCGGTTTTGCCCCTTTTTCTAATGGCATAAACTTAGAAAGAAAATACTTGCGTGAAAATCCGTTTCGGTTCAACAAAGAAGTCAATCTAGACGAACACAGCAGTTACAGCTAAGGTCAGGTGACGTGGTTTTATACCACTATCGGTGGCACTACCGTTTGTGCGGACAAGAAGATTGTCAGACACAATAACCATTTGCTGTGGTTAGGTTGGTTGACCAATGAAGCTGTTTTCAATTTGACCACAAAATTTATATGACACGAATGGATTGCGCCAGCACCAACCACAACAAAAACACAAAAAACATATAAAACCAATGGGAAAACCAAAATCTAATAAGACAATGCAGTGAAATTGGTAATAACAATGACAGGGAAAAGAAAACTAACAAGACAAAGACCAAGACCAAAACCAAGTTAACAATGTCATTCCACATCACGACGGTTGGTCATCAGCACCTAAAAAAAGACACTTGGTAGAGTTATGAAAGAGGGCGGCAAAAGGTGACAAATATTTTGTGTCGCAATTTGTTGCTTATGTGTTTGATAGAAATGAAACAGAAAAATACCTGAAAATTGACCTAACACTTGAGAAGAAATGAACAAGTAGAGAATGTTAATAAAGTGGAATTAATATCTATGAATGCAGCGCAGATACTGCGGATCATTAGATCTCAGACCCTACACTGAAAAAAATAATATATAATTCTCTCGTTTATTGTAGGAATTACATTGAACTTTCATGAAGGACAAAATTCGATCACAGACACCTTAGTCGTATCAAAATAGAACAAAAACTTCAAAACCGATTTAATCTGCTTGCTGCCCTGACTTTGCTACAAAAAAATGGGAAATAACTAATAGGATAGAAAAAAGATATAAAACAAAAAATAAATTTAAAGTCGAGCTGGTTGGGAGACAATTGCACTCTGAAAAATCTGTATTTTTATGTTATTTGGATGCAAATATAACGCGTTTGTAGCTTGCTGCAAATATAGTATACTAGTGTGTCCAAACACATTGTGTTTGCTATTCAATATTACATGTTGGAGAGACAATAATTAGTATGTTATAATATATGTCTTTCTGACCCAAATATGGCACTGTTTGATGAAAACTGCTGAAATCAATAAAAATATCTTAGATTATAATCGATTTAATAACAAAACAAAAAACTTTAACCCGTTCGTGTTGTATTTACTAGTACTGAACATTTCTTTAATATTCACAAATGGTCCGCCGCTACGATTGGATCCCTACAGGCTAGGGCAGACAAAGGGTTTCTTTCCTAACATGTTTACACATTTCCATCAATATATCTCTTTGCTTCTATTTTATTATTTTGCTCACGACGGAACACAGTGACAAAATAAATTGCAGTAAACAGTGCGACAATCAGCTGTATTTGTATCACAAACGAGGCTATATTTGGATCATAAACAGAGATATTTCAACACATTAAGCATTATATTCTGACGTGGACATAGCTCGGCGAATCAAATTAGGCCAATTGCGTTGACTAGGCCATGTTATCAGAATGAAGATGAACCAGCACGAAAGGTTTCCATAACGTTTCCGATAGAAGCAGGAAAAGAGGACGACCAAAACTCCGCCCGAAAGACCAGTCAGCAGAATCCCTCCGTATCCTTGGTGTTACCAACTGGTGAGAAAAGGCGAAGGATAGAGCCAGTTGGAAGAATATGTTGAAATTTGTTTAATTAATATGTGTAAGACGTCTGACCTCGTGAGGTTGTAACATAGTCAATAAAAGAGAGTAAGTATTATGTCTCGAACATGTAACACTGAATAGCAATCACAATCGGTTTGCTCCAAACTCACGATATATTTGCATCCCAAAACTTAAAAAACTGATTTTTCAGCGTGTAGATAATTTATGTACCAATAGAACCAAATTTCAGTGCCCCATACTATTTAGATACTTAATTTAACAATCCATCATGTATTAACTTTGGGCCTGTCGATAACCTCCGTATCATTTTAGGACTAAGTAAATATGGATATTTATTTCCATTTGGTCGATATATTTTTAAGTTCAACGGGATATATATCATTTGATATGGAAAAATGAGTAACACAAGGAGTCATATGAGACCCAGATATCTTTGGACCAAATTTGTGTTAGGTATTTTTAAGACAATGGAGCCATGCCCGTCCGTCTATATGGGTAGCTGGGAGTATGGCTGGTCAATACGATAACTTACCAATCACAACGTAATTTTTCCGCCCATTATTATCTGCTATTACAAATTGGACATTTTGCCACACCCATTCTCGAACCACCCATTCATAAGTTCGTCGGCCGTCTTATTATTCGACACACATAGTTTCCTTAAAACACAACCGATTATATTGATATTTAACGCCGGGCAATGTTTTGCCGAAGACCATCCTGTTTGGTACCTCGTATACAAAAGATGGGCGGATAAATGACAGGTAGTTAAATTGTCAAAATTCATAAAATTTCAATACGAAGTTTCCGAATTTTGTTAATCTAACTACAAATTTTCATCTTTAACAACTTTCAGAATTCCGGTGCTGGTGTGTTTTAGAGATTTGTCGTGCCCACCAGCCATTTATCCGCCCATCTTTTGTATACGAGGTACCAAACTGGGCGTGTCAAAATCGCCCATTACGGGGTGATTTTCAGAAAAAAAATATCCCTCTGCTATTGAATATTGTCGAATTTGCCAGCCCCATTAGGGAAATTATTTTAAATGGAAATAATGGGACCCAATCAATGGCTGATTTAGGGTGAGGGTACGTTTAAGTCGGTGCACGTGATTAAAATGTCTGTACTGGGTTTCACATAAATCCAATTTTGTGGGCTGATTCCAAATTTCTAATTTATGTGGATTTATTTCAAAATGTTGTGTTTATTTTTAAGGGAAGATAAATTTATCCGATAAGTTAATTTATCGAAGACACAAACCATCTATACAAAATTTCTAAAATCTGATTTTTTGCCAAAAAAGAACGAATTTTGGTACTGAAAAAAAGAGCCAATAAGTATTTTTGAAGTCATTTATGATGAATATAACATACAGTTAGCTTGTTATATGAACAACTATGTTTTCTTCTTGTAAAAAACTGACTTAGGTTGTTTTTTATCTAACCTTGGTCGATCATGACAATGGTGAATGAACTTCTAATGTCTAACCGCTTAATACCGTAGAAGCGCATAAACAGCGCAGCCTATATATATCCTGATTCCATTTCAGATCGGATATATAGCCCAATTTATGAAGTGTCCCATGTCATTGTTGGAAATATTGATTCCAGTGCTAGTACTGAACTGCCTGCATATCCAAAATTAACATCATGGAAGACAATGCCATCCCTATCCCAAATATAACCTGATTCCATTTTAGATCGGAGATATAGTCAAATTTAGGAAGTGACCCAAGTCATTGACAGAAATAATGACTTCGAGTGCCAATATTGGACACTCCTGATAAAAGTGAATGGACTGCCTGTATATTTGAAATTAGCTCCATGAGAGCACATTACACCCCCATCCCAAATATATGCTGATTCCATTTAAGATCGGAGATATAGCTCAATTTATGAAGTGGCCTATGTCATTGACGGAAAAAATGATTTCGAGTACCAATATTGGTCACTCCTCATAAAAGTATATTTGAAATTAAACCCATGGGAGCACATTACACCCCTATCCCAAATATATCCTGATTCCATTTCAGATCGGAGATATAGCTCAATTTATGAAGTGACCCATGTCATTGTTGGAAATATTGATTCCAGTGCTAGTACTGAACTGCCTGTATATTCAATATTAACATCATGGAAGACAATGCCATCCCTATCCCAAATATAACCTGATTCCATTTTAGATCGGAGATATAGTCAAATTTAGGAAGTGACCCAAGTCATTGACAGAAATAATGAATTCGAGTGCCAATATTGGACACTCCTGATAAAAGTGAATGGACTGCCTGTATATTTGAAATTAGCTCCATGAGAGCATATAACACCCCCATCCCAAATATATGTTGATTCCATGTCAGATCGGAGATATAGCTCAATTTATGAAGTGGCCTATGTCATTGACGGAAATAATGATTTCGAGTACCAATATTGGTCACTCCTCATAAAAGTATATTTGAAATTAAACCCATGGGAGCACATTACACCCCTATCCCAAATATATCCTGATTCCATTTAAGATCGGAGATATAGCTCAATTTATGAAGTGACCTATGTCATTGACGGAAATAATGGTTTTCAGCTCCCACCGGGATAATTTGGAATATACAGCTAGTTCATTAACTTTTATCAGGGGTACCCAATACTGGCACTCGAATTCATTATTTCTGTCTATGATATGGGTCGCTTCATAACGTTGACTATATCTCCGATCTGAAATAGAATCAACATATATTTGGGATGGGCGTGTAATGTGCTCCCATGGGGCTTATTTGGAATGTACAGGTAGTCCATTCACTTTTATAATGGGTGCTGGCACTCGAAATCATTTTTTCTGTCAATGACATTGTTCGCTTCATAAAGTTGACTATATCTCCAATCTGAAATGGAATCAGCATATATTTGGGATGAGGGTGTTATGTGCCCCCATGGGGCTTACTCTGAATAAACAGATAGTCCATTCACTTTTATCTGGGGTACCCTATATTAGCACTCGAAATCATTATTTCTGTCAATGGCATGGGTCGCTTCATAAAGTTGACTATATCTCCGATCTGAAATGGAATCAGCATATATTTGGGATGGGGGCATTATGTGCTCCCATGGGGCTAATTTGGAATATACAGGTAGTCCAATCACTTTTATCAGTAGTACCCAGTATTTCTATATTTCTGTCAATGATATGGGCCACTTCATAAATTGGGCTATATCTCCGATCTGAAATGGAATCAGGATATATATAGGCTGCGCTGTTTGTTCCCTTCTACGGTGTTAGGCGGTTAGACATTAGAAGTTCATTCACCTTTGTCATGAGCGACCCAGGTGAGATAAAAGATAACCATGGTAAATTTTTTACAGAAAGAAAAAATATTTGTTTCTATATAAAGCTAATTATATGCTGTATTCATCATAAATGGCTTCAAAAACGCTTATTGGCTCTTGTTTTCTGTACAACATTTCTTTTTTTTGGCAAAAAATCAGATGTCAGAAATTTTGTATAAGTGGTTTGTATCTTCGATAAATACATTTATCGGATAAGTTTATCTTCACACACTTTTTATTGTTAACTAATTAAAAAAATTATTTCCAACGATGTAAATCGCCTAATATAAACATCAGACAAAAGTATGTATTTTTCTATTTTGTAGAAAATCTTTAACTTAGTGAACAATTCTAAATATATATATTTAGTTAATTATAAAAACTGTATTATTATCTTACCCAATTTTTTTTTTGCTTTTTCTTCTTCTGATTATTATTGTTTTCACATTTTCTCTACTATTTATTGAATTACGCAATTAGTGCTCGTCTGTCAGATCACAGATCACAGATCCTGAATTCTTGAATACCTTAAGATTTTAATAATTGAGATACTTAAATGCTGCAACCGAAGCTACAATTGCTCCTACTCGCCAACAAATATCTTCGACCTCACAGCCACTTTTTAGTTCAAAGAATGTTTTCATATCCCAAAGTTCTTAATATTACCAGTAGTTGGGGTGCCAGTTGTGTTATTGATTGTGTCGTGTTGTTGTAATCGCAAGATAATTTACAACCATGACAAGAAACCCCAGTCCAATAATCACCAGTAAAAACTGATCAAAATGTCAAGAGTTTTCATCACATGAGGTTATCACAAGGAAATCATTAAATACACAAGAATCTACACACGAAATACAAGTGGCAAGCGGCACAATAATACCAAGAGTTAACAAATGTTTGAAAACATTGTATTATTTATGGTGGTGGAACATTGCCCACGCTGCAGTACGAGGGCAGGGACACAACAAGTCATAAGAAAATATTACATTTTCTAGTTCAGCGTGGACTTTGTTGTAATAACTAAAAGTATATCTGTAAACATTGCATGTACGTATTAAGATAACACTTAAATGTAAACGTAGTATAAGTTAGTGACAACTCTGTAACTAGAATCATATGTTATAGCAAATGAACATGTTATGGTAAATCGCCATCTCAGATTAATAAAGTGATTGTACAATTGTACAACACATAACAGACTTCTTAAGGTCTTAAAGAATTTGAATCACATACTTTTATTTATGTCTGAGATAAGTTTTTTAAAGAAATAAAACTTTTTCTGTTCAAACGATATTTCGATTTCATTTGGAAATCTTCTTCAGGAAAGTTTTTATATTTATTAATATTAATAAAAAACAAAAAAGACCTTAAGCTGGAACAATTAGTGGAGAATAGTTAATAAAATAAAGGTCGAAAAATTAGAAACAAATTATTAAGAAATTATTTTACTAAAGCACTGAAATTTCCGTTAGAAATTTTGACATTTATCTCTACATGAAAATTGTTGTCGCGGAGAATTATAAACCGGAGTTTTCACGTCGGTGAATCTGTTAACCTCTTAAATGCTTAATATTCAAATTTTCATTGCCACTAAATTGTCAACTCCGTATTTAATTGCATATGTAACACAGCAATGCTAAGATAACGAAATATTTCCAATTTTACTCCATTTCAATCTATTTCGTTTTTACGTTTCATTTCATTACATTACATTACATTACATTATATTACATTACATTTCAATTCATTTCATTTCATTTCATTTCGTTTCGTTGCATTTAATTTAATTCAATTTAATTTAATTTAACTTAACTTAACTTAATTTAATTTAATTTAATTTAATTTAATTTAATTTAATTTAATTTAATTTAATTTAATTTAATTTAATTTAATTTAATTTAATTTAATTTAATTTAATTTAATTTAATTTAATTTAATTAATTTAATTTAATTTAATTTAATTTAATTTAATTTAATTTAATTTAATTTAATTTAATTAATTTAATTTAATTATATAATTTAATTTAATTTAATTTAATTTAATTTAATTTATTTAATTTAATTTAATTTAATTTAATTAATTTAATTTAATTTAATTTAATTTAATTTAATTTAATTTAATTTAATTTAATTTAATTTAATTTAATTTAATTTAATTTAATTTAATTTAATTTAATTTAATTTAATTTAATTTAATTTAATTGAATTTAATTTAATTTAATTTAATTTAATTTAATTTAATTTAATTTAATTTAATTTAATTTAATTTAATTTAATTTAATTTAATTTAATTTAATTTAATTTAATTTAATTAATTTAATTAATTTAATTTAATTTAATTTAATTTAATTTAATTTAATTTAATTTAATTTAATTTAATTTAATTTAATTTAATTTAATTTAATTTAATTTAATTTAATTTAATTTAATTTAATTTAATTTAATTTAATTTAATTTAATTTAATTTAATTTAATTTAATTTAATTTAATTTAATTTAATTTAATTTAATTTAATTTAATTTAATTTAATTTAATTTAATTTAATTTAATTTAATTTAATTTAATTTAATTTAATTTAATTTAATTTAATTTAATTTAATTTAATTTAATTTAATTTAATTTAATTTAATTTAATTTAGTTTAATTTAATTTTATTTTATTTCATTTTATTTTATTTCATTTCATGTTATTTCATGTCATTTCAAGTCATTTCATGTCATTTCGTGTCACTTCTTGTCTTTTCGTGTCACTTCATGTCATTTCAATTCAATTCAATTCATTTCAATTCATTACACTTCATTTCATTTCATTTCATTTCATTTCATTTCATTTCTTTTCATTTCATTTCATTTCATTTCATTTCATTTCATTTCATTTCATTACACTTCATTTCATTTCATTTCATTGCATTACACTTCATTTCATTTCAATTCATTTCATTTCATTACATTTCATTAAATATCATTTCATTTGATTTCATTTAAGTTTATTTTATTTAATTGCATGTCATGTCATGTGATGCCATTTCAATTAATTTAATTTTATTTCATTTCATTTCATGTCACTTCATGTCATTTCATGTTATTTCATGTAATTTCATGTCACTTGATGTCACTTCGTGTGATTTCCATTCAATTCATTTAAATCAAATTCAATGTAGTTTAATTTATTTTAATATAATTCAATTCAATGCAATTCTATCCAATTCAATTCAAGTAAATCAAATTCAATTGAATTCAATGCAATTCAATGTAATACAATGCAATTCAACTCACTTCAATTCAACTCAATTCAATTCAATTGAACTCAATTCAATTCCATTAAATTCAATTCAATTCAATTCAATTCAATTCAATTCAATTCAATTCAATTCAATTCAATTCAATTCAATTAAATTAAATTCAATTCAATTCAATTCAATTCAATTCAATTCAATTCAATTCAATTCAATTCAATTCAATTCAATTCAATTCAATTCAATTCAATTCAATTCAATTCAATTCAATTCAATTCAATTCAATTCAATTCAATTCAATTCAATTCAATTCAATTCAATTCAATTCAATTCAATTCAATTCAATTCAATTCAATTCCATTAAATTCAATTCAATTCAATTCAATTCAATTCAATTCAATTCAATTCAATTCAATTCAATTCAATTCAATTCAATTCAATTCAATTCAATTCAATTCAATTAAATAAAAAAAAAAAAAAGTTCAGTTAATTCAATTCCATTCAATTAAATAAAAATAAAAAAAAGTTCAATTGAATTCAGTTCAACGCAATTCAATTCAATTCAAGGCAATTCAATTCAATTCAATTCAATTCAATTCAATTCAATTCAATTCAATTCAATTCAATTCAATTCAATTCAATTCAATTCAATTCAATTCAATTGAATTCAATTCAATTTAATTCAATTCAATTCAATTCAATTCAATTCAATTCAATTCAATTCAATTCAATTCAATTCAATTCAATTCAATTCAATTCAATTCAATTCGATTCAATTCAATTCAATTCAATTCAATTCGATTCGATTCAATTCAATTCAATTCAATTCAATTCAATTCAATTTAATTTAATTTAACTTAATTTAATTTAATTTAACTTAATTTAACTCAATTCAATTCAATTCAATTCAATTCAATTCAATTCAATTCAATTCAATTCAATTCAATTCAATTCAATTCAATTCAATTCAATTCAATTCAATTCAATTCAATTCAATTCAATTCAATTCAATTCAATTCAATTTAAGTCAATTCAATTCAGTGCAATTCAATTCAGTGCCATTCAAGCCAATACAATTCAATTAAATTCAACTTCAATTTAATTCAATTCAATTCGGTTGAAAACCAATCTATTAATCTAAACTGAAACCGAAACGCCTGACAAGTTTTTTGATTCTTATAATAATCATACAAGTTCGTTTGTCTACAATTTCGTTTGTGGGGAACGACATTTTTGATTGCGAGTAAACCTTTTTGTAAAATGTAATTAGTTTTGTTATTGCGGTGGCCATCATTCAAAATTTGTAAGTAATTATTAATCAGTCCTCGTAGTTTTTTAATATACGGATTTAAACATTGGCATTTGATAATCTTACATATCTGTCGTCCAGTGTTTTTATGAATAAATATTTTTATAGAATTCCGATAGGGAAACAAAGAAATAAAAAATAGAGGACAATAAATGTTTGTTCATTTTAAGATTTACAATATTTGCCGCTGATGATTGGGAAATACAGAAAATAAAAGAAAAATTGGGAAAGTGGAATTTTTGTTACAAAAACAAAATGTCACTTTCTCTCAACCACCTCCACCGAGTGTTGAAATATTCAGTGTGTGTGTGTGTGTAAGTTCTTTTTTTAGAACTTCCATTTCTTCATTCAATTTTCATTTATGGTTCATTGAATTTGTTCGTGTAAACTATGAGGGGAAACCTATTTCATGTGTTTATTTAGTCTATTGCATTTTGTCGTTTCACTTGAGTGAAATGCACTCACCTTACTTAATCATCTCGTTGGCTTTAATATCACTTGAATAGTTTTAATCACTTTGACGTCGTTGTTCTTTGTTTTTCGTAATTGTGTATTTCATTGGGGGTTCATTCTTACTGAGTTATTGAATTTGAATTTTTGGGTACGATAATAAATTATTATTATGTTTTGGACTCCTACGGAGAGGGAGACCCCTACTTATTGTATTAAATTTCGGCTGCATTTAATGAAAAGTGTAAATGCAGTTCGTAACTATGTATATTTTACCCAAAATGCTATTAACAACTTTGTCGATGTGAGAAACTTATAGATTTATGTAAATTTTTCAAAGTTCAAAATGCCAAAGAGAACAACTGATTCCCTAGCAGCGTTGAAATTCAAAGGAAAATTTTACTAATCAAACTTTTGTTTTGAATAAGATTTAAAATCTTTATATTTATAACAATATTTATAAAAGTGTAGTGTGATTGAGTAGCGCTAGTTTTCAAATCAGTGTTTTAGTTTAGCGATTTTTTTTACTTTTTAACGTTTTTTATGATTTAATGTATTTTAGGTTAAATATTTAAATATATTTGAAAAAAATTTAAAAAAAAAATAATTTGTAAAAAATTTAACTTAGGCTAACTTAAAATCCTTGGATGAATATGTGCCCATTTACAGGGAATTATATTTCAGCGATTTTTAAATATAGCGATTTTTTTCACCACGTAAAGTAGTTTAGCTCCTCTGCGCTCATTTGTAGGTTTTGCTATTTGTCCTACTAGGCATTTTCCGAGTGATGGACAAGGTGTGTTGGGTACCGCAAAAAATATAATCTGGAGGGTGAATCCCAAAGAAATAAATCAATAGTAGCCTTTGTATGAACAGCCTGAATGGTATCTAGTACCGCTGCGTCTTAGGTTATCAAGTGAACTCTTGGATCTTGTCATTAGAAGAACCGACAATTTTTCATTTTGAATTTCATATACGAAAACAGTTTTTCGCCTACTGTGCCCAAACGAAGAATTCTCCACGAACCAAACATATGCCAGTCGATAACCAGTTCTGAAGGTCTTCTGGAATATGTGGTTGGCATATTCTCAAAAGATGTGTCAAGCACTACCCAACTGCACATATTTGGTTCTTGGAGAATTCTTCGTTTGACCACAGTGGGCCAAAATCTTGCACAGCAACCTCATACAGAAAATTTCAAATTCTGAATTTCTGAAGGTCCTTGGGAAATTCTGGATTTTATATTTCGAACAACACTCCTTAAGGACTATCGACTGACATATGTTTGGTTCTTGGAGAATTCTTCATATGTCCATATTTTGCTTTAATAGTCCCACTATATGTGACATATTTAAATACCAATATTTGGGATTTGGTTGCATATATATTAGTTTGTGCAGCAACTATATTTAGCTTGGAGTGTGTTTTTATTAATTACTGTATTTTAAATTTCTGCATCGATTATTTAATTGAAAGAATCAATAAATTGCCGATTTATCTTTAAAATAAAGTGCGTAACAGATCTCTGTTAAATCTATAACAGAGCTCTGCTAAGTTAATTGGTTTGTGTCTTTGCTATTTTAAATACGAATTTATCTTTACGCACATCAGAAGTTCATGGATAGACAAAAAAAAACCCTAAGGAGTGGATAGAGAGAGTGGTTATCACTATCCCGAAAAATGGTAATACAATAGGCAAAGTAATGGCGACCCTTGTACTTCAGCGGATCTCGTCGGTGGTGGTGCAAATTATGCGGAAGTAGCAGATGTGTTTCAGGCTGGTCGTTCGAGAGCCGATCATGTGAATACACTCCCCTTAATCATGGGACAATCAGTTGACCAACAATCGCCTATGTATCTACTTTTCGTAGACTTCGAACAAGCGTTTGATTGTGCACAACGTAACTCAATGTGGTCCACATTGACCTAAAAGGGTATACCGGAAAAGATAGTGTCCATGATCGGTGAACTGTACAGGGATGCAGCGTAAAAAGTTCGTTTTAATGTCCAGGAAAGCCAATCTTTCACCACATCTGCGGGAGTTATAGACAGGATGTGCCCTGTCCATACATTATTTATTCTACTTATAGACGAGGTAATGGAGGCAACTAATGCGGAAGCACCATTCGGCATTCAGTGGCATATGTATGAACAACTACATCGACCACGCAGATGACATATGTCTTAGGGCCCACAAATTTAATGGCCAAATTCGAGGTCAAGTTAAACAAAATTAAAAAGACGAAGGTAATACCTATTGGAACAGAACGGAATACTCCACTGACAGTTGATGATTCGCTAATTGAAAACGTGAATTCAAGCAACTATTTAGGATGCAAAATTACCAAGGATGACGCCTCCGCGGCGGACATAGGCGATCGAATAAGTAAGTCCTGTTTTGCATTCCTAAACCGGTACAAAATCTGACGCAACAAGAGGATATTGGAAAAGACGAAATTGCGAACATTCAATTGTAGTGTGAAGTCTGCACTGTTGTATGTTGGTAGTACTTGGAGCTTGACGAAGCTGACAATGATTAAGGTTCAAACGGTTGTTAATCGTTGTCTGAGACAAATACTCCGAAACTACTGGCCCAGGACAATTGCTAATGAATTCGATATACGTAGAAGAAAATGGACTTCATCGGCCAATTACCTAAGCGCCCAACATAAGATATTACTAGAGCGGCACTTGAATAGAACC
Organism: Phaonia tiefii; assembly: GCA_963931995.1. Taxonomy (NCBI): domain Eukaryota; kingdom Metazoa; phylum Arthropoda; class Insecta; order Diptera; family Muscidae; genus Phaonia; species Phaonia tiefii. The sequence goes on along the minus strand of OZ008370.1, from coordinate 121,545,439 downwards.
CGCAGGGTTCGATAACCCAGGAAGACTACCAAATACATGGAAGCGGTGTCTGGAAAAGGAACACAAACAAACTCGACTATCATGAAACCAAATTAAATCACTTGCCGGAGACAGAAATTGACGGACAGAATTCGTTGACGCTCTATATTCTTCGTGAACCTTTTATTTGAACTTTGTATTGTAATCTGGGTTTATAGTTTTATTTTCTGTTTAAAGAAATAAAGGACTTATGTACATATGTAATACAAAATATATAAAATAAAATTTTAAAGAATTAAATTATATGAAAAATTTAAGATAAGATTTATTATTGTTTATTATTCTTTCCATTTATGTATTCACACCGAATTTGATGCAAATTGATTGTTTTAATAAACTGATGTCAAGAATAACATTTGTATGACCTCTATTACAAAACCTAAACCGATATTGTACACATTTGACATATATTATCCCTGGTTCAAGAAAACACTATGTCCCAACTTTAAGCTAGATTGGATAATAATTGTAGCTTCTATAGTTTAATCGTCTTTTTCAGACACATTTGCCGCACTGTGCGCCGGTGCGTTGTTATGGTTAAAGGGCAGTTCTTTCTTCGCCAAGTGCAGTAATTTTTGCTTCAAATCAACGTCGAATCTGTTCAACAGCTGTGAATCAGAGTCGCCGCCGATCATTTTACCCTTTTCAAGGTAATTAATGTGAATGACACCGCATTCATTCCGAAAAACCTGTCGCCGTATTATGATCTTGTTGGCCGACAGTCCCAACTTGGCTTTCTTTCGTACACGTTCACGGGGAGAAGTTTAAAGCTTTGAATGATCCCTGGTCTCTGGTGTGTTGTGATGGATCCATGTTTTGCCTACTCAGATTTGTTGAAATGGTTATACGGTTGCGCTTATTTTCGACTATGTGTAACCGCGTCACCCATAGCTCGGATAGCTACTTCATGTCAAAATATTCATATAAAATGTAAAGCGCCCGCTTAGTTGAGCTTAGCTTAAATCCTCAGCCACCTCTTTCATTTTCATTCTCTCTCATTAAATTAAAAAAAAAAACGTTATGGGTATCGTTTCATAGGTTTTTGGATGGCCCGATTTCATTTTTGGCAAACATTTTTCGATCAGGATTTCGATAACTAACATAACGGAGGGAAGAGCATGTGTAATTTTACCTTTTCACATAAAATTTCGTTTCTTAACAAGGTTTAACGTTTTAAACTTTTCTCCCAAATTTATTAGCAATTATAAAATAAATAAAAAGTTGGAGAAGTTTGTTTCGTAACACTGTGTGTAATTTTTTAAGTCATGGCAAAATAACCATATACGGACACCACTACGTGATAAAAGGCTAAAAAAAAAGACCAGTGTTTCCCAATTTTTCCCAAAGTCATGCACTTTTTTTTTTATCGGCCGCCAAAGATTTGGGGCCTCGGTATCATTTTCGTAAAAATGTGATCATTTTCTCAGGCTCATATCTTGCAAACCGTTCAGAATTTCGATTTACTCACTGAGGCAAAGTTGTAGCTCTTGTCATAAAGAAGAATCATCTCTAGGAAGTTTATGTGTTCTAGAAATTTGTTTATTGAGATCTTAGGTAAATTTTTGTAGTTGATTGTTTCCTTGAATTTTGATCGGTTTGCTACCTATGGACCTGAACACGGGAAAAAAGGTAAAAAAAAATCGAATTTTTTTAAGTTTTTTGCGATTTTGATCTGGAAGGTGAAGTTTTTTTGATTTTATATGTTCGCAATTTTTGTTCTTTATGACGAGAGCTACAACTTTGCCTCAGAGAGTTCTGAACGGTTTCCAAGATATGAGCCTGAGAAAATGATCACATTTTTACGAAAATGATACCGAGGCCCCAAATCTTTGGCGGCCCATAAAAAAAAAGTGCATGACTTTGGGAAAAATTGGGAGACACGGGTCTTTTTTTCTTAGTCTTTTATCACGTAGTGGTGTCCGTATATGGTTATTTTTTTTCGTGTTGCACTGTGTAACCATACAAGATTTATTTGGAACCACAAAAAAAAAAAACCACGTTTAAAAAAAATCTGTATCATTACGTTCGACATTTTTTTTCATCATCGTCGTCCGCGGAACTTTAAAAATTTTAGTTTGAAATTTCGAAGTTTTAGTTCGACATTTTATGGTATTGCCAGACCTAAATTCCGACAGAGTAATGTTTCAGTTTACACTGAAAAAAATTAATTTTTACACAAGTATTTTATATTTAAATATGAAATCAAAAACTGGACCAAAGTTTAAAAAAAAATTTTCTTCAGCAAATGGTGGTAGTAAAGGGTAACGTAATAAAATCACTGACTTCGGTTAGGGTCTGAAGTGTTCAGAAGTGAAAATCGCGCGCTGCTCCCAGTTGATCATAATTTTTGTCGGTCCACAAAAGAGTAAAAAAATATAATATTTTTAGTCACTTACTATCATTGCAATTGAACTAGAAACCTTAAGTAAATTAAATTAACTTAATATACAATTTCGTAGCTCTCATAACACAAAATAAATAAAAAAAAGTTTAAAACAACCAGAAACATAACCTCCATAGAACACACATCTACTAAAAATAACCCAAAATTAGCCTGCATGCATGTATTGAAACAGTACTCAACTTTGGGCCCCTTGGCTGTGCATGGAACCTTCAAAACAGTTAATTCTCGACCTCAGTGGTTAATTGGCAGCTGCTTAAGTCACTTATTTTATCTGGATTACTGCTTCGATTTTTGGAATTTTGTCCGGTCGTTTTATAAATCTGCCCCAGTGTGCACTCGTACTTTTGGTTTGGTTTGTGTCTAGACTAACATATGGGGGGATATTTTTTGTTTAATGGGAAATGTTCTAGGTGGAGCCTGTTTATTACATATTGTAGTTTGAACCGAATAAAAAGTAAATTTAGAAAAGCCAAAGTGAAAGAAGTTTAAAAAAATAAAAGTAAAAGTCCGTTTTCTTAAAAAAAGGGAATTTTCTCAAAAAAAATACCTATTCATATTCCTAAACAGAGTACCTTTACTTAACAAAATACCTCATCTTAAAGAAGTACCTTTGCTTAAAAATAAGTGGTTTCCCGTGGCTATGCGAATAATCGCCCAAGTGAAAATCGCCCAAAACCCAAAAATGAACAATGACCCAAAATTTTTGGGTGTTTTTTCTTTAAGAAAAAAGACCCAAAAAAAGAGGTAAAATCGCCCAAAAATTTAAGAACATTCGCCCAAAAATATAAATCCAATTTATGAACAAACGCCCACTATTTTGTGGTGAAATCGCCCAAGACTGTAGCGAAAAACCGCCCAATTAAGTAAAAGGGCGATCATTCATCATGAACAAACACCCAAAAAATCAAAAATACCAAAACGCCCAAACATGATGAACAATAGCCCAATTTTTTTCCATATTTTTTGGGCGATTGTTCATTTTTGGGTTTTGGCCGATTTTCACTTGGGCGATTATTCGCATAGCCGTTTCCCGTTACATCCCTCGAGGGGATTAGGGAAGAAAATTGTTTAAAAAAGTAAATTTTCTTACAAAAAGTACCTTTTCTTAAAAAAGTTCATTATCTTACAACAAATTTAGCATTATCTTATTTTCTTAAATAACTACATTTTCTTTAAAGAGTACCTTTTTGGTAAAACAAAATAACTTTTCTTGAGATAAGTAAAAAAAAAAAAAAGGTCTCCCTTACATCCCATGAAGGAATCGGGGAGAGCTTCTCACTACCAGTGAGCTGTGCGCATTCTAGTTTGATACTTACTGATTTGGACCTACAGTTTTACACCGGTTCCGAACGGTATTTTTGAGAAGAATTCTCATGGCTAAATACTCGATAGTGTCGCCGTCACTATGCTAGGTGACCGCCGTCGAAAGAAAGTTTAAAGTAGCCAGAGCAGGGATCGAACTCAGGATCTCAAGTACAAGAGGCGCGCACACTACCCATTGCACCACCGACGGCCTACTCTGACCTACTCTTATAAGTGTACCTGTTCTTTCGTAAAAAATAGATTTTCTTCAAAAAAAAAATACCTTGTCTTACAAAAAATACCTTTTCTTACAAAAATTCCTTTTCTTAGAAGTACTATTTCTTAAAAATAATACGATACCTTTTCTTTTCTTTTCTTGAGTAACCTTCCTGAAAATAAGTAAATTTTCTTAAAAAATAACCTTATCCCAAAAAGAGTACCACTTCTTTAAAAAGTACCTGTTCTTAAAAAAAGTATTTCTTTGTAAAATAAATCCATTCTTACATAAACACATTAGCTTTTAATAAAATAAGTACCTCTCATCAAAGAAAGGCTCTTTCCGGGAAAATATAATACATATTCTTACAAAAAGGACCTAAAAATATACTTTTTTGTTTAAAAAATACATTCAATAAATAAAAAATTTCTTAAAAAAAGTTCTTCATTTTACAAAAAGTATCTTTTCTTAAAGATCAATTTAAATTCCAGAATTATTCAACAGGCGCCTTAGTCGTCTTGAAACTAACTAGTGCTTAATAGTGATATAGCGAAAGGAACTTCGTTCCAACCGGGTGTCCCCTGCCACCCCATGTAATTTTTCTTTGTTTGTTGTTCGCCACGATTTTGTCTACAGGAATTTTCAACAAACAAATCATTATTTGGGTCACAAAAACATGTAGTACTAGCTGACCCGGCAGACGTTGTCCTGCATAATATTTCAAGCGATTTGTATGGGAGGTACCACGCCCCTTTGTCCAAATGGACCGAATAGTAAATCTAAACCACCCAGGGCGCCATCCAAACGCTTACAAAAAAATTTATTTAAATCGGTCCAGAAGTTTAGGAGGAGTTCAGTCACAAACACACGTGCAGTAGAATTATATATATACAGATGTAATATTGACTAGGAATCACAATGTGCTTGGACACAAGTAGACTATATTTGCGACAAGCTACAAACACATTATATGTGCATCCAAACAACAAAAAAAGTCGGATTTTTCAGCATGTTTTGGACGCCGTGAAATGTCAGTCACGGGGCTTTCAAACCGCCTTCGTATATTTTTTTTATATAAGCATTATTTTTTATTTTAATGATTTTTGTAATTAATTTTTTTTAATATTCTAGCAATATTTTTAAAATTTGTTGCACTATTTAAGCAACGTCACTCACAGCTTTGTTTTCAAAATTACCTTTCTATAAAATTGTAGCTTAATCTTTCTAAGTAGTTCATTGACTGCGTGTGATCAAAATGATTGCTCTAAAATTTCGATTTGGTAATTTATTGGCTTGTTTGTGTTGTATTAGTGATAAAAAATAAATGATTAAATCGATTTATTATTTTCCCACGCAGATCGAATTGAAACCATTGGGACAATGCCCGACTCGATGATACAAATATTGAACGAAATCAAATAAACAAATTTTGTCAAATGTAATTACAGTGAGAATTGCAAAAATTTCTATTATAAAGAGATTGTTTTGCAATTGCGTGTAGGCGCAAGTAAAAAAAAAATAATTACCTCAAAAATAATTTTGAATTAGAACAAAAATTAACGTATTAATTGCAACTGGAACAATAAATTGTGTAAATCAGCGGCAGTATTTATAATTTCAATTTAATCAAATCTCACAAGTAGCATATGAACTCAAATCAACGCCACACACAACTTTCCTGACATTTCGACCTTTCGTTCACGTGAAATTAATAATAGGACTGTTCTTTAGTCCATCAAGCTATTGCCGTGAATGACTGAAAAAAAAACGGTCCAAACTTAATACTACGAATTGTGGCAACATTTACTGTACTGGGTGAAAAAAATATGCGATATGGCAACACGTTTGTAGCCAGTGCCAACAAATACCTGATAGGTGTTGTTGTAGTTGTAAGCAACAATGACAGACATTTTGTTTTTGTTCACTCGTTTCAGTTGTCAAACCCTATATAAAATGTATACAAACAATACAAGAATACAAAAAAGTACAAAAACCAAAAACATATGAGTTTGACAACTGAAACGAAAAATGACATGGAAAAAATGTAATGACTTGTTGTAATGACTTTACCTGATAGATACTTCTTCCATGATCAAATATGTATAAAATTTACCTCGCGTTGTTGTGAATGATTTAATTTCAATTTTATTTCCAATCGAAAATAAAAATGCATCCTTCAAATTTCGAGATATAAAAATATATGTAGTTTGCCATAAAATAAAATAATTTAAATGAACTTACCTTTTGTAAGCTATTTTGCAAGTCTATGTTTTTGAGTCTCTCTTTCTTATCACAAGAAATTTTCATTCACAAGAAATGATATCAAAATTTGTCTAAGATAAATTTGAACATGTGGCAACATTGTCATTGCTTAAGTCGGAATGTAAGTGGGAAATTAAAATGACGCTTAATATCGCTTAGCTCCCCCGTACAATTTAAGCTATAATTAACTTTAGGAAGGTAAACAAACACTCATAATGTTAATATTTTTTATATATTTTCGTATTTAAAAAAGAAGAAAATCCATGTTCGACATCTTGCATCCTGGTCAGCATCTGATCCATAATGGGCGGCTGCAATCAGATGTCCTGGCAGTAGGTAAAATGCAATAATCCGGTGGACTGAGTTTGCCTCCCGCCACCGTTCATAATGGCAGTGAATATACAGAAACGAAAAAGAAAACATAAAGAACTCCTATTTGTTGACGACCCCCGCAAACTTTATAAGGACCACGATTTACGGATATGCACTTGGAATGTAAGAACTCTATATAGAACCGGTGCAAGTATCCAACTGGCAGATGTCCTCGAAAGTTATAAGGCTGACATTATCGCTAACCAGGTAATGCGATGGACAGGACATGGCTGCACAAGAAAAAGAAACTGCGATATATACTACAGTTGCCATGAGAAAAACATGAATTTGGTTGCGGCGACATCTAGTCTCTAGGTTCAATCTTGTGCGTATAGCCACAACGTATAGCCACAATCCGCATAAAAGCGAAATATTTTTATATTTCCCTAATTTGTGTGCATGTCCCTACAAGGATGACATATTCTATAAGCTCCTAGAGGAAACGTATGACCGCTGCCCTGGCCATGACATTAAGATTGTACTAGGAGATTTTAATGCCAGCGAAAATATGTTTCATCCAACTATTGGCAATTTCAGTCTACTTGCTGATAGTTCCGACAACGGTATGAGACTGACTGACATTGCCGCGGCAAAAACCATGGTCATTAGTGGTACAAGATTCCAGCATAAAGGCATCCACAAGGCTACTTGGGTATCCCCTGATCAAAGAACGAAGAACCAAATTGATCACGTAGTAATTGATGGAAGGCACTCATCCAGTGTAATGGACGTACGAGTGATCAGATGAGCTAACATAGATTCTAGTCCATACCTGGTAGCAGCAAAGGTTCGCACAAGATTAAGTAGAGCGAAAATATAACGAAACCAGACGCAGAGGAAGCTGGACATCAGAAAGCTGCAATTACCAGAGGTAGCCACAGCCTACTCAAGGAAGCTCTCGCAACTTTTGGCACCGAACGCACCCCCTCCCGATGACGTTCCGTGTGCGCAGTGGAACCCTATTTCCGACTGTATAAAAACTGCCGCAACAACCGTACTTGGTTTCGAAAAATCGCTTCGCAATAAACCATGGTACGATGAAAAGTGTCGCATAGCAAATGATGAAAAGAAAGCTGCACGTATGGCAATGCTTCAGTAAATTGCAACGCGAGCTGCGACTGAGCGGTGTAGGGGAAAAAATGAAGGAGGTAAACCGTCTCCTTAGGCGTAAGAAACGACAGTGGAGAAAGCGAAGGAGTTAGAAAATTGAGACATACAAAAGGAAGAACGAAGCCCGACAATTTTACCAAAAAGTCACAAAACGGATCTAATGGACATGGTTCAGGGTCCCCTATTTGTAAAGCCAAGGACGGAAATTTCATCGCAGATATGTAGAGCATGTTGGGAACATGGAGAAATAATTTCACCGCGCTATTGGTACCTGAGATATCCAATGCCGATGACTGAATCGATCACAATTTTGACGACGACGTCAATTGCACCCTCCTAACCAATACGAGATCAGAACAGCTATTGCCCGGCTTAAGAACAACAAACCTTCAGGATCCGATGGATTACCGGCGGAGCTGTTTAAGGCTGGCGGTGATGAGCTGAGAAGGTGCAGGCATCAGCTCATTAGCAAAACTTGGTTAGATGAATGCATGCCCGGCGATTGGAGCCTCAGTGTACTATGTGTCATATATAAAAAGAAAGGGTGATCCGAGTCTCTGTGCCAACTACCGCGGAATAAGGCTTTTATCCATAGAATATGTATAAGTTTCAATCAAGTATAAAGTGCGAAACACTAAAATCAATTATCGCTGGTCCGATTGGACCACCAGTGTGGCGTTAGGCCTGGAAAATCCATAACTGACCAGATTTACACGCTACGGCAAATGCTGGAGAGGACCCATGAAAACCAAATCGACACCTATCATAAATTTGTCGATTATAAGGCGGCCTTCGATAGTCTGATACGGGAGAAACTCTGTCTGAGCTTGGTATTCCTGCAAAACTCATACCCCTGAGCAGGACGACCTTGACGAACACGAAAACCGCAATGAAAGTTTGTAAGGATCTTACAGAACCTTTAGAAACGAAGCAAGGCCCCAGGAAAGACGACACCCTATCGTCCGATCTCTTCAACATCTTAATGGAGATGTTTAAGAGAAAAGCTACAGCCAACATGAGTAAAACCATCAGCAGCAAAAGTCAAATGCTGCTCGCGTATGATGATGATATAGATATCATTGGGCGCACAATGAGAGAAGTTGCTGCGGTGCTTTCGAGAATTGAGAAGAAGTCAGCAAAAGTGGGTTTGACAGTAAATGAGGACAAGACAAAATTACCAAACGACTAGACCACGCGATTAGACCAAAGCGTGAACGCTGATAATCGTTATAATTTCTAGGTAGTGGTCGAGTTTATACACCTCGGATCTGCCGTAAACAAAAACAACAACCTCAGCCTTGAGATCAAGCGCAGAATTGTGCTGGCGAATTGATGTTATTTTGGGCTAAGCAAGCAGTTTAGAGATAAAGCCTTCTCTCGAGTAACAAATATCGAACTGTACCAGACTCTCATACAACTTGTCTTGCTTTATGGCGCAGAATCCTAGGTCTTATCGCAAGCAGACGGAACATCGCTAGGAGTCGTCGAGAGAAAATTACTTCGAAAAATGTATTGCCCTGTAGTGCAGAACGGCGAGTATCGGCGTCGCATGAACCATCAGCTGTATGAGCTATATCCCGACATGGACATAGTTAAGCGGATCAAAATAACGCGATTGCGCTAGCTAGGCCACGACAGTAGAATGGATGAAGACAAAACAGCACGAAGGATTTTCGAAACCGAAGTCGGAGGAAGACAAACAATAGGTAGACCAAGACTCCGCTGGAGGGATCAGGTTGACGAATCCCTACGAACACTTGCTATAACCAAGATTGGTATAAAAGATCGAACTAGTTGGCGAAATAAGTTATCTTCGATTTGTAAAGTTCCTGAGTTCACGGATAAATAAGTATTTCTCATAACGTACGGCCAAGTATTTTTAATCCTTTTAACAAAATTTTCAAAAAATACATATCCCAATTGTAAAAGTACACGCTGAAAAATCTGTCTATTTTTGTTGATTGGATGCAAATTTAAAGTGTGTTTGGAGTGTGTCGCAACCATAATATACTTGTGTCCAAACACATTGTGTTTGCTATTCAATATAACATGTTCGGGGCACAATGATTAATAGGTTATAATATATGCATTTCTGACCCAAATGTGGTTTTGTTTGTTGAAAACTGCTAAAAACACAGCTGACTGTCACCATAAAGAAACAAAAAGCATCAGATCTTCAATTCACGAAAGCAATGCTTGAAAACATGTACATGGTTCCTGCAATATGTTGCTGGGACCGATATTTTTCAGTGTATATATGTTCTAGTTTTGCGTAAAATAACCTGTTTGGGAAAAATAAAATAAAGAAATAAATTGTTTCCCATTACATCCCAAGCAGGAATTGGGGAGAGCTTCTCACAACCAACGCACTGTGCGCTTTCTAGTTGTATACGCACTGAGTCGAACCTACAGCTTTACACCGCGTCCGAACGGTAAATTCGCCGCCACTATGCGAGGTGACCGCCACCGAAAGAAAGAAATTTAAGATGGTCAGAGCAGAGATCGAACCCAGGAACTCATGTAACGGGGTTTTCAATAAGAGCGCTACAAAAGTTTTTTTTAAATAAAACAAACCTGGTTTTAGATACCAATGAAATTCTTTATTCCTGTGAAAGTACGTTCGATGCCATTATGTATGGAACTCGATTTCTTTTGCATGGCCACCACGGGCACGCTTGCAGAAGTCCAGACGCTGAACATAATTTTCGACGGTTTTCAAGCATAAATCGGCCGATACTGCTGCAATTTCACGTTCGATATTCGTACGAAGTTCATCAATCGTCGCTGGCTTTTTGGCATAGACCATACACTTGACGTAGCCCCACAGGAAATAATCTAACGGCGTCAAATCGCACGACCGATGGGGGCTATCGACTGGGCTATTTCGTGAGATAACACGTTCACCAAACTTGGTTACCAATAAATTGATTGTGGCATTCGCTGTGTGGCTTGTGGCGCCGTCCTGTTGGAACCACATGTCCTCCAAGTCCATATTATCCAATTGGGGCCAAAAATATTCGATTATCATTGAACGGTAGCGATTCGCATTCACAGTAATGTGCCGGTCTTGATCATCACGGAAGAAGTACGGCCCAATGACGCCGCCGGCCCATAAACCGCACCAAACCGTAATTTTTTCGGGATGCAATGATGACTCATGGATTACGTGTGGATTGCTGTCTGGCCAATAACGCATATTTTGCTTATTGACGAAGCCATTCAGCCAGTAATTAAATTCAGAAATTGGACGTAGCGCTCTTAAAGTTGAGGCCACTGACTCCAAATTTCGGTAGTAAATTTTAATAATTTCGACTCGTTGTTGGCTCGTATATCTTTCCATGATGAAATGGCAAACCTTACTGAAGAGAAATGTCAAAAGAGCGGGAAAAAATATGCCGTCGTTTGCTGTCCCTATCGATTTACTTTTGTTTCGTCTCTGTTGAAAAACCCTGTGCAAGAGGCGCCAACACTAACCATTGCACCACCGATGGTTTTGGGACAAACTCGAATAAATTCAAACCATGGGTAGAACAGTTTGTTTAGCAATATAAGATCTTAACTGATTACTAATTTGTTGCAACCGCAAATTTTGCTGGGCAGCATTATCTTTAAATTATGAGGATAATCCAAACTGTATTTTTCACTATTCTTCTGTGGAAGAGGGATATCTTACAGCCTATAATCACAAGTTTTGACAGTAAATTTCCATAGAATTAATAGTTAATCGTGCATCGTCATGTAACCAAAATCTTGTAGTCGTATGTTATATCGGTGATAAATTCTAGTGTTAATTGATCGCGTTGATAAACAAAAGATGGCTTGGGTGAAACTGAATGAAACGCACTTTAATAATCCACTGGAGGCGTTAGTTGTTACAGAGACCCCATCGACATTATAATCGTCTGCCATCATCTCAATTAGAAAACAACAATGGCAAGAGCAACAATATTTATTACATATCTATTAAGATCGGCCGTCTATTCCAACAATCTGAGGTTTAAATCGCCAGTTGTTTTTTCTTACCCTACTGTGTCTGTGGATCGATGGATTCATCTGAACGTCCGTCCATTCCATCCCCTCCTCTCATAGTGTTAAATCGAAAGGAATGTTGTAAATTGCCCAAAAGCTTTATTCATTGTTTCTTCCATGTATTAGTAATAGAAGCGTTGCGAATCATTAATAGACAATAATCAAAATAATTAATATTTCGTACCCAAAATACAACAAAAAACATTTATTTTGCGACTTTTGGTTTTGTTCAGTTTCTTACGAACAGAGAAAAGTGTTGAGAATTTTTTCAACTCCATCGGAATTATGAAATTTTTCACATAATGGAAGAGGGAATTGTGTCTTTTTTTTCTTTGGGTGGGGGGATAAAGCAAAATATCGAAATTTATATGAGAATCCAGCGGAATCCATTCACGAGTGTTACGAAATTGAATGGGGAATTTTGGGGTAAAAATCAAGTTTTATTTCTCTAAAGTTGTATTTGTTTAATTGATGATAAGGCTGTTTTGGTTTATAGGCTAATGAAAACAGTACTATGACTCCTCGAACATGGCACGATTTGTATAATTTTCTTTCTGCAAATGTGCCTTGAAGTCAACTACTATTGGACCATTGAAAAATAAAAACAGCGCAGCAGCGATGAACAATATTTGTACTGCAACGTACAGAGGGGCAGGTTAGGTGAGGTTAGTTTGGTTTAGTTAAGTGTAGGTTATGTTAGGTTTAATTACGTTAGATTAGGATATGTTTGGTTAGGTTGTTGGGTTATTTGGTTAGGTTAGGTTATGTGTGGTTAGGTTATGTTACGCTAGGTTATGGTTTACATAAACCGTTAACCCAAGCAAACACAGAAGATTACTCTTACAAATTTTATTCTGCAAAGACTGAGGTTTAATTTTTAACCTCATTTTAAACTGGTGTACAATTTGATGCAACACTGGTAAGTACGAAAAAAAACAACTGTAATAAAAGCATTAAAAAAATCAATTGTTGAAAGCCACACGCGCCGGTATAAGTGGTTGTTATTGGTTTCAAATGTGAGTCGATTTTAGCGATTCACCCGATTTGAACGAATGATCCGAGTTGAAAGGTTCAGCTATTTCGAAAAAATCCCAAAACTGGTAAAGAAGAGACGCAAATTGGTCTCGGCGCGGAGTTGCTCTAAGTTGGTCTATGCACGGAGTTGCCACCTAAAATATCAATTTAATCTAATGACGCATTGCGCTAGCACTTTATCGCCGCCAGGTTAACGACAGTTAGTTAGTTCGATAAAGATTGGAGCGATAGAGAAGTGACTCTCTGAGGCGTTCCTTGTCCGTATATATACACCTAATCCGCTTATTCGACCTACTGTGCTCAATTTCTAAGTCTTTATACTCGTACCTGTCTATTCCCATACTATTAGTTATATCCGGTATTGTACTGTTCGAGAGGTACCTGCATCGGACTTGTGGGAAAGCCCGGCATTGACACAGGAAATGCTCCATCGTCTCATCGTCCTCACTGTACGCCCTGCACTCTTTATTTGTCACTTGTCCAATACGGTATAGGTGAGCTAGTAAGCACGACTGTCCGGCTAAGACTCCTATCATCTTGCTCATTTCAGACTTTCCCAGTTTCAGCAAGCCTTTTGATTTCAACCCACCGGGGATTTCCCATAGGATCCTTGTCATCCTGCTGTCTGTCTCCTGATTCCACAAGGCTCCTTGGGCCGATTTCGCCCATTGGCTCAACTCAGCCTTCGTCGCCCCGAAAGGTTTTGCGCTATCCAGGCTCAAAGTATGAAGTTTTCTCGCTTTAGTTGCCAGAATGTTCGCACGCTCATTACCGATAACTCCCCCGTGTCCCGGCACCCAGATGATGTTAAGAGTAGAATTATCATTGATCACTTTTTTGCAGTTAAGGACCGTTCTATATTTTATAGTTTCCGATGATATTGCCTTAATTGTCATCTTGCTATCAGTGAAGACATTTACGTCCGTTGGAGTCGTAGTGTTACCAATCCGTAATCTCCCGAACTTACGCTTGAAAGTTCGTATTGAGATCCGGCAGGCGTAGGTAGGTTTCGGTCGCCGGATTTTCTATGAAAAATCCTAGATGTTCCTTCCCTTAGCTTTAAGCCGTCCGTATAACAACGAGTTCCAATTGGCGTTTGCGCCAGAGTCCCATCGTGCCAAGCGTCCCTAGATGGCATCAGAGTTACGCAGTTCGTCTTAATACATAGTTGGAAAATTCGGTGGGATTCACTCTCATCTTGCGTGTAACCTTCATTATTCGTTGCTGTTTCGACTTGTGATATCCATTCACCTATTCCCTGTAGGCGTTTCACCACAAGGGCAGACTCATAATTAACCCTGTTCTCAATTGGTTGGATACATAAAACAGTCTCTATAGCCCTTGTCGGGGTTGTTCTCATTGCACAGCTGATTCCAATGCAGCACATACGTTGAACCTTTTGTAGTATTGCATTTCTTCTCAACTGCCGTCCACCATATTACGCAAGCATATGTTATTACTGGTCTAATTACGCTTCTGTAGAGCCAATGTGCCATTTCCGGGCTATTGGATCCATAGCAACCAACATCTGAAGGCCCTATTTGTAATGTCCTCTATGTGGTGCTTCAAATTCAATTTCCGAACTAAGATTACCCCTAAATATTTAACCTTATCGGATATTTTAAGGATAAGGAACCGAGGAACTCTGAGGTTTTCCTTTTCCTTCTGAAAATACATATTTCCGTTTCTTCTGGGTTCACATTTAAACCCCTTGGTTATGCCCAGTTATACACAATATTCAGTGCCCTCTCGGCCTCTCTGCGTATCGATTAGGATTATTTCCGCTAAGAAGTATTACTACAATTGTCTGCATAGCAGACTGGTCTAAGTCCTTCATCGGTAAGAATCCTTAAGATGCTGTGAATTATGACGACCCACAAGAGTGGTGATGTTATACCTCCTTGTGGTGTTCCACGTTGCATCCTCTATATAATATTTACGGAATGAGAACCGCAGTTTATCCATTTATATGGTAGATCCAGTCCCTTAATTCCCTGTCCACTGCAAACTGGTTTAAGGATTGGGTGAGTGTATACAATTTAATATTGAGAGATTTCTCTGTGTAGTGGAAGACATTTCCCTGTGTAGTGGCTTACTTCAAGAACTGCGGTTTCCACTGATCGACCTTTGACAAATGCATGTTGCTGGAATTTCACCATATCGTCTGGTATTCCACTTTTTACCATGTCATCCACTACTCAATCCAAGGTCTTGAGTAGAAACGAGACGAGGCTAATTGATCTGTAAGCTTTTGCGGTTGCTTAACTTGCCTTTCCAGGTTTAGGTATAAATACTACCCTATCCTCCTGCCAATTCTTTGGGATGTAGGCAAATTTTAAGCATGCAGCGAAAACTCCCACCAAATGAGTTGCTACATGATCAACCTCATGTTGTATAATTGCCCTGAAGATTCCATCCAGTTCAGCAGCTTTATATGGGGAGAAGGTCTATATAGCCCGATTGACCGTTTGGTCCGTGATGATTGGCGCCTCATGCACCACATTTTGGTACTGTCGCTGTTACTCAGTGGGTTCCGCGATTCCGTTCGGAAAGTGTGTATTCTTGAG
The DNA here is from genome assembly GCA_963931995.1 of Phaonia tiefii. NCBI lineage: Eukaryota > Metazoa > Arthropoda > Insecta > Diptera > Muscidae > Phaonia > Phaonia tiefii. Next base: position 121,530,102 of record OZ008370.1, on the reverse strand, counting down.
GTGCCTTAATGTTTGTTCCATTGCCTACATCCCCTTCATTCTGTCGTTCACTGGCGGCTCCGCCTGAATGTGGGTCTGAGAGTAATTTCTTCAACATCGACGTTTTATTGACACTATCCACCTGTTCGCATACAAGTATCCATAATTTTTTTTTTTTTTTTTTTTTTTTTTTTATATTGAGTATTTATTGTTATTATTACATATTTTCTTAAGTACTAAAATAAACAAAAGTATAATTAAATTGTAAACTTAAAAATAGTCTCTAGTCGAGCTCTCATTTTAAAGGATTATACAAATTAAAGCTTCCTTTTCAGAAAGGAAAAATTTTGGAAGAATTTGGAAAAATTTAATTTTTTCTTGTATTTCAAACTTTGAACATAAATATCTTCGGTTTTAGAAGGGTTAATGCGAAGCATTATACCTTAAAACAAAGCCTGAAGTGTTGCCTACAATCTGAGTCTAGGTAGAAAATAGGTTTACTAGGGCTGTTTTTTGAGAAAATCAGATTTTTAGCAAAAAAGTGAGGTTAAAAAATCGTATTTTTTAAATTTGTCCCCAATGGGTTAATAAAATGTAATATATTTATATGCAGATTTAAATAGTTTTTAATGGTCTTTGTAATGATATTCACCGGAACCAGATCGGACCATAAATATGTGAGATATGGCCAATTATATACTCAAGCTTTAAAGGCCCATATCTCAAGAAGTTGGACCGAGCGCAAACATTTCTTTTTTCTATTTTAATAAGCTTTTTAATCCCTTTTAGGCCAAAAAAAAAAAAATTGGCCTATGGCCGGTAAAATTTGTTTAAATAGCGCAGACTTAGCTATATCCATATATACCGATTTCTCAAAAACTGGAGCCAATCTGACACTTCCAAATGTACTTTCGCACTCAGGGGACTCCCCCCTAATAGTTCGAAAAGGATTCATCGAAGTTCATTTTTTCGACTATCACAGTGTAATCTGTCACTTCATCAATATCAAATTGGTCATATGCTTCGAAATAACGGGGGGTTCAAATTTCAATTTTCACCTGAACCACACTTTATTAATACGGGATCTATGATGGCGTTAGGGAATAAAAGTGGAGAATGTCCGCATTATTAGACAATTTCGAGCTTGTTTAATCACACCAAAAAGAAAATTCAAAAAATTGCAATTACATGTGTATTGTTAATAACCTTCAAGACTTTCAATGCATCCTTTTCGAAGAAAACATATATTTAACATACGCTAGGCATGGTGAAGTGTGAATTTATTGGAGTATAATAAGTATCGTTGCATTGACGACTGTTACGTTGTATTTACGACTGATTCGTTGCAGCAACGCACTCCTTTCGCCAATATTTAGTGTTTGACAACATACATTAATTATAACATAATATAAAATATAAAAAAAAAGTATGAGATAAATCAAATACCAATAGTTGAACTTGCTAACACCTGACAATTTTATTAAATAAGATTCGTTGCTGCAATGATCAAATAGGAATCTTTAGATCGTTGGAATGCTACACTAATGAACACGTTTTATCCTTGCGACGAACATATTTTCTTCATTAGCACCGGCGGCACCCACGTTGTGTACAACTTTTTCCATCGAAATGTATTAACCACCAATTACTTTGTGCTGTAACGGAGATTTTGTTACTGTCTCGGAGAACAATTATTGTATGAACCCTTGTTCCTTTAGACGTACAGTACAGTTCCAGACGAAGTCCGCTGTTTAATATCATTATCTTTTGAAAACATATTCATATTTTAACACAGACATTTATAGCGTAGACAGACGACAGCGTTAATTTGCATTAAAAGCTCACTAATGTGAATTAACATTTTGCCCTGACAGACGACAGTTTTTGCATTTAGTAAACAGCTGTTGGCTTTGAATCCATTTTCAATTGACGATAGCAAACAATTTGACAACAGCTGATTCAAGATGTATCAAATAAATGGTGATAGCAGGTGGTGTTGTTGCAATTACATCCACTTCAGCTGTGTCAAGCATCACAAAATCAATATAAAATCAACAAAGCAAACAACAAACACAAGAAAGTTCCACTTCCACTGTGTTCCGGCTATCACCTCTATGTATAGATACATCTTGAGCTGATTGATTGTGTTGCCATATTGAAATACCTAAATGCAGTATAAATGCACTCTGATTTCATGCATTTACGCCAAAGCTAATACACATTGGGACGGGGATAATTCACAAGTTAATTTGAATTAAGACTGCTAATGCAAATTAACGTTGTCGTCTGTCTACGCTATTACACTCCTGTTCACTTATTTAAAGGCACTAAAAATTCCATATTCAGCAGCCTGTATCTTTTGCAATTTGTAACCGAGTGCAAAATTTTAAAATGGAAATAAAAGCTAGACATCTTGAGATATACAAAAAATTATGACAATAGTGGTTTCTTAACTAAAGAAGTTTTTTTGAGCAATTTATAAAAAAAGTCCAAAAATGTGATTTTTTTCTTGGTTCACTTGAATAAAGGCACTTTAACTAATTTTAATGAAAAAAAGTTTTTCTTGTTTTTTATTAATATATTTTACTTTATTTCAGAACTATTAGTAATGGGTGCAACCCCCTTTGTTTTTAATAACTGCAAATATACGGGTTTTAATTGAGAGATAAAGAGAATTTATGTAATCCAACGAAATTTGATTCCAAGCATCCTTAACGGCCTCAATTAGTGACTGCTTGTCATCAAATTGTCTACCTCCTTCATAGACCTTACGAGATAACCAACCCCAGACATTTTCGATAATGTTTAGATCTGGCCAATAGGCCATTTTGGCTTGCAATGAACTCCTTTCCTACTCTGGCGTCGTGTATAGGGGCATTATCCTGTTGCAATATCCAAGATATGGGACCAAATAGTTCACTGAACTTCCGAAAAGCCGATTCCAATAACGTTTTATAGCTTGCACCAGTCATTTTGGCACTTTGAAATTCAAGATCGATGGTGCCATAGTACGTAATAGCACCCCACTCCATAACGCCGCCCTCTGGGCTGTGATGTCGGTTCGAAAAACGCAGATCATGGAAATAATAGTTGTAGCCATTAGGCCAAATTAAAATTAAAATCCAAATTAAACTTCTTCTCATCCGTAAATACCACGGTACTCCAGTCATTTACATGACCTTATGGCTGCACATCCCATACCATGTAGTCTATTTTCCTTACGAGGAGCATTAATTGGCGCCTTTTTTTTGTAATTTCAGGTATTTACGATACTTCCAGCTTCCAGTACTGATGACTTGCTCGCTTCCATTCCAGCTTGAGCTCTTAGTTATGACAAGGATAAGCCAGAACTAGAAGCAATTCTGATGATTTTTCTTTTCTCATATGTAGATAAAGACAATGAAATCCTTCCTTTAAACTTTTTTCCATACCCCTCGGGGTCCTTGATGTAATTGTCGACAACTGTTTGCCTCCGCCCAATTTTTTTAGCTATTGCGCGGCTAGAATATCCTTCAGAACGGTAAACTCGATTTTCGTTTTTTCCGATGGATTTGAAATTTTTTGTTTTGTCATTTTGACTCGTAAAATGATTAAGATGTAATAAATTGTATTAAACAACCGCGCCCTACAAAAAATCATCGCTTACTTTAAAAAAGAAATTTAAAAAAATAATAAAGCCACATTTTTGGACTTTTTTTAGAAATTGCTCAAAACAAGTTCTTTAGTTAAGAAACTACTATTGTCACGATTTTTTTATATCTCAAGATGTCTAGCTTCCATTTCAATTTTAAAATTCTGCAATCGGTTACAAATTGCAAAAGATACAGGCCGCTGAATATGGAAGTTTTAGTGCCTTTAAATAAGTGATCCGGAGTGTCTATATTTTTTTCAATCTTATCTATTAGAAAATTTGTTTGCTGTCGGATAAAAGAATAGCCTTTTGTTTGGAGCCGAAATAGTTATTGACAAACTTCTAGAAGTATACCTTGTTTTACACGTACCTCAAACCGTTTTGCATAGGGAGGTCGTTCGCCGGAAAAATGTTTCTTTCGCTATTTACACTCATCGTTACCTGCAACAGTTGACATGTTTGCCACAAATTAAAACATTTATCGCAAAAAATTTTTGGTGGTGTTGTAAACAAACTTTCATTGAATTGCATTTGTAATTCAAAAGCCCAACTTTATTACAATGCTACATTTCCAACCACCATGATTGACAGTTATGGCAGTTGTTATAATAATTATAAATCAAAATTTGATCACGGTAGCAAAATGACTCGTACAAGTAAAAAAAGGGTTGACTCCACGAGAGTTTGAAACTTGGCCACTCCACAACTCACGTTTAGTCGGATGTGATAACGCTAAGATCCCAATAAATGGTTTGCATATAGGAGTACAAAAATGTTTGGTTAACGCAAATAGATTCCTCAAACGAAATATAGTTGACTCAAACATCGTTCGCGCGGAACGAAATTTATGTTTGGCTGTAATGATCTTCTGCACCGGAATTCTGCCGCTTTTAAACGATAAAAATCTGTAGTTAAATAGTCAAAATTCATAAAATTTCTATACAAAATTTTACAATTTTTTCAATTTAACTGCCTATTTTGATCGTTAAAAAGTTATAGCATTCCAGTGCTGATATCGGCTTACATCAATGATTTACTTTCGGTTTACACCTAAGTAACTTTTATGCGTTTAAAAAGAAAGAGTTAGAAAATCCGGCCACCCTAACAATCATCTGTAGCCGTAGCCTATTCATCTGCTCTTTATCGCAAGATTTGTCGGTCTGCCGTGTTCTGTTATTAAATGAAAGTTCACGGTCACTAGAAATTATAAAATATTTCCACAATTTGTTTTTATTCGATAAAGTTTTTTTTGTCTTTCTTTTTTTGGGGTTTTAAATTTTTGTTTTGGATTTTTTCTTTCGTTGTCTTTGTTTTGATTCATGCATTCGCTGTTGTTTATTCTGTTACTTGGGAAAAAATAAAAACACATTTGTTTAAATCAAGTTTGAGCTCTTTCTTACCATACAGGCTGTTTCATTCAAATGATGATAAATAAATACTGCAGTGGCGGTACACGTGGGGGCCACTACAGGTTATACAGAAATGTCGTGTATGTATTTTTAAAACTTTTACATTTCTTTACAAAATTTAGATAAATTGAAACTAAAACGGATATAAATGAATGTTAGTGGGTTACTTGCAGAAGATATCACAAAATTCCTATTCCACCAACAGGAATATAGGAAAATAACCAAACCGACATAGCCGTAATCGACTTTAGAGGTTCTTACAACTACATCATATTTATGTCATTACATTCAAATTGGAGGTTGTCACAACCGCATTAACCGTTGTCAAAACTGCATAAGAGGTTATCAGAACCGTATTAGAGGATGTTACAACCGCATTAGAGGTGGTCACAACCGCATTAGAGGTTGTCACAACCTAATAGAGGTTGTCACAACTTAATAGAGGTTATAACAACTGCATTAGAGATTGTCACAACCGCATTAGAGGTTGTCACAACCTATTAGAGGTTGTCACAACCTCTTAGAGGTTGTCACAACCGAATTAGAGGTTGTCACAACCCAATTAGAGGTTGTTACAACCGCATTAAAGGTTGTCACAACCGCAATAGAGGTTGTCACAACCGCATTAGAGGTTGTAACAACCGCATTAGAGGTTGTAACAACCGCATTAGAGTTTGTAGCAAACGCGTTAGAGATTGTGACAACCACAGTAAAGGTTGTAACAACCGCATTAGAGGTTGCTATGATCGATTTTATGTTGTGGGAACGGATTCCAGTCGTAACAAAATGAATTCGGTGGTGGCAACTGCAAATCGGTGGCAACGGCCGAATTTACGGTTGCTACAACATGACTTCTATCAACTACATCAATGAGGGTGCAGTAGAAAAGATTTCGCCTGGTCCTGATATTACTCTCATATCAGTCTCAGTTTTATGGTGGTTGCTTTTTTGGTGGAAAAATAAGCTGTGCGCTTGCTTATTTTACTCTCACTGATTGGGACATACAGTTTTACACCAGATCCGAACGGTATTTTGTAAAGCTTTACGTGGCTAAATACTTGATAGTGTCGCCGTCACTAAGCGAGGTGAGCGCTGTCGAAAGAAAAGTGAGGTGGTCAGAGCAGGGATAGAACATACATTCATATATACAAGAGACGCGCTCACTACCATTGCACCACCAATGGCCACATGTCTTTTAGTTCCAAAATTCGCACTTTACGGCACAAACTAGTGTTCGCCCTTGTTACCCAATAAAGGAATTCTTCTCAGTGTTTTAATGAACCACGTTGAAATTAATTTTAAGAATTTCAAACCGGAATTTAATTTCGCCATTAGCTGTAATTCGATTCTTCTTATTTAATTAAAATTAATAACGAGCACTTTTGCATATTTGTTTGAATGGGTTTTGGACAAAACGCGTTAAATATCTAATAAATATTAAATAATTGTTAAAATTAAAGCAATTTATTTCAATACGAAAGCTGAGGTGATAATATTAAACTTTGTAATAAACCAGTTTTAAAAGATGACAAAAAAATTAAATTAAAACAAAAAATGCCACATTTTAAAACGAAATAAATTACGACGACATCGCACAGTGTTAGGAAGAGGCGAGAGTTTTGAAAATAAAATTAGTGCTCAGTTTCACAGTTGAAAATTCTTCTATAAATGGACTTTAAATACGCGATGTTTTTCATTTAAATGCCATTTGATATGAAAATTGTCTCTGAGCTTTTGAATAGAGCTTTTAAATCACGAGTGTGTAACTCGCCCTTTGTATTGTAGGGAACTTCTTCCTACCTAAAGCTGGCATTTTGCGTGACATTTAATATGGTATGGCATCCCTTACTGGAATAAATGGTATAGTTGGAAACTGGAATAGTTTTTTTACCAAAGAATCTCTTCATCATCCTAATATAGATTAGATTATAAAACAGTTTCACAGCCATACGTAGTGATAACAAAGGTCTGGTAGATTTTATTTGATTTGGTCATACGAGATTCACGTGAAAAAATTTATAAAAAAAAAATGATTTCCCGTTACATCCCATGAAGAGATTAGGGAGAACTTCTTACAACCCGTGAGCTGTGCGCGTTCTAGTTCTACACTCACTAATTGGGACCTACAGTTTTACACCGGTTCCGAACGGTAGTTTGAAAAGCTTTTTCATTGCTAAATACTCGATAGTGTCGCCATCACTAAGCGAGGTGACCGCTGTCGATAGAAATTTAAGGTGGTCGGAGCAGGGATCGAACCCACGTTCTCATGTACAAGAGCCGCGCACACTACCTTTGCGCCACCGGCGGCAACTTGTTTGTGTATAAACTTGTTTAATTTTTGGAACGAAGATCCTTAGTGTACATTGCGGGATGGGGGCCAAATGAAAAAAAATAAAACAACTTTTGTTTTAAAACTATTATGCTACAACCCACTATTATCAACTATATTGTTCATAGAAAAAGAAATTAACTACATGTCTCACATACAGTAGTGGACTAAAGTGGATACATAAATTTAAGATTTTTCGAAATTTGGTATTATTTTTTTTATATTATAGAAACTTAAATGATTTTTTATAAAACATAAAACTAAAACATTTTTCTTCAATAAAAACCTAAATACAGCACATTATATCATTAAGAAGTATATCAAAAAAAATATTGTAATTTGTGACAGCTTTTATCCAGTATTGTCCATATTAGATATTTTCGGCAAGTTTTTTCTTCAATATTTCGTCCAAAGTCCTTTGTTCTTTAAAACACATTTTATGCGAGTAGGCATGCTTTCCACGAGATTTTTGAAAGTTTGAGGAGGAATCTTAGCCCATTCCACTGAAACTCTTGACCAAAGATCATCTAAGCTGGTCGGGGCTCGTTCGTATTTGGAAAGTCTTCTTTTGACAATTGCCCACAAATTCTCGATTAGATTCAAATCGGGGCTTTGAGCTGGCCACTTCATTGTCTTGAATTCTTGTTCAGCAAGTCATTTTTGCACAATTTTGGCAGTGTCCTTTGGATCCCCATCTTGCTGGAAAGTTATTTCTGTTGCTGGGTAGAGGCACTTTTCAATGAATCTGCTCAAATTGATCTGCAAAATACTTAGATAGTACTCCTTATTCATAATTCCTTCTATTTTTACCAGAGGACCAATGCCCCACCAAGTGAAACATCCCCACACCATAACACTTCCACCACCGTGTTTCACCGTTTGCTTGACATGGTGTCGCTGAATGGTTTCACCGGGCCTCTGCCAACAATATTGTATTCCATCAGATTGGAAATGATTAATTTTTGTTTCATCCGACCAAATTACTCGTTTCCAGTCATCAGTTGTCCAGTTTTTATGCGTTTTGCAAAAATTAATCCGAGCCTTCACGTTCTTGTCCGACAGTGCAGGTTTCTTTTTTTTAACGGCAGACACAAGTCCAATTCGTTGCAAGGCCCTTCTTACTGTACGGTCACTCACCGATTTGTCCACAGCTTCGGCAGTCACTTTTGGTGTTCTGGCGTTTTTAGCAATCATATTTCGTTCCACTAAACGAGCATCTCCGTCAGAGAGCAATCTAGGTCTACCTCCCTTGTTAGCAGCCACAACCACATCTCGCCGTTTTCTTACTAGGCTCACAGTTCTATGGCACACATTTAGATGTTTTGCGATACTACGGCATGATTCACCTTTTTCGCTTAGTCTTACAATTTTATTTTCAAGATTTTTTGATATTTTTCTCATTTTTTGGTTGTTCTAAAGATTGATTTTTTTTAATACGAAAATCAAATTAAATCAAATGTGTGTTCGCTTTATGGCTTTTTACTCTTTAATGAAACACTAATGCAGTTCTTTCAACAAAAACATTCAAATCTAACGCGACTCCGAATAGATAAACAAAAAAGGCAAAGACTTGACAAAAATGGATAAATGCGGTTATGAAATATATATATTTTTTTTCATGTCTCTTGAACGAAATCATTCAGTTTTTTTTAAGTATATATAGTAAAGAGAGTACAAGATATACAATGAAAAAATTACACTTAGATATCACAAATTGAACAAAAGTTATTAATACAGTTTAAAAAATATTCAATTATGTATCCACTTTAGTCCACTACTGTATGTTGGGAAATATCTTGTTTAATGTGAAGTTTTCTAGGTGGAGCCTGTAACCAATATTTAGTATATCGTCACCTAAAATCCAAAATGACGTAACAACAAAATTCCAAATTATTTTTCTGATTGATTACGATATGTTTGACTAAAATACACGATTTGACAAAGTTGTAAACACCTAAGTTCAAAATCAACGATTTTATTAAAAAGATTAAATAGTTGAAGTTTTTGATAAATCCACGTTTTTTCTTTGAACTGTAATTTTATATAAAATTTCGATGCCCCTATACTTACAATTGACTAAACTACCTATCCCCACAAACTTTTAGACATCTACGGCCCAAAATGGTAATTTTATTCACAAAATTCTGATTCTGACGGGTTTTTCAAAAAGAGCGCTAAATAAAACAAAACCGGTTTTAGATACCAATTAAATTCTTTACTCCTGTGAAAGTACGTTCGATGCCATTATGTATGGAACTCGATTTCTTTTGCATGGCCACCACGGGCACGCTTGCAGAAGTCCAGACGCTGAACCCAATTTTCGACGGTTTTCAAGCATAAATCGGCCGATACTGCTGCAATTGCACGTTCGATATTCGTACGAAGTTCATCAATCGTCGCTGGCTTGTTGGCATAGACCATAGACTTGACATAGCCCCACAGGAAATAATCTAACGGCGTCAAATCGCACGACCGATGCGCGCAATCGACTGGGCTATTTCGTGAGATAACACGTTCACCAAACTTGGTTACCAATAAATTGATTGTGGCATTCGCTGTGTGGCTTGTGGCGCCGCCCTGTTGGAACCACATGTCCTACAAGTCCATATTATCCAATTGGGGCCAACAATATTCGGTTATCATTGAACGGTAGCGATTCACATTCACAGTAATGCGCCGGTCTTGATCATCACGGAAGAAGTACGGCCCAATGACGCCGCCGGCCCATAAACCGCACCAAACCGTAATTTTTTCGGGATGCAATGATGACTCATGGATTACGTGTGGATTGCTGTCTGACCAATAACGCATATTTTGCTTATTGACGAAACCATTCAGCCAGAAATAAGCCCCATCGCTGAAGATGATTTTCCGATGAAAATCCGAATCATTTTCAAGTTGTTGCTCAGCACAATTCACGAACATACGACGCGTATGGTGGTCAAGCGGCTTCAGTTCTTGCGTCAATTTGATCTTGTAAGGATCTAGGCCAAGATCTTTTCGCAAAATTCGCCACAACGACGTCATAGAGATGCCCAACGCTTAAGAACGACGTGTGGGAGACACATTTGGGCTTTCTTGAACTGAAGCCTCAGCGGCAGCAATATTCTCGACACTACGGGCACTTCTTTGTCTCACTGACACGGGAACATTTTGTACTGTGCCTGTGTATTCAAATTTTTCCACTAGACGCTCAATTGTTGATCTGGTAGGACGATTATGACGACCATAAATTGGACGTAGCGCTCTTAAAGTTGAGGCCACTGACTCCAAATTTCGGTAGTAAATTTTAATAATTTCGACTCGTTGTCGGCTCGTATATCTCTCCATGATGAAATGGCAAACCTTACTGAAGAGAAATATCAAAAGAGCGGGAAAAAAATATAGAGACGACGACGTCCCTATCGATTTCCTTTTGTAGCGTCTCTGTTGAAAAACCCTTTATATCTAACCGCTTTTTGCCTCTCCTGTAAAGCGATGAAAATGTTGTTACGTCTTTTTGCATTTTAGGTGACGATATATTGTAGTTTTGAAAACAATAAAAAGTAAATTTAGAAAAGCCAAAGTGAAAGACGTTTAGAAAAAAAACATTTAAAAAATTTAAATGTTCCTAAAAAAAATACCTATTCGTAATCTTAAACAAAGTATCTTTTCTTAAAAAAAATACCTTATCCTTAAAGAAGTAACTTTGGCAAAAATGAATGAGCCCGGGTCCGGCTCAAAAAAAAACACGAAAATCGAGAAAAATATGGCAATTTCAGAAACCAAGCATTTTTGTAACAATCGGACCCGTGGGGTCGAAAAAAGGGTCCCGAAAACGACTTGAAAAAACTCCTCTCGAAGAAAAAATCCAAAAATCGAGCAAAATAAGAGAAATAAAAAAAAATTTTTTAGGATATTGGATTTATTCCGCCCTCTGCGTCCAAAAAAACGGGTCCGAAAATGATTTTTATATAGTGATGGAAAAGAAAAAAAAAAGAATTAGTGCGTTTTAGTTGGCTTAAAAGCGGCATAAATAAAAAAAAGATTTTCAAAAATGTTTTTTTTTTAAATTTAAATTTTTTTTAAATAAAATAAAATTTTGTTTTTAAAATTTTCCGTCGAGTTTTCAAAACAATTATTTGTGACCGTTTTTCCCGCTTCAAGATTGTGATTTTCGTATAATTTTCGATAATATTTATAAATGGGGGACATGATTTTCCTGAAGAAATTGAAATATTTTATTTTTCCGACTTTAAAATGAGGGGGGGGGGGGGGGTTAGATTCCGTTTTACGTTTTTTGAAAAGCGAATTTAGAAAAAATTTAAAAAAGTTTTTTTTTTAAAAAAATTAAAAAAATAATAAGGAATAAAAAAATCCCCGTCGAGGTTTCAAAAGAAACATTTGTGGCCCGCTTGAAAATTGCGTTTTTCCTACGATATTCGATAATTTTCATAAATGGGGACATGATTTTCCTGAACATAGTTTTGTTTATACATAATGTAATTCAATTACTTCATTCATGCATAATCCGTTGAGTAGAGAAGATGTCGCACATAACAATTTTTGATATACAAGATTGGGAGCGTGAGGGGCCGGCCCCTCGTTTTAATCGAATAATTGATGGATTTTGGCCTTATACCCAGGCATGGGAGTATGTTTTGTCCCAGAGAGCATCCAACCCCAATGACCTTGAGGCAAGACGGGGACAATAAATTCGCCTGGCGGTGTAATTATTGAATTTCCGAACATTTACAAAAAAACAAACGATGCAATTTCGGAGTATCGTTGACTAAAGGCAGCTTCTTTGCACAAGCTAAATTGAACTACGGAGTTTTTTTTTTTTTTAAAAATTTAATTTTAGCGAAAATATTTGTTGAGTGTCTGAAAAAAAATTGAAATACTTGGATCCTTCAAAGGACTTTTTGCACATTCTGATATATAATGTTATTAGTTTAATATTTAAATTTCGTGTATATATAATGCTCTGATCGATTAAAAATCTCTTCTATTGATATATGTATATGCATATCTTTTTGACCACATTAACAGATGTCTGTTAACCTGTTAACAGAGTTCTATAAACGAATGTGGTTTGTGTCTTTGCTAGTTAAATTCGGAATTTATCTTCACGGACATCATATCTTGTTAAAACCAAATGCGTGCGAGTGTAATGACTTTGACCCTAAAGTGTATGCGGACGTCGTAGAAATCTGCACAATACATCTCGAATGAGCATTCAAGACATTTGCGAAGTTGCGGTAGCCAAATACTTCATTGTTCTGAAAAAAAAGCATTCGTGTATGTGTGTGAAGCTGTTGAGCTCAAACACAAAATCCTGCTACTTGTAGTTCGATTCACATCATATGGTGTTTCTTTGTACACGCTCATACACACATACACGAACGCTTTGTCGACAGTACCCCCAAGTACTTGGTTGTCGCATCTTCACTACAGTACAAGTCTTGAAAACAAAAACAAATATCTTCAGTGGCCAGTCAATACGTCTTGTGCAGATGTCTAGTACATAGTACTTCAGAATGTTCAGGATTGGAGCCACTCCAGAAGGAACAGTTTTGGGTATTCACAAAGCCACAGAATCAAATTAACAAAGCCACCCAGACGCTACAGACGCAAGATGCGATATTGCATTTGTTGAATAAAGCCTGATCTCGAACAATGGACAAATATAGCCTACAACAGATTAAGGAACGAATGTGACGAGAGCCAGAATAGTGAATATCCTGTGTGGCAGCCTGCATGGGAAGAAGCACCGAGACAACTCGAATACATGGGCACCCTAACTGGCATTTCAAATCTATGGGCACATCTACATCCCATGGACTTCAAAATCAAGAGGGGGTACGCACTGGGTGAGTCAGATTGGCTCATTGTTGGAGCAGAGAGCCCTTTACGGGGCTTTTAGGGATTTAGTCGGCATGTGTGTCACCAGATCCGGTGGTGAGTGGTGTGTGAGTAGTATGCTTCTGTCTCCGGATGCGTTGTGTGTGGCAACGCGGTTTGCCTCTCGTGTTTTCGCGAGTTGGCGCGATAGGACGGTTTAGTTGTTGTTGTGGGATTCACTGGTCTCTATCGGTGTCTCCCTTTTGTAGTGATTAAATGTTTTTCGTGATCCTGGCTTTTTCAAGCTAGTTATTCAGCCGTGTAGGATCTCGTTGTCGGTACTGCTGGACCCTGCGAACACAGGGACTGCCAGTTCCCGGACTTCGTCGGAGTCGAATATGGAAGTGGATTAGCCGCGAGGTCTGACCAGAGGCCTATTTCTGGTACCGCGTGCTGTTTGGGATTGACACGTGGAAGGTCTCGAACTCGTGCCCTTTCAGTTTGTGTCTTATTTTCTGACCCACGGGGGCATCATCGGGCGAAGCCTGAAGACTGGCTGCCGGTCGCTGTCATTGACCGGAAGAGGTGGAAACAGCCTTGCTCCCACGGTGAGAAAGCTGCAGCCGTCTGACTGTAGTTATTAGACGGTTTAAATTGCAATCTTAGCATTTAAATGGCAATGTCACGTGATGTTGTTGTTGGTGTTGATATTGTAGAATTGTTTCACGATTGATGCTTTTGTCGCCGGGGGTGACCAGTCCCCTACTTAGTACAAAGTAAAAACTGGTAGCAGCTTCACTGCGAAACTCGGACCAGAGAGTATGCCTATCTGGTAGCACGGGTGGTGTTGGCCCCCTTGTGGGAGATCGTGCTGGCTGTGGTTGCCACCAAAATCGCTAGTAGAGGCTATGTAGTTGCCTTGTATATCAGTTACTTGTAACGAAGTATGCTAGGCAGGTGCATATCCTCGAAATATGGGATCCGTGGCCCTTATCACGGAAGAGGTTTGGATAGTACCTCACTCTTTACCAAGGAGGAGTAGCTCATGTACAGAGAGTTTGCTCAATTGGTAGCTCGTGGACGGAAGAAAAAAGTCGCGCTGGCGAATTTGCGAATACGGGGCGTTTGTTCTCTCACGTAATCGTGTATACCAACGGTGTAAGGCTTCCTATTCCTGATCTCTTGGCTGCCCCTCTATGCGGGGTAGCACGGATATCTCACGGGCGGCGCTAACAGTCGTATCAAACATGTTCTTGGTGGGGCGGTGCTTACCTGTGGTTAAGGACTTCACGTCGAGAACCACATTAAATCACGCGGACTCTGAACTGATGTGAGTGATTACAGTTATTAATTTTACTCAGGTTCGCACACGCTTTCTATAGTTACCGTAAAAGAAAATTATACAAATTTTGGGGCAAATGAAAGTTCGTTTATAAAAATACAACCGACTTTTCTATTTGTGGCAAACGTTTCAACTATTGCGGTCAATGTTGGTTACACTCACAAAATAATTATTTTTAAGGCAAACGGAATATTTTTGACGCATTTGAGTTCCAAACATTTGTTCTTTTGGTTGCCTTGTGTAATTGGGGATGAGTTGACTGTGAACATTTAATTTGTATCTAAAACTCTGTAAGTTTGGGCATATCTACGAATTTCTTTCTAAGTTTTTCCAATAATTTTAAATTTGCATATTTTAAATATTTCTTTGATTTATTTTGGACAATTTTAGGCTAATTCATCATACTTATGCAAAACCACGAGGGAGAAGACTCTCCAATATATCAACATTTCTCAATATCTTATATCTATTTCCATAATGTGTCATTCAGCACTTATACTCGCATGTATAATCTTAGCCAATCTTCTGATCCATTTGGTATTCAGCCGGCGAATGGGTGCGAGTGAGTGAGTGCGTGCGTGAGTGAGGAATGCGCAAGTAGCGACGAGTGATGCGATGTAACGTTAAGTGACTACGGCGCGTACGCATTACACAAGACCACAGTGGGTAATTAGTCAAAATGTCTGTGGCTGGGGTAATTTCCATTTCTTAACTAAAATTCATAATCGATTTTTCGTACACTTTATTGTTGTTACTGAGAGTTTGTTTTCTTTGCGTTTCTTCGTTCATTGTTTTCCATTAGAAGGTGAAGCGGGAGCCAAAGCAAAGACAAAGACACCGTAGCAAAGATGTCCGTCTTTGACGCAAAATTAAGATGAAACCAAAAAAAGATAATAAAAAAAATTTAAAAATTCATTAATCTTTTGTGGCAAAAAACCAAAAACAAAAAATAAACGCTTTTGTAATCGGTGGATAGATGGTTTTTGAATTTTAAATATTAAATATTGGACATTTGGTTTAACATTAGCGGTTTGTTTGTAATTTATGTTATGTTTGTTCGGATTCTGTCTTTGGTCCTCATCTTCTAAACATTAGAGTGTTTGTGTGTGTTTTTGTGTTCAGAAGAAAATGCCCTTTGGCGAAATTGGGTAATGATGGGAAATAATAATAGAAAGAAATTCACAAAAAAAACAAATACAATTTTGTTCTAGACAAAAACGTCTAGATATTGGAATGTGTTTAACAGGAAGTGGGAGGTATTTTCGAATATATACCAGCTAACTATTAGATCCGATTTATTCTCTTCAGGGAAAACCCAAAGACCTTTATTACAATATGTATATTTTTCTATGAGGGAACGCCTAAAGGGGCATATTTAAAATCTTTAAACAATTTACCGCAAAATACACTTTCGTCGATTCCCTATTCGGTGCTTGAGAACTTTGCAGGTTCCTCCAGCAATCAACTAAATATATATGAAACACTGACATAGAATATTTTTTTTGTCATGTTTACTGTAACATGTGAACGTTGTTGGTGAGATTCTTTACTCCTAAAGCACAAATTGTAGATGTGCGTGAAGATAAATTCGAATTTAACTGGCAAAGACACAAACCACTTTCGTTAGCAGAGCGGTGCTGTTATTACAATAACAGGTATCTGTTAAAGTACCAGAAAGGGAAGTATATTGAAATAAACAAGGTTTTTGGCGAATAAAATTAATAAAAAAATACAAAACTGACAAATCGTATAAAAAACATTACGAGCTTTCAGTATGAGTGGCACAAATCTGGAACATCTTACCAGCCAGCATTATATTTTAGTTCAATGTATATAATTTTAGAAAGGACTTTGAGCCCAAATCAAGGATTCTTCGCCAATTTAATGAATATCTAGCAATAAGTAGGAGCATGTTCTTTTAGGTTATATTACTCCGAGGTTTCAGACGAATTTCAGAATACAATAATTTTAAGCGTTTCCCTTTAAGCACTTTACTATACTTTTGAACACTTCACTGTGTCCAAACCAAGAACTCTTGGCGGACGAGACTTACACCAGATTAAAGCTCCTTGTTAGTGCTTTTCCAGTTTACAACCCTTATATTTCAGAGGAATTTGAGAACAGCGATATTTCGAATTTAGTATTGTCCCATGTTTTAACATTTTGACCCACTGTGCCCAAACTAAGAATTCTCCGCGAATCAAGCTTATGCCAGATTAAAGTCCATCATTAGTACGTTTCAAATTTACCATCCGGATACTTCAGAGGAATTTCAGAACAGCGATATATGGAACTTAGTATTTTACCAATGTTTCGACCCAATGTGCCCAAACTAAGAATTCTCCGGGGATCAAAGTTATACCAGATTAAAGTCTTTCATTAGTACTTTCAAAATTTACCATCCTCATATTACAGAGGAATTTTAGAACAGCGATATATGGAATTTAGTATTTTATCATGTCTTAACATTTTGACCCACTGTGCTCAAAATATGAATTCTCCGTGGATCAAACTTATACCAGATGAAAGTCTTTCATTAGTACTTTCAAAATTTGTCATCCTGATATTCCAGAGGAATTTCAGAACAGTGATATATGGAATTTAGTATTGTCCCATGTCCTAACATTTTGACCCACTGTGCCCAAACTAAGAATTTTCCGGGGATCAAACTTATGCCAGATTAAAGTCCGTCATTAGTACTTTCAAAATTTGTCATCCTGATATTCCAGAACAGCGATACAAATACTAAATTCCATATATCGTTGTTCTTAAATTCCTCTGAAATGTATGGGTTGTAAATTTGGAAAGTACTAACAAGGAGCTTTAATCTGGTGTAAGTCTCGTCCGCCAAGAGTCCTTGGTGTGGACACAGTGAAGTGTTCAAAAGTAGAGTAAAGTGCTTAAAGGGAAACGCTTAAAATTATTGTATTCTGAAATTCGTCTGTAACCTCGGAGTAATATAACCAAAAGAACATGCTCCTACTTATTGCTAGATATTCATTTAATTGGTGAAGAATCCTTGATTTTGGCTCAAACTCCTTTCTAAAATTATATACATTGAACTAAAATATAATGCTAGCTGGTAAGGTGTTCCAGATTTGTGCCACACATACTGAAAGCTCGTAATGTTTTTTATACGATTTGTCGGTTTTGTATTTTTTTATTAATTTTATTCGCCAAAAACCTTGCTAATTTCAATATACTTCCCTTCTGGTACTTTAACAGATACCTGTTATTGTAAGAACAGCACCGCTCTGCTAACGAAAGTGGTTTGTGTTTTTGCTAGTTAAATTCGAATTTATCTTCACGCACATAAATTGTAGACATGACGTTAACACCTTTCATTTCATTCGATGATAAGCCATATTCTTAGGGCAAAAAGTTATCAAAGCACGGCGGTTCGTAATCCGTGCAAAACTCTAAGTACATCTAAAAATATAATGTGCAGCCCTCAGATTGTGAGGGGAAATTTAATGGGTTGCTACAACCGAATAAATTACAAAACAAGTTTGCAGATTAACAGTCCAAAACTATTCCGACAATACAATACATGCAATATCGACACGGTACAAACTTCTTGTGATTAAGTTGAGGTACTCCCTAAATTACGAAGAGGGAACAAACATAAGAAAAAGACGTGGAGAGGTCGTCTGCCGCAAACATATTTCTATGGCAACCTATACTCAACTTTAGCTTTAAAAGTTGAAACGGTTTTACTCAAATAAAACCACTTATAGCAAATGACGTTTTTAGAAATTACATACACGCTGAAAAATCTGTATTTTTTTATTGTTTGGATGCAAATATAACGTGTGTTTGGAGCTTGTCGCAAATATAGTATAACTGTGTCCGAACACATCGTGTTTGCTGTTCAATATTACATGGTGGAGATACAATGATTATTAGGTTATAACATATGTGTTTGTCACTCAAATATATCAAATTTGCTTGTGATACAAATACAGATGTGTTTGTTTCACTTTTTATGCGCTGACGAGATCAAGAAAATAAATGAGGGATATAGAGAAATTATTCGTAGCCTAAAATAATGTTGTTGTAGGTGTGCAACTGTATTTTTGCATCACTTTTTCAGTCAGTCATTCATAAATATTCCTAAATGTGGACCTGAGCGTTTCTTATGTTGACTGATCTTTTGCGTTTTAGTATCATGTATTCAGTCGTTAATCGTTCATAGGACAGAGGATAGCAAATGTGCTTTCTCGAGTAAGTATGAATGCTGTGAAACCATGTATCAAATGTCATAGATAATATTTGTCATTAGTGCTCTGCCCGTTAAAATAGTTTGTGTTGTTGCTATGCTGTTTGCGTATGTCATTCAAATAAAGGGTGTCGCAGTAAGATTGCACTTTTTCAATTTAGTGTAATTTTTGTTTGTGCAAGTGGCAACTCTGAAATTTAGCAGCTGTCACACACGTTTATTCCGATTATTAAAAATGGAGCGCTTTACGAAAGAACAAAGCGGTATATTTGCGAAAAGTTATTCCAAAAATTTTAAAAGTTATGCTGATACCGCTCGCAAACTTCGAAGAATTTTCAGTCGAGACAGTACACCTACTGTGTCAACCATTCGAAGAGTGGTCAAAAATTTGAAACTGGGTCGGTTATGGACCCTGGTTATGTCGGTTATGTGTGTCAACTTGCCAGTCGGTCTCTGGAAAACATTGCTGCTGTAAACTGGAGTGGCACCAAAAACCCGAAAACATCAATTCGGCATCGTTCTCAACAACTTCAAATTTCACGAGGCACTACGCAACGATTTTTGACAAAAGACCTTCATCACCTTCATGCGCCTAAAATTCAGCTTACTCAGGAGCTCAAACCAGCAGACCATGGAAAGCGAAGGTAATTCGTTCAAAGGGTAATGGAACAAAGTGAAGGCAATGCGAATTTTTCAAAGAAAGTCACCTTCTCCGATGACGGGCATTTCCATCTGATTGGCTCCGTGAATACACAAAACTGACGAATTTGGGGCTCAGAAAATCCTCATGTAATCCATGCACTCACAACGAGCAATTGTCTGGTGCGGATTTTGGTCAGGCGGCGTGATTGGGCATTATTTTTTGAACATGAGGCCGAAATTGCACTGACTGTGAACGGCATTCGTTACAGGAACATGACAACGGAGTTCTTGTGGCCTCAACTGGACGGCATGTATCTGGACGACATGTGGTTTCAGCATGGCGGCTCCACCTACCACACCGCGCATGAACTAATGGAGTTATTGTAGCAACTACTGCCAGAATAAATTATCACAAGAAATTCTGAAGTCAACTGCAAACCAAGACCATGCCATTTAACGCCGTGAGATTCCTTTTTTGGGGTTTTGTGAAATCTCGGGAAACAAATCCTGAGCTCAAATCATCACGCGTCATCGGTGAGATACAGCCACATCTATGTGGAAAAGTCATGTAAAATTTCATCAAAAGAGTAATGGCCTGTCATCAGAGCCGTGGAACCATTTGACGGATATTTTATTGCATACTTAATCTGAACATGCCTTCCAATAAAAAAAATTAACTGAAAGAAAAAGTGCATTCTTACTGTGACACCCTTTATATGTGTACTACCGAAGTGAGAAACGATTTTGAGAAAAAAAAACAAACAAAAAAACAACACCGTGTATACCTTTGAATGTTCGATCCCTGAGAAAGAAAATCCAACCATTTAATTTACTTCTGAATATTATTATGTTTGGGAGGAAATACGGCAATGCTTCCACGTAAGTAACCGCATGTTTGGGACAAAATAAGTACATGCTTTTACATAGTTAACGGAAGTTTGGGAGGATACACACGAATGCCACCACGTAAGTACATCAATGTTTGGGATGAAACACGCACATGGTTCAACGCATGACGCAAAATTCATGTTTGCAATTAAAAAATCTAATCGTTGAATTTAAATATAAGTGAGTTTGGAACTGACAAACATCTGAATATTTGGAGTGTGTGTGAAACATATACTTGGTTCCAGCAGAATGTGTTTGGGAGACCATGTTACGGACACTGGTTAATAGGCAGACACGAATATAGACTTTGAGGCTCAGTCCATGATTACTGCAGAAGCTTTGGGGATGAAGAGAGCTTCGAACATTTCATATTCTACTGCCCGGTTCTTCTGCTACTGCTTTTGTTGTTGTTTGAACTGTGTTTGTTGTTAAACTGAATACTCTTAGGACCTTTCTGCAAAGTACAAGTTGTATCTTGGAATATTCATATCCACACCAGAGCAATTTACAGGTACACCGATGTGGACGGAATATGACGTCCCGTGGTATCACAACGGTCCTCATTGTACTAAGTGTGGCAATAGTGACAACCACTTCTACCTAACCTAGTCGAACATGTATTTATATGTAACGGGTTTTTCAATAAGAGCGCTACAAAAGTTTTTTTAAATAAAACAAAACCGGTTTTAGATACCAATGAAATTCTTTATTCCTGTGAAAGTACGTTCGATGCCATTATGTATGGAACTCGATTTCTTTTGCATGGCCACCACGGGCACGCTTGCAGAAGTCCTGACGCTGAACCCAATAAATCGGCCGATACTGCTGCAATTTTACGTTCGATATTCGTACGAAGTTCATCAATCGTCGCTGGCTTGTTGGCATAGACCATAGACTTGACGTAGCCCCACAGGAAATAATCTAACGGCGTCAAATGGCACGACCGAGGCGGCCAATCGACTGGGCCATTTCGTGAGATAACAGGTTCACCAAACTTGGTTTCCAATAAATTGATTGTGGCATTCGCTGTGTT
This sequence comes from Phaonia tiefii, assembly GCA_963931995.1. NCBI lineage: Eukaryota > Metazoa > Arthropoda > Insecta > Diptera > Muscidae > Phaonia > Phaonia tiefii. The sequence goes on along the minus strand of OZ008370.1, from coordinate 121,508,807 downwards.
ATCCAATTGGGGCCAAAAATATTCGGTTATCATTGAACGGTAGCGATTCGCATTCACAGTAATGTGCCAGTAATGGGCCGGATCATCACGGAAGAAGTACGGCCCAATGACGCCGCCGGCCATAAACCGCACCAAACCGTAATTTTTTCGAGATGCAATGATGACTCATGGATTACGTGTGGATTGCTGTCTGACCAATAACGCATATTTGGCTTATTGACGAAGCCATTCAGCCAGAAATGAGCCTCATCGCTGAAGATAATTTTCCGATGAAAATCCGAATCATTTTCAAGTTGTTGGTCAGCCCAATTCACGAACATACGACGCTTATGGTGGTCAAGCGACTTCAGTTCTTGCGTCAATTTGATCTTGGCCTACATATCTTTTCGCAAAATTCGCCACAACGACGTCACAGAGATGCCCAACGCTTGAGAACGACGTGTGGGAGACACATTTGGGCTTTCTTGAACTGAAGCCACAGCGGCAGCAATATTCTCGACACTACGGGCATTTCTTTGTCTCACTGACACGGGAACATTTTGTACTGTGCCTGTGGATTCAAATTTTTCCACTAGACGCTCAATTGTTGATCTGGTAGGACGATTATGACGACCATAAGTTGGACGTAGCGCTCTTAAAGTTGATAATTTTGACTCGTTGTTGGCTCGTATATCTTTCCATGATGAAATGGCAAACCTTACTGAAGAGAAATGTCAAAAGAGCGGGAAAAAATATGGCGTCGTTTGTTGTCCCTATCGATTTACTTTTGTAGCGTCTCTGTTGAAAACCTCGTTAGATGTGTTTATATGTATGTCCCATCAATAAAATTTTGCTCAAGTTTTATTTGAAAGCTTATGGGGTAAAGTATTTTTGAGAAGTGGGTTAGAGGTCGCGCATGTCGGGCATATCGGGTATCCCGGGCGTTTTTTGAATTTTACTTAAGTCAAAATTTTTGAAGCTAAACGTCCTAACTTTTATTGTATACTTATGCACATACCACCAGTTTTGGTAATGATTTTCCGCAATAAGGTGCACACGTATTACATTTTTTCGTATATTTTAGGAAAATTTTGTAAATAACGCTTTATATCTTTTAAAATTCTTATGAAAATTTAAAAAAACTAAAGATGCGCTTTCAAAGACGTATAAATTCCAAGTAATTTTGTAGAAGAAATTTTTAATTTGCTGTTACTGTTCCAGAGTTATACCATTTTAAAGCCTTTTACCCATTGTATGAAACTAATAATATTATAATCTGTTTGGTATTTTTGCATCGGATTTGCTTTAAATTTCTATGAAAATTTAAAATACTAATGATGCACTTTAAAAGATGGGCGAATTCCAAGCAATTTTCTAAAAAAAATGTTGAATTTCCAGTTACTGTTCCCGAGTTATGCCACTTTAAAACTCTATACCCATTGTATGAACCTAATAATATTATAAACTTTTTTCCTTTTTTCGTCGGGTTTGCTTTAAACATTGTATTATTGAAAAAATCTACATGCGCTAAGTACCGACAAAGAATTACACGCAGCAAAGAATGGCCCTCACAACATATTGCAGGAACCACATATATAGGATTGCTCGCAAACATATATATGTTTCCTGCAATATGTTGCTTAGTTTCATACAATGGGTAGAGTTTTAAAATGGCATAACTCTGGAACAGTAACTGCAAATTCAAAATTTGTTATACAAAATTGCTTGGCATTTATCCGCCTTTTAAAGTTCATCCTTTGTGTTTTAAATTTTCATAAAAATTTAAACCAAATCCGATGCAAAACTGGTACACAGTGTATAATATTTTTAGGTTCATACAATGGGTAAAAGGCTTTAAAATGCAATAACTCTGGAACAGTAACAGCAAATTAAAAATTTCTTCTACAGAATTGATTGGAATTTATCCGTCTTTTAGAGTGCATCTATAGTTTTTTAAATATGCATAGAAATTTTAAACGTTATAAAGCGTTACTAACAAAATTTATCCAAAATTTACGAAAAATTGTAATACGTGGTACCTTATTGCGGAAAATCATTGCCAAAACTGATGGTTTATGCCTATACAATAAAAGTTTGATCGTTTGGCTTTAAAAATGTTGACTTACAAACTAAGAAAATCGTGGTTATTGATCGAGTTTGAAATAATATTCAAAAAACGTCCGGAATACACGATTTTTGGGGAAAATTCGACTTGTGCGACCTCTAAACCTCTTCCAAAAAATCTGAAAAAATCTCAAAAATACTTAATCAAGCTTGAGCAACTATGAAAATCGAAAAAGAAACATTGTTTGGGACACCTTAGTGTACACATACGCATACTGGTATCTCTCTCATACATAGTGGTATCTCTCTTGAATTGCTTATCTCATCTTTCAGCGGAAACTAACAAGCAAATCCCAGTGGTATAGTGTTGTTCGTCTTCGCGCAAAGTACAATCATTGTGCTTGGGTTCAATTCCATTTTAGGAAAAGTGTCAATACAACAATAAATTTATATCTAAAATTCACAAAACTTAGTACATACTTACTTTATATATTATCCAAAATCCCAATCAGCATAATTTTCATAATACAGTTAAAGCGTTACGGTTAAATCTTTCCTCAACTTGTTTTCTGACAAATAAATATCAAAACTATAATCACGGGAGCAAAACCAGATATTCAATAAAAAAAAAATATTTAAAACACATTACTCTACTGGGATTTGAAACTGTACCATTCGTCGTTTTGTAGTTGGATGAGTTACCAACATAACGCCATAACATGCCCTAAAGATTTTTTGTTTGGAATATTTTTTTTGGAGTTTGCAGTTAACATACATCGCTAGCGGCGAACAAAGTGACTGTTTGTCCTAAACGTTTACCAATTCAGACGCAGTATTTGGACATCTGATGATGAACTTGGAATGGAGTTTGAAACTGTGCTTTCCAACAAAAATCATTTATGTGTTATTTAGAAAATGTCTCTGACCAGATAGCTTGTCGAGGTTGATTCATTTAGATTGGTTTTTTTTCAGAAGATATTTTGTGTCAAATCAAACAGTCTTTACACTTTTGTTCACAACTGTTTGTCATTTTAAAATGAAAAGGCATAACACGACACAGTGTCACTCTTGACCTAAAACTGTTCCCGTAACTCTTGACCTCCACTGTTTTTGACCAAAATGTTTTTCATGGATGAGACTCATTTTTGACTTAATGGATGCGTCAGAATTGCTGTATTTAGAATTTTACATCCACACAAAACAGCGATTGGTTGCGGTTTATGTAGGGTGGCCGAAAAGTACCTGTGAATGGCGGTCGTTATCGCGCCATTATGACGGACTATTTGCAAAATTGAACCCCGTGAACTCGACAACACTACCACTAAAATCATAGCATTATTGCGAAAACTATTCGGCGAACAGTTAATTTCACGCTTCGGACTAGTGAATTGACCGCCTAGACCATGTGAGTCACACCTCGAAACTTTATCCTTTGGGGCTACGTAAGGTCTACACAAATAAACCGCCTACACTGAAAGAAAATGTTTACATCAAATCGATGATAAAAGCTCATCAATTGTTTTTCGTTGAATTGATGACAAATTTCATCAATTCAATAAATAAGTTCTTCAATTTGAAGATTGTGAATTGAATTGCTGATCTTTTTTGCATCAATCTCCATAATTGAAATTTGGAAATAATTGGTGGGATCGATGCAAAATGTGAACATAGTATTGAAAAAATAAAGAGAAAAAGAAAGCAAGGCGTATAATAAATACACAAGTAATAGAAAATAGAGAAATGGGCAGAAAACATTATCCATGCTATGAGCATTTTTCATGTGATCTTATACCCTGTCCTTGTGAATTTTTTACGACGAAAATAGCCCAAAAAGTTTGGCTACTCCTTAGCAAACAATTTACATGAAAATCATAACCAATTTACATCAAATTGACGACAAATTTACATAAAATTGATAACAATCTTACATCCATAAATACAATAAATAGTTTCCCATTACATTCCATGAGGGCATAGAAGAGAGCTTCTCATAATCAGTGACCTGTGTGCTTTACAGTTTTACATTCACTGATTGCGACCTACAGTTTTACACGGGTTCTAAACGGTATTTTGAGAAGCTTTTTCAAGGCTATGTACTGGATAGTGTCACCGTTACTAAGTGCGGTGACCGCCGTCGAAAGAAATGTAAGGCGGTCAGTGCAGGGATCGAACTCACGTTCTCATGTACAAGAGTCGCGCGCACTAACCATTACACCTTCGACGGCCACAACCTTGCATCTAATTGACGAAAAATGTGCAGCAAATTAATGAACAGTTTACATCTAAATGGTGAATATACTTCAACTTGATGACAAACATTCATCAAATTGACGTAACATTGTCGTTGAATCAAAGTAAAAAAATGAGGAAATGTTTCATCACATTGATGCAGTAATTCATAAATTGGATTAAGCTTTTTCTTTCACTGTACGATTGAGTAATTGGAAGGCAACATTTCTCGCGTCATACTCCGCTAATTACCACTCGAAATACTTATATACGTCATCGAAAATAAGCATGTCAGAATGGACCATTTAAGCCGCAGTTACGGTCAATATTAAACAAATAATCTATACAAAATATATGCTAATAATGGTTCTTGATTATGATAATAAATGATAAAAAAAGTACCTTTAAGTGCATCATCCATTAAGGCCATGATTCACTTTCAGATTTACTCTTTTGATCTGTCAAGACTATTGCATACACATATACTCTTTTTGACAGATGCAACGTAAATTGTTGGATTTGATCGGTTAGTCTGTCAACACCTTTAGTATTGACTTTTCAGACATTTACTAACAAAACATTTTCCCATACCATTGCATTAATCGACGCGATAGTGTCGTTCAAAACAGGGATAGAACCCACTTTCCATGGACAGTAGTCGCACGCCCTAAACGAGTTTAAAATGTAAAAATACCAAAATCTGTTACAACAACAATAGTTGATAATCGTTGTCTGCTTGTCGGGCACAAATAACAATTGTTACAACAACAATAGTTGATAATCGTTGTCTGCTTGTCGGGCACAAATTGTTAGCAGACAATGATTATCAACTATTGTTATTGTAACAGATTTTGGTATTTTTATATTTTAAACTCGTTTAGGGCGCTCGTTTAGGGCGCTCTAAGAGACGAATGTAACGAGAAATGTTTCTGAGAAATGTTGTAGTTTAATTCTACAAAATAAGTGATGGTATGATTAAACAAATGTTCGTTTGCCGCAAATAAATTCTTCCAACACAGTGTAGTTGTCTAAAATATTGTTTGTGCGAAACAAATTCGTGCACAATTTGCAGCGAATTAATGTTGTTGCAGTCGGGTGTATATTTTAGGCATCGACGGCAATACTTTGGACTCAGCGCACCCGTCGAACACTCGGACAAGTCGTGTTGTCTTACAGTAAGCGAGAGTGGTAAAATATTACGATAGAAATTATTATTCTTTTTTGGCGATTAAATTCAAATTGTTGAAATAGAATAATGTATTTATGCCACTCCGAGACAAAAGTTACCGGTTTCAAAATAGCAAAAATATTGAAGCGAAACCATTTGACATAACAGAGCGTTAACATAACTCTGTTAACATATTGAAAAATGGTTTGTGTAATGAAATATTATTCTACCCGATCAGATCAAGATATAGAAACCTGAGTTATAACCTACAAAGGAGATGCTAGGCACTATACTTATAGAAATAAATTGGCTTTGTTGAGCGTTTTCGCACAAATTGTCTTGGCTGACCGTTTTCGCACACTGGGCCGAATTCAATACACGCCTGTTCTTACGTACCTCGTTGGAAAGCTATTCCTAACACTTTCAAAATCTAAAATCAAAATGTGCCAAAAGAGTTCGGAAGTAAGAAAATATACTTAATTGGTTTCAGACTCCCAAAAAATTTTTCGCCCACTGTGCGAAAACAATGAATTCTTCCATGTTCGCACGTGACTCGTTGTCAAGCTCTTCGCAAACATCCTTAGAATCTGAAATTAAAATGTGCCAAAAGTATTCGGAAGTAAGAAAATATACTCGTTTGGTTTCAGAATCCCAAAAGTATTTTCGCCCACTGTGCGAAAACAATGAATTCTTCCGTGTGCTCAAGTGCCTCGTTGGAAAGCTCTTCACAAACACCTTCAGAATATGAAATCAAAATGTGTAAACAGAGTTTGTAAGTTTGAAAATATCCATTTACTTTCCGACATCCAAAAGTAGTTTCGCCCACTGTGCGAAAACAAGGATTTCTTCATTGTGCTCACGTGCCTCGTTGGAAAGCTCTTCACAAACACCTTCAGAATATGAAATCAAAATGTGTAAAAAGAGTTTGTAAGTTTGAAAATATCCATTTACTTTCCGACATCCAAAAGTAGTTTCGCCCACTGTGCGAAAACAAGGATTTCTTCATTGTGCTCACGTGCCTCGTTGGAAAGCTCTTCACAAACACCTTCAGAATATAAAATCAAAAAATTAACCCAAGTTGGCTAAATTATTTCCAGAATTTTTCTTCAGTGTTGCCCACTGTAAATAGCAACTTGTGCGTGCTATGACATCTAGGCACATCTCATCACAGCCAGCAGCTTTTATCAGTAAACTTAAATATGAATACTAACAAGTATTAAAATTAGTTTGTATTGTCATTATAATGGCATAATATCTTAATATTAATACAAAATATTAATAATTAAATTTTTTTTTCATTCAAAATCTATAAAGATAAGACTGAAATTTCCACTTGATTCAAAAGCATATGAATATTAATATCTAGTCACTTTTGCCTAAGATTCGAAAATTATAGTTGAAATGCAACTTCTCCTTTCCCTCTCAGGCTGGCTAATAGAATTGCTGATAATCACTTCAGTTCCCTCATCAAATCGTTCATTCCCCCCCATCCACCCTGATCATCACACACCCCTCAACGTTTTCGTCAAACATTTATGAATGTTTCACGCATTCATGCGAACAAATTAAGAGCTATAAGTGTAGTAGCTATGGCCCCAGTCGCAGTAGCAGCAACAACTGCTGCTATATAGTAATATAATAAATATAAATTTAAAATTAAAATTAAAAGTCATAATAAAAATTCAACATACAAAAAAAATACATATGCAAAAAACTAAAGATGCGAATAAGAAAGAACAAAAAAAAAAAAAAACGAAACGACCTTCAAAATTTGCAAACATGTGCCGTTTGATAACATAATTCCCTCCCGCCTGCCACAGCCCTCTTCGAAACTTATCATGCGTTGCCGTTGCCCAGCCCACCTTAGCGGCTACATCCGTATGTACGCCACGCGTACATGGCGTAGTGGACGACACCACCCGCACCCTATCGGGAAAACTATTCTTAATTATCGCACGGCGAACTATCGACACCACAGTAGTTGGAGGAGGTGGGGAACTATAAGAAATGTTCTCAAGAGCCTCCACCATCACCATCACGGCACAGCGTCACCGCGACATAGTTTTTTTTATAGTTATTTGTTAAGATTTATTTGAAATTAAGATAGTGCGGATATGATTTGAGACACAAATGTCGCATGGTATTTTTTGTTGGACGCGGTCGTACGTAATAGTGCGAAAACCCGGCACATTAGCTGTAGTCACTAATCTTGCTAGACATTTTCGTTTTATCAAAGAACTTTACTTTATATGAACATGAGTTTGGAATAGTTTTGTAATTTGAAAAAAAAAAAACGATCTCCAGGATTTTGAAAAAAGACTAGAACGAACCAGACAAACATAAAACGTTTCAGAATTTTTGGGTTTCTGTAAATCAATTCAGAAGAAAAATATCAGTTCTCAATTAGAATGCAAATACCTTGTGATTTTAAAAACAAACAATTCAGAAAAAAATATTTCATGTTTTAAGAACTTTTAGACTTTTTATTCTGATTCAAAATGATTCTGAATAGGATTTTTCATGGCTAATCTCTCGATATTGCCGCTGTCACTAACCCACGATCTCATGTACAGGAGTCGGCGCACAAAAACAATTGCACCACCAACTGTACGAGTGGACTTTACGAGATTTCTAATATTTTATAATTTTTTTTTATTCTATAAACCAATTGAAAGAGTCAAGAGTAGTGAACAAATCGAAAGTGTCGAGAGTAGTGAAAGAGTCGAAAGTAGTACTTAAACTCACATTGGCGGGCAACCGTTTCGAAGTTTGTGACTCTTCCCATCAATACCTCCAAAAAACTCTTCGACTCAACACTTTTTGTACGCCGATGAAGTGTAGCGATGATGTGCACCTAGCATAACTGATGTCAATATCGTAAAGCTGATGGTTTCTCGGTATTTTGCGAAGCCTTTTCATTGCTAAACACTCGATACTGTCGCTGCCACTAAGCGAGATAACCATCGTCGAAAGAAATTTAAGATGGCCAGAGCAGGGGGATCGAATCCACGACCGCACATTACCATTGCACCATCGACGACCAATCAGCTGGAGCAGATGCTTTTTTAATGTAAAACTTTGTTAGCAATAAAGAACGCCAAAATGGAAAATTCCATGTTGAATTTCATCTGCGAATTGGATAAAGTAAGGAGCGGAGAATCAGGATTAGAGGAATAATTGAATGCCTTGTTCCATACACATAGTCGAAGTCGTCAACCGTTGAAGTCATTCGCGATTCATTAGTCTGGGTTTTTATCCTTTTGTACCCCGTTTGGAAATTGAAGAACTTCCTATTCATTTGTTCCATGCGTAGGGCCAAATTTGGGGTTGCCTTTTTAATATTTTCAATTACTCTTCCACACAAAACGAACTTGTATTCCTCCCGGACACAAATTCCTTCTCAATATTCAAACGTGTTCTCAACAAAAGCCTTAAAAATTTGATATCTACCAGTTCTCTAAAGCAAATAAATTAAAAAATGAATTAAATTAAAAATAATGAACTGAAATTAAATGAAACAAATTTAAAAATTTACCATATTTTAACTTCTCATTCTGTGCATCAGACTCTTATGGTAGAAATTTGCAGAAAATTTGTGCATCAGTTAATGCAGTGTTGCATTTACGAACAGTAACGCGTGCAATTTTGCATTTACGAACGTGCTGCACATCAGATGCAGAGTAGTGATATATTTACGAACATTCCCATACAATAGGTATGTTTTCGTTAAAAGCTAACGATTATCGCCTGGTTGCTAATAACCAAAACGGCAAATTAGCGATAATTTATTATAATACATATAATCGTCGTGCTCTAACGCTTGTGTTTTTAATTATTCTTGCATATGTGTACATTCTTCTCTTCGTCTTTGAGCTCACAATAACGATATCCAACACTGTTTTTCTGATTTTTGTTTGTACTTTCTTGTTTTTGTTTAAACCGGACAGATATAATCGTCTTGGTCTAATGCATAGCTTGTAGTCATTCTTGTAAATGCTTATATTCTGCTCCTATCTTTGAACTCACAATAATGATATCCAACACTGTTTTTCAGATTTTTTTTACGAGGATGGATCAATAAGTTCGTGACTTTTCGAACTTCCCTCGTAGTTATATGAAATGCAACACTGCTCCCATCAAGTACCACCTGTTAATAGACACTGTCAAATTTTGAGCAAGTTCTGTCATTTACTTTGTGTTTAACAGCTGTTCAAAACATACAACCTCGTGCATTTTTTTAAAAATGAAAAAAGTGAATTTCGAGTGCTCATTAAACATTATTTTTTGCGAAAAAAAACCCATCAATCAAAACAATAAAAAGCTTGATAAATACTATGGGAACTCTGCAACATCGATTTACTGACTTTCGTTGTGGTCGCACAAAAACAAATGACGCTGAACGTTCTGGACGGCCAATTGAGGTCAATACACACGAAAATGTCGAAAAAATCCACGATATGGTGTTGGCCGATCGAAGAGTAAAAGTGCGTGAGATTGTTGATGACATAGGCATTTCATATGGCAGTGTGGTTTCGATTTCAAATGATCAGTTGCATTTAACAAAGCTGTCTGCAAGATGGGTGCCGCGTTTGCACTCAATTGACCATAAACGCACGGGTGCACACGTTTGTAGTCTCAATGGCAAAATTCCATGAATTGGGTTACGAATTGGTACCTCATCCACCATATTCTCCGGATTTAGCCCCCAGTGACTATTTCCAAACTTAAAGAAATGGCTCGGTGGAAAGTGATTTAGCTCCAACGATGAAATTATTGATCAAACAAATGCCTATTTTATGGATCTCGAAAAATCCTATTTTTTTTAGAAGGGATACAAAAATTGGAGAAACGTTGGACTAAGTGCATTGAGCTTAAAGGAGATTATGTTGAAAAATAATTTTTTTTCCAAAAAAAAAGTGTTTCATTCAAAAAGTCACGGACTTATTGATCCGCCCTCGTACATTGTTCCTGTTTAAACCGGACAGATATAATCGTCTTGCTCTAATGCATGGTTTGTAGTCATTCTTGTAAATGTTTATATTCTGCTCCTATCTTTGAACTTACAATAACGATATCCAACACTGTTTTTCTGACTTTTTTCAGGCTGCTAACTTTATGCCTGCTTAGAACTGAAATGGAGGCGGTAACTTCAAGTGCCGCTTAATATCGCGTAGCGCTACCTACAAAATCAGTGATAATCTAAGCAAGCGATGTACTGAGACCAGATTATTTTGAAATTTCTATCGTGGCGGTCTCAAAAGATGTGCATTGAAGAGCTGATTACCGGAACATCAAACTTTTTTATACGATGGTGCTATCGTCATGTCCGTGAAGATAAATTCCGAATTTAACTAGCAAAGACACAAACCACAATCGTTTATAGAACTCTGTTAACGGGTTAACAGACATCTGTTGATGCGGTCAAAAAGATTTATATATATCAATAGAAGCGATTTTTAAACGATCAGAGCGTTATATATACACGAAAATTAAATATTAAACTAATAAATAACATTATATTATTAAACAATTTTTGCCCTTTTTTGGGTTTGGGTTACATAAAAATGTATGCATCTTGGAAACATTTAGAAAGATTATTACGAAACACGGACTTCTCCCGTGCTCTCTTTAAATACACTTTCAGAATCTGCAATTCGAAAGTGTAAAAAAGGATGCAAGTATTTAAATTTTTGGTTTCAATTTCGTTGGAAAGGTCTTTAAAAACACCTTCAGAATCTGTAATGAGGATGTGCAAAACGTCCTGCGAAGGATGCAAGTATTTCAATTTGGTTTCAAACACCCAACAAATATTTTCGCCCATTGTGCGAAAACAAGGAACTCTCCCGTGTTCTCACATAACTCGTTGGAAAGGTCTTTATAAATACTTTCAGAATCTGTAATGAGGATGTGCAAAACGTCCTTCGATGGATCCAAGTATTTCAATTTGGTTTCAGACACCCAACAATTAGTTTCGTCCATTGTGCGAAAACTAGGAATTCTCCGGTGTTCTCACATAACTCGTTGGAAAGGTCTTTATAAATACTTTCAGAATCTGTAATGAGGATGTGCAAAACGTCCTTCGATGGATCCAAGTATTTCAATTTGGTTTCAGACACCCTACAAATATTTTCGCCCATTGTGCGAAAACAAGGAATTCTGCCGCGTTCTCACATAACTCGTTGGAAAGGTATTTAAAAACCCTTTCGAAATCTGTAATCAGAATGTGCAAAAAGTACTTCGAAGGGTGCAAGAACAGTCGAATATAGTGTAGACACATTTATTCTCTCACACACTCTTCGTCGTAGGTTTGTGGAAATGAGAGAAATTCGCAAAATTTAACTTACACCAGGTGGAGTTACAAAATATGTTCACTTAACTTTTTCATGTCGTTTTGGAGTAGAACTGAAACGAAGAATTTAAGAAATTGGTGTTTCGGCTGGACCATGGACGCATCTTGTTCGTCCGAAACACCAATTTCTTAAATTCTTCGTCGGATTTGATATTCTGGAAGTTTTTTCGGAAATCAGGGTATTAAATAATTAAAATATATGACAATAGCTTTAATTTGATACTAGTCCCAATCACTAAACTGTTTCCTGGTGGCCACCATCGACGCATCTTGTCCGTCCGAAACACCAAGTTCTTAAATTCTTCGTCGAATTTGATATTCTGGAGATTTTTTCGGAAATCAGGGTATTAAATAATGAAAATATATGACAATAGCTTTAATTTGATACTAGTCCCAATCACTAAACTGTTTCCTGGTGGCCACCATCGACGCATCTTGTCCGTCCGAAACACCAAATTCTTAAATTCTTCGTCGAATTTGATATTCTGGAGGTCTTTTCGGAAAAGAGGGTATAAAATAATGAGTCCCAATCACCAAGTCCTTCCCAATTAGGCGCTATGGCCCCAAAATCTTTCCAAGATTTTCTATGTAAAAAACCTCAAATTGTCCAGCCTGGCAAAGAATAACTTTGTTTGAGTCCCGATATATCCTTTAGTAAGTCCTTGCTATAAAATGCATAACTTTTGGTTATATATATTTGTCTGATCGCGAGAAAATCGGTATTTTCTATAACCTTTCCAAAATTTAGCTATCTTACATAGTTCTGTTAATATAATTACAGAGCTCTGCTAACATAATTGGTTTGTGTCTCTGCTAGTTAGATTCGAATTAATCTTCACACACATGAGAAAAAGTATGCATGATCAAATTTTCAAAATGCTGACGTGAAAAAATACTCTGTCAAAAGTTTGAAAATATATTTTTCTATTATGCTCGTCATGAAACGTCGTTCGAGTCCCATATTGACCAAAAAAATATTATTTTTTAACCAAACACACTAGGAACGTACGCTCGTATCAAAAAAAGTTTGATGGTCCCGTAATCAGCTCTTCAATACATTTGAGGCCCCACCATTTTTTTTCAGAACACCCTACTATGCACTCAGTAATCCTAAACATCAGCTCTGCGAGGAATTTTGACAATTCCGTGACTTTTTAATGAAAATTAAATTTTTTTTGGACACCACATCGGTTTACTTCTCAACATAGTCTTCTTTCAGCTCGATACATTTAGTCCAACGTTTTTCCAATTTACACTTATATATTCTTTCCAAATAGTAATAGGTTTTCACAAGGCCCTTAAAATAGGTCTTTGTTTCAGTGATGACCTCTTCATTCGACCACACTCTCTTACCGCAGAGCCATTTCTTCAGGTTTGGAAATAGAAGTTGGGGTTAAATCCGGAGAATATGGCGGACGAGGTAGCAATTCGGAGTCCAATTAATGGATTTGTTCCATGGCGACTACGCATCAGTACGCAGTGGCAGATCACTTTTCCTTCTCTAAATGAGGCCGTTTTTTGCTTCAAATCAATGTCGAATCTGCCCAACGTCCGTAAATAATATTCGACTGTGATACATGCTGATACATCTGTCTTTTTTTCTTGTTTGGATGCAAATATAACGTGTGTTTGGAGCTTGTCGCAAATATAGAATACTTGTGTCCAAAGACATTGTGTTTTTTGTTATTCAATATTACATGTTTGAAACACATTGTATAATACATATATCACAATATATGTGTTTGTGATCCAAATACAGCTTTGTTTATGATAAAAAAAAAGACAGCTCTGTTTGGTGCACTGTTTACTTCAGTTTGTTTGTAGATAGGCTCTGTAGAGAGCAAAAGAATAATAAAAGAGAGGCAGACAGATTGTTCTCAGCCTAAGTTAATGTTATAGAAAGTTTGTATAAGTAATTATATTTTTGGATTATTTTTTCAGTTATTGACTCATAAATATTCCTGAATACGTGTGTAATGAAGTCGGTCGTTTGGGAGTAAACACACCAATATTTCGATGTAACTGAATGGATACGCATATGGCTCCACGTAAAAGTATTCATCTTTGCAAGTAAACGTGCTAATGTTTGCATTGAAATATAAGTGAGTTTATAACTTGCAAATATATGCATGCTTGAAGTGTCTTCCAAACATGTACATGGTTCCTGCAGAACGCGTTTGCGAGAATATGTTACAGAGGCCGTTTTTTCAGCGTGTAGTCGTACACTTTTTAAGGAAATCGATGTGTTTCATGCCGCATGCATCTCAAAAAAGTGTGTCCATGACCTTGTTGGTCGGCAGACCCACCTTGGTCTACGTACACGTTCATCCGGAGAAGTTCACTGCTTTGGCTGTTCGATGGTCTATGGTGTGTTGTGATGGATTCATGTTTCGTGTACGGTTACGAAATGGCGCATTACGGATTACGGTTGTACATCACCAAACACTCCATTGAAGGGGACACAAGTTTGCGCTTATAGTAGATTGTAAGTAACCGCGCCAGTCACCTCCCGCACTTTCACTCTCCTGTCATCCAATATTATTCAGTGGATAATAATGACGATTAATTATAAAAATAAATCAGAAAAATTACAACAGTTGTAATTATGTTTCCATCAATTAGACAGGATTCTATGAGAATATTGTTAGAAACACTGTTTTTGGACACTCGAGATAAAGAGTTTACATGGCTATACACTTCGTCAGCCCGAAAACTCCGATAAACAGAGTTTTCTTTTATGCAGTTTTTATGAATGTGTTTGGGTTTTGTTCAAACGCTGCCTCTTAACCCTATAGAGGCCAGTTTATGTTGGGACATAGTTTACGCGAAAATAATAAGCCTTGGCACATTTTTCCGTTTTGGATTTTTAATGATTTTTAAAAACAAAAAATTTTAATTTTTTAGGCAAAAAATTATTTTTTTCTTCATAAATTCATTTATATCTGCGAAGCTGTTATTAATATGGAGTAGATTAAAGGAATGATAATTCACAGCCGTTCTCGAGTTATGACAAACAAAACACCATAAGATGACAAAAGGGCAAGGCGGGAGCGCGCCCTGGCGTCCTCCGAAAACGGGTACGTCAGGGAAAAAATTCTTTAGGCAATCGTCATCATTTTGGATACACTAACGAACCGTCATAGTGGTGCTTGATTTGCAGAACCAATGTTGCACTGTGTAGCACATAAAAACCACTTTGTATTCTGAAAATGGTCTTTTGTATGTATATGTCATCATTACTCGAGAACGACATGTCGATTTTGTCCGAATAAATTTAGAAAAATTTTGAATTACAATACCTTCAGTGTAATCAACACTGACCATTTCTCAATGTAATCAACAGTTTCGCAGTTATAAGAAAAATAATGGTGAAAAAAAAATATTTTTTTCATCATTTTCCTTGCGGAGTTTCTCACTCGGTCTGTGTTCTAAACTTAAATTTTTTTAAATTTATTCAAGCTCAAGACGTCTGCTGCAGAAGATCTTGGCAAGATCCGAAATAGCTATACAGACAGCGTTGGTATCATTGGAACATTTTATAATTATTAAAAAAATTTATTATATTATTTAAAAAGGTCTTGAGCTTGAATAAATATAGAAAATTGTAAGTTTAAAAATATATTTTTGCTAAAAATTCAATTTTATTTTATTATTTATTATTATAAAAAACATGAAACATGTTGGAGACACAGTGATTAATTGGTTATATGTTTTTGTGACTCAAATGTGGCTTGGCTTGTTGAAAACTGCCGAAAACAAAAACTTGGCATACAACAAAGAGACAAAAATGCAGCAAATCTTCAATTCATGAAAACAACGCTTGCAAACATATACATGGTTCCTGCAGTATGTTGCTGGGACCGTTTTTTAGTGTGTGCGGTTTAACAGATATCGATACAAAAATCGACTGTACTGTACAACAGTCAAAAATGCATCAGGGATTCTCAACGGTTCCCAAAGATTTTGATTTCTGTCTTCGAATCTGTAGTCAAAATTTTCGGGTCACTCTAGGTTTTTGTCTAAAGTATGTTGAACTCAAATTGAGTATCGAAAGGTTTTTGGGATGAGAAATCGGAATCTAATATTTATTTTCAGATTTTTAATGCATTTTCTGCCAACTTCATTTCAAAAACCAATTTTTTTATGTATTTGAACTTTAGAAACTGTTGAGACACCCGGTGGGATTTTTCAAACCTTCAAGTTTGTTGTACTGTTTTACTGTCCTAAGGCGTAAAATAGAAAAATAAATAGCGCCTCAACGAAATTTAGATAGCACAATTTGCCGTAACACATGACAATCCGAACCTGCAAATATTAAACCAAATCTACTTGTATTTCGGAAGCCACACAAACTAATTTTCAAATGGCCCTCGTAAGAGGTTCTTTACTCGCATTAACACATGACCTAGCTCAAAATCATTACATACAAAATAATTGCAGTTGTGTTTTAAATTTCAGACAAACTTCTCTCAACTGCATTATCTTTGCCTTCTTACAATTCAAGTATTAAACATTTCAGGATGGGAAACAAAAATTGAGAGAGAGCAAATGTTTTGTATGCAAATGTTTTACCATGAGCTATAACGGAAACAAGGTCAATTAATTTCTTAAATAGGAGTGGAGAGAGTTCAAAACATGATAGCGGATGAACAAGAATGAATGGCCGGCCATCACCATGGTGATCATCTTCACAATCTTCGGATGCATCCACGGAAAAACAGACAGAAAACAAAGCAATTTCATTGAAGATGCTGTCTAAGTGGTATTGAAAAGGAGAAATGGTACAAAAAAATAATTGTACAAGAATGAAAGAAATATATTTACTTATATGTGTATACGAGTAAACAATTTATTACAATTAATATACTTTTGTACTTTATTCGAAATTAAAACCAGATTCTTTCAAAATTGTCGAATTAAATTATCGATAAGACGATCGTATGTAACGATATTAAACTAAATTAACTAATAGTAAAATATAACAATTTTGAGGTTCGTTTACAGCAATACTAACGACTTTTATTATAAACGTGCTCTATTTGTGGGAAACGTTTCAACTTTTGCGGTCAACGTTGAGTATACGTAGCATACGAAACATTTTTGCGGCAAAAGCATTTTTTGGGCAGCAAACGACCTACAATGGGTTTTGTTTGCGTGTAATTATAAATATAACCTATTCATGCTCAATACACTTAGGTCGGCCTGTTGTGCGCTCTTCGCGTTCCCGGGAGAAACTTAAAATATTCTATAGAAAATATTATAAATATAACCTATTAATGCTCAATACACTTAGGTCGGCCTGTTTTGCGCTCTTCGCGTTCCCGGGGAGAAACTTAAAATATTCTATAGAAAACTCGTGTTCGTACAAATTTCCTCTGTGTTTTCCAACTCGTTCGACTTAGTTTCACAAAACTATATATTGTAGCGCCTGAAAGCAGTTGGAGGGAGTCATAAACCTGCAAAAGCGAGACAATGACATAACTATAAGCTGAAAAAAAACGGACCCATATTGCAGGAAACATGTGTATGTTTGTAAGCATTGTTTTCATGAATTGAAGATCTGGTGCTTGTTTGTTTCAATGTTTTCGGTCACTTTTTTGTTTCCCGGGGCTTTCAGCAAGCAAAGCCACATTTGGGTCACAAATACACATATTATATCCTATAAATCATTATGTCTCAAACATGTAATACCAAATAGCAAACACAATTTGTTTGCACACAAGTGTAGTATAATTGCGTCAAGCTACAAACACGTCAAATTTGTATACAAACAACAAAAAAGACAGATTTTTCATCGTGTAGGAAATGTTCCATCTTTTCGATATCTTCTTCGCACTCCCTACATTTATTTGCATCGGCCCGTTAATTTTACGCAGATGTGCCCGCAAACTGAAGTCTTCATCCATGAGACAACTCAGTTTGAGTTTATCCAGCTTTATTAGCCCTCTGATTCTGCTCTCGTTCGACGTGGCCACAGGATCTTTGCCGTTCTATTCTTGTCTGATACTTTCCATAATCCTATATGGATTATTCTTGATTTGAAGTTCGGCCTTTATGGCCTAAAAAGTTTTCGGGTTTTCTGTATTCACAGTTCGGTTCTTGTAGCCCATCCGATACAGTACATCTATATTTTCATATCCCAAGATGCCACGGTGTCC
Source organism: Phaonia tiefii (assembly GCA_963931995.1). NCBI lineage: Eukaryota > Metazoa > Arthropoda > Insecta > Diptera > Muscidae > Phaonia > Phaonia tiefii. Next base: position 121,490,860 of record OZ008370.1, on the reverse strand, counting down.
TGGAGTCAATTCGATCCGAAGGCAGGCAGTGTTGGTGAATTTGCTTATATTCTCCTTCCACTTCAGTGACGTAAATATCCAATATTTCCAATATTTGGTGACAATATCGCATTGACCTTTACCGCCGCTTGACCTTTACCGTTCAACCATCTTATAGATTTCGTGATCGTCATAATCTCCGCTAGTGTTGTAACCAGGAAGGCGAAATTAAAAAAAAAACTGACTTGTAAGCTTGTAGTATGAATTTCTCATACATTAATCAAAAACTAACAAAAATCGGTCATAAAAATTCAAATTCAAATAATAAATGTAATTGACAACTGTAACTTCGAAAATGCTTTACCACGGAAAAATACAACTCTGTGATATTGATTAAAAAAACTCACCTCTAAGCACTGCAACAATGCGAGAATGCAAGAGGAAAAAGAAGAACATAGTGGAAAAATTCTGTCTGTCCTTGTTGTTGGAATTATAGTCCTTTCAGTGATGTTGATACTTAGGGATCTTCGATCGATACTAATTTGCACATGTGAATTGCAGAATTGAATTTGTATATGTACGATTGATGATCAACTGATGGTATCAATTCAGGCACAGTAGTTAGGCATCTGATGATGAACTTGTCACGGAGTTCAAAACTAGTCATGCCAGTGAGTGTGTGTTGAACTGAATTGTCTATTATTTCCAACAAAAACCAACCATTTTTCAATTCGAAAAATGTTCATGACTTGTAAGCTTATAGTATGAATTTCTCATACATTAACCAAAAAATTAAAAAAAAAACTAAAAAAAATGAAGGGATTGGATTGGATACCCTTCTAACAACCAGTGTGAGCTGCGCGCTTTCTAGTTTTATACACCCTGATTGGAACCTACGGTTTTACACCGACTCCGAACGGGAAGCTTCTTCATGGCTAAATATTCTATAGACTAAGCGCCGGCGTTGAAAGAAATTTACAGTGGTCGTAGCAGGTATCGGTTCTTATGCACAAGAGCCCCGCACACTATCGTTAGAAAACCGACGGACGGCGAAAGTTCAGTTTAATATTTAGGTCGTGGATGAAGAGCCCTATTCCCGTTTTTCACTCCGCGCCAGATTCGTCGGTACATCAATGGAATCCTCACGCGCCACCCACTAGAAAGACTTCGGTTCATGATTCACTCCATGCGAAAGTTGTATAGAAGTTTTCTAGTTGTTGAATTATAAATTCTGTTGGTGAAAATACTCCCAGCTTTTCCATTATGTTATGGTGAGTAAATTTGAAATTATTTCGGATCTATTATCCTATTTCCTGCCGGCTCGTACTTAATTTTGTACCCCAAGTGGGTTTTATGAAAGTATTGTTTCCATTACCCAGGTCGATGTGGTTCCTGGCACCCCACTGATACCCACACATCACAAGCGCTTTACATTTTCAATGCAGCACTTCTCCTACATACCCAACCACAGACTACAGGATGCATAACTCAAAATCGGCATTTTCACGCTCGTGTACACCCAGTGTGTCATCTTAGGGGAGCGACCCCATTTTGAGCTTATAGCTCTTCTGAAAATATACGAAGATCTGTGAGTCTTTTCCACCTTGTTCTATATGTGATCTTTCCAAAGAAGTTTCCGATCCAGGATTTCTCCCAAGTGATTGACCCTGTTGGACAAGTGTATGGTCTTTTCAAGGAATCGTGGCTCCATTTAAGCGGTTATCTTCGTGAGAACGATATCCCAGGAGAACGATATTCCAAGTGCCCTTAGAGTCTTTCTCCAAAAACTATGTGGCTGTTATAATCCAAGAAATGTCGCCACATCGTATGCATAGCAGACGGGCTTGAAGCATTCGTTGGCCAAAGACCTGGTGATCAAATCCCATTTCCCATGTTCTGGAAACTTTACATTTTATTTGACGACGGCCACCTCGCTTAGTATGAATGATGAAGCATGTATCCGAAAAAACTGTCGCCATGACTGTGGAGTCGAAGTTGGAGTAAGAAACATCTGGCCCACTGTGCGCCGGTTAGTTGTCATGGTAGAAGATTAATTTTTACTTCGTCACATGAGGTCGTTTTTCGTTCAAATCAATGTCAAATCTATAAAAAAAAAAATGGATTCCCATTACATCCCATGAAGGGACCGGGGAGAACTTCTAACAACCAGTGAGCTGTTCGCGTTCTAGTTCTGCAGTCACTAATTGGGACCTACAGTTTTACACCGATTCCGAACGGTATTTTGAGAAACTTTTTCATGGGTATATACTCGATAGTGTCGCCGTCACTATGCGAGGTGACCGCCACCGAAAGAAATATGAAGGCGGTCAGAGCAGGGTTCGAACCCAGGACCTCATGTACAAGAGCCGCGTACACTAACCATTGCACCACCGACGGCTGCAGTGCAGTGAATAATATTCGCCGAAGATCGTTTCAGCCTTTCCATAGTAATCGATGCGAATTACACCCCAAGCATCCAAAAAAACTGTTGCCACATCATGATCTTGGCTCAAGTCCACCCGGAGAAGTTTACTGCTTTGACTGTTCCTTGGTCAATGGTGTGTTCTGATGGATCCAGGGCTCATCCACGATTACGAAGTGGTTCAAACAACTCCTTTGAATTGCGTTTGAACATTGCCAAGCCCGGATTTGTGTTTCATTTCCAAATACTCACGCACTTTTATTCTCCGATCTTCTAATATTATTCCATGGATATTAACGACGATTTCTGGCGTGGCTACCACTTCTGGCAACCTGAACGATGGCCGTCACAGGTCCTGGTATGATCACAACGGTGTTCAGTAAATCACTTTTAAACCGTTGAATTTGATGGTGCAGAGTCTCATACACGCTGGAAACAACGGCCCCTGTAACATATTGCAGGAACCATGCACATATTTGGAACATTGTTATCATGAGTTCAAGATCAGCTCAGTTTTTGTTTCTTTGCTGTCTGTCACATTTTTGTTTTCAGCTGTTTCCACCAAACAAAGTCAAATTTGGGCCACCAACACACATGTTCATTGTGTCTTGTATGTATATTAATTAATCATTGTGTCTCAAGCGTGTAATATTGAATAGCAAACAATGCTCCCGGACACAAGTATACTATATTTGCGACAAGGTACAAACACGTCTTATTTGCATCCAAACAACAACAAAAAGACTGATTTTTCAGCGTGTAGTATTTATCAAGCCTTTCGGTGGAGGTTTCCTTGATAAGCACACGAAATTCACTTTTTCCCCATTTTCGCCGAAATGCATGAGGTTGTCTACTTTCAATGGTTGCCAAACAGTGGCTGTTTAAAATTTTACAGTGGCCTACTAACAGCTGCTCGTTGACAGCTGTGTTGATTTTGAGTGAAGTCAGCAAATGAGTGAAGTTCAAAAACACACGGAGATTTCAAACCGCCATCGTATTACGAGGCGGATCAATAAGTCCGCGACTTTTCGAACTTCCCTCTTAGTTATATGAAATGCAACACTGCTGCCATCAAGTACCACCTGTTAGTAGACTACTGTCAAATTTTGAGCAAGTTCCGTCATTTACTTTGCGTTTTAACAGCTGTTCAAAACATACAACCTCGTGGATTTTTTTAAAAATGGAAAAAAGTGAATTTCAAGGCTCATTAAACATTATTATAACATTATTTTAAAAAAGACCCGTCAATCAAACCAAGGAAATGGTTGATAAATACTGTGGGGACTCTGTACCATCGATTTCAATGGTAAAAAAGTGGTTTACTGACTTTCGTTGTGGTCGTACAAGTACAAATGACGCTGAACGTTCTGGACGGCCAATTGAGGTCAATACACCCGAAAATGTCGAAAAAATGCACGATATGGTGTTGGCTGATCGAAGAGTAAAAGTGCGTGAGATTGTTGATGCCATAGGCATTTCATATGGCAGTGTGCTTTCGATTTTAAATGATCAGTTGCGTTTAAGAAGGCGGCCTGCAAGATGGGTGCCGCGTTTGCTCTCAATTGACCATAAACCTACGGGTGCACACGTGTGTAGTGTTAATGGTAAAATTCCATGAATTGGGCTATGAATTGGTACCTCATCCGCCATATTCTACGGATTTAAATGGCTCGGTGGAAAGAGCGATGAGACGATGAAATTATTGATCAAACAGATTCCTAGTTTATGGACCTCGAAAAATCTTATTTTTTGGAAGGGATATAAAAATTGGAGAAATGTATTTTTTTTTTGCAAAAAAAACATGTACTTCAACATGATCCTCCCTCGTACTTCAACAACCCCCAAACATTTTCTACTTAGAAAAGTGCTTGTGACCCTTAGTATGAACTTTTCATACATTAATATTTAAACAGGGCAAATCGGCCATAAATATATAAATCAAGACAAATTTCCTATTTTTTCAACTGTCAATGACTTTGCCAACTTTTTTGTCACTTTTAGTCGTAAGTGTAAAGTTGCAAGACGGCGCCTGTGTGTGGCTTTTCGACCATGTGAAATTTAGAGGCTGAAAACCAGAAAATAATATTTATCTGTTCTAAGCGTACCACAGATTTGCAAGTCCCTGATGCAATTTATGTTTGTTTATGTCGTAGAGAATTGTCACAGTGTTGCTTGAGATTGTTGTGCACAATTCCTAGAGGTTTCTGACAAATGGACAATGAAATTGAACCGGCAATTCACATTCAAAGTTGGTATGTATTTGGGGCTATTTTGATGGCTAACTACCACATGCATGTATTTCTTTATGGGATTGATTGAGGCCCTAAGCAATTGTCCTCAAATTGTTACACAGTCCAATTCATCAAAATGTTGAAACAAATTTTAGGTGCCTAGTGTTTTGTTTGTCGTTTTGGTCTCATTCTTCCTCTTGCACCGCCTAGATAATGCATCAACTTAAAGATTGGAGTAGCATGAACATTTTACTAAAATCACCTAAAGTGCACCGTCGTATCTATAGCACAAATTCCAAATATTTCTTTTGTTATAGTTTGCTTCTTAAATTATCTGTGCCATAATAGCAGATGTGAGTTCATCACTGAATTATCAAATTTGTCAAATGCAAACAATGTCAAAATCAACGTCAACGCACAGACAAAACCAACTGCGTAAAAAAAAATTTCAACACTTGGCGCACAAAAAAAAATGGCACAAACGGAAGGGAAATCAAAGGCACGTCAGAAATCTTTGAGTTTTAAAAAGATAAAGAAACTTGTTACTACATAATGAAAATATTAGTTTAATTGCAGTTTGAATAGAAAATATTGTAAAACAGCAAAATTTGCTATATAACACACTCACTGATTACATCGATTCCAACCAAGTCTTTACAGTGCATCCAAATCAGTTTTGGACAATGCCTCAAAGTCTAGTAGTGGTTATGATGACGAAGAGTTTAATGAGAACAATACCGTGGAAGAAGAGTCTTCTAGCTCTTGTGATAGAATTTTTTCGCCGGAATCGGTTGCTAAGGTGAACGATGACAACGACGACGGTGCTTCATGTTATACCGACAGAGATGTGTCTAATGGCTGGACCATATACTCAGCCTATGATGTGGATTACTACGGATTCTTGGTAGACAATGATAAATTACACAGTGCAACACGAAAAAATATACTACGTGATAAAAGACCAAAAAAAAGCCCAGTGTCTCCCAGTTTTGTCCAAAGTCATGCACTTTTTTTATGGATTTGGGGCCAAAGATTTGGGGCCTCGGTGTCATTTTGGCAAAAAAAAGTGATCATTTTGTCAGGCTCATATCTTGCAAACCGTTCGAAATATTGATTTACTCTCCGGGGGAAAGTTGTAGCTCTTGTCATAAAGAATACAGAGGTAATATCAATTTTATTGATGTATTGTTTTGCATCCCTTTTTAGATTTCTTTTCTAATTCATTTCAGGTATGTTGTTGGAGTCACAAGATCACCCTGTATGATGTTAATGAAGTATTTGAGAAGAAAAAGCTGATGATGGAGGGCAGTCTGGAAGCAACGTGCCTGTGGACACCATAAATTCTGAATCAGAGTCAGATTCGAACTATTTGGGCGACGATTTGGATCCACAACTTAAGAGAGTGCGATTTGTAAGACCAGGGCCATCAACATTATAAATATAATACGAATATTTTTCTTATAATTTTTGTAATAGATAGCATAGTATCTCAATGTTGAAGTAAAGAAAAAACAAATGAAATTTAAACATTTTCGGGAAATTTTTCACTTTTGCGGCTACCTAAACGGTGTTAAGAATCATCATTAGGATTCATCATTTCTTCGAAAATGATGACGGTAACGCTGTTGCGGTCACCGCTAAACTTTGTCTTAAAATAATAACAAACTTTTTATGACCAGATTTAGATCACATGGACTTGGACAGTTTGTGGTTTCAACAGGATGAAGCCACTTGCCACACAGCGCATGAAACAATAGCTATATTGCGAAAGTCGTCAAATGGCCTCTGAGATCTTGTGCTTTGCCACTAATGGGGTTATTTCTCTGGGGCTAAGTGAAACATAGCTAGCACGCTGAAAATTATCGGCCCCAGCAAAATATTTCAGGAAACATGTACATGTTTGCAGGCACTGGTTTCATGAACTGAAGATCTGCTACATTTTTGTTTCTTTGTTGTCGGTCTCGTGTTTGTCTTTAGCAGTTTTCAACAAAAAAAAACTACATTTGGGTCTCAAAAACATATATAATAACCTATTAATCAGTGTGTCTCAATCACGTTATATTGAATAGCAAACACAATATGTTTGGGCACAAGCACATTATATTTGCGGCAAGCTACAAAAACGTTATATTTGCATCCAAACAACAAAAAAGACAGATTTTTCAGCGTGTGTCCTTTGTAAATAAGCCCGAGAAGATCCCAGAGCTCAAGAACGAAATCATACGGATTATGAATGATATACAGCACGCAATATGTTAAAAAGTCATGGAAAATTTTGATACGCGCATCATGCATTGCCGAGAAGTCGTGGTGGGCATTTAACGGTTAGTGTGTTTCATATATGCACCCGTCTTATTTCTTGTTTGAATGCAAGTACAACGTGTGTTTGGAGCTTGACGCAAATATAGTATACTTGTGTCCAAACACATTGTGTTTGCTATTCCATATTACATGTTTGAGACACAATGATTAGTATGTTATAATATATGTGTTTGCGATCCAAATACAGCAATGTTTGTGATACAAACACAGCTGTGTGTGGCGCAGTCTACTCAATTTGCAATGCCGCTTTGCTCCGTCGAGAGCAAAATAATAAAAGAGGGGCAAATAGGGATTGTTATCAGCCTAAGTTAATGATATTGTAAGTGATATTGTATCTTTGGCAATATTCTTTCAGTCTGTGATTAATAAATACTTTATACCCGAATGTGTGTGTAACTGAATTGAGTGTTTCAGATGTTGGCAGTTCTGTTGCGTTTTAGTTTCATGCATTCAGACGTCAATCGTTGGTTTGGGACCTTTGGGAAGAAAGAATGCTTCTACGTAAGAATATGGATGTTGGGGATGAAATACGCACATGGTTAAAGTGTGCATACTCGCTAGTAAACATGCTAAAGTTTGCATTTAAATATAAGTGAATTTAGGACTTGGAAATATATGAATATTTGGAGTGTGTTCCAAACATATACATAGTTTCTGCAGAGTGTGCTTTTGAGAAAATGTTATAGAGGGCGGGGTATTCAGCCTGTAGACTAAAAAACATGAAGAAATAAATAACAAAATCATTACGAAAAATATGGGTGTGTTTTATTTCTAAAAAAAATCTACGGTCTTATTGAATCATCCTGGAAAATGTTGCTGTATTTCATTCCGATTTCCTATAAAAAAATGGGGAAATGCTTCTGCATTGCAGACAGACTTTCTATAGAAAATGGGTCTGTAAAGCGTACAGGTTTTCTGTAGAAAATTACTGTTAAAATCACATCGATTTCCTCTTAAAAACGTGTCTATTTTGCAGACAGATTTTCTATAGAAAACGTCCATTTATTGGATACAGAGTTTTAGATAGAAAGTGTCTCTGTATTGCAGACATAGATGTTATAAGCAAATTTCACAGATGTTATAAGCAAATTTCAAAGATTTCGTTTTACAAAATCAATGAAAATGTTTCTTTGTCTGTAAATTAATGCAGAAATTCATAGAGTCGATATATGATTTCATAATAATTAACGATTTCCCCATAACTGTCCCTTAACGATAAATATAACGTGTTTGCTGTTTGTCACAAATATAGTATACTTGTGTCTAAACACATTGTGTTTGTAATTCAATATGAGATGTTGGAAACACAATGATTGATAGGTTATAATATCTGCTGTTGTGGCTTTGTTTGTAGAAAACTGCTGAAAACAAAAACTGGCAGACAACAAAGGCAGTACAAAGCAGCAGAGCTTCAATTAATGAACACAATGCTTGCAAACATATACATTGTTCCTGCACTATGTTGCTGGGGCTCGTTTTTTTGCAGCGTGTTCATGGGATGGCCAGAACTTTTCACATCCAGTGAGCTGTGCGCTTTCTAATTTTGTATTTACTACTTAGTAATTATAGTTTAATTCCGATTCCGAACAGTTTTTTGAGATGCTTCTTCATGGCTAAGTACACCGTAGTGTCGTCGTCACTAAGCGAAGTTACCATCGTCGAAAGAAACTTTTTAGATGATCTGAGCAGGGATCGTACCCAAGTTCTGATGTACAATGGTTTTGTATCGATTTTGATCGTCTAAAAGTCTATAATTTTTGATATAGTATATATTGTCGAGTTCTTCAAAAATCCGTTTGTAGCTAAGAATCCAGGGATTAGTGTGATATATCGACATTTCAAATCGCACAATGGGGTATATTTTACAAAATTTTGCAAAGGTGACTACTTTTTTTTTGATTTTCTTACATGTTTTCATGAAATTTTTCATCCCAGCGGCGGAAGTCGCACGGCCTTCCACAAATAAGACATACAGAATGGTTCTTTTGTAATGCCTTCCTAAAATAAGGCCTGCGGAATGCATGCATTTTTTCATCAGATATAACCAAGAAGAATATTTTTACAATTTTGAGAAATTTCTTTTCCGATTCTTTTTAAGCGTAATTTAATTGGAAAATTTCATACAAATTTTAAAATTATATTGTTTATTTAATATTTTTTAGGCTATAATTAAAATTTGAAGTTGGAAGTGGATAATGATTTTTTTATAAAATAAACAATTTTATTTTTTTTGTTTAACAGAAATAAATTTAAGTAAATGCCTTCTAAGGCCTTCCTCTTTGCATGCCTTCTGAGCCCTTCTTTAGGCAATGGGTAAGGAAGGCCTTGCCTCCCAATCTCACGCAATGTTAAAAAAAGGAGTAGGTAATGTGTAGGGAAGGCCTTGTCTATTTTAAAGAAGGCCTGTTTCTTCATGATTTCAGGCCTTCCAGGTCATGACTTCCGTCGCTGGGATAATACTTACAATAAATTTAGTTATTTTTTTCCTTTTACTAATATTGAATTTTTTCAAATTTCAAAAATTTAAAAGCGATGTAATTTTTTAATTTTCAACTGTATCTCAGACAGTTTTAGAGCTATTTTATTAGAAAGAGCAGAGTACTGGATTTAATTAATATTCGTTTCTCCTAAATATACTTTGGTTGTAACAAATTTCTTCAAATTTCACTTTTAAAAAACATTCGATTTTGAACCAATATAACTTTTACCCGTCAGAAGTAGTCGATGAATTTGATACATATTTGAAAAGCCGAGTGTGTTTACCATTTTCTGAGAGTAACTTTTGTCCGCCCGAAATTGCACCTTTAGAAGATTGCATCAATTTTGTGAAAAAACACACATCATTACCTTTTAATTATTTTTTTAAATGTCTATTGGTTTCAAATTAGTATACAAAATTCAACTACAATAAACAATTGTAATAGTACCGATTTTAAATTATACACTGTCGGTATGAGAGATCTCTAGTATAATGCGTAAATTTTTAGTTGTCAAATGTGAATAACTATTATTTTTTCTATACAATTTGTAAAACTTCAACAGACAGCTGGAAAGACGAGGAATGTCTCTTTCTATTTTATGCCAATAGAAGCTGATTTGCCGGTGTTATTCCCAAAATACATCATAACTTCACATAAATTAAATTTCCGCAGGTGAATTACTTACAGGAGGTGTTGAAATTCATCAAAGATCAAACACTCACAGTAATATAATGTTTTTACACCTGAATAAAAAACAAAATTCACTTGACCAACAGCCGTGGACGAATTGTATGGTCACGGGTCATATTGATATTCGGGTATAATTCAGATACATTCGCCCGATTATTGATGTACTTTTCACCAATTTCATTTACTTTCACACAAATACACGGAAGCTGCGTTTGCCCATTCCTGGTCTCATATGATTTTCAGATTGATATTATTTAAATTTAGCATTATTATAACCCCCACGCACTTTGAAACTTAAACACATCGTTATCTTTATCGTTAGATAGAGATAGAATGGCGACATAAAATTGAAATTTTTTTGATAGAGAGCCAAGAATCCAGCCCGTCAAATACTTTTGAAGTTTTTTGCGTGAGAAAACTGGCGAACAGAAATAAATAATTTCAGGAACAGAGTCGGAGAAGATAGACGATAAATGTCAGGTGAATTGAAGATGTTCAATAAAAATCACAATAAAACGACATGTGACTTGTCATCATGCCGTCATAGGAATGGAAAATAAAAGTGGACAAGTTAAACAAATTTCTTCTTTCAAATTTAAATATATTCAATTTAGCAACTCGTTTGAAATATTACGAAAGTAGAACAAACCAGGAGAACTATATGCTTTGGATGAACAAATACATAATTTTCTAAGAGTTTGTTAAGAAACTCATACGAATATTTAAATGCTCTGATTAATGGGATATTTGTGGCGAAATGTCACATCTGTTGAATGCGAAATGTTTGTTAGTTTAAAATTGAAAACTTTTAAAATCTACGTGGTATTTATGGAAATCGGGCCAAAGGGGATTGTTAATGGTTTTAGGTTTTTTGAAACTGACCGTGATCGTGATTAATACAAAAACTTACAAGACATCAATTGCATCCATGAGTATTAGAACAAAAGTAGATATTCACCTGAAAGTAAAAGAAATTACAAGTAGACATTAATATTATTTTAAAAATTGTTTGCATAATTTGGAATGTTTGTTATGTTGTTTCTTGTTGGACTGTCCAATTACGTATGCCACTTCATAGTCATACAAAAATGTTACCCCCTCTGAACTATGATCCATCCATCCAACCTTTTAACAAATTCACAATGTAAACATCAAATCTCATGAATGAATCCAATTGTTGACAGATGGTAAAGATCAAACTATCATGACTCTGAAGTTCATCATTATCACCATCGTCGTCATTGTCACCATCATCATTAGCATATTAAGTAAATATCTTGAAACTAATGGTTATTACGAGTCTAGTTACTTAACGTACTAACTATTTATTTAGTTTTTTTTGTCTATTGTATGACTCGTGCGCTACAGTTTGTACGAAAAGAGAAAGACAAATAGAATGTCAAAAAAAAATAAATTAGATCATTTTAGATAACATTTGATCACTCTCTGCCCACAACTTTATGTTGAACTAAAAAAGAAGAAAAAAAGAAACATAAACTCAAAATATAAAATCAAGTTAACACAAAAAATAAAAAAATTACAAATCTCATAAATTTACCAATATTTTTCATAAAATAAAAAATAAATAAATATTTCCCTTTCCATCCGATAAAGCGACAAGGGAGTTCTTCTCATAACGAGTGAGCTGTGCCCTTTCTGGCCTTTGTGGCCGCCGGTGGTGCAATGGCCAGTGTGCGCGGCTCTTGTGCATGAAAACGTGCGTTCGATCCCTGCTGTGACCACCTTACATTTCGTTCGACGACGGTCACCTGGCTTAGTGATGGCGACTCTGTCGATTACTTAGCCATGATAAAGCTTCTCAAATACCGTTTGGAATCGGTGTAAAACTGTATGTCCCAATCAGTGAGTGAAAAGTTAGAAAGCGCACAGCTCACTGATTGTGGGAAGCTCTCCCCCAGCCTTTCAAGGAATGTAATGGGAAACGGTTTTTTTTGTGGCCTTTCTAGTTTTACACGCGCTGCTTTGGACCTACACTTCTGCAACGGTTCTGAACGGGGTTACTGGGAAGACCTTTCATCGGTAACACTGTGGAACACAAAAAAAATATCAAGGTTCTGACAACGGATTCTGGTAGAGGGATTAAACAAAAAAATACCTGTATTGGTGTTTTAAAAGTTTACGTCTGAGTTTTTTTTAAGGAGGGGGAGGGGGGGCTTAAATTTTCCCCCTTTTGCACATTCTTATGAAGAATCGAAATTTATTTATAAATTTACGAGAAACATATTTGTGGAATACTTTAACCCTCCACCGCCTCCATATATGGGTCTTTTTTGCTCTTTTTATGGAAAAGGGTAACAAAACACCCCTAAAACGGATTAAAATGTACTCATAAAATTCTACTACAAGTTTCTTAACAGACTAAAGCTTAAAACTTAACTTGAATGCCAAAAATAAGTCAAAACTGAAATTCCATTTAAGGGTTAATTTCGCATTATTCCGAGTTGGCGCTAAAATGTCCCATAAAACTGCACTTTAGGGGGTTAGTGTGTATTGAAAAAATATTCTATGTAAAATTTCCCTATAAGTCACCGAACAAAAGAAAGCTGTAGATTAATATGTGTGAATAAAAGATCAGTATAAAATTGGGTATTTAAGCAAGAATTTATTTAATACATTTTTCCTTTAGTTCTTCGTAATTCTACGTCGTTATCAAACACCGTCCAGCATATGTCACCTAGAAGAGAATGAATACTCTTCTCTTTATAGCGTTCCTCAATAGGTCCACAAGTTTAATGAAATCGTTCACCATGTTCATGGGACGCTGTTGCCAACTGATGCTCAAAATAATCCATATGAGATTATAAACACACATTCAGACGTAAACTTTCAAAACGCCGACACATATATACTTATATTTTATTATTACACCCTCTACCAGAATCCGTTGTCAGATCCTTATTATTTTCGAAAAAGTTTCATTTTGTTCCGCTGTGTAATTACCAAGGGAGATGACCGATGCGGAGTGGCTCACAATCGATTCAATATCTTTTGATCTAGAAATTATACGCCAGGAGACAAGAATTCTCGCGATATATAAACATTGAACATCCTAGAAGTCAGAAAATTTCCAAAGTTAACTACTTTTGCTAAATATTTTTTTTATGTGATAACATCTGTAGGCACGGGGTGGGCAGTCTATCAAAGCGATCACATGCAAACAGCACACAGCGTTAGCATCACATACTTGGTTGCTGGACAACAATAGTCTCTGCCTGAAAATATGTATAATGGTATTGATGGAAAGGCAGCGAACAAACAATCAGGTCGTCGTCGCCAAAGAGTATTGAATAGTATAGACAACTCGTGCAACAAACTGTATGACTCAAAAGCACACGTCATAACATGGTCCATTCATAATTTTGATGTGAAATATTGATGCCTGTTGAAACATATATGCTTTTTGTATTGTTTTATGTAATAACAGAAATAGCGCATTTATATTGAAGTATTCTATAAAGAGAATAAGACTCGTTTATCCAATAAATTCTCTATACTATTCAATACTTTTTGTAGTCGCTCTGTTTATGACAAAACAAAAACAATTATTTCAGTGAGCTAAATATTGCTTTATTTGTTTTAACAATATTACATCTAATGTTAAAGTAGATGTAAGAAAAAGAAAGTGCAACAAAAACTATTCTCGTTATATTTTCCAGTATAACATTTAGTAGTATGCGCGGCTCTTGTGCATGAGGACGTGGGTTCGGTCCCTACTCTGACCACCTTAAATTTCTTTCGACGGCGGTCACCTCGTTTAGTGACGGCGACATTATCGAGTATTTAGCCATGAAAAAGCTTCTCAAAATTCCGTTCGGAACGTGTAAAACTGTAGGTCCCAATCAGTGAGTGTAAAACTATAACGCGCACAGCTTTTTAATATATTTTGACATAATTTGTCATAATGCGCAGAAAAAATTAAAAGTTATTTCGTATTACAGATATTCTTTTTTTTTTTTGAAATTGGAAAATTGGTATTTTTTAAACAAATTGGAGTTCATTTGCCGTAGTTATGTCCCAAATATCCCTTATAACACAACATTTAGGAATAAAATCGAATTACTGCCGCTGAATTGCATGCAGGTGGTACACATTTTCCTGCAATCTCTTCAACATCTTAATGGAGATCATAATGAGAAAGGCTGCAGCAAAGACGAACAAGATCATTAACACGAAAAGCCAGATGCTGCTGGCGTATGCTGACGACATAGACATCATTGGGCGAAATTTGCGAGAGGTTACTGGAGTATTTTCAAAATCGAAAAGGATTCAGCGAAGGTGGGTCTTGCTGTTAATGAGGGCAAGACAAAATTGATGGTGTCAACGACTAGATAAACCTCTCGATTCATTTTGAAGTGGTAGGTGAATTTGTATACCTTGGATCCGCCGTGAACAAGGACAACAACGTCAGCCTGGAGGTAGATAGGAGAATTGTGCTTGCAAATAGATGCTATTTTGGGCTCAGCAAGCAGTTTAGGAACAAAGCCCTCTCTCGACGGACAAAAGTCCAGCTATATCAGACCCTCATTTTACCTGTCTTGACATATGGCCCCGAAACTTGAGTCATATCGCAAGCGGATGAAAAACACCTGGGAGTTTTCAAGAGAAAAATTCTCCGTAAAATATATGGTCCTGTTAGGGAAAACCGCGAGTACCGACGTCGCTGAAACGCAGAGCTATATAATCTATATTCTGATGTGGACATAGCTAGGCGAATCAAGTTAGGCCAATTGCGTTGGCTAGGCCATGTTATCAGAATGGATGAAGATGAGCCAGCGCGAAAGGTTTTCGATAATGTACCCGATGGCAGCAGGAAAAGAGGATGACCAAGACTGCGCTGGAAAGACCAGGCAGAAGAATCCCTCCGTATCCTTGGTGTTGCCAACTGGCGAGAAAAGGCGAAGGATAGAGCCAGTTGGAAGAATATGTTGAAATTTGTTTAATTTGTTTGTTTAATTAATATATGTAAGACGTCTGACCTCATGAGGTTTTAAAATAGTCAACAAAAAGGTGCGAAATTCATCAGCAAGAAAACATTGGCATTATTATATTTTTATTCCTGAAGACTAATACAATTCTCCTCAATACCGGCCTTGTCCAAATTTTATTGGCGAGGAGATTCATTGAAGGTTTTTGAAGCAAAGAAGTTATGTTGGTCCAGTCAAAATTTTTTCAAAAAACTGTATTTTGTTTTTAAATATTTAGTACAACCGAACTGTATTTGATATAAACAAAGCTTAGCTGTCATATTAAAGCCGCCCAATAACTATTTTTAATAAAGAAAACTTGACTGCAATATCTCAAGAAATTCGAAAAAAGAGATCGAAATTTTTCGATGTTCAAAACTCGAAATAAGCGAATATTTGTAATACGCAACAATTTTAATTTTTTGTGCTCATTATGTCAAAATATGTTCAAAAAAATATAAAGAAAATTTGATTTTCTTCGAAATAAAAAAATCCTAATAGTAGTCAACTTTGGAAAATTTTCTGAAATTTACCCCACTGTGCTATATTCAATTTTGAAATATCGCAATAATCATTGACTTCTTGCCTACAATCGATTTTTTACAGAACATAAAAATGATTACGAGATCAAAAGATATAGATTTTTGGACGATGGAAATCGATTCTGAACCACTGTGCGTCGTTGAAAGAAGTGTAAGCAGGTCAGAGAAGTAATCGACCCCATGTTTTTATTTACAGGAGTCGCGCATTTACCACCGACGGCCGATAAGTGGAGTAGGTGGTTAACATAAAGATTGAAAAGCTAAATGAGTTGAAATCAGGTGCTGCAAAAGCACGAGAGCGTGCATAGAAAATCCCCCTAAATGCTCAAAATACATGTCACGAGATTCGGATCATATAATTGTATTTCGGCACGAAAAATGCGGCTCGTAAATCGTTTGTTTTGTCGTTGTGTTTATTTGGTGCAATGGCTAGTGTGCGCGGCTCTGGTGCATGAGAATGTGGGTTCGATCCCTGCTTTGACCACCTTAAAATTTCCTTCAACGACGCCCACCTCGCTTAGTGATGGCGACACTATGGAGTACTTAACCATGAAAAGGCTTCTTAAAATACCGCTCGGAACAGGTGTAAAACTGTAGGTCCCAATCAGTGAGTGAAGAATTAGAAAGCACACAGCTCATTAGTTTGTGAGAAGCTCTCCCCAATTCCTTCATGGGATGTAATGGGAAGCCTTGTTTTTTTAAATCGTTTGTTGTATGCACGGTATGAAGGTCTCGTTGCGGGATGTCCCTAAGACTATTTGAAAATTTCCCTTTAACCGAAATTGTTACGTCATCTGTGTAGGCACTATCATTTACACCCATCTTCTCCAGAGAGAGGAGAATACTGTTCATGGATAAAGTCTGTAGCAGAGGATACATAACTTTTTCGCCAGTTTCATCAATTGCATGGTCTTCAGCCACGAGCCTCATTTTTGGTTCAATGTGTACGTCAATAACCCGAAGAGCAGCCAGAGACTGTTTAAGATCTGCCAGTATAGCCTGAAAAATTCACTGTTTGGTGAGGTTTATGGGCCGGCGGCATCATTGCACCGAAATTCATCAAAGACGATGAAGAAACGTTACTGTCAATAGAGCAAGATACCGTTCGATGATCATGGAAAAATCGGACCAGATCATGGAAACACGCAATAATTCTTAAAATTAAAATACTTTTCTTATTGCTTTCTGACTTTTGATCAGAGCCTCCCATCAAATATAGCTGATTGTCTTTTGATCCCCTTTTGGTCAAATTTTACCCGTTGTTACCCATTTTAATGGAGCTGTTAGTGTTGTAAATCTTCTGTGAGTTGACAACACTTGTATCTGGCCTGGAAACGTTGAACATCACCAAAGTTGTATCTTTTGACACTCTGTACACATTATGCAAGTCTGTCCATACAAATTTTTAGTACTTTCTGAAATGTTCCGATCAATAGTTGAGAAGTTCTGATATTAATACCACTTTTCTGTGCAATCGGGCCCACTGTGCAGCGCTTCATTTTGGTAAATGATTTGCTGTTAATGTCTCTTTATCTCAGTCAGTCTAAGTCAATTCTTTCCTCCATTCCTGCTCGGAAATGTTGACTTCTCTGATTAACAATGCATTTAATCTAAGTTCAAAGTCAACTATTTTTTTTTCTCGATTTTCAAACGAAGATACAAACGAAAACATCCCTGTTTCAATGGTTGGTGGGGGAAGAAATGCGTGGAGTACGAGTATAAAAATAATTGTATCACTACTTGTGTAAATACAACGAAGATGTTAAGAGTTTCAGTTAAATTTATTTGCTGTGCAATGTGAGAATAGGAAATGTAAATAGAACAGATGAATGAAGGTGAATCAAGAAAGATGGAAAATCAAATATCTCAAGTAAATATCGAACAGGTAGGTAGGTAGGTAGGACGTGGTGGTACCGATGTCAGGCCGTTACGAGTTCAAGCAGCAAGACCGCGGACATTGACAGCATTGAGTGACAGACTACATGGAAAATATGGACGCAGGCGCAAATAGAAAAATTAAATTGTATTTGTTTCTTCGTGTGCTTTGGAACTTCTACTTCTATTGGCTCCAATTCCATTGTTATCTATTTTTATTTGTTTTATATCTCTTTGTTTGTTCAAATAAAACAGCTGATGGATGATAAGTTATGGCTCAAAAAATTACACTTCATACAAAATTAACAAACATTTATAATGTAGTATATCACATTTTGGGTATTTGTATTTGTTGTTAAATATATTCATAACTTCTATCTATTTCAAAGCTAGGACAAACGTATACCCTCCCGAAGTAGAAACAGATGTTTAGAAATTTCAAGACAGCAATTACAAATTCTTCATCGTTTCCGCTAATGGCGTCTAGATGTGCATGTATTTCAAAGAATGTATTAACTAATTCCTGTCTTAGGTTTTGTTGTTGATATAAAAACAAAAAAACCTTAACTTAATTGATGTAAATTTTCGTAGGCAAAAGTACTGATCCGATTTTGATCGCCTGCCAATATTTACATATTTAGTTATTTAGTAGCTCATGCAAATTTACACAAAACACCTCAGCAGTTGCCAAATTTCAAAACATTGTAGGACAATGTGCGCGCACCATCTCAATTTTGTTGCGCCATGACGCCTGTCAAATGTTCAAATCACAATTTAAACAATAAATTGAAAACGGCACAATTTGCTAGGAATCAACACATTAAACTAATAATAATAAAGACCATAATACAAATGTTAAATGCTTATTCAACCGTTTTATTTTCGGGTCAATTTGCATTATCCCCCCTCCCTCCAAATGCGATGATACGAGACTTATAGGGAAATTTCTGGGGTTACTGTGTCGCCAGTGGATGTTTTGGCAATTACTCACGGACTAAATGGAAAGAATTTACCCGTATACAAATTTAGTTCGAAAATGTTGTTAGGTGAAGCAGTAATTAATTTCAGTATGAGTATTCAAATCTTGATATTTGTACTTAATCGTACTTGTACTTAATCTTGATATTTTGAAGAAATTTAATCGAGTGATAGAAAAGAGAGCGAATCGTTAATGTAGCGGAGTCATAATTGACACACAAAAATGCGGCAGATCAACATTATACTCCTACACTCACAGAACTAATTGTTTGTAGCAACTGAAAAAACGGCTGTTGCCACCGAAATTCGGTTGACGAATTTCAGAATACAAGCATTTTAAGCGTTTCCCTTTAAGCACTTTACTCTACTTGTGAACACTTCACTGCGTCCAAACCAAGGACTCTTGGCGGACGAGACTTACACCAGATTAAAGCTCCTTATTAGTACTTTCCAAATTTACAACCCTTATATTTCAGAGGAATTTGAGAACAACGATATTTGGAATTTAGTATTGTCCCATGTTTTAACATTTTGACCCACTGTGCCCAAACTAAGAATTCTCCGGGGATCAAACTTATACCAGATTAAAGTCTACTAGAAAGCACACATCTCACTGGTTGTGAGAAGCTCTTCCCAATTCCTTCATGGGATGTAATGGGAAACCATTTATTTATTTATTTATCAAGAAATTGATTTTTTTGAAGGCAGCTACCGCACTTTATTTACCGTTAGGCAAGAAATGTGAAAACATATAAAATATCTGCAATTTTTCATTACGTTTCGTGAAATAATCGAGTAACAGTGTACTTTTCCTTAGAGATATGTTGAGAGGAATAGTGAAATGGAAAAATATCTATAATATTGTAGAAGGTTGTAAGGCAATATTTCAAAGTGTTTAGGATTTATTGAAGTAAAATCAAAAACAGGGCCATGACCCACCTCCAAATTTTTTTGGCGTGTGCAAACAAATTGTTATATATGGGCAAAACCGATCGGCGCTTTGTCATACCACGTCCAAGTACTTGAATAATTTTTTGGTTGGGTTGAGGCCTTAAACTCACTGTTGCACAGTGTAATTTAGTTTGAAGGCAAAATAAAAATGTAAACATATAAACGTCAAAATAAATCGTATATATATTCTATATTTTTACTCAAGTCTATCTTAATATGTTTTTCTGCAGGACGGCTATCTGACCTGAATTGAAAATGTCTCCTAGAAGGTCTTATTATGTATGTGATCTAGCATCTCTTCCCTTGCAGTTCTCCGAGGCCAAGTGATCGTTTTGTGATACTTATTGGGAGCCTCAGGTTCACTTTGTGTACTATTGTCTACACTGTTTGTATTAGGGTGGACACTTTGTACTTTTTTAAGCACTCTATGTAAGCTTGTGTACACTTTTTCTAATTATACCCTCACCCATAGGGATGGGGGTATATATCATTTAATACGTAAGAATATGTAACACATAGAAGGAGCCATATTAGACCCTTAGTATCTTTGGACGAAATTCGTTTTAGGACTTTTTAAGACGTCTGTCTGTCTGGCTGGCTGGTCAACACGATAACTGCCGTAAATCTTTACAGATCACAATGAAATTGTCAGTGACTATTATTTGCCAATATTGAGTTTGGGATTGAAAATGGGCATTGTGACCACGCCCCTTCTGGTACCTCCCATACAAATCGACACATTTAGCACAAACTCATATTTCTTTTAAATCTTTCTTCTGGTAGAAGTGATTTGCTTCAACTCTCCGTAAATACCTAGTTAACTGGAGGAAATGGGCGAGATTGTCACGCCCATTCTGGTACCTCCCATACAAAACAGGGTGTTCGTCCGGGTGTCAATCCGATAAATCGCGTGAAACACTGCCGACCTTAATGAAATTAGGAACTAGGCTTCACGTTATCAAACGCCAATCACCGAGTAAAACTAGGGTCATTTTGCCACGCCAATTGTGGTACCTCCCATACAAAAGTTGTTTGGCCATCTGGTTGATCAGCACGAGAAGTCCCGCATAACCGAACCAATCTTGATGAAAATTTGTACTAGTCAATATTTAGTCAAATAAGACTCTCCTGTAGAAAATTAGCTGTTTTTCCACACCCATTCTGGTACCTCCCATATAAAAGTTGGGCGGATGACCGGTTGAGCGACACGATAACTCTCGTAAACTACAACCGATCTTAATAAAATTCGGTACTAGGCAATATTTTGCTAGAAGTTACTGTGCAATTTATAACTGACTATTGTGCCACGCCCAGTTTCTTACCTCCCATACAAAAGTTGGGCGTATTTGCAGTTTGCCGACTCGATATCTCCAATCTCAATATCTCGTATATCATAACCTATCTTAATACAATTTGGTATTGATCAAAATTTTGGCAACAACATGCCTTGGCCATTTTTGTACCTCGCATATAAATATTGGGAGGGAAACTGACTAATTTGGGTATTCAACAATATTTAGCGCAATGTCAATCTGCTATTGAATTATTGAAAATGGTCACTTTTGAGTATGGGCGTTTTTATTTAACAGAACTCCCACGCAATGGATGACTTAGGGTGAGGGTATGATTAAGTCGGTTCAACCGACTGAAACTTATGCACTGGTTTTATATTTTATACACAATTGTGTGGTTTGTGTACATCTTTTATACATTTGTGTACTTTCGGGAATTCTTTGTATTCTCATATAAAATTAGTGCGACGCCATGTCCGGTTATCTTTTATCGTACCGATAAAGTACCGGTAAGCAGAATTTAATTTTCTTAATGTATACTTAAAATGTATCCGGCAGGTAACGTAATAGGAAGACTGGTAGTTCAGACTAGTAGACTTAGAGTAGTAGACTTAGTAGTTTATCGAAACGATAAATGAGCTAATATATCTCACAGTTTAGTCATAAGTCTTAAGGACAGGAATTTTGTGGTATGTAATTTGTCAAATCAATTTTTTAGAGGTTATGCAAATTATGAACAGTAAACCAACCATATTTATGCGGTATACGACTATTTGAGGTTATAGCTGACATTTTAGGACGTTGATGAATTTGACATTTACCCTAAGTTGTACAACTTTGGAGAACATTATTACAATCCTGTGTTAAAAGTTTACAAATTATAAAAAAATATTTTAAATTTTTGAATTCGTACAATTGTTTTGGAGCCTTAAATGTCATTTCCGTTCATTAGTGTATTTGACAATATTGTTAAGGATATTAAGCACTACAACTTTCTAGAATATACCAATTCGTAATTTGTGATAAAATTTTAAATTAACTGGTCTGTCATGTCAATGAACATTCCTTATGCCTTCCACTAGTAGGCCTGTTTAGAAACACTGTTCACATGTGTTGGCCAACACACCTTCAGGTACAAGGGAAGCACGCATGCCCATGGGATATTTTTTAAGATACAGAGAAGATATCCTTTCAATCTTCCTATCGGAAGAGAAAGAAGCCCATCTATCGAATCTTTATTACTGCTTAGCGGAGGCCTTTTTTAAAGCCTCCTACAAGAAGCGAGATGTGAATGTGTATTGCATTTTTCGTCAGCCTATGAGAAGTAGGTCCTGGAATGTAGCATGCTAGGAGAACGTACAGTTGAATATCAAGAGAAACTGCTTTTGGAAGCATATTTTGAGAATGGCTATTACCATATGCACACATATGCAATCATTCACTGTACAAGACTAACATCAATGATTTAAACGAGGACAACTTGAGACAACCTGAAAAAACGAAGTCATGTTTAACATCTATACACACACGCATCTAATGTTGGTCAAACACATTACAACCGGTTGTTACAACTTGTAACCCAACTTCAACTCATGCAGAACTGTCAAAAAGTTCTACAACCATTTGTCATGTTTGTGAATGCACATGGCCAAATATTACCACCCGCACACACACTTCTTCACATACAAACGAATATTGATTGAGTCATCCCAATGTGCAGAAAAACAGATGCGGATGCATTTCGAACCCGTTACGTGTCCCAAAAATCATAAAAAAGGAAAATGTGAGTTCTCGAATCCGTTTTGAACCCGCTAAAAGTCCGTAAAAACACAGATAAGTGAATCAGTGAAATTGTGAATTAGCGGATACTTTTCGAACCCGTTACGAGTCCGTAAACACATAAAAAGCAGATCAGTGAATTTACGATTTGGCGGATCCGTTTCTAACCCGTTACGAGTCCATAAAAACACAAAAGGCGACTCAGTGAACTTGCGATTTATGCGATCCGTTTCGAACCGGTTACGTGGCGTAAAACGTAGAAAAGTTAATCAGTGAAACTGATATTTGGTGGATCCATCTCGAACCCGTTGCGAGTCCGTAAAAACATAAAAAGCGAACAGTGAAATTGCTATTTGGCGGATCCGTTTTGAGCCCCTTTCAAGTCCGTAATAAAATAAAAAGCGAATCAGTGAAATAATTAATGTCGCAGATTCATATCTGAGCTGATAAAACAGAAAAACTTCAAAAAATACTAAAACGATTTAAATTTAGCTGACAATGAATTATTGAAAATTAATAAATAATTTAAATAATTTCTAAAAATTAATATATAATACAAGTGAAAAACTTAGTGGATTAGAGGCAGAAAATATAGTTCATTACCTATTTTAATTATTACATGTATTTTAAATATCAGAAGAAATCCGTTTCGAATACGCAATAATTTATAAAAGTGGATCCGTTTCGAATCTGTTTTATTTACACAAAAAGAACCCTGAAACGGATTCGAATATGAAGTCCGTTGCGAGTTGGAGACGGATCTGAAAAAGTACAGTAAACGATTCGGGTTTTCGAGAGGAATTTTACACGCAAACGGATTCGTGATGAGTTTGTGACGGATGTCCATTTCAGACAAAATGCACGAAGAAACGGATCCGTCTCGAATTTGTAACGGATTCATATGGCACACTGAGAAACGAAATTCACTTCTTTCGCGTGGCTTCGTGACACTATGATTCTCTTTCGAATGGGCCGTGGCCCGGTCTATAATACGAGTGAATAGGTTCGGGTTTGTTGCTCGACTCGCATACAAATTTTACTCCTATGGTATGTCTACTGCCACTGGCTGCAATAATTTCTGGTACTGAATTATCACCAAAGAAACGACATGATTCGTTAATTCCAAACTTGCAACTCTGTGCTGATTGTGGGTAAATGCCCACGATTTTTTCAAGGAAATCCCCTACTCTAAACCGAGTACGTTATGCGCGATTTCAGTTAATTTGAAGTGCATAATGATTGCGGGTGCATTTGTTTACTTGTGTAATCTTTGTTTAACCGCGAAGTTATTTTCGTTCTTGCATTTTCTAGTGTTTTCGCTTTTTAACAACCACTATTTGAGATAAGAGTGGATGGAATAAGTAAAGATGAGGGGAAATCACAAGTCTGATTTCGCGTGAGTTTGAAGTGGCAACAATTTGAAGCTATGAGTGTGCTCAGCGCAGGAAGTGGAAGTGCAATTTTAGCGGGATTTTCCAAGTGGTTAATGAGTTGTTAGTTCGTTGTGGTGAAAATGAAGCCGTTGGAAAATACGTCATATGGTTATATTAAAACAGTTTGCTACTGAAAATGTTAGTGGAAAAGAAAAGCAAATATTATTTGTTGTTTATATTGATCCAATCGCATTTGTTTTAATTAAATTTGTAAAAACAGTTTAATGAAAATGCAATTTGTAGCCGCTGTGGGACAAACAAATTTATAACCTGGGTTTATTTTCGGCTGAGGTATTTAGTATCCACTGTCGTTGTAAGGACCTACAAAACCGTAGGAAAATATGAAATAGTAAATTTTTCCTTGACTACGGAAATAATAAGGTATTTTTTATTTAGTTAAATTCACAAAGTTCATATAATTTTTAACGAAAACCATTCAATTTTCTTTTAATGACTAGATAATCTGTATCGGTATTTGCTTGAAGGTCGGTACTCCGCTGGCGAATAGAAGGTTGACGGTACCGGTGAACAGGGTCGAGTAACAGTTGCGGTGATTGTAGATAGTGGTTTATGATATTGGGCAGTCGGCTTCAACCGTGAAATCCATATTCGGCTGGTTTTCATCTAACCGACGACAGTCGGCGATGTATACCAGGCTGGGGTTTCAGGTGAGGTGGTGGCAGATAATGACGGAATACTTTAAATTGTCGGTTTCTACCTCGGGTGGTTGTACGTTAAACGGAAAGCGCACAGCTCAGTGATTGTGACAAGCTATCCCCTGTCCCTTCATGGGATGTAATGGGAAACCATTTATTTATTTATAGAGATGGTAAGTGGCATGGGACTGTAACATATGTGGGCCGGGCTGCTACGAGTTTGTATGAATTTACCATCAGTGGGTAGCGCACAAATAGGCAATTTGTGAATAAACGGGTTCGTCATTTTATCACATTCACATTAGCAATTACACTGGTCTATTCAGTGTACACACGGCACGTTCCAAATTGCAGTGAAGAACTAAAAAAATAATCATCGAAATTATAACTTTTTATTAATCGCTTAATAGTTTGAATCATTTTCCAGTTTCCTCAAAAACGAGTTTTTCGAATAACCGAAAACCCGGGCTTTTAATTTCCGTTAAACGGTTTAGTATTCAAAATTTAAAGTTCCACTGCAATGCAATACTATAGATTTTTATTCAATTCGTACTGTACTTTACTGTACATTAATTTATGTCAATTCCATTCAATTCAATTTAATTTAATTTAATTTAATTGAATTTAGTTCAATTTAATTTCATTCGATTCAATTAATCATTTAATTTTATTTAATTATATTTTATTTCATTTCAATTCATTTCCCGTCACATTTCGATTCAATTCAATTCAGCTCAATTCAATTCGATTGGTTTCAATTCAATTCAGTTCAGTTCAATTCAACTCAGATCAATTCAATTCAGTTCAATTCAATTCAATTAAAATCAATTCAATTCAATTCAATTCAATTAAATTCAATTCAATTCAGTGCAATTGAATTCAATTCAATTCAATTCAATTCAATTCAAGTCAATTCAATTCAATTCAATTCAATTCAATTCAATTCAATTCAATTCAATTCAATTCAATTCAATTCAATTCAATTCAATTCAATTCAATTCAATTCAATTCAATTCAGTTCAGTTCAATTCAATTCAATTCAATTCATTTCAATTCAATTCAATTCAATTCAATTCAATTCAATTCAGTTCAATTCAATTCAATTCAATTCAGTTCAATTTAATTTAAATTAATTTAATTTAATTTAATTTAATTTAATATAATTTAATTTAATTTAATTTAGTTTAATTTAACTTAATTTAATTCAATTCAATTCAATTGAAACCAATTCAATCCAATCCCATTGAATTCAAATTAATTTAATTTAATTTAATTTAATTTAATTTAGTTTAATTTAATTTAATTTAATTAAATTTTAATTTAATTTAATTTAATTTAATTTAATTTAATTTAATTTAATTTAATTTAATTTAATTTAATTTAATTTAATTTAATTTAATTTAATTTAATTTAATTTAATTTAATTTAATTTAATTTAATTTAATTTAATTTAATTTAATTTAATTTAATTTAATTTAATTTAATTTAAATTAATTTAATTTAATTTCATTTAATTTAATTTAAATTAATTTAATTTACAAATCGATTCTGTCGAGCTGATAAATTCAACATAGCTGATAAATTAAAAAGTTTCTGATAACTATCAGCTTTTCGTATTCTCATACTAAAATAAAAGCTCTTTTTATGACAAATTTATCAGCTTCGTAAAAGCAGCTGACAATTGATTTTTGTTTACTTTTCGAGCGCGCAAGAAATAAAAAAACTTCAATAATTTTATTGTTTTAAGAAAGTTGTTAAATTATTAATACTAATTACTAGAAATTAAAAAAAAAATGGAAGAAGAATTGTTGCTGTTGTTACTCATGAGTGATGACGAAGATAAAAGTGAAGCAGTTTTAAAAAAACAAAGGAGAGTGCAAAAAAAAAAACAATCAGCTTTGTTAATAAAATATAACACAAATATTGTGAACAATGCAAACAATACAAATCCATAGACAAACACAAATAATTTTACTTACTTCGCTGCTGGTTCTTCCATTTCATGTTTGTTTTCTTTATTTTGACACTTCAAATTCACCAAAAAGCTCTTTTTTGCTATGGTGGGTTTTCGTAGCTATCAGCTTATCAGGGTTTCTGTAGAATACCGATTAATTTCATAGCTGACAAGAAAGCTGATAAATTTTAAAAGTCTGATAATTTATCAGCTCAACAGAGAATCGATGTACTAATTTAATTCAATTGAAGCCAATTCAATTCAATCCCATTGAAACCAATTCAATTCAATCCCATTGAATTCAATTCATATCACTTCACTTCAGTTGCAGTTGAAATAAATTCAGTTGAATTCAATTAAATTTAATTTAAATGAATTAAATTTAATTTAATTCAATTCAATTAAATTCAGTTCAATTCAATTAAAACCAATTCAATTTAATTCAATTCGATTCAATTCAACTCAGTTCAATTCAAACCAATTCAATGCTTCATAACTTTATAAGAAAAATATTAACTGATGTGTTTTCTTAAATAAACTAAAACTGGCATAAAAAATCTGAAAGATTGGTTTCCATTCCTTTGATCCCAAAGGAAAATAGCAAAAAAAAATGTTGTTTTGCGTTGATTTTGTATTAATTTTTCGACAACAATTTAAATGCTTTTTCTCCATGCAGAAACGAAAAAACCGAGAAGATCACGTAAGTAAAACCGAAAATTATCAGGGATTTCCCATTCTGTGAAACCGATACCGGTTTATTAGAAAAAGAAATTCGAATAAACCAAAAACAAGTAATTCGAAATTGAACACTCTATTAACTACGAACGACTGGATGACGATATCAACGAAGAAAACGAGAGTCAGACACAACCCGAAAATACAAAAACCCTCATCTACGAACACGTCACCATGAACGTAATTAAAAGTAAGTACACTTGTATAAATACGACGCATAATACGAACGAATATTCACATTCATCGAACAAACAATTTAAATGCAAAATAATATTTTAACTACACACATAAGTTCCCTGTCTTCACGGCACACTGATCTTTTCGACCACTTTTCGAATTAAAATATTGTTTTTTTTAGACCAGGGGTGCACTTAGCAACGTCTATTGTCACGTGATTTGTTTTAGTTAAAGTTCGCTCTTTCATTATAAAATCGTAAAAACTCATTTATACTCATTTAAAATCATATTTGAAACAATTTTATTCGATTTTGATAATTTTCATTTAATAAATAATAATTATTTCGTTTGCGCGAGGCAAGATTAAACAAAGCGATTTCCTTCAAAAATGTGAACCAATTTAAACACTTCAGAGATTAAATAAAAAAAATAAATAAATAAATAAACATAAAACTAGCAATTTCAGAAAAAGAGGAAATAAAATAGCAACAATAAATGATGGAGGAAATGTTTCTTGGGTGATAATTTGGGTGAATTTTTTGCCACATCATAAAAGCCAGCAATCAAACCAAATCTTATTAGAACGATAATGTTAATAGGGTCGCCACCAACATTAATCAATCGATCGTCCAGTCCACACTCGAAATGGTAGAGATATTTTTTAAATTGGCTAATAAATATTTTTTATGTTTTTTTTTTTATTTTCATAGAAAACAAAACAAAAAAAATTAAACAAATTAATGGGTTAATCAAGCACAATAAAATATTTACATTTTGTTGTTTTTGTTTTTGACGGTGGGAAAAAAGTTCATTGACGGCAGATGGTAAATGGAATTCGGAATATAATTATATACTTCGATGAGTTGAAATTTGTCAAACCATTTTGAAACTCAATTACAGAACCTGTTACATTAAAACTTAAAAATAAAACAAAAAATGCTAGTTTTTCCTATTTATTTCAAAAATATTCAAACCCTAAATTTAATAAGAAACTGAAGAGCATGTTAGAGTGAACAGTAGAGTGGCATGAAATTAAAAATATAACGCCACACTTGGAAAGAGATGTAGTTTGGGATCCTTAATAAGGGAAAAATAACGAAACAAATTGTAACAAATTTTTGAGGTAGCACTACGCCCTTGAAATTTGGCACTTGAATGTTCTATTAAAATTACTTCCGGGATGAATGTAGGGACAACCATTTATAATAAACAAAAACTTTGAATACAACTGGAAATTTTTATATAAAATTAAAAATATTCCAAAAAAATCGAGATTTTCAATAACACATAGAGAACAATTTCAGATGAACTAGTGAAATTCCCATATAATGTTGTAAAAATTCGAAACGAAATTGAGAATTTTTGATTACAAATTATTTCAAAATTAATTTAAAATTTGGAGTGAGAACATTCCAAATCCAAAAATTTCGAAATAAAATTGAGATTCTGATTTTGAGTTGACAAAATTCGAAATGCAATTGAAAATTTTTCATTTCAAGTTGAGAAAATGAAAAATTAAATTGAGTTGAGAAAATTCCAAATGTAATCGAGAATATTTTATTTCACGTGGAGAAAACCCCAAAAGAAATTGTGAAATTGTGTAGTTTCAATATCAAACTGTGAAAATTCCACATGCAATTGAGAGTTTTCAATTTCAAGTAGAGAAAATTTCAAATAAAATTGAGATTTTTATTATCAAATAGAAAACATTTATAATTCCAAAACAGAACTTAAAATTACGAAAATATTAAATCCACTTTTCAGCTTATGTTATATTAAAATTAAAAAACTGAATTTAGTTTGCATTTTCCTTCAGCGATGATATTTATTTATTCGACCTTTCTACTGGTTCCTTTTCATTTTATTTATTCTAACGGGTGGTCCAAATACAGGCATAGTTTTAAATCATATGTTAATTTGACACCAATAGACTTTTCCTGTTTGAAATACTGGCCATCAGTTTGTATCATATCTCCGCGGACCAAAATCGAATTTGGTCGAAAAATCATATTTTCTGACGAGACGCATTTTCATCTCGGCAGCTATGTAAACAAACATAACCCGTACGTCAATCTGCATCCACAGATTGCTGGCTCAATTTATGAACTTGGATAAAAGACCAAAAAAAAACAGACGCGTGTCTCCCATTTTTGTCATGCACTTTTTTTATGGGCCCCCAAAGATTTGGGACCTCGGTGTAATTTTTGAAAAAAATGTGATCATTTTGTCAGGCTCATATCTTGCAAACCGTTCGGAATTTTGATTTACTCTCTGAGGGGACATTGTAGCTCTAGTCATAAACTACAAAAATTGTAAACATATAAGATCTTCATCTTCAAGGTCAAAATCGCAAAAAACTTTCAAAAATTTGATTTTTTTACCTTTTTCCCCCTGTTTAGGTACATAGGAAGCAAATCGTTCAAAATTCAAGGAAACAATCAACTACAAAAATGTACCTAAGATCTCAATAAATCTCACCAACCGCAGCAGCACAGGCAAAGCAGTAAGCTCAGCACACGCAAAAAGGGAAGCAGCACACAATCATTCCTAGGAAGTTCATATGTTCAAGACAGTTGTTTATTGAGATCTTAGGGACATTCTTGTAGTTGATTGTTTCCTTGAATTTTGAACAGTTTGCTACCTACGGACCTGAGCAGGGGAAAAAAGGTTAAAAAATCAAATTGTTTAAAGTTTTTTGCGATTTTGACCTTGTAGATGAGGTTTTTTTTGATTTTATACGTTCTCAATTATTGTTCTTTATGATAAGAGCTACAACTTTCGCTCAGAAAATAAATCAAAATTCCGAACGGTTTGCAAGATATGAGCCTGACAAAATTATCACTTTTTTGCAAAAATTACACCGACGCCACATACCTTTGGGGGCCCATAAAAAAGTGCATGACTTTGGGCAAAACTGGGAGACACGAGTATTTTTTTTTGTCTTTTATCACCTAGTGTTGTCCGTATATGGTTATATTTCCGTGACTTAAAAAATTACACACAGTGTAATCTTTGGTTTCAGCAGGATGGCGCACCATGTCCCACAGCTCATCAAACAATCGATATTATGCGCAATAAGTTCGATAGTCGTGCTATCAGCCGTCTTGGCGATGTCAACGGCAGCCTCGGAGCTGCGATATGACCCCTTTAGACTTTTTCTTGTGGGCTGCCGTTCAAGACCGATGCTACGCGAATAATCCCGAAACGATCCACACCCTTAGGGCTAACATCGTCCGAACCATCCGTGAGATAGAACCAGAAACCGTCAATAAAGTATTGCAAAAGTGGACTGACAGGATGAGCTACTGGGAAGCCAGCCGGTGAAGCCAACATTTACTAGGTCTAACAAAGCCATAATATACCTAAATAACTGAAATTTTTCTACCAAATTTTAAAACTATACTTGTATTTCGACCACCATGTATATCTCTATTAATAGAGATATAGTATTCAATAAAAAGTGCATCTTTAAGTTTCCTAGCAAACAGTATAGCTAATTCAGATATAGTCACATATCTTTATCAGTTGTTGTTTGGAATGATGCTATTGGAGAGTTCATCCTACTAAATGCAAACGAAACCCCATTTGAATTGAGAATTCCCCACTATGCAAGTGCTCGCAAAACATCGCAAACACAGGCAGACAAGAAAACATTCGCAAAAAATTCGTTACGTCTCCAGATAACTATAGGTTCTCTTTAGACGTGGTTTTTGTTGTAGCCTGAAAGACAACACAATTCACACACGCAAAAAAAAACTGGTCTCTGCAATATATTGCAGGAACCATGTATATGCTTGGCACACTGTTTTCATGAATTGAAGATCTGCTGGTTTTTGGTTTCTATGTTGTCTGTCACGTTTTTGTTTTCAGCAGTTGTCAGCAAGCAAGGCTACATTTGGGTCACAAAAACAGTTTATAAGCTATTAATCATTGTGTCTCCAATATGTAATATTGAATAGCAAACACAATGTGTTTGGACACAAGTATACTATAGTGGCGACAAGTTACAAACACGTTATATTTACATCCAAACAACAAAACGACAGATTTTTCAGCGTGCAGGTATTACAATTAATTGTGCACGCTGAAAAAACCGGTCTCTGTAACATATTATCCCATACATATTCTGCAGGAATCATGTATATGTTTGGAATACACTTCAAACATTTATATGTTTGCAAGTCCCAAACGCAGATGTATTTCAATTCAAACATTAGCATGTTTACTGACAAATATGTATGCTTTTACGTGGAAACATACATATGCGTGCTTCATCCCAAACACCCATATACTTACGTGGAAGCATTGTTGTGTTTCCCCCAAACCTCCTTATACTTACGTGGAAATATACGGGTATTTTCTCCAAAATATAATAATATTTAGAAACGAGTTATTCTTTCTTTATATATTATAACTAACTTTATCAATATATATCCACATCTACTTATATAAATAATTAATACAAAAAATGAAAAGTTATAAATAATTTTTCATTTACTTGCATTGAGTTCATTATTTGTTTTGTTTTGAATCTGCTGCTCTGTTGTTGCTCCTTTCTTTATTGTCTCTCACGTTTTTGTCTTCAGAAGGTTTCAACTATGCGTTGGTTATCACTATGCGTTGGTACACGAACAATATACAAATGCTTTCACAAATGCTCCGCCATTTCGATTTATTCAGTACAAGCTCGGGCAGAAAAAAAAGGGGATTCACGTTGTTGCCCTCTCCAGTTTCTTTCCTCAAAATCGTTTCTCACTTTGGTAGCACACAAACATATATACGAAACACATACTTAAAAGCCAAAGCAACATCACAAACCATTTAACCGTCCGAGCGTTAATTTATTCGTTTATCACTGATCCAGCACTTTTGATATCATCTGTCCGATGAACCATTTAAGACTGAATACATGAAATTAAAACGCAATACATTTTCCAAAATAAGAAATACTGACTTCATCTGCAAATATTTATGAATCACTCACTGAGAGAATAATGCAAAAATACAGATCCACACTTAGAAGATATACACACTCGTTGCCCCTCTTTTATTCTCTTGCTCTCGAGAGAGCATATTTGTATCACAAACACAGATATATTTGGGTCGCAAACACATATGTTATAACATATTAATCATTGTGCCTCAAACATGTAATATGGAATAGCAAACACAATGTGTTTGGACGCAAGTATATTATATTTGCGGCAAGCTTCAAACACATGTTATATTTGCATCCAAACAACAAAAAACTGCAGATTTTTCAGCGTGTAGTTTCTAAGAACAAATACATCTCTAAGTACAACGACATCAAGAAAAATATCTATTTATTGTGCCTTTTTATTGGTTCCTTTAAGGTTTATATATTCAAGCCCAAGACCACTATATATCTCTGTTAGTAGATATATAATTTTAATTTTTATTTGGAATTTGTCTTGATTTTAAACGACAAATCTAAATTTTATTTGGATGTTTCTCAATTTATTTCAAATTTATTTAAAAATTTGCTCAAATTGAAATATAATTTGCTCAACTGAGAACACTTCAATTTAATTTTTAATTTTCTTTATTTAAAATTAGTGCACTGAATTTAAATAAAATTTTTAGTTGAAAATTTTCTTAATTTCACATTTGAAACACAGAAAAAAAATTTCTATGATAACGTATTATTTCCAGTCATAGAAGTAGTTTATCTGATGTAACAAAACATGATTTGTTGTTTTTCATCTCCTTCAGTTTCTGTAAAAACTTAAAATTAATTTATTAGTTTAAAAAAAAACATTTGTAAATATTACAAATCTTTAATTACATATGCGAATTAGTATCGATCGAAGATCCCTAAGTATCATATAAACAAAATTCTCTCGAAGGCTGTGACGTCATAAAGAGCTCATCAGAAAGAAGTGTGTGTTTTGAAAAATCTTAAATCATAAAAATTCTAAAGTTTAAATTGATTTTACTAATTCATTAACGAAGAATTTTATTTGAAGTAACTGTAAAACATTTAGATGATTGAGCTAAAATATTTTGTTTTAAAATCAAATAATTTGAATGTGAAAATTTAAAAAATAAACTATTTTGATTCCATGAACGTTTTCATCAGTTTAAAGAAAGGAATATCTAAATTCCTGAAATTTTATTCATAGAATTATAAATATTAGATTTTACCAATTCTGTTTTTTCCGTGAATGAAAAATCCATAATTTAATTTCTAATTTTGTCAACTTGAAATAATGAGTACACTTCAGTTCTAGTTTGCAAAATTTGTAAATCAAAAATAAGAAAACTGAACATTAAACTAAATACACGTTGAATCTGTTTTTTTTTGTTGCTTGGATGCAAATATAACGTGCTTATAGTTTGTCGCAAATATAGTATACTTGCGTACAAACACATTGTTTTTGTAATTCAATATGACATGTTGGAAAAACAATGGCTAAAAGGATATAATATATGTGTTTGTGACCCAAATGGTGCTTTCTTTGTTGAAAAATGCTGAAAACAAAAAAGTGACAGACAACAAAGAAACAAAAAAGCAGCAGACCTGCAGTTCATGAAAACAATGGTTGCAAACATGTACATGGTTCCTGCAATATGTTGATGAGGTCGTTTTTTACATCATGTAGGAATAATTAGAAGCAATAATTTTTATTTGAAATTACTAACATTTCATATAATACAATTCAGTATTACATGGTGAATAGATTTTTAATTTTGAAATTGAGAAAAATTCGATTAATATTACAACTTTCTATTTAAGATTTTATAATTTCAAATGAAATCGAGAATTTCAATTTGGAATTAAAAAAAGTTCAAACGTATTCAAAATATAGCACTTTAAGTTAATCAAAAACAAACTAAGTTCAAGTGACATTGATAATTTGCGTTTCATAATTGAACAATTTGAATTTGTAATGCCAATTGAAAATTGAATTCGGAATTTGAAATGGGATTTGAAATAGTGAACTTCACTGTAATTTTAAATTTTCTAAATTAAATATCAAAATCAATTTTATACGAAATAGAAATTCTCAATTTCTCTGTTAAAAACGCTATTCCTTACACCAAACAAACAACCCTATTCTAAATACAACCGTCAAAGCCGGTATTTTGCAATCCCTAGCAGTCTCCCTTTATCGAGTAGTTCATTGACTTACTTTCCTATCGATTCACACATTTTACTTATACTTGGTTCCCAAACTCCAGTTCATCTTCATGCCCAACAATCAAAGAGTTCTCCCAAATGTTTTGTTTTCCAAAACAGAAAAAATCGAAAGATTAAACAACTTTCAACACGTAAAGATTAACTGAATAAATAAATATATCAATAGTGGTTGTCGATACTTTTCCAAAACTATTTGGTGTCTGTGTTTTCTTTCCTTTCCCCGCAACGAACATACTTATCAAAATCAAACAATTCGAGCGAAACCTTTAAGGCACCCACAAGATATGAGAGCGAATGAGTGAAGGGTACAAAAAGGAGATACTACGCTCACACATGTTGACCCAAAATAACAAACGAAATCAAAAATCGAAATTTTGTAAATTTATCAGTTGTTGGCAGGGAACAACCATTTCACGCACTTTTACCCCACATATTTGTTACCCTGCAACCAAACAACCCACCATTCATCCAGTGGTTTCACTGAAATTTACCACGGAATGTGTCATAGCGATACATGACTTGTATCTGCCGATCGAAGATTGTTTGTTGTTCGCCCACGGAATGTTTGCTGCTCCATGGACATTTTACGAATCGATTGTTTGTTAATTAAAAGGGCTCAATCGAACATTATAAATCAATTTTTTAAATGAGACCATTATTTGTACAATTTGGGTTGACAAGAAAGTAACCTGCGTACGTGCCTAGTTCGGAAAGTTGCAGACAAGCTGAAAAAGTTGCCTGAAAGATGGCAGAAGGATAAATGAAAATTATTTTGAACATAGAAACTGAAATTACTTTCTTGCCAACCCAATACTACTAATTTTGTGGTATAAATTGTTGTCAGTCGGCTCTCTAAACTTGGACCAACGGATGCGCTATTATACCCTCACACATACACGCTGAAAATACGGCCCCTGTAACATTATGCAGGGACCATGCATATGTTTGGAACTATACTATACTTACGAGGAAGAATTGTTTTCATAAATTGATAATCTGCTTCTTTTTTGTTCCTTTATTGTCTCACGTTTTTGCTTTTAGCAGTTTTCAACAAGCCAAGTCATAGTTAGGTCATAAAAATATGTATTATAACATATAAATCATTGTGTCTCCAACATGTAATATTGAATGGCAAACATAATGTGTTTGGACACCAGTATACTATAGTTGGGACAAGCTATAAACACGATATATTTGCATCCAAACAACAACAAAAACAAAGATTTTTCAACGTGCAGGGATAAGGGTCGAACGCATAGAAGTGACCGTTAAGACCCTGACTATCTTTGAACCAAATTCGTTTTAGGACTTTAAGGCGATTGATCCTTGTCCGTCTGTCTGTCTTTTTGGCTGGATACCTGGTGGTCAACACGGCAACTGTTGTAACTGCTTAAAGTGCCTATTATTATTCCAAACTTTGTTTGGGATTAAAGCTGGGTATTGCCACATCCATTCTGATACCAGTCATACAGAAGCTGTGTGGTCGTGCGGTTTGTCAGTACGATAAATCGTGTCAAACATTTCCGATCTTAAGGAAATTATATATTACGCTTCATATCGTCTTAATAAGGGTGATTTGGTAACTCCCATACAAAAGTTGTGTGACCGGCTGGTGTTCCGCCCACTAAACAGATATCAATCCGAACCAATCTTTTTGAAATTTGGTACTAGAAAATATTTAGTCAATTGTACTGTTCTATAGAAAATGAGCGATGTTCCCACTCCAATTCTGGCACCACCCATACAAAAGTTAGGGGGGGGGGGGGGTGGTGTCGGTTTGATCGAAACGATATATCTCGTAAACTATAAACGATGTTAATATAATTTTCTACTGTAATTACAAATGTATACATGGTTCCTGCATCATATTGCTAGCCGTTTTTTTGTTCACAGTGTATGCAAGTTCTTGAAAAATGTCGCAAGTAACACAAAAACAAAGCATTCGCAAAACTTCTTTCCATCACCAGAGAACCATCGGTTCCAATTAAACTTGACTTTATTTTTGGCTTAAATGGCAGCACAATTCAAAACAGGGAACAACCATTGCCTGCAGGTTAAATTTTAGTTGTCTTAAATCCGAGTTATTTTTAAAGTTGTTGCATTGATTACAGTTACTTGCATTGATTGCATTATTTGTTTTTGTTTTGAATCTGCTGCTCCGTTGTTTCTCCTTCCTTTGTTGTCTCTCACGTTTTTGTCTTCAGAAGGTTTCAACTATGCGTTGATTATCACTAACGTTGGTACACAAACAATATACTTATATACAAATCTAGTTCATGCGTGTATTAATTACTTGTGTTTTTTTAATATTTCACAAATGGCCCGCCATTCCGAATTTTACAGTAATGGCTCGGGCAGAAAAGGGATTCACGTTGTTGACCTCTCCAGTTTCTTTCATCACTTTGGTAGCACACATAAATATATTCGAAACACATACACAACAGCACAAATAATTTAACTGTCCGAGCGTTTGTTTATTCTTCTTTCAGTGATCAAGTGCTTTTGATATCCTCTGCCCGATGAACCATTAACGAGTGAATACATGAAATTAAAACGCAATACATCACGCACATTCAGGAATATTTATGAAGCACTCACTGAGAGAATAATGCAAAAATACGATACACACTTACAAGATATACATACTCGTTGCCCCTCTTTTATTATCTTGCTCTCGAGGGAGCATAAACAGTGCAACAAACACGGCTGTATTTGTATCACAAACACAGATATATTTGGGTCGCAAACACATATGTTATAACATATTTATCATTTTGTCTCAAACATGTAATATTGAATACCAAACACAATGCGTTTTTGCATCCAAGCAACAAAAAAACGACAGATTTTCCAGCGTGTAGATTTCCTCTAAATCAATGTCGCAGATGTCCAACAGCTGTGAATAAAATTTACCGGTGATGATTTTAATAGAAATAAATGGTTTCCCATTACATCCTTTGAAGGAATTGGGGAAAGCTTCTCACAACCAGTGAGCTGTGCACTTTCTAGATTTATACTCACTGTATTTTAAGAAGCTTTTTCATCGCTAACTACTCGATAGTGTCGCCTTCTCTATGCGTGGCGACCGCCGCCATAAGAAATGCAAAGTTGTTAGAGCAGGGATGGAAATCAGGAGCTCACGTACAAGAGGCGCGCAGTCCATACAAACATTGAATAAAACTGTAGACCCCAATCAGTGAGCGTAATACTGGAAAACACACAGTGCACTGGATGTGAAAAGCTATCCCCAGTCCCTTCATGGGATGTTATGGGAAACCATTTTTTATTTATTTTCTTTTTGTATACAAAAGTTCAGGGGCTTTCCGGTTGGCCGAAATCATATCACCCACCCGTAAACCAAAACCAATCTCAATGGAATTTAGTGCTGGGCAATATTTTGTCGGAAGATAATGTTTAATTACAAGTGAACTTCGCGATGGCCTTTTTTGTACCTCCTCTAAAAATATTGGGCGGGCAATTAACTGGTAGTCACGATAAGTCCCAAAAATCACTTGGGATACTAAACACTAATGTCACTCTGCTGTTGAATAAGGGGCTCATTTGCCACACCCAGATGTCCAACGGAAGGGCGAACCTAAACATTTTTAACGGATCTCAGACACAGTACGAGTAAACGACTTAGGGTGAGGGTATGTTTAAGTCGGTATCACCCGACTGGAATTTCTTTTCTGATTTTTGTCAAGTTTTCCTAATCTTTTTTGTCGCAACCGAACTCGAAGGTAGACGTAAAATAGGAAGACTAAGACTGCGCTGGAGGGATCGGGTTGACGAATTCCTGCGTACACTTGGTATTGCCAACTGGAGAGATAAGGCAAAAGATCAAACTGGTTGGAGAAATATGTCGTCTTCGTTTTGTAAGGTTCCTGACCCCCGGGAATGTTCGAGACCGGATAAGTAAGTTTCCTTATCTCTTGGTACATTTTGAGTACTAAAGGGTGTTTCTGTTTTTGCTTAGGTAGAACTAAGATCTAAGCACTCACTTTTTGACATTCATGATCAGTGTACTCTGGCAAATCATCATTAAGCGTGTTTTGGTTACACCGCTTGCTTATATAATCGCTTGTTTTGTATGAAGCACTTAGCGAGAACTTAGCGACGCGATTCATTGTCGCTAAAATTAAAAAAAAAAAAAAATTTCCATCTTTTACTGTTTTTAACCATTTTTCATATTTTTTAATAAAATGACTTTTCGCTAAAAACCCGTTTTCTTTGAAACTTAGACCCCTTTCACACTCGGCAAGTTACTTGCGCAAGTCAGTTTTTCAACTTTCCGAGTACAAGCAAGTCTGTACTCAAAATTTATTCCCCTATCCCGACCTTACGTCTGTCATCAACAAACCAAGACTTGGCAAGAAACTGGCGCAAGTAACTTGCCGAGTGTGAAAGGGGTCTTAGCAAGCGATAATCGCTTGCTTGTAACCAAAACACGACTATTAATAGGTTCACGCTTGAACAACGCTACCAAATTATCCAAATTTACTTTGAAATCAGTCATCGGCTTCGTATGGCGCCCATAATCGTACATCTGAGCAAGCCATCCGTCGAACTGTGGTTAGATTTCATTCCACATACTCTCTGGCTAAATGATGCAATAACACCAACATATCGAAAACATAAACGAAAGTGTGGAAGAAGATCCAAATTTAGCGATTCGACTTCTGTCGCAGGCTTGGGGGTCTGTCCGTCCACTACGTGAAAAATTTTGGCAAAGATCTTGTCGTACACCCGTATAAGATCCAGCTCGTGTAGGACTTACAGCCACGAGATCATCATATGTCTCGTTCTTTCGCCGAAACTGACCCGATGTTTTATCGCAAAGTTGTGTTCAGCGATGTGGCTCATTTTTGTCTTAACGTGATTGTTAATAACCAAAATTTGAATTTGAATTTTATGACCGATTTTGTTAGATTTTAGTTAATGTATGATAAATTCATACTACAAACTTATAAGGTCAGGAAAATTTTTCTAATTGAAAATTTGGTGGAAATAATAGACAATTCAGTTAATCACACTCACTGGCATCACCAAAAAAAACCCACGTGTGGTATATACGTGGGTTTTTTTTAATTTGCATTGGATTTTAATTTGCAATACTTTATCTAATGCAAATGCAAAAGAATTACCATTGTGTGCAATGGCAATCAAAAACTGTTGAATTTGGATGCCAATTATAATGAATATGGGAATGCTCTTAATTGTTTTGAATTTGTATGACTGCTGGCAATTCTGGTTTTAAAGTATTTCATATGAAGAGGTTTGTGGCTTCGATAGGTATTGCTTCGTAGTACTTTCAAATTCATAAACCTGTACTTCATACAATATTTGAACCCCAAAATTGCCAGATATGAAGGAAATGCTTTGAAAATAAGTATAATTGTCAATGGTATTGAAATTTTTTTTTGAATTTGCAGTTCGATAGGTAATTAAAATTAAATCACAAATTATAACTGTCATATAATTAATTTGCCCCATGTATGATATATACAAACTATATACAAATTGCCGCATATCGAGTGAAACCAATCCACAACAGACCCTATAGACTCCATTACATCCAGGAAAATGCACCGTTTGTTACTGTTTACACGCTGGCGGTATCACCGGACCCTTTTTCTTGAAAAATTAAGCCGGAGCTCGCGGTTACTGGAGATCGTTACCGCACCATAATCAATGATTTATTGTTTGAAAATATGGATGATATTTGCGAGATTTATGGTTTGGTTTTGAGATATGTTTTCAACAAGATGGCGATACATGCCAATTGGCGACAGCAACTATGAGATTTATTGAAATCAAAATTCGGCGATAAGTTGACTTCGAGAGATGGACCTGTCAATTGGGATCCAAGGTCGTGCGATTTAACACTTCTCGATTATTTTCTCTGGGGCTACGTAAAGTCACTGGTATATGCTGATAAACCAGCAACAATTGACGCCTTGGATACCACAATTGTTCGTGTTATTCGTGACATCAATGCTTGAAAAAGTGATTCAAAAGTGGACGTCCAGAATGCGCTTCGTCATGAACAGCCGCAGTGATCATATGCCCGAAATCATTTTCAAGTGTTACCGTAATGTATTGATCTTTCGAATAAACAATTTTTTTTTGTTTCAAATGAAATTTTTTTGTGTTATTTTTTACAATTTCAATTTCTATCGGATTTAAAAACCATCCTTTATTTCCAAAACTAGAGAGTTGTTGCACGTCCACGAAACGTAACCAATCACGAGTTGTTTTACTGCTCGTTTTTCGAACCTACTCAAGAGCTCGCACCCTGAAAAATAATGGTCCCAGCAACGTATTGCAGGAAACATATGTATGTATATATATATATGTATATGTATATGTTTATGTATATGTATATGTTTGCATTGTTTTTTTTTTTGCTGTCTGTCACGTTTTTGTTTTCAGCAGTTTTTAACAAGCAAAGCCACATTTGCGCCACAAAAACACATATTGTAACCTCTTAATCATTGTGTCTCAAACGTGTAATATTCGATAGCAAACACAATGTATTTGGACACAAGTATACTATATTTGCCACAGGCTGCAAATATGTTATATTTCAATCCAAACAATAAAACAAGACATATTTTTCAGCGCGTGTATGCGTCTATAATTTGAAAGTACTCGCGAGCGCGTACGTGCCAACAACTAGTGACTTATGGGCCACAGTTTGCTTGCGGAAATATAAAAGTCGAACAAGCTCGCGTATGCGTCTTGGCGATTACATTTCAAATAAATAAGTAGGTGCTGTTGAAACAATCCTCGTTAATTTGAGAATTGTTTACCATATAATATGTGATGATGATATATGTAGCTAAATGCTTGGGGAGAAGGGAGCTAATGAGATGTCTTTATAGGCATCGAAATATTTATATTCGTAACCATCCACCGAAATAATTAATTTCATTTCTTCTCGTAAAAACTAATTTCTATTAAAATCACTTTTGTTAGAAAAACGATCTGGAACCGATTTATGAACAAAAAACAAACAAGTAAGGCAATCTTATGAAAGTTTTCACACTTTGTGTATATAGTGTTTTTCATTATTCAACTAGTTTTGACAGCTTAACCACGGAATTTCTAATACCTAATAGATAATTCTACCATGGTACATACGCTACACAAGTTCACACAATTTTCGTTGCTGTCTTGCTATATCATTTTTATATGCGTATAACTACGTCATTATTCTGTTTGCTCTGAGAGTGGTCCCCACCCACATTTTATTTAGTTTACCTTTCACAATAATAAAAAAGGCGTTCAATCATATAATGACGTTTCATTTAAATAATATTCAGACTTAATAACAATTAAAATATTTAAAGACAAGTGCCATTGTTTTCTTGCTTAATACTTTTTATTTTATACCCCCAACAAACAAAGAGAATGCAAAGCAACAGACACATGTAAATACATACATTGTTATGTTCGTATATACGCTACACAAGTTCACACAATTTTCGTTGCTCTCTTGCTATCTCATTTTTATATACGTATAACCACATCATTTCTGTTTGCTCTGAGAGTGCTCCGCACCCACACAACCCTACTATTCGCAGCCGCTACATCAGTGTGTGTTTTTTTTTTCGCAGTCTGACAATCTGTGATTCGCAGTCGAAAAAATCTGTGTTCTATATAGTGGTGGGTCACCCTTATCATTTAGGGGTATGAAAAATAGATATTGGCCGATTCTGAGACCTACCCGATATGCACACAAAATTTCATACAAATCGGTCCAACCGTTTCGGAGGAGTTTAACGCCAAACAATCTGTGATCGCAGTCGGAGAAATTGTGTTTGGATGTGTTCACTTTGTGAGTTTAGTCCCTACCCGCGCCTATAGATGTTAACACATCAAAAAAAAAAAACTTTTTCTATGCCACAAGTGTTATTCACTTGAATCAGAAAGTTCAGTCCCATTTCTGTTGTATTGGCCATTTTTCATCTCTTTTGTTAATTGGCAACAGTAAATGATCAGTTGTGATTTGATTTCTGAATAATATCATTACCATGTTGTCTTTGTTCCACGGCGGTGCTGCTGGCAATTTCAGTATTTTGTGGGTTTCTTGCTTGTTTCTCACGTGTCACCTCCACTTAACTAATTTTACCTTTTGTTAAGCTAGAAATTACAATCCACCAATTCTTTCCAAAAAAAAAAATATCTTGGAATCATATTTCATACTTAAAGGGGGCTTGAGCCATACACATACAGACTCACAAAGTTAATGATGATGTTGCTGATTAATACTTGTGAACTAAAGTGTTTAGGTATCCAAATGCCCATTTCGTCGATGACGCTACCTAGAGATTTTTTATCGGTCACCCTGAAACAAGAATTGTATCAAGGTCTTTGATCACAAGTGTTCACTTGTTGCGGGCTTTGTTTTCTGTTTGCTTAAGTTTATGCATGGTATGCAAATTAAGCGGCAGCACGAGTTTCCATTTTGGAAGATTTCAATCAGCACGAGTTTATCTCAGTTGTTGTTTTGGATGGAATTTGGTAATCTGGTATTTGGCATAGATATCGAGTTCTGTATAAAATCTACAGAGGTTTTTCTGCTAATACATGCATGAAAACAATATGGTAATCTTTTTTAGAACGACAGTATAAGTATTTTACACCGGTTGAAGGGACTGGTATAGCTGAAGAGGGTACATTTATGACATTGCTTGTACTGTGTGCTATGATTGTTTGAATGCCAATGATATTTGTAACATCCACAGTTGTCGCTTCTTGTTAATTTCTTGCATTCCTCAGTACTTTCACCAGTAAGATGATGATAGGATCGCACCATAAACGGTTGGCTTCTCGGGCACCGTGACTGAAATCACTTGCACAATAATTCGCAGTTTTCTTTGTGTCTGGGCTCGGGTCAAAGTTAACCTTATTATCATCAACAATCCGGAAGAAAATATATACAGGGTGGATCATGTAAAATTTGGAATTTAATTTCGCTTTGAAGAAATACTAATAGACATTTTTTCAAAAGTAACCATTGAAAATTGGGAATGAAACACAACATTGTTCAAATGGCTTCAACGACTTGCTTTACAGTAGCTCATTCGATCTACCCCATTTTTCAGTACATTTTTGATTGTTTGGGCCTCTATCTCGAGAACGACATCGTCGATTTCGTTATTTAAGGCCTCAATGAACTCGGTATTGTTTCCGTAACACTTATCTTTCACGGCCCCTTGAGATAATAGTCCAACGGGGCCATTGAAATTCATGTCAGCCATATCATCATCTTCAACTTTTGGGAACAAAACATCGATGAGCATGGCACGGTAACGCTCGCCATTGATAGTAACGGTGGCTCCTTGCTCATTTTCGTAGAAAAATGGGCCTATGGTGCGGCCATACCAAAAATCCGCACCAAAAAGTCAATCGTTGTGGGTGTATCGGCTTATCCTCGACGACGCACAGTGGGATGGCTTCATGCAGTTTTGTACAATAACTGTAAGGAGTGGTCCTAAATCATTGAAAGTTGGCACCGAGCATTATATAGACTAAATTAAGAAAAAAAAATTGAATTTTATCAAAATCGGAGACGATTACCGCCCACCCGTCTTACAGTCCAAATCGATTTTTTCGCATAAAATTGTTCCTATACAAGCAAAAGTGTTCAAATTTGGTACATACACTTTCTCCAAT
Organism: Phaonia tiefii; assembly: GCA_963931995.1. NCBI lineage: Eukaryota > Metazoa > Arthropoda > Insecta > Diptera > Muscidae > Phaonia > Phaonia tiefii. Next base: position 121,446,536 of record OZ008370.1, on the reverse strand, counting down.
AAACAACAGAGGCATGACAAGTTTCATCAAAATCGGCCACGCCCACCGCCCACCGCTCATACAATCCAAATCGATTTTTTCGCATAAAATTTGTCCTGTCCGAAATTTGTCACATACACTGTCTAGAATACAAAAAAGGTGCATGCGGAGTTTCATCAAAATCGGCCACGCCCACCGCCCATTAAACCCATACAAAATATAAATAAGATTTTTTTAATATTTTGTTTATCATTCCACAAAAAACTTTATTTATTCTTCTATTATTTCTTTGACTACATCATTACATTCCAAATCCAACATTTGGATCGCTCATGCCTTAAGCTGGTTATAAAAGGGTCTGATGAAACCAGTAAGCGACGAAAAATATCTGTGTTTGTATTTCCTAGCAAACATTAACCTCTACTTCCTGTAGTCCTTATTTCTAGCCTCTTCCGTTTCTTCACTTAGCATACCAATAGCAAGAATTGCTGCATCCATGATGTCTTTTCCATGTATAGGTATTTTATGGACGGTTACTGGCTTGTAATACCAACCATATTTTCCAACCAACAACAGTTTTACCGTATCCCAAGTATAGTTTTTGAACTTTTCCGAATTGATTTTATGGCCACACGTTATTATTTGTAATATTATTCGGAAACGGTCTATCAACTCTTCGGAAACTTCGGTAATATCAGCAACGAGTGCCGGGTTGGAGAAAAACGTTCCGACGTATTTCCATCATTATATGATTTCCATCATTAGCTGGCCTAAAAGTATGCAATACTTTTTATGCAAAAATTTTTTGACAAGTTTCATGACTTTTACCAGAAATGTATAGTTTTCTTACAGTTCCAGAAATTACCGCAAACTATTATTGGTTTTAATCGAATGAAGGAAGACATTCTCACCTTTCATGTTATTAAAAGAACACCTTGGAGGCAAGTGGAGCTACATTATTTTGTTTCCATTGAAACTCAAAAATAAGTTAATTTTTAGAGGCTTACACATTTGGGCATATCTTCTTAACGGATTATGATATCCCCATAATTTTTTTTACTTTATGGAGAAATACTATATTTTTCAAATATATTAAAGACAAATGGTAAAATTATACATATATGGACCACTGAATTGCATGAAAATATGCCATTTCTTGCTTAGCACCATTGCAGGGACTTTACTTCAATTTGTCAAATATAAAATAATATTTTTCTAAAATACCATAAATGCACATTTCATATTTAAACATTTCTCTACAAAACTGCATAGTTAGATTTTTGAAATTCAATGTTCGAAAAATAGGAGTTTTAACACCAAAATCACATTGTGCGACGCGTGGATTTTCCGAGCCCCAAATGCGACAATTTTGTTTGTTAACGCAGCCCCCGATGTAAAAATGAGCTTCATCGTAAAGGGTGACTTTTCGATAAAAATGCTCAAGCGATCTTCAGCGCATTCAACGAAGCGAAGACACATCACCAGGCTTTAATTCTAGGACTAATATGACTTTATAAGCCTTTCTGCCGAGATCTTTATTCAAAAATCTGCGCCAAGTTCGTGAAATGTTCAATTGCTGCGGACGTTGGCGAGTTGATAGCTGTTCGTGCACAATATTTTCCACTGGACGAGCATGTATACGAGGTATTTTGTCCAATAAGGACCCACATTGACGAACTCCACTAACTGAGTTGATGGCACTCTGTGTCTCGAATTTATTTCGTAGATTTTTTACAGTTTGAGTTGAAGACTGCGAACTTTGGAAGAAAGTTTGTAATATTTCCCTATTTTCTTCAAGCATAAAGCGAGCAATTTCGTAAATTTCTAACCTTTTACTAATAATCTGTCACTTCATAATTGTCAAATTTGTCATCTGCGTTGAAATAATGGCGGGTTTAAATTTCAAATTTTACATGGCCCACCCTTTATTTTAGTTTGTACTGACTTTTTCTTTTTTAAATATGGCAGACACTACAATTATAACGGTTTAAAACCCACTAACCTACCGGGTTTTTGAAACTGACCTGAGAAACAGCATGGTCAACCTATAATCAAGATTTTATGATACGAATGCGAATGGATGCCGTGGCAAAGATACAGTGCATTGAAGAGCTGATTGCTGATGTTTTATAAGGAGCATACTTTATATAAAACATACTTTATATATACAAAATGTTGACAGAGCATTTTTTGACGCCAGTATTCTGAAGTCTGGATCTAGCATCGGATAGGATGTGCCAAGCACTGCCCAACTGCATGTATTTGGTTCTTGCAGAATTCTTCGTTTGAACATAGTGGGCCCAAATCTTGCACAGGGATCACACACAGAAAATTTCAAATTCTGAATTTCTAAAGGTCCTTGGGAAATTCTAGATTTTATATTTCAAAGACACTCCTTAATGACTATCGACTGGCATATGTTTGGTTCGTGGAGAATTCTTCAAATGACCATATTTTTACTTAATAGTCCCACTGTATGTTCCATATTTAAATACCAATATTTGCAGAAAATATATTTAGCTTGGAGTGTAATTTTATTAATTACAGTATTTTGAATTTCTGCATCGATTTTTTAATTAAAAAAATCAATAAGTTGCTGACTTATCTTTAAAATAAAGTGCTTACCAGAGCTCTGTAAGTTCTATAACAGAACTCTGCTTAGTAAATTGGTTTGTGTCTTTGCTATTTTAAATACGAATTTATTTTCACGCACATACCCAGTTATACTCAGTACGATCAATGTAATTTCTATACACCCCAGTTCCGGTATTGCCCCAAAAGTTGTCCTCCTTATGTCTGCCGAGCTGGGCACGATAGGATATAGTGTTCAGGAGTTAGCTCGTAGTTGCAACTACAACCGTAACGCCTAGATTGTATCCCAATGTTAGCATCATGTATACCAATCGTCCAGTGGCCGGTTGTGACGCCTGTCATTTTGCCTGTTATATTTCTGTGCAGTCATTAGGAACTCGGTTCTTTTAGCGTCACATCTAGGCCAAATATCCTATGATATGCGGCAAGTAGTGAGATCTCTCTAGTTTTTATCTGCCTCGTGGTGGAATTGACGATCAATAGTGTTACACACCACTCTTAGGTGGTTTTCAATTACGCTTTGTCTATCCTCATTTCCACTCGAACCTTTCTGGCTACTTCATCAGCGATCAGCGACTCTAGTTCCATATGATCCGAAAGTCACACTAGCGAAAGTCTTGTCCTGACGCCGATTTCGTCTAAAAAACTCCTGCTTTCTTGAACCGTTATCGATCGATTTTTACACTCTTCCCTTCTATTGCGTGATTTCTTAACTAACGACACGCTTCAGAAGATACTGGCAAAAAGGAAAACCAATTGACAGCGATATACCAAGTGAAGTTGCGAAGTCCCCAGTTCCCACTCCACTATCCTTCTTAGATCCAACCGTAAAAATAACAATGTCAACATTTGCAACGATGAGTGGTTCCTTCACTCTTCTCCGTGCAGTATGATTGTCCTTCCGTTTTTCTGGAAATTCAACTTTAGACTAACCTAGTCTGCTATTTCAGGTATGAGCCCATCCTTTCCTACGACTGTATCCGCCGGAGCAGATCAGAAGTACCCGGGGAAACCATAGGGAAGCGTCGACCAAGTTCGTCCAGTTCTTGGCAAGGCCACAGTTACACTCCGAGGCGGCTTGGTATCGAAGAGGCATACGTTAAAAAACAGTCGATAATTCACCCTGGCTGCCAACCATTCAATGAACACAGTTAGCATAACACTCTGGATTAGTGGGGTATTATTATAGAGTTACCAGTCTAGATCTGTAGTGTGTAGTTAACAACAGAGGCACCTCGAGCACGATGTGGTTCCTCCCCACGATGTTGACACAGGAACTAGGTCCCCCCCCTATGCAGTAGCACCGTTGCACTCACCATTTGTAAATGATGGCTTATTTTGCCTGGTGGTATGCAATTTTTATTGCCATGAAATCCTTGCCGTACGTCTTGTACAGTGAATGATGGCATATATGTATAGGTAGTAACTATTTTGGGGGTGTATTAGTGTAGACAGAGAGCGTCGATGCCACAACTGATCAACAATGAGGTTCGAAAATCATTGACAAGAAAGTGGATGGAGGAATGAGCAATAAGCAAACGATGTTTAAATTAAGCTTGGTTGATACTAATGGGTTTTAAATTATGTTCGATTGATAGTAAGGACTTTCAAATTATTTTTGGTTGAGTTGAAGTTAATTGCTTTTAAATTATGTTTGATGCCAGCTCTGTCATCTGCAAGCTGTTGCTATCAGTAACTTGTTTTGTATTGCCATGAAACCCTTACTGTTCGTCTTGTACAGTGAATGATGACATATATGTATAGGTAGTAACTATTTTGGGGGTGTATTAGTGTAGACAGGAAGCGTCGATGCCACAGCTGATCAACAATGAGGTTCGAAAATCATTGACAAGAAAGTGGATGGAGTAATGACCAATAAGCAAACGATGTTTAAATTAAGCTTGGTTGATACTAATGGGTTTTAAATTATGTTCGATTGATACGAATGACTTTTAAATTATGTTTGGTTGAGTTGATATTAATTGCTTTTAAATTATGTTTGATGCTAACTCTGTCATCTGCAACTCCAAGTATAGCAAATCTCCAACAATCTCCGTGACATGTGGGCAAAGTTGTACAGTTCAATCACATTAGAGGCTGCAACAACCAGATTGAACTGTAATTCGGTGGCAATATCAGTATTTAGTTTTGCTGAAAACCACTTTGCAAACAATTCGTTATAAGAGGGTAGAATGGAAACAAAATGACTCCTAAGATGGGACAGCAACTTACAGAATCCCTGCGAAATCTTAATATGGCTAATGGGAAAGAAAATGTGAACAATTCAAACAGGTTGGATCATCTGTCATCATTGTTATGTCAGGCAACTAACTAAGATGGGTAGTGTAGTGCGTGAATGGTCAATAAATACGATTTATCTCGCCTTCCTTAACTCCAACTGTACTTCAAAATGCTGACAATCCGGACCTGTTTAACACTAAAAATACTAATCTTTAAATTTCCAACCCAGTTTAAATGCATCCAAAAATGTACCTGTTGCCGTCACAAAACAAAACAAATTTCCAAACTACCAATAAAATGACCGAAAATTGGTGATCACAATAAAAAAGTTGACCACTACAAATAAACTACCGAGCACAAAGTCAAAGCCAATGAACCTATGATGCAAAGAAAAACGGACTTAAAATTAGTCTATTAGGGTTATGGAATGAGTAGCAACCGGTTTTTTTTGTTTTAGTTGGGTGACTAAACGTCATCATCGGGTCCCACCAAATAAAGGGCTATTTATTCTGCACTAAATTAAATATCGATGATAACCCAAGATCCAAATAACACATAACCAATAAGATGAACCGAGGAACAGGGGGGGGGGGGGGGGGTCAAAAAGGTTTTGTTTTTGGGCTGCTGAGGTAGATGTGTTGGGTGCCATTGTTTTTGTTTGGCGGCTCCAGTGAAGAAACAGCAACAACAATAATAACAACAACCATTAACTACACACATTTCACGGTACCTGTTCTCTTGATATCGTCTGGTTCGTGTGGTGCAACCCAAAAAACACAAAATACAATAAAATATGCCGACAATTAAAATCTCACTAAGTCACTGATACGAGGGTCACTGTCGAAAATTTATGGATTTGTTAGTTGGTTTATTGAAACAGGTGTTTTAACAATTGCATTTAATTTTTTAGGCAGAGGGCAACAAGTGGGCATTTTAGATCAGATGACCAATGACAAGAAACAAAATCACAATTTACAGCCAGCAGCGTGGTAGAATCTGAGTGTAAAAGTGTAATTTTTCTTTATTTTTGTTCGACATCTCAAAACTTTAGGTCAGCCGAAAATTAAAGCAATCGTGGTGGATAGTGAATCCTCTACACTACTCTACTGTACTCTATTCCATTCTATTCCATGTATTTCATTCTATTCATTTAAATTAAATTGAATTCAATCAATTCAATTCAATTTAATTCTATTATATTCACATCAATTTACATATTCTATTCAATTCAAGTCAATTCTATTCAATCTACCCAATTCAGTTCAATTCAATTCAATTCAATTCAATTCAATTCAATTCAATTCAATTCAATTCAATTCAATTCCATTCAATTCAATTCAATTCAATTCAATTCGATTCTATTCGATTCAATGTAATTCAATTCAATTCTTCATTTTGAAATGAAAACACGTATTTTTTGAGATATTTGTGATGTTGTTATTGGATTGTAAAGAACACATGTTCCGATTAAGTATGGAATAAAACATCCATCAAATGGCCCCCACGGCTCTCATGACAGGCCATTACTCTTTTCATGAAATTTCCCATGAGTTTTTCACAGAGATTAGGCTGAATCTTACCGATGACGCGTTGGATTTCGGATTTGAGCTCAGGACTTGTTTCTGGTTTATTCGCATAAACCCGAGATTTCACAAAACCCCAAAGAAAGAAATGGCACGGCGTTAAATCGCATGACCTTAGTGGGCAGTTGACATCAAAATTTCTAGAGATATTTTGTTCTGGAAATCGTTGCTGCAATAAATCCATTGGTTCATGCGCCGTGTGGCAGGTGACGCGGTCTTGCTGAAACCATATGTCGTCCAGATCCATGCCATCCAGTTGAGGCCACAAGAACTCCGTTATCATGTTCCTGGAACGAATGCCGTTCACAATCACTTCAATTTCGGCCACATCTTCAAAAAAGTAAGGCGGAATATCCGCACCAGACAGTTGCTCGTCGTGGTTGCATTTGATTATCATGTATTGCATGAGAATTTTCCTAGACCCAAATTGAATAATTTTGTGTATTCACGAAGCCATTCAGATGGAAATGCGTTTCATCGGAGAAGATGACTTTTTTTTGAAAAATTGCCATTGACTTCACTTTGCTCCATTACCCATTGAGCGAATTGCCGGCGCTTTCAATGGTCGGCTGGTTTGAACACCTGAGTAAGCTGAATTTTGTGCGCATGTAGGTGATGTGTGAGAAGGTAGATTGCGAATCTACCTAGCAAAGACAAAAACCACTACAGTTGGCAGAAGTCTGTTATAGCGATAACATAACTATGTTAACATATAGAAACATGGTGTATTTATAATATATGTTATTTTCAGCCGATCGGAAAAACATATAGAAACAAAACTTATAACTTCTAAAGATAATTCATGGCACTATAAAAACAAATTGTTCCTGCTGCCGCAAGTATTACCGTATTCGCTCAGTGGGACAAAGTAAATTTAGTGTATCCAAATTTAAATCGATCAACTTTGGAAAACAAGGAATTCTTCCGTATTCTCACATACCTTGTTAGAAAGGACTTCACAAACACTTTCAGAATCTGAAATCAAAATATGCAAAAAGAAGTTAGAAGTAAGAAAATATCCTCATTTACTTTCGGACCCCCAAATCTTATTTCGCCCATTGTGTGAAAACAAGGAATTCTCCTGTGTTCTCATATACCTCGTTGGAAAGCTTTTCCTAAACGCTTTCAGAATGTGTAATCAAAATGTGGAAAAAGAGTTTGGAAGTAAGAATATATCCTCATTTACTTTCGGGCCCCAAAAATAATTTCGCCCATTGTGCGAAACCAAGGAATTCTCCCGTGTAGGTATTTTGTCAAAATTCGCTCCGAAGTGCTTCATGACATTTGAAGTTGTTGAGAACGATGCCGAATTGATGTTTTCGAATTTCCGGCGACACTCCCGTTTAAAGCAGCAATGTTTTCAAGAGACTGACCGGTACGTTAACGCACACAGGGGACTTACTATCCATAACCGACCCTGTTTCTTTAAATTTTTTGATGACTCTTCGAATGGTTGACACATTAGGTGCACTTTCTCGACTGAAAATTCTTCGGAGTTTGCGAGCAGTCTCAGCATAACTTTCCAAGTTTTTGTACTAAGATTTTACAATTATAACGCGTTGTTCTTTCGTAAAGTGCACCATTTTTAATAATCGGAATAAAGATATTTGGCAGCTGCCAAATTTCAGAGTTGCCACCTAAACAAAAAAATACACTAAATTTAAAAAGTTCAATCTTACTGAGACACATCGACGAGAATTACCCAATTCGTGTCCATGATTAACAATCGCCACACTATAAAGTAATTAGCCATGAAGAAGCTTTCCAAAAACCAGACACCATCGCAGTAATCGTGTAATCTCTGTAACCACTTGGTTACCAGGGGAAGTATGTTTCCCCAATGGTGTTTTACCCCTGTAATGGTTCAGGTAGAAGATAGAGCAAATCTTATGGACACTGATTTATAGAAAAAGCTTCGGCCAACAATAGCGTAGTAACGCCTCATTAGATATCTGTCTTTGTATATCTGCTCCTAGGAACCCTCAAAGTGGGTCAAAAAGCATTGTGTATTAGTATCACCTAGCGTATCCAATCGGTTAACCGTTGTTCGATTAATCGAACAATTTGTGGCAAACATTTGCTCGAGTATTTTAAAACTATTGATTTAAAGTAATAAATTATTCGTGTAATTTATACCGATTAATCGAATAAGTCGAGAAACAAAAAAATAATATAATATTAAATTTATAGTGCACATTAATTTATTTAAGATATGCCAGAATGTGTATATTTGATGGGATACTCAAGTTTTATTTTGGCAGTCCTTTTAATTCCAATCTTTTTGGTATAATATTTTCGAAACAGGATACTCCATTATGTCAGGGTTTTGATTTCCTCTAAAGTTCGGTTAACATGTAGCGGCTATTTTTCTGTATTTTCAACTAGAAAAGAAAGCGTTATGAAATGGATTGTATGATCGTGTGACTATAGGCACATTTTCCTTGTGATATTTGTGAGATGGGTTTGAGTCTAATTTCTTCAAATTGAAATTATTTCGCCCAGTGCTATCTGGAGCATTGGGAGCCTCGATACACTAATTTTGTCATATTAATATGTAACGACTGAAGCGTGCCCTCATGGTAATTAGCTATTTAGATCCGCTTTGATAAATATAATTTAAGAAATATTCTACGAATAATAAATAGTGCTCTAGGTTTGTACCGGAAAAATTCTGATACTAAAGTATGATGGTATTGATGTAGCGGCAGATAATACTGTTTTTGGTTCTATCCCGATCCGGGAAAGACGGGACAACTGAACAATTTCATACAAATGTATGAAAATAGAAATATCTTCGTTCCCGGACCGGCGCACACTGCTCCGTTTCATGGACAAAAATCAGAAATCTGACTTGGTTGGAATTGCATTTATGGGGTATCGTTTTAAAGGTAATAGCGTAGCTAAAAAAAATCAGCAAAGATATTTTCATAGAAATAGATTTTTTGTCCTCCAGAGCAATTCAAAGAGAGCGATTTGAACGCTAAATAATTTGATTTATTATTTTCGTTCGTTAGTAGTTGATGGCAAATATTGTTCAAAAATACATTTGTGAAGAAATTAAATTATGTTCTATTTTTTTGGATAGGTAAGAAGCGGTACACATTTTGTTTTTTTTTTCGTTTCGTATAAATCTTAAAAAAAATTGTACTTGATTTTTAAAAATTGACTTTTCAACTTGAATATTTGAAAAATTCTCAATTTTTGATTGCAAAAAAACACGCCATAAAAATCGGTAAAATATTTTTTCATGACAAATTAGTTTAAACTTTAATCTATTAGAAACATGCAAAATCTTCTCCGCTTTGTACCGCTTCTTTTATATTTAAGATTTTTAAAAAGTGCTTACTAGATATTGCTTTTTTACTTGTTAGTCAAATATGAATTATTTTGTAGGAGATTATTTTTACTAAAGTTAATAAATTAGTTAATAATTAGTTAATAAATATTTACAAATATCAAGCGCTTTTGATATCCTCTGTCCGATGAACCATTGACGACTGAAACTGAACCGTAATACATCAGCCAAAATAAGAAACGCTGACTTCATCTGCAATTTACACGCACATTCAGGAATATTTATGAATCACTGACTGAGAGAATAATGCAAAAAATAAAGATACACACTTACAAGATAGAATCTCTCGTTGTTCCTCGTTTATTCTCTTGTTCTCGAGAGAGTATAAACAGTGCAACAAACAGAACTATATTTGCATAACAAACACATATATTTTTGGGTCGCAAACACATATATTATCCTATTAATCATTGCGTCTCAAACATGTAATATTGAATAGCAAACAAAATGTGTTTGGACACAAGTATATTACATTTGCGGCAAGCTCCAAACACACGTTATATTTGCATCCAAACAACTAAAAACTACAAATTTTCGAGATTTTTAAAATTTGTATGCATTGAAAATCTTATACATGGCAAATTTTAGTTATCATTTGTTTATCCGATAGGGTGTTACGGCAGTCTATGCATCTGTCTTACAGATGAAAAAAAGAATGGGTCCAACAAATAACGAAAAAAAAATATTTTTTTCAAATTCCAAATATTCATTTTTATCTGAACTGACTAAAGTTTTATCGTTTTGATTGTTTTTTTTTATATACATAATAACGGGTTTTTCAACAGAGACGCTACAAAAGTAAATCGATAGGGACAGCAAACGACGCCATATTTTTTCCCGCTCTTTTGACATTTCTCTTCAGTAAAATTTACTACCGAAATTTGGAGTCAGTGGCCTCAAATTTAAGAGCGCTGCGTCAAATTTATGGTCTTCAGCGATGAGGCTCATTTCTGGCTGAATGGCTTCGTCAATAAGCAAAATATGCGTTATTGGTCAGACAGCAATCCACACGTAATCCATGAGTCATCATTGCATCCCGAAAAAATTACGGTTTGGTGCGGTTTATTGGCCGGCGGCGTCATTGGACCGTACTTCTTCCGTGATGATCAAGACCGGCACATTACTGTGAATGCGAATCGCTACCGTTCAATGATAACCGAATATTTTTGGCCCCAATTGGATAATATGGACTTGGAGGACATATGGCTCCAACAGGACGGCGCCACAAGCCACACAGCGATTGCCACAAACAATTTAATGGAAACCAAGTTTGGTGAACGTGTTATCTCACGAAATGGCCCAGTCGATTGGACGCCACGGTCGTGCGATTTGACGCCGTTAGATTATTTCCTGTGGGGCTACGTCAAGTCTATGGTCTATGCCAACACGCCAGCGACAATTGATGAACTTCGTACGAATATCGAACGTGAAATTGCAGCAGTATCGGCCGATTTTTGCTTGAAAACCGTCGAAAATTGGGTTCAGCGTCTGGACTTCTGCAAGCGTGCCCGTGGTGGCCATGCAAAAGAAATCGAGTTCCATACATAATGGCATCGAACGTACTTTCACAGGAATAGAGAATTTCATTGGTATCTAAAACCGGGTTTGTTTCATTTAAAAAAACTTTTGTAGCGCTCTTATTGAAAAACACTTTAAATAAAAAATGTTACTTTAAAAAAAATATATAAAATCATACTGTTTTGCGGCTTCAAAAAGCATAAATTTTTATTTGATATGCAAAAATTATAAAATTTCATGAAATTAAAAAAAAATAATACGAAATACCAGGTTTTTTTTCATTATTTTTTTTTTACAGTTTATACATTTATCTACCAGGGAAAAATAAGAACAATTCCCTATCTGCTGAAAATACTTTTGGTTTCTGCGTAGAAGAATAATAATAATAATTTCTGTTTTTATGGGCGGTGGGCGATGGGCGTGGTCAATGTTGATGAAATTCTATTTTTTGATAAGGTGGCATATAAATATATTCTTCACGTAATTTTCATGAAATTTGTTGCAATAGTTAAATTTTTACAGCCAATAATAATTTCGGTTTGCATGGGCGTGGTTAATCTTGTTTATACTTTGAAATTGCCTTAATTCTCTTATATTAGGGACTCGTGCCAAATTGTATTACCCTAGGACGACTCCTTCTATTTTTGTCCCATCGATGTACAAGGACAAAGCACTGTGCGGCGTTTGAACAGCGTTCAATCAAATGACATAATTTTTTGGAACAATATATCGAAGTGTCTGTTTATGATCTCTGCAAAATTTTAAGCCATTCTGTGCATCTTTACTTAACAAACCGAAGAAAAAATCATTCTTTATTTCCCGGGAATCCCGGGAAATTTACACTCCGGTTCACTTATTTAAAGGCACTAAAAATTCCATATTTAGCAGCTTGTATCTTTTGCAATTGGTAACCGATTGCAGAATTTTAAAATGGAAATAGAAGCTAGACATCTTGAGATATAAAAAAAAATCATGACAATTGTAGTTACTTAACTAAATAACTTTTTTGAGCAATTTAGAAAAAAAGTCAAAAAATGTGCTATTTTTTTTTTTTGGTTCACTTGAGTAAACAGGCACTTTATTATTTTTGTATTATTTTTAAAGTAAGCGATGATTTTTTGTAGGGAGCGTTTGTTTATTACAATTTATTACATCTTAATCATTTTACGAGTCAAAATGGCAAAACAAAAAATTTTAAATCTGTCGGAAAAAACTAAAATCGATGTTTACCGTTCTGAAGGATATTCTAACCGCGCAATAGCTAAAAAAAATTGGACTGAGACCAACAGTTGTTGACAATTACATCAAGGACCCCAAGGGGTATGCAAAAAATTTTAAAGGAAGGGATTCATTGTCTTTATCTACGTATGAGAAAAGAAAAATCATCAGAATTGATTCTAATTCTGACTTATCCTTGTCAAAAATAAGACCTCAAGCTGGAGTGGAAGCAAGCAAGTCATCAGTACGCAGAGTAATTAAGAGCTGTGAGTATCTTAAATACCTGAAATTACAAAAAAAGCCGCCACTTAATGCTCCTCGTAAGGAAAAGCGGCTTCAATCCGCTGGTATGGGATGTGCAGCCAAGAGGTCATGTAAATGACTAGAGAAGCGTTGTATTTACGGATGAGAAGAAGTTTAATTTGGATGGGCCTGATGGCTACAACTATTATTTCCATGATCTGCGCAAAGAAAAGCGTTTTTTGAACCGACATCACAGCCGAGAGGTCGGCGTTATGGTGTGGGGTGCTATTACGTACTATGGCACCATGGATCTTGAATTTCAAAGTGCAAAAATTACTGGTGCAAGCTATATGACGTTATTGGAATCGGCTTTTCCGAAGTTCAAAGAACTACTTGGTCCCATATCTTGGATATTGCATCAGGATAATGCCCCTATACACAACGACAAAGTAGTAAAGGAGTTCATTGCAAGCCAAAATGTTAATATTATTGACTGGCCACCCTATTCGCCAGATCTAAACATTATCGAAAATGTCTGGGGTTGGTTATCTCGTAAGGTCCTATGAAGGAGGTAGACAATTTGATGACAAGCAGTCACTAATTCAGGCCATTAAGGATGCTTGGAATCAAATTTCGTTGGATTACATAAATTCTCTTTATCTCTCAATGAAAACCCGTATATTTTTGAAAAACAGAGGGGTTGTGCCCATTACTAATAGTTCTTAAATGAAGTAAAATAAATTAAAAAACAATAAAAATTGTTTAAAGTGCCTTTATTCAAGTGAACCAAAAAAAATAGCACACTTTTCGAATTTTTTTTTTTAAATTGCTCAAAAAAAGTTCTTTAATTAAGAAACCACTATTGTCATATATTTATATATCTCATAGAGATCTCAAGATGTCTAGCTTCTATTTCCATTTTAAAATTCTGCAATCGGTTACAAATTGCAAAAGATACAGGCTGCTGAATATGGAATTTTTAGTGCGCCTTTAAATAAGTGAACCGGAGTGTATATTTTTTCCATATTTCTTAAAATTGGTTATTTGTGTCGCTCCAATCCTCTAATGTTAAAGTTAATTCACTTGTGTTCCGGTGCTTGTTACTTTAACAGAGCTCTGTTTAGTCAATAACAGAGTTCTGTTTACCAAAGTGGTTTGCGTCTTTGCGAGTTGTATTCGAATTTATCTTCACGTACATAAAAGTATTTGGCTAGTGTGAGCGGCTCTTGTGCATGAGAGTGTGGGTTCGATCCCTGCTCTGACCACCTTACATTTGCTTCGACGACAGCCACCTCGTTTAGTGACGGCGACACTATTGAGTACTCAGTCATGAAAAAGCTTCTCAATATACGGTGCGGAACCGATGGAAAACTGTAGGTCTCAATCAGTGAGTGAAAAATTGGAAAGCGCACAGCTCACTGGTTGTGAGAAGCTCTCCCCAATCCCTTCATGGGATGTAATGGGAAGAGATGGACGATCGGAACGGATCGTGTACGCTCACAACGAATCTGTCCGGTAGGGGATCGCAGGCATCCATGAATCTTCTGTTTGTTGCTAGACGGACCCAAGATATCAATGCTTATTTCACCTTTGACGGGGCACGGTCTAATTTTTAGACCTTAGCTTGAACTTCTTGGTGTAAACTAAATGGTTCTCCGGTTGAGCTAACGCTTAATTTCGGTATCTGTGGAATAGAATAGAATCCAGAATCAATAAAACTATAAATGAAAGTGTAAATTCTTATTTTCTCCATCTTCCTCAAGAACTTTCTAGATGCTGTCGACAATACCACGGAAAGGTTCAGGACTTCGCTAAGATATTTTTAAATATTGAATATGCTAGAAAGTACTAAGTAATCGCAGACAATACAACGGTGCATTTACTATAAATAGTCGATTGTTTTCGCTGTTGAAAACGTTTGAAATTTATTGTCTCCTAAAATTGCTTCCACCCAAAACTTCTCCTCCTACTCTCAAATAATCATCATTCATTGTCAACATCTGCATTGTAAACATAATTTGGTGAATGAATTAAAACCGAAATTCCTGGAAATGTTTCGACGCTTTAATGAAACCAGCATCCAACAAATTGATAAATGTCTTGAAGGTAAATATTTTGGATTTCAACCCCTTTCCGTAAACTCTTGCCCCGGCTGGTCAGTGTATTAAATTTGTTAAAATGTGGGGAATAACAAACGGAATAGACGACAGAAACATAATTATTAAATGACTATTACAAGGGACATAAAACAAACAAGAAACCTGTTGACAAATGTTTTTAATTCCATGGATTTCCATCGATTTTCTCAATCCGAGTTGGCATTAAACAGTGGTGAGAGTGTAGTTTTATGTATGTACATTGACAGTTTGTGGTATGAATTTCGAGTAGAAAAATATATTGGATTCGATTTGTGAAAAATATTTCTCTTAAACTCAAGTTTTTAAATTTTGAAGATATATGAAATATTTCTTTGAAATAGAAGTGCTCGTTTGTGTAAAATATTTTTTTTTAATCGTAATGTCGTAATCCCTCTGCAGATTCGTTGCTACAAACTCTATCTGAAATCTCTGGCCAAAAATAGAGTTGGAGTGTGTTTGTGGTTTATGGAGTATTTTAAGCGTCTAACGCCATATAATTTATATTTAGCCTATAATTACAAAGAGGCGTCAAACTGCAATTGAGTTGAGGCAACTGCAGATGCGTCATTTAAAATCCGTTGCCAGAGTTGAATTTCCCATTCCAAACCTTATGTTTATGTTCCCACCATCAAAATTCTGATTAATTACACGGTGCTACAAAGTATAACTTTTATATACATGAAATTCGAAACCCGTCTTCGTGTCGAATATTTAAATTAAATTAATTAAACTGCAAGATTGATTTAATTAAACTGGAAGATTGCCTCCAAATATGCAAATGGAAAATTCGGAAAGTACACCTCAAGGGCAATCACCTGGTATACTTTTAGTTAACAGAAAATCCTTTAATTGGCCAAAATATTCAATTCTGTTCATCAAATTCGCGACAACAGGTTAACAGCTTAATATATTGGAGTAATAATAATAACAGTTTATAATATTGGAGTATATTTTTCCATATTTCTTTAAAAATTCAAATTTATATACTTGTGTGCCTATTTTATTACCTTTAACAGAGCTCTGTTTACTTAATGACAGAGTAATCTGCTAACCAAAGTGGTTTGCGACTCTACTAGTACAATTCTAATTTATTTTCACGCCCACAACACTTTACCATTATTCAAAATTTCTAGCAGTGTTTAATGTAAATAAAGGGTGTTTTTTTAGCTGTATGAGAATGTCAAACCGTGTTGACATTTCTGTTCAGTAAGGTTTGGCAAGTCAACATGAATCGTTCAACGCTGCAACAGTGCTTCCAAATTGTGGAAATTTACTTTGAAATATATAAATCAGTACGCGAACTTCATACACGCTAAAAAATCTATCTTTTTTGTTGTTTGAATGCACATCTAAAGTGTTTTTGGAGCTTGTCGCAAATATAATATACTTGTGTCCAAACATATTGTGTTTGCTATTCAATATTATATGTTTGAGACACAATGATTAATATGTTAGAATATGTGTGTTTGCGACCCACAAACATTTATGTTTGTGATACAAATACAGCTGTGTTTGTTGCACTGGCTTGCATGAACTTGATTTGTATATAAGTATATTGCTTGTATACCAACGCATAGTGATAACCAACACATAGCTGAAACCTTCTGAAAACAAAAAAGGTAAGAGACAACAAAGAATGGAGAAGCAAAAGAGCAGCAGACTCTCATTTCATGAAAAAAAAAACAAATAATGGGTTCAATGCAAATAAATGTAAAACGGGCCTTTTTTAATCTATTAATTTGTTGTATTAATTATTTATAAATGTGGATTTTTATTGATAAAATTATTTATAATAAATAATAAATATGTAGTGAAATCGAAGAATAATTCGTTTCTAAATATTATTGTATTTGGGAGGAAATTCTCATATGTTTCCACATAAGTATATGTAGGTTTTGGGGGAAACACGCGAATGCTTCCACGTCGGTATATGGATGTTTGGGATGAAGAACGCATATGTTTCCTCTTAAAAGCATATATGTTTGTCAGTAAACATGATACTGTTTGCATTTAAATACAAATAAGTTTGGGACTTGCAAACATATGAATGTTAGACGTTTGTTCCAAACATATACTTGGTTCCTGCGGAATATGTTTGGGAAAATATGTTAGAGAGGCCGTTTTTTTTCAGCGTGTGGATCAATTTGTGAAGCGGGTTCGTCAATCCGGGTCCTTATTGGACAAAAGAACTCGTGGATGTGCTCGTTCAGGGCGTTGAGTGAAAAATATTGCCGCTGTAAATAAAAGTGCACTTGTACAACCATCAATATCAACTCGCCACCGTTCGCAACAATTGAACATTTCTTGAACTTCTTTGTGCAGAAATTTGCATATGAAGGCGTATAAAGTACAATTAGTCCAAGAACTGAAGCATCGCTGAATGGGCTAAAGACCGCTTGGCTGAAGATGAGCATTTTCACCGAAAAATCATATTTTCCGATGAAGCTCATTTTCACCTCGGCGGCTACACGCTGAAACATAAATAACGCCCCCAGCAACATATTGCAAGAAGCATGTACATGTTTGCAAACATTGTTTTCATGAATTGAAGATCTGCTGCCTTTTTGTTTCTTTGTTGTCTGCCTCGTTTTTGTTTTTAGCGGTTTTCAACAAATAAACCCACATTTGGGTCTCAAAGACATATATTATGGCCTATTAATCATTGCGTCTGAAACATGTTATATTGAATAGCCAACACACTATGTTTGGACACAAGTATAGTATATTTGCGATAAGCTACAAACACGTTACATTTGCATACAAACAACAACAAATACATAATTGTGTATGTACGTTGTGGGTGTACGTTAACAAACAAAAAACAAGTCATTGCATTTGAGGATCGGAAAATCAAAATAAGCACGGAAACGCCTGCGAGCGTTACCATGTCATGGTCACCGATTTTTTGTTCCAAAAATTGAGTAGGATGACATGGACGGCGTGTAGTCTCACCTGGATAGTGCTACGTGACACACATCCAACGTTACAATCTCTCTTATGCGCACTGTGTTCGAAAACCGCACAATCAGCCGAAACTCGGGAATCCATTGGCCGCCTCGCAGCTGCGATATGACCCCCTTATACGGCATTTGAACCGACCAAGATTTTTTTCATTTCGAAGGGTAACTCCGTTAACCCACGCTAACCCAGAAGATTACTCAGAAAATGTGTAAAGTGAAAATGTCATGTTTAAAGTGAAAATAAATTCCAAATTTTACATGGCCCAACCTTCATATACTGGCCATATCGGCAAAGAACACAATTTTCCAAAATGTTAAAAGAGTTATGTTAGCGCCATAACAGAGCTCTGTCAACTGTAGTGGTTTGTCTTTTTGCTAGATTCTGAATATATCTTCATGCAAATCACTTAATTCACAAACAGCTTTTATTCTCACTTAGTTTTTCCTGGATTGAGGGCATCGAGGGGTTTTGAAGTTTCTTAAATTGAGGAGGTCCGTAACAAAACGCAACAATTCCACTTTTGAAGTTTTTAGCTTTTTTGACTGAATCCAATTCTACATTTTAAAATCTATCTAATAGTTGTTATAAATCATACGAAATATCAATAATTTCACTATAATTGAATACCAAAAATATCGGTTCATACCAAAATGCAACATTTCCATATATCAATATGCAAAAAACTACTAAGAGTTATTAGTGAAACGTCTAGGGTTATACTTAAATTAATTGTTATGACAACTCTTTAATAACTGTAAAACGGTAAGTATTTTATTACATTTTGTAGTAGCTTCTGTTTTTATTTAGTGAGTTGTAAATCTAGTACGTTTTTAAAAAGCAGAGATGGCAGAAGCAACTGTTGGGAGTATAAACGCCGGGAAAAGAAAAAGTGATCCTATACAAAGAACGAATAATAAACGTGCAAACAGGCATAAAAAGTATTTTTTTGATGTTTTAGTCCCCTTTTTTTATCTAAAAGAGATTATATTTTTTCGCAGATATGCTGATAAGGATCCGTTGGCTTTATCCTTTTGCAAACAGTGCAGCCACCAAGAAAAAAGTGCTTACACATGTGGTATATTCAATAGTCATTTGATTATTCTTAATCGCGAGCTATTATATAAAAACAAAGGAAAAATTGATCAGGATCAATATCTGACACGGCTGATAGTGCCATATCGAGCCAAGCGGCATAAGTATACACCAGAACAAAAAAAAAAATTTCTCTTGTAAATGTTGTCTAAAACATAAGAACAAATTTACGAGGGTGTGTCAAGCCTTCTTTCTAAAAGTATTGTCGCTTACCAGCCGGAGAGTGAATACTATTGCAAAAACCATTTTCCATGGCAATATTCCTAAAGAGAATAGAGGTGGCGATAGGCTCACAGCTAGGTTTAAACCGAAGAAAGAAAGTGTTGTAAAATTCCTTAAAAATTTACCAGCGAAAGAGAGCCATTATAGCAGAAATAAATCTCAAAGATGCTATCTTTCACCAGAGCTCAATATAAAGAAATTATGGGGGCTTTATAATGATTCAGTAGATAATTCACTGAAAGTTAAAAAAAAATATTTTTGGAATATTTTTAATAGTCTGAACATAGGATTCTCTTCTCCTGCAACAGATGTGTGTGCTCAATGCGTGTTAAATAAACAGAAAATCAAAATGGAACAAACTTTGGACAGATAATTACTCAACAAAGGATTCACAAGCTAAGGGCGAACTCTTTTTATGAAATTGCAAGAGATGAGACTCCTAGATCTGTGAGCTTGTGTTTAAATATGCAGCAAGTTCAACCATTGCCACGCACTCCTATTCAGGAAGCTTTTTATTCAAGGCAAATAAACTATTATGCTCTATGTGTTGTCGACATGAAATCTAAGCATCCAGTGTTTTATACCTGGACAGATGATCAAGCTGGAAGAGGTGCTGTTTGCGTGGGCTCTGCTTTATTGGCACATTTCAGTGCACTCAATCTGCTGGATGTAGATACCTTACGATTATTTTGCGACGGTTGTGGAGGACAAAATAAAAATATGCATATTATACATTCCTTAATGCATTGGATGGTAAACAGTGCACCTAAACAGCGGAAACAAGTAGAATTATATTTTCCTGTTCGAGGTCATAGTTTTTTGCCAGCTGATCGAGTTTTCGGGCGTGTTGAAAAAGATTTACGTAAGAAAACCACAATTTTTGTTAAAGAAGGTTATCACGAAGTGTATTCTGTGCACGGTCTAGTCAAGATTTTAGGAAAGGATTGGCACCTTAAAGATCTTAAAATGTTGGCAGAATATTACCGTTCCATAAACGGCATACAAAGTATGAAATGAATATATTTTAAGCTCTTCACAAATAAGCGCAAGCAATGTGTAGTCAAAACTTTTGAAACTTACAGATTTGAAGTAAGGAAAAATTTACTAGCTATCTTAAAATGAGTAAAATACCCCCAACTTTGCTTGATGAAATTCCCCTTGGTGTTGTAATTAATTTAGAAAAGAAAAAAGATGTTGTTAAACTATTAGAAAAACATTATGGCCAACAGTGGTCAAACGTTTCGGAATTAGAATATTATAAAAATATATTAATAAACCAGCAAGGAAATAGTGCCAATGAAACAGATAATATAACCTTATGTGATTGCTTGGAGGAGGACACTGGAATGAGAGTGTAAAACAGCGCCATTTTTTTGTAATACTAGTATTTAGTGTATAATAAACATATAAATGTAATAAATATTAGTAATATTACAAAGAGTTTATCATTTTCCTATAAAACGTAAGTAATTCAAATCAAAAACCATATAATTACAGTTTTGTTCAAAGCAAAAAGCCATAATTCCAAACCAAAAATTAAATAAATACTATGTGACGGACCAAAACGCAACATTTCCAAATTTGTGTTCCAAATATCTTAAAAACTAATCACTAGATAAATTTATTTATTTATGAATTGTGTTGTTCCTAGAAAACTATTAAGCCAAAACAACCGTTTTAAAAAATATATATATCCCACTGTCTTTAATTGATTTTATTCGTTTATCCAACATTTTGTTCAAGTGGAACTGTTGCGTTTCCTCCTCAATTAAAGTCGAATAAATTTTCCAATTTAATCCAATTTGAAAAAAATGGTTTTATTCACAATAAAATTCTCTACACAGAAAAAAATATTGGCCTGTCAATTTCAGTTAAAAATATAATTGTCTTTTTTTCAAAAAATTCAATTAAAAAGTAATTGAATCAATTAAATTTGTAATCATATTTACAATTTATTTTTTGAGTTTACAACAGAACTTGGAGTTGGCAAGGCGCAAATCTACGGCGCTAAAAATGTTTAATTTTTGAGTGCATTATCGAATTTTTGCTGTGAATCTTTCTAAATTATTGTAAATATGCATGATACGTTCTAACAAACGTTAATATAAACAATTTTTGTAAACAAAAATTGTTGTGATACAATATTTTACAGAAAGTTGAATTTTACAGCGCCGTTGGGATGCAATATGTGTGGCGGCTGAGTCACCAGCCGTCGTCGTCCCTTTTCGCACGGCTCTAGTCTTTGATATACAACACTGTTGTTATTTGTAATTCTTTTATTGTTGATTGAAAGATTTTATTTTGTGATCTTAAAGAATAATAGTGTTAAATTGTCCTGTTTCGTGATTAAAACTGGGTTTTTTGTAATTGTGTTTAATTGGCAAGTGTTTTTGAATAAATTTTATTGGAAATGAGTACTTGCGTTGAGTGTTCTGTTTGCAATTAAAAATGTTGCTGTCCCCAAACATTTTTATGTACTTGAAAAGACACTATTTGCCGCCTTAATCCACATACAATTGTTTACACGAAAATTGTTTTCAAAAATTTCAGAAACTTTAAGACTTACCTTCTTCGACATTTCGAACGTATAAAACACGTGTGCCCTAAATTGGATAAAAACAATACATTTCTTCAACAAAGCTGTGAATATGAAGAAGAGATGTAATGCGACAATGGAGTGACTGTTGCTGCGGAAGGGGCAGATAAATTGAATGTTTTTCCAGAACCACCAGATGTACCTATTTTTTTGTATTTAATACAAATCGTTTAAACATTAAATGTTTAATATATAATAAAAGTTTAAGAAACCCGGACTTTAGTTCCGATTATGAATCCAAATTGTAAAAAAAATTAATTTTTTATAGATATAAGTACCTGTGTATCTGCGAAACCTTGAATAAAATCGCTTTAAATATATAACATTTTAGTTTTTTTAGCGTCGTCGCAAGGGGGTGGGGATTTCATGCTGAAAAAGCAATAACAGTTTTAATTGATTCAATTCAAAATTTAATAAAAAATCCCGAAAAAATCAATAATTTGTATAATTAACTTGATTACATACTTAATCAATATTTTTGTAAAAAAAAATCAATATATGTTTTAATAAAATTTACAAATTTTTTAATGGAAGTTTTTTTTTACAAATTTACAAATATATTTAATTAATATTATCATTTTTGTGATTACTCCAAAATCAATTAAAAAATTAATCAAATAACCCAAGTTTTTAATTGAAAGAGATTTTTATTTTTTTTGTGTAGAAAGATAAATATACAAAAACCAATATACATGGTGGTTCAGTCACGACTGGACAAATTTCACCAGCGTATTCCTTGGCTCATTTCATGAAAACATGTCCATTTACGACCACCCCAAAATGCAAGGAAGCGAAATGGCAACGGTTAGAACATTTTCGGATTGGTGGTCGGAGGGTAGTAGGGTAAAATTGCTAACTTCTGAACCAGTGGTCTGATTCTTTTGTTGTTGGGCTTGTTGGAAAGGCCTTTAAGAGACCGTAGATGGACATATTTTCATGAAATGAGCCAAGGAATACGCTGGTTAAATTTGTCCAGTCGTGACTGAACCACCCTGTAGGAATAAAGTCAGAGTTGAAAAGAGATCTGATATTTTTAGGGAAATCACTACCAACATTTAATACACATGTGTAAAATTGTAAATCTTATTATTTTCAAAACTTTTTAAAAAATAAAATTCGGCTGAAAAACAACGGACTTATGCGTTTATAAGTTCTCGAACCAACCAACGGGGAAATTCAAAATAAACCAAAATTTCGCAGCTGTTTTTAAAAATGTTTAAGCGAACAACAGATTTGTCACTCATGAGCATGAGCTTAGTCGATAACTTTTTGTCTGACTGATGAATTTGAAAAAATAGTGTCAACAAATTTTATAAACCTGATAGTGATTCCACCAACTTCGATTACATTCGTATCTGGTTTTAAGAAGGGCGGTAAACCGGCAAAAACATCAACGGTAGCTGATGTTCATGCTCAGGAATGACAAGTCTGTGGTTAACTTTATAGTGATTTGTGATGAACAACAGAAGGCCTATAAGTTTCACTATGTCGTTTTTCAAGTACTATACATTCACTGTAGCACTGTGTTATTACATTGTTTCATCGATAGCTTCGATAAAGGTTCCAACGAAACCACAATCCCTAGAATTCTGCGAATTGAAATTCTGCACCGAAAAACAATGGTACTTACTGTTCAGTGCACTACCTAGGTTTGGGAATTCTGGAAACCTTAGATTACATTTAATTGCGATTTATGTGAATGAAACCACAGCAACAAACTTATCGCAATACAAAATCAAGCTATTAATAATTAAAAAAAATCACCCCCCAAATAAGTGTAATCGTATAATGTAACCATAATTGTGATGAAGCCAAATCGGAAAGCGGCAAATACGAATTTGATAACCAATAAAATTTACGCCTTTTAATTCTTAAACAAATATGAGAGTTCCATCACGGCCCACGGTTTTAAAAATGCCACACGAAGGGGTAGATATGGCGGGGCTATTTACAAAAAAGAAGGGTGTTTTAAAAGGGAATGATGTGATTTATGCTGCGAAATCATATGTGCTAACCAACAATTTAATTGGCAATTGTAGTTCAAAATTCATCAGTTGCCGGCATTCACGACACATCAATTGAAATTCAAATAATATTAAATAAAATTACCATTACATCATTTCGAATGTAAAAGGCATAAATAGACAAATTTAAAAACTTCAAGCTAAATTTAAAAGATATCAATGAAATTGAAACGACAACAATTGAAATTTAAAAGACACAAATTGAAAATGCTCTGCCAAATGTTGAAAATATTTTTTTTTAAATTATAGTCGTCATGACACTTCGTTTGAGCCCTATATTTGTCCAAATACACTAGGAATCGAAACTTCGACTTTTAAGTACCCTGGCATAAAATAGTGGTCTGTGCCCGTAATTAGCCCTTCAATCTTCTCACTTAGAACCGGACAATGCATACAAATTCGTATCAAGATTCGTACTGTGAGAAATGTTTTTCGCACATTGTGTTCAGCGATGAAGCTCATTTCTGGATGATCACCCTAGAGAGCTGTCATTACATCGAGGAAAAACTACTGCTTATTGCGGTTATCGGTTCATATTTCATTAAAGATTACGAAGGATACAGAGTTACCATCAATGGCGTCCGCTATCGTTGGATGATTTCAAGACTTTCCTCGCCAGAATACACGTGGCGAATATGGTCGACATGAGGTTTCTAATAGACTTCGCTACATGCCACACAGCACGTGTAACAAATGGTCTATTGACACATCAGTTTGGTGGGGAATTTGAACTCACGTTTAGGACCAGTGAGATTGTTTTCTAGATGGTGCGATTTGATACTTCTAGCACATGTGGTAACCAACCCATAGCCTCGCGAGGCACACAATAATCGTATTTTTCACACACACACACACGGTCATCAATTCACATGTACACAACAACTATGTTTGATTCGAAGCATCAGTCTCTGCTTGTGCGTTGTGTACAATTCGACAGCGACATCTCTACTGTTTGCGACCGCACACAAGCACACAATATGTTTGTATGCGTGCGTTCGGTTTTGCCTACCACTGCTCTAGGCCACTTTTTTGTGGGCTTACGTGAGGTGACTCGTCCATGCCGATAAGACAAAATATGCATGATAGAGATTTCAAAATGACGTCGTGAAAAAAAATGCTGTCAAAATTTTGAAAATATGTTTTTCTTTATATGTTCATCATGGCACGTCGTTTGAGCCCCATATTGGCGAAAAAATTATTTATTTTTTTTCAAAATTTACTAGGAATCGTAACTTCAACGGCCGGTAGGAGACTATAAGTACCCTCGTATAAAAAAAAAAGTTTTACGCTCCCGTAATCACCTCTTTAATACGCGTCGTTTGAGACCCCTTACCTTTGAAATTTCACTACACCCTAATAAAGACCACTTTGTATCTTAAAAATGGTAATTTCTATATACATATATATATATATATATATTTATATTTGTCATAATTACTCGAGAACGACGTGTCCGATTTTGTCGGAGTAAATTTAAAAACAATTTAGAATTGCAATAACTTTAATCTGTTCCTACAGCATTTCTCAATGGAATCAACAGTTTCGCAGTTATTCAAAAAATGAATTGTGAACAAAATATTTTTTTGCTTAAAAAATTCAAATTTTTTATTATTAAAAAAAATAAGAAACGGCAAAAAGTGTCAAGTTTTATTAGTTTATCCTAAAGTCACATGACCTATGAGCAAAATGAGGCAAGGATCATAAAAATCGATGGACGCATTTCGCTCTTATTCACAATTTAGTGAAGGTATTGTCAAAAAATTTATTACCCTTCATAAGCAACCCAAACAAAAAATCACACTTTATATCTTTTAAGCTAAAAAAAAAACATTTTTTTATCATCCGTTTTTTATAACTGCGAAACTGTTGATTACATTGAGAAATACATAGTATAGGAATATATTAAAGGTATTGTAATTCTAAATTTTTCTAAATTTATTCGGACAAAATCGGATGCTTCATTCTTGAGGATTGGTTTGTATTTGGATTGAAATGTATGGAGCAATTATTTTTCTCGAATTTTAACAAATACCATGCGCATTCTTATGCTATTTGGTCTAAAAATAACGTGGTGAAAATTTGAGCCCGATCGTACAAGGTGGCGCAAAAGTAAACTTCCGATGTTTTTTGGCTGTAATTTAAAAAAAAATGAAAAACTTTGATTCTTCTTGTGGATTATTTTTATTTGGTCTTTTAATTTTTTTTACATCAAGTCGAGAATATGATGTCATGTAAATGGCCGCCGCCACAGTTGATTGTCATTTGAGCCCTTTTTATGGCATTTTCCATCACTTTGGCCAAAACTTCCGGCGATAGGTCCTCACATTCTTGACGGATATTGTCTTTAAGAGCTGCAAGAGTCTGAGGCTTGTTGACATAAACACGCGACTTCAAAAAGCCCCACAAAAAGAAGTCTGGAGCGGTCAAATCAGGCGATCTTGCTGGCCAGTGCAAATCGTCAAAACGGGAGATTAGGCGCCCGGGAAATGCATCCTTCAGCATATCGGTTGTGGCACGTGCAGTGTGTGCCGTTGCACCGTCCTGTTGGAACCACATGTTTTCCAATCCCAATTCATCAAGTTAAGGCAAAAATAACTCGTTGATCATTGCTCTGTAGCGTGGCACGTCGTCTGGTCGATGTCGACGGCGCTCCATGACATCCTCGGCTACAGCTGCAATATTCTCTGCAGAACAGCTACTCCGGGGTCTGCCACGCCTGGCAGCATCTCGTGTTGTGCCAGTCTCTTCGAGGCGAGCGGCTAAACGTCGCAGTGTTTCACCAGTAGGCGTTGGACGGCCAGGAAATCTGCGACGAAATTCACGTTGTGCCAAAGTCACCAACCGATTATTGGTCAAATAAATAGTCAGCAATATTCCGCGTTCTGGAGCAGTGTAGCGTAACATTGTTTATTAACGTGTATTTCGCATGTGTTTACTACACAAATGTCAAAACAGAACTGACATTAGGGGCCAATCGCAAAATTTATAGCATTTTCTGATAGGAGGATTACTTTTGCGGCAGCTTGTATAACGCTAAGGCGGTCCGACTTGTGGTCAAAATTTTCGGATTTCGGCATTTTGGGTGTAAATTTGTATACACTAGAAAATTTTCATTTCTCAGTTCATTTGAATAAAAATAGCAAATTGATTTAGTTTGACCTGCGCAGAAGATGATACAAATTTGAGTAAAACCCCACCACTCTAGGGGTTCAAACTGTTAATTTGTACAAAATTTTAAATTTTTAGAAAAAAATTTAATTTTGGCGTTTTCGGTTTTTTGCCAAAATTTGTATCTAAATGAAAAAAAGTCTATTCTAGTAGAAGTCTATACACTTACAATAAGGTATAACACGATATAGTCACTCAACGGTTTAAGGATGACATGGATGACAACGATGAGAACAATCTCCAAGATAGCGTTATAAGGGTGCCAAATCATAAAAATTGCAAAAGATGAGCCAAAAACATAATATGCCTAAACCGATTTTATTAAATCGGATCTGACAATTGGTTACAATAACCGGTTTTTGAAGCCGGTTTAAAAACCTGTGTTTAACACTCGCAATTGAAAATCAGTTTGTATAAAACTGTTAATAAAACCGGATTTGATTATTGGAACAGGTCTCTGATTCCAGTATTTTGAACCGGATTTAACAGTAAAAAAAACTTTTTTTTTTAACAATGCAAGAAAATCTGACAATTGGTAAAAATTCATTTTTTTCAAAAATTTTACTTGATACTGACACTTCATGGGTCCCGATCAACTCAGTAGACTTGCCTCTAACCGATACAATTTACTAGAACGTTGACCTAAATCAGGTTGAACGTAAGACCTGTGGGCTTCCTTTAGGTAATTTAGGAAAGGTAAGAGGTAGGGCTATCTTTTAAGAGAAAAAAAAACATAAGTTATCTGCCATCTGGATTAGAAAATTGAGGTTATGCGCACGTTATGTCTTTTTTTCAAATATTTTTTGAAAGCTCCGTATCTCGGCGATGTCACTTTTTTAAATTTTTTTATTGATTCTGAAAGGTCTCAAAGGACTTTCCACCAAGCCCAAACACAAAAAAATCCGACCACTGCTTCAGAACTTAGCAATTTTACCGTAGTATCCTCCGACCACCAATCCGAAAATTTTCAAACCGCTGCCATTTCGGCCCCTAGCATTTTCGGGGATGGTCATAGATGGACATATTTTCATGAAATGAGCCAAGTAATACGCTGGTGAAATTTGTCCAGTCGTGACTGAACCACCCTGTAAAATATAGAAAGATTATGGAAACATCAATATTTCAGAAACGGAATAACCCACTCGTTAAGCCGATCTTCAATAGTGCGAGTGCGTATAAACAAATATCACAGTATCCAAAACACTTTAGAAATCTGCAAAAATCAGACCATTTTCGCGATTATTCGCTCCGATTGAAATAAAACTACAAGTTGAACTGAAATGAGCCCTTTAGTTCACAGCTCATGTGAACTGCTAATCTGAAATGATACAATGAACTAGTGAACTAAATGAATGAACTAGTTCATTCTATTGAGCTGAACTAAAATGAGCGCTCACTTGAATGAACTAAAATTCCCAACTCTAGTGTTATTAGGCAGCTCCCAGTCGCATATTTCGAAAACTACAAGCTTAACAATAAAAAAAAAATTACACTCTGCCCTGATTTGAATCGGGCCCCTCGCCAGTTCTCGGTTGCTGGTCGAATATATCCCTCATAAGCATACACGTTCGTTAGCCCCAAATAAATTCCTCAAACGAAGTTTAGTTGTCAAAATTTCTTTTGTGCGAAACGAAATTTGTGTCTACAGGTCCAAGCACTAACGTTGTAACAAGCTTGTTAACAATGGGTTTTATTGTATCGCACCACTGTCCTTGCAGACTAAGACCCGATGTAATGCCGTCTACTACCTAGATTCTTCAGTTATCAAATCCTATCACCCTAAAATTCATAATTAGAACAACTAATGTTCACACACATACATTCTATAACTTGAAATTCTAACAATAAATACAAACACCAACCATTCAACCACACCGTGACCCTCAAAATCGCCAACATTGTACTGGCGATAACAGCAACAATTGTGCAAAAAAAAAAACATGCGTATATTGGAGCAGCAAGAACAACAGCAGAAACAGCAAATATTGTCACAACTTCGTTGACAAATTGAGGGATTTGCTGTTGAAGAGGAAGTGGTGGTGATGGTGATGGTATTAGGAATATGTGGCACCAACTTTATGGGACACTATCGAGAATGGGGGAAGATAAAGCTACTCGTATGATACGTAGACCACCAACTAACCTTGTTTGGCGAGGTGATTTGTTATTTGATATGAATTCCTTGAAAAACATGTGAATATTGTCACGAACAAAATCCACTAAATAAAGTGTCATTAAAATTATTATCGATAACTTGTCGAAATCCCCTTAATTTATAATTGTCGATGAGTAATTGAAAATATTTTAATGGAACTTTTAAATAAATATTCTATTAGAAAGAATGCAACACATTGTGTTGTTTGGTTTGAAATGTTTGCATTATAAATTTTTAAGATTTTTTAATATATTAATGTTATGAGAAAATATTGCACGAAAAACGAATTCTTTAGTATTCAATATATTCATCAATCGGCTTTATACAGGGTGAGGCAAAAACCTTAATCTGCCTTTTGTTTGAAGTAAAACCTTAATTGGTTTTTATCTGATTCTGTTTATTCGCACTCATAAGTTTTATTTCAACTACACGCTGAAAATAACGGCCTCTCTAACATATTCTTCAGGAACCATGTATATTTTTGGAAAACACTTCAAACATTAATATGTTTGCAAGTCCCAAACTCACTTGTGTTTAAATGTAAACAGGATCATGTTTACTGGCAAAGATGCCCTTTCCAGTTTCTTTCCTCAATATCGTTTCTCACTTTGGTATCACACATGCATATATACGAAACACATACACAAAAACCAAAGTAACATCACAAACCATTTAACCGTTCGAGCCTTCGTTTATTCTTTTTTCTCTGATCAAGCGCTGTTGATATCATCTGCCCGAGGAAGCATTGACGACTGAATACATGAAATTAAAACGCAATACATTTTCCAAAATAAGAAAAACTGACTTCATCTGCAATTTACACGCGCATTCAGGAATATTTATGAATCACTCACTGAGAGAATAATGCAAAAATACAGATCCACACTTACAAGATATACACACTCGTTGCCCCTCTTTTATTATCTTGCTCTCGCAACAAACACGGCTGTATTTGTATCACAAACATAAATGAACGTGGGTCGCAAACACATATTCCAACATATTAATCATTGTGTCTCAAGCATGTAATATTGAAAAGCAAACACAATATGTTTGGACACAAGTATATTATATTTGAGACAAGCTCCAAACACACTTTATATTTGCATCCAAACAACAGAAAATAAAGATTTCTCAGAGTGTAATTATGAAATAATATATGTAGGTGGCGTTGACCCAAATCTAGGCTCTTCTGATTACATTTTGCGTAACTGTGAGCAGGATTTGTGACGTTATCAATTTCGGCTCGAATATTGTTCTTTAACTCCTCCAAGGTTCGGTGCATGTTCGTGTACACCAACGACATGAAATATCCACACATGAATAAGTCCGGGACAGTCAAATTGGGAAATCTGGCTGGCCAAGCCAAGTCAACAAAACGCGAGACTACACGCGCTGGAAAGTACGCCCTCAAAGTACGCCTTGTAAGTATGACAAGTAGCTCCGTCCTGTTGGAGCTACTTGTCTTCCAAAACCGTATCGTCAACTTCTCGTTAGAAAAATTCAGTTAGTCACTGAAATAGCTTTAACATCGCCTCCTTCGACAAAAAATAAGATCCAATCGACTTTTTCGACACCACACGGTGACTTTGGAAGGATTTAATGGTGGTTCATGAATTATGCGTAGATTTTTCATCCCCCAGAACCGAGAATTTTGATTTTCACGTGGCCGGTGAGAAAAAAATTTGCGTCGTCGCTCATGGTCAACTTTGATGGAAAATCATTCACTTCGTCGTTAAGTTCCAAATTCTTACAATTGTATTCTAAACGGGCGTTACAGTCGTTTGGTAACAACTGTTGGACCACATGAATTTTGTATGAAACCGTTTTCTAGTCCAGTTTCAAAATGCGGCGCAGGGAACGCCGCGAGTTGTTTAATTGTTGAGTACGTTTTCTTGTGGATGTTGCACATTTTCAGTCACTGCTTCGATTTTTTCAGACGAACGGTCTAATCGAGGCCTTCCGAGGCTTCAGCTGTCCGGTGTTGTGCCGCTCTCTTGAAATCAGGTCGCCAGACGCCGAACTTTTTGCACTGTGGGCCCTGCACGTTTGGAATATTTTCGACGAAATTCACGTTGCGTATATACCACTGACGAATTATTGCGCGCAAACAATGTCACAATTATCGCGCGTTCTTGAGACATATAACGACTCATTGTTATTCACTATAAATTTAGCACGTGTCTACTTCACTAATGTCAAAACCAAAAAAAAAACAAAAAAAAATGGCATCACTTTCCAATAGGGTGATACTTAATGACCCAACTTGTGGCTACTTGGTAGCAGAGTTCAAATTCGACCCCACATTGTCGGCGGCGGCAGATGGTCTATTTGACCATCGTCATCGGCGGCATTTTCAGAATTTGACCCGCGGAATTTTTGGCGCGTATTCATCTAATTTTTTGCGCAAGGAGTTTGGAAGAAGCTGTGGTGCCTTTACAAAATATCGAAACTTCTTTTAGAAAATGTTGTAGTTAAACGTTTCATTACGAAAATTTTGTTGCCAAGGCTACATTTAAAAAACTGTGTTATCATGGAATATCCGCAAAGGAATTTGTTGTCAAATCAAAGTTTTCTTTTCCATATCGTTTTCCAAAACAACAATTCATCAGGCAACATTGTAATAATAACGTTTACTACAAGAACATTTTCACAACAAACAATCTACGAGGGCGGCTCAATAAATCCATGAATTTTCGAACTTCCCTTGTAGTTATATGAAATGCAACACTGCTCCCTTCAAGTACCACCTGTTAATGGACTACTGTCAAATTTTGAGCAAGTTCCGTCATTTACTTGGCTTTTAACAGCTGTGCAAAACATATAACCTCGTGCATTTTTTTAGAAATGGAAAAAAGTGAATTTCGAGTTGTCATTAAACATTATTTTTGCGAAAAAAAACCTTCAATCAAACCAAGGAAAAACTTGATAAACTATGGGGACTCTGCACCATCGACTGCACCATCGACTGCACCATCGACTGCACCATCGACTGCACCATCGACTTCAATGGTAAAAAAAAGTGGTTTACTGACTTTTGTTTTGGTCGCACAAGTACAAATTACGCTGAACGTTCTGGACGGCCAATTGAGGTCAATACAGACGAAAATGTCGAAAAAATCTACCATGGTCTATCTATCTATGGTGTTGGCCGATCGAAGAGTAAAAGTGTGTGAGATTGTTGATGCCATAGGCATTTCACATGGCAGTGTGGTTTCGATTTTAAATGATCAGTTGGGTTTACGAAAGCTGTATGCGTTTGCTCTCAATTGACCATAAACCTACGGGTGCACACGTGTGTAGTCTCAATGGCAAAATTCTATGAATTTGGCTACGAATTGGTATTTCATCCGCCATATTCTACGGATTTAGCCCCCAGTGACTATTTCCTATTTCAAAACCTAACAAAATTTGCTCGGTGGAAAGAGATTTAGCTCCAACGATGAAATTATTGATCAAAAAATGCCTATTTTATAGACCTCGAAAAATCATATTTTTTGGAACGGATACAAAAATTGGAGAAACGTTAAACGTATTGAGCTAAAAGGAGATTATGTTGAAAAATAATTTTTTTTCCAAAACAAACTGTGTTTCATTCAAAGAGTCACAGACTTATTGATCCGTCCTCGTATTACAACACATTCACAAAGAACACTTTGATAATATAGTCCGTGAACAGATATCTACAGTTACTGTCATAACGTACATACTTGCATCTCTGCAATTATAGATTTGTAGCTTCCTAGCAAACTGACGAATCTGACTGACTACATCTACTACTGAAAACTTCTTTAGCTAATAAAAATGTTTTTGCAGTCCTCTCTGCCCTGCACATTTGTCAAAACTTATAGTTATTTAACACTGGCATGTTTGTGGCGGCAGTAGTTCGAAATATTTTCAGCATTTTGAATCTGTTACACAGATGGTTAGAATAGTGTTTCAATCCCCCGCTGTATTCTTGTTCTTCAACCGGTGTTGATAATAATGCATGTCCCTTGGGTCTTCATCAGATTCGACTTTTGAATTTGAATCGGTCGAAAAAATGTTTGGCTCAGATGAACACTCGCCGCCACCGATAGTATCGATGTAAACGTCTACAAATACTCCGCTGTTGCTTCTTTTGTCATTGGCTTAGATCGGCTGAAATTCAGACGTCAATGGATTCTTTGTTGACATAGAAATCATCGTATTGTTATATTTTTCATTCAAATCTTATCCCACGCTCGAAGTCGTGGCTGTCTTGATTTGCAACTGAAGAAGGAAAGAAGAAGCCTACATTTTTCGAATTCAGACGGCGCGCCGCTACTGCCATCCTTGATTTAAAAATAAGACAGTGACAAGAGTACGGTAACAGCGGCCCGTCAATCCGATAAGTTATTCTTGTAGAATATCTCAAAATCAGCAGAAAATGTGAATTAAAAATTATCGATAACTGTCTTAGTTATCAAGATATCTGGGATTGTAGTTTAAAAAAATCGTTAACATTTTTTCGCCAATTTGCTTCACTAGATATTTTTCCAAAGCTGACAAAATGCCGTCTATCATTAACATGTAGACAGTCAAAATATCTCTTCCCTCAACGAGTGAAACCCTAGTCGTTCTCTGTTCTCTCTCTTACTCTCTTCATTGAATATTTCAATACACGAGCAGCTTTTAAATAATCAAGATATGACGCGTGAGAGAAATGCCTTTGAGCGAATTTCTAGCACATTTTGGTTCTCTTTTACCAGGGTTGCCAAATTGCGCACATCTTCTGGCCGTTTAATTCTAGATCGTCTTTGGTTTAACAAGAATTCGCAGCCTAAAACTGTATATAAATCTTGAATATAGAAATATTTGAAATAATTCTTATTGCTAACCTATTAATGATAGATGGCTGAAATTTAGGCACAAGATGTGATGGTTCCAGCTTTTTTCAGATTTGATCGATGCAAAACTTATAAAGATATCCAAGGATAACATTTTAGAGGACCTTATTTCACATCCTTGGTCCTTGAATACTCAATAGGTAATTGTAACAAAAACTGAAAATCGTTCTCTTTCATCTGATGTGCATATTGGTTCTATTCGCATTGTCACGTTGCCAAATAAAATTATTTTAAAATGAATATCCTTGGAAATTTAAAATTCCTGCAAAAGGACAAACGATCACAAAATAAAAAACTGAGTACTGAGTACGTATCTACTGGTGGTCCATAGTTTCACTTTTATGGAGAGAAGGAAAATCGTATCGTACGGGTGCTATCATTCTCATGCATTCATCTGTTAAAGACGTCTAAAGAGCTCTGTTAAATTGATTGGATTGTGTCTTCGCTATTCTATGGGGATGTGAATTTATCTCTATGCACATGTTAAAAAGTCGTTCATTTGTTCATAAAACAAATTTGTAGGTTTATCGTTTACACATTTGTTGTAGTGCTGGTAAATCATTATGCTCCTCACCTTCAGGTTTATGGTATTTTCGCCACTTCAGATTGGAGCTCAATGCGGAAGCTTACGAAAGCGGTTAAATAGTTAGACCTAGTTAATACCTAATATTTACCTAGTTCATTAACAAATGTATTCGTTTAAATCAGAAGCGCTGTAATTAATAATTTGTTCTATGCTCGTATATGTATCACCCATAAATCTTGCCCCTTAATACTTCGGAGTATAATAAATGTGCGCCGTCCAATTTTTTTCATTGACCACAACCCATTTTCACCACCCATTCCCCTTCTCAAATGACTTTAAATCACCCACTTCAGATTTACGATCCCCCAACCAAGCAAAAACAAAAAAAAACTTGACGCCAGCCATCGGTAGGTCGGGCTGTTGCCTATCTGGTGGCGGCGGCAATTGTATCGTATATAAAATATATAATTCAGTCTTATGATTCGGCGGCCGTAAATTATTTAAGACCTTGTAAATTATGCGGTTATATAAGAAAGTGAAATTCTTATGTTCTGAAAGCACTGGGCTGCTTTTGCCAGTGACAGAAATATCTTCTTCTCCCCAGCCGCAATTAAATTATTGTAAAACTTTTGCCTGAGAGAAGGGAGAAAAAGGTGGCGAATTGTGTTACCATGTTTACTTCCTGATTCAAAATTCTTCTGTCGACGCTATCTTATCGTCGTCCACCAAACACTTGTCACAGTCAGCTGGCGCTGCTGATGTGGGTCGCAATACCTTGTATATTCGCCCGTTTGCCCCCTTCTCTTAACGCGGGGCAGTCTAATAATTTTGCTGTTGAGTTTCTGATATCACAATTGTTTTGTTGATTTCATTCTAAAGTTTCCTAATTTGAACACCTCACAATTCAGCGTCGTACTACTTTCGTATCGCGTTATCAATTCACATATTTCAGTTAACTTTATAGATATTTCAAATCAAATAATGTATATACATTGTTATACTTAGTATTTGTGTATTTATTTTGAGAGGTGGAATGCTATTGTTTTTATTTCTGCGACCAGAATTTGCAAGGTTTTTTTCTAAAGAAGAAAAGAGTTCTCATTACTCAAAAATGGTGCCTAAAAACTCTTGATAGGATCGGAAAGCTCTTTCATTAATAACTTATTAGTGCAATATTTGAAGAGATTAATATCCGAAACGCAGAGACATAATCATGAAATAGGGTAAAGAAAACTGATATCTCGTTTAGTTTGCGCGATATCTTATGCAAAAGTTTGAAAACATTGATACTTGTACAATTATATGCGTCTTCATCTCTTAAACTATATTTAAATTTGAAACAATATATTAACTGGAACTGACATTTCTGTATTGGTTTTACATTTCTTGAGATTAAAACCCTTTGAAAACACTGTGACTTCAGTACACGCTGAAAAATCTGTAGTTTTTTGTTGTTTGGATGCAAATAGATCATGTGATTGGAGCTTGTCGCAAATATAATATACTTGTGCCCAAATGCATTGTGTTTGCTATTCAATATTACTTGTTTGAGTCACAATGATTACTATGTTATAACATATGTGTTTGCGACCCAAATATATTTGTGTTTGTGATATAAATACAGCCGTGTTTGTTGCACCGTTTATGCTCTCTCGAGAGCAAGAGAATAAAAGAGGGGCAACGAGTGTGTATCTACATTTTTGCGTGGAAATTGCAGATGAAGTCAGTGTTTCTTATTTTGACTAATATATTGAGTTTTAATTTCATGTATTCAGTCGTCAATGGCTCATCGGACAGAGGATATTAAAAGCGCTTGATCAGTGAAAAAAGTATAACCAAACGCTCGGACGGTTAAATGGTTTGCGATGTTGCTTTGGTTTTTGTGTATGTGTTTCGCATATATTTATATGTGCTACCAAAGTGAGAAACGATTTTGAGGAAAGAATCTGGAAAGGGCAACAACGTGAATCCCTTTTTCTGCCCGAGCTTCTTCTGAAAAAATCGGAATGGCGGGCCATTTGTGAAATATAATAAAAAAAACACAAGTAATGAATACACGCTTGTCTTGCGTGAACTATAGTTGAATAAAAAGTATTTTGTTTCTCTACCAACGCATAGTAATAACCAACGCGTAGTTGAAACCTTCTGAAAGCAAAAACGTGAGAGACAACAAAGAAAGGAGAAGCAAAAGAGCAGCAGATTCTCATTTCACAAAAAAAGTAATGCATTCAGCAAGTAAATGTAAAAAGGGTAATTTTAAATAATTTAATTTGTGTATTAATTATTTATTTTTATTATAATAAATAAAGAAAGAAAGAATAATTCGTTTCTAAATATTATAATGTTTGGGAGAAAATACGCATATTTTTCCACGTAAGTATATGGATGTTTGGGATGAAGCACGCATATAATTCCACGTAAAAGCATACATATTTATCAGTAAACTTGCTAATGTTTGCATTTAAATACACCTGAGTTTGGGACTTGCAAACATATAAATGTTTGAAGTATGTTCCAAACATATACATGGTTCCTGCAGAATATGTTTGGGAGAATATGTGACAGAGCCGTTTTTTTTTCAGCGTGTAAGAGTAAACATGATTTACATTTTCTTATAAGCGTTCCACATGTCATATATTTTTATGGCGCATTAAGTGATGGTATTTTCTTAGGACTATGTCAGTAGATGATGACAATTTGTATAAGACATCTTCTTGACATGTCACTAGTTTTGACTCAGGTGCCATTAATTGTGAGGTGACTGAAAATCTATATATGACGGTCTATTGATTTGTCACCACTGCGTCGTGACTGTCTCTTACTAATGCCAATACTGAATGCAATCGAAATCGTTTGACAACTGCGGGTCTTGTGTGTGGATTTTCAAGTTTTTCAAAGACATCAAACCGAAAAAATTATATTTATTTGTATTCAAAAATTAAATCATCACTTATTCAAATTAAATCATCACTTATATTTATTTGTAGTTATGAAATAAGTATATTCCATGCATATTCAGAATTTATTCGAGTATATTTGAAATTTGTTAAAATAATATTCACATCTTCACATTATGTACATATGTTATATTATAAAAATATCGGCCCCCAGCAACATATTGCAGAAACCACGTAGATGTTTGCAAGCATTGTTTTCGTGACTTGAAGATCTGCAGCTTTGTGTTCTTTATTGTCTGTCACATTTCTGTTTTCAGAAGTTTTCAACAAACAAATCCACATTTGGGACACAAATAAATGTATTACAACCTCTTAATCATTGTGTCCTAAACATGCTATATTGAATAGAAAACAGAATGTGTTTGGACACAAGTATACTATATTTGCGACAAGCTACAAACACGTTATGTTTGCATCAAAATAACAAAAAAAGACAAATTTTTCAGTGTAAAGTATGTACATATGTATGTATATTAGCGTGGGCGTTAGTTGTATTTTTATTATTATTTTTTTACAGTTTATACATTTATCTACCAGGGAAAAATAAGAACAAGTCCCTATCTGCTGCTATTGGAAGTGTTTTTGAGAAAACACTTGGTTTCTGCATAGAATAATAATAATAATAATTTCGGTTTTTATGGGCGGTGGCCGATGGGCGTGGTCAATGTTAATGAAATGCTATTTTTTGATAAGGTGGCGTATAAATATATTCTTCACACAATTTTCATGAAATTTGTTGCAATAGTTAAATTTTAACAGCCAATAATAATTTAAATTTTCTTGATACTTTGGAATTTTCTTAATACTATTATATTAGGGACCCGTGCCAAATTTTATTACCCTAGGACGACTCCTATTTTTGTCCCATCGATGTACTGGGACAAAGCACTGTGCGTGGTGACCGTTGTTGAAAGAGATAAAGGGTGGTCTGAGCAGGGATCAAACCCACGTTCTCATGTACAGGAGTCACTTACACTAACCATTGCATTACCATTCATCACAGGGATTGGATAACACTGAAGTAATGTGTATGACGCATAAATTTCCTAAACGAATTGTTCGGTTTCTCTTGGGACTACGAAGAGCGCACAACCGGCCTACCTAGTGATTTGACTTATCCTGCTCAAATTAACCTAACATACGTTTAAAGATATCATGCACTCACACAACTAATTGTTGAAAAAGAGGTTGCATCAACCGAAAATCCGGCTGTTGCAACCGAATTGCGTTTGTTACATCTGAATTAAGGTTGTCACAACTGAATTCGATCGCCGCAACCGCAATGTGGTCCTCAAACTTGCTTTATATTTAATTCTGTTGGGACACCGGATATTCCGATTACTTTAAAAGATTTACTTTAATTTTTACATTTCCGAATATTTCGTTTCTAATAATTAAACCGATTGCTCAAGAGTAGTTCCGAATTCGGTTGATAAAGAGTAATTCTAGTACTGTTTTGCTTTTAAATGTAAAATTTTTAATATCTACCTTGTGATTCGTATCATGTGCAAAGTGAAACATGTTCAATTACGGTCATGACTCACTATCAGATTTAGTCATTGGATCTGTCAAGACGATTGCTTTCCACATATACAGATTTTTACAGATACAACGCAAATCGTTGGATTTGCTAGGACAGTGTGTCAACGCCTTTAGCACTGCGATTTGGATTTGTGATTTGGAAAAACTTAGTACACCCGAACAACGTTTACAAATTATTGCATTTTATTATGAAAATTCGTGGTATGTGAGAAACGTTTTCATGCACTTCGACCATTTTATTATTGGACCAACGAAGCTCATTTCTGGTTGAATGGGTATGGAATAAGTAAAATTTTCATTTTTGGGCGTATATTCAACCAAAACCAATACAAGAGTACATTAACAAAATGCACTATTTAGTGCGGTTTGTGGGTCGGCGGAATCTTGGGCCTGCATTTCTTTAAAAATGGCTATAACAATAGGTTCAATATTGTCCGATGACTTCGTAATTTTATTTTTTTTTTGCCCAAAATACACGAGCTGTGTCTAGTCGACTTGTGGTTTCAACAAGATGGTGCTTCATGCTACACAGCACTTGAAACAATGCATCAGTTGAGAGATGCGTTCGGTGCGCAAATTACCTCACGTTCAAAATGGTTCAAAATGAGTTGGCCATCTAGATCGATCAATTCGACGCCATATGGGCAACTTTTTGTAGGGTTACGTGACGTTCCTCAACTATGTCGATAAACCAGCGTCAATTGCAGCCTTGGGAAACAACTTTACTCGTGTTATTAGGGAAATACCATACGCTATGCTCGAAAAATTAGTTCAAATTTAGGCATCTGGCGTGGATCACTTATAGCGTAGTCTTGGTCAATTTTTAGATGAAATAGTCCTACAAAAGTAAAGGACAAGTATTGATTTATCGCTTGAAATAAAATTTTTTTAAATTTGTTGTAATTTTCCTGTATTTTTTTTCGAAAACTGAAAGCAGAACTCTTAACAAATCACCCATTACAAATGTACCAATTAATAAAAAATAAGAAAACATTTGTAGTTTAAAGAACTAGTTGTTGCCACAACTGAATTTTTTTGGTTGCTACAACCTCGCAAAATGTTTGATTGGGTTGAGGCAACCGAAATTACGGTTGTGTCAAACTCTTAACTCGGGTGTGGCAACCTTTCAATTCGGTAAAAACAAAACTCAACCAACTACAACATTCTGTGTGAAATGCGCAACAGGTAATATAAAAGAAAAATAACATAGGGGATTTAAAAATGACAACAACAATAGTACCAGAGGTGAACCACTCGATTGATTCAATTTTACTACCTCTGCTATCGATGCACTCAACGTAGCCGCCACTCGATGTTGATACCTGTTTTGTTTGACCAATTACCACAGTCAAACAAATCAGGCAGAAACAAAACGCATTATTCCGTTTAAACCTAAAAACGATTTGAAATTTTCCATCAATTTGTTATCTATCAGGTTGCTGTGACTCTTATCTTCTTTATTGCGCTGTGGCCTCTTCTCGTGTGATTCGGGAGTCGCATGATTTTATTTGGTTTGAATTGAATTCAGTTGAAATTTCTAGTTTAAAATTTCAGTTATTTGCGGCATTTTAGATGCTTTTGTTGTTAATCTGTTGTTGTTGGGGTATTTAAGAAAAATTAATAATTCATGTTTTTCTTTGTTTTTTTTTTTTTTGTTTCATTAAAATGTTAATTTATTTAGAGTTTGTAGTCGATTAGTGTCAAACTATTTTCTGAAAAAAAAAAACAGTTTCTTAATTCTTAATCGCATATTGTCGCACGACAGTTGGAAGAAAAACTTGATTTGAATTTTGTCTTATCTAATAAACCACCACTGATTGCATTAGATATTTTATTTGGTATTCGATGTCACAAAATTTGAAACAAAAAAAATATAATTTCGTTTTAATTATAATTTATAATGTGGCAGCAATATTAAATCATAACAAAAATTTGAGAGGGGGAGATTTAAATACCAATTATTTTGTGGACAAAGACAGGAATACAGTGGACGATAAATACAAAAGATGCTACAAATTTAGCCATAAATTACAGACTTGTCTGATGCTAATAAGAAAATGGAATTTTTTCAGTTGAAATGTTAACAGACTTAAGTTTAATATACATATCAAACACAAGAGCTTACATTTGGGCGCTTTGTTTTAGACATCATAATTATTTGTTAAAATATTAACGAGGCCGAAATTTCTGGCACATATCAAAAATACTTGAGTTCGTTCTATACTATCAAACTGAAATTCAAAACAATAATTTGTTTCAAATTTTAAATTTTAAACATATAAAAACTGTATTTGGCATTTAAAATACTGCAATTGAAATTTAATAAAATTTGAAAAAATAGATTAGAATTTAAAAATCATTAATTAAATTTGAAAAAACCTTTTAAAATTTAAAATATGTATATCAATTGAAATTTAAGGACCATCAATTGAAGTTCAAAAGACATTGCTTAAAATGTTACACCCTTTAATAAAAATGCAAGATCAAAAACACATCAATTGATGTTTAGACAACCTAATATTAAAAAGGGGTTCATAACTTTTGAAATTTTAATTAGAAAAATTTAGGTGTCAATAATGTTAACGCATCAATGAAGCATCTGCATCGCAGCAATGAAACATATTCATCGTAGTAATGAAATGTAATCGTCGATACCTTTTCAGATAATGAAATAAGTTTCGTTGCTGTGATGAATCTGAGGATATGCGCTGGTAGTAATCGTTTAACCCACGGCTAAATTCGCTCATGTGACGAAGC
Source organism: Phaonia tiefii (assembly GCA_963931995.1). Classification (NCBI taxonomy): domain Eukaryota; kingdom Metazoa; phylum Arthropoda; class Insecta; order Diptera; family Muscidae; genus Phaonia; species Phaonia tiefii. The sequence continues at coordinate 121,404,801 of OZ008370.1, read as the reverse complement.
TATTCCTCCCAGTGTATGACTTCAAATACTATACAAATCACAAGCGCTATTTCGCTAAATTTTAGGGACCGGTTAAAAGGTCGATTGATTCGCCAACAGCTTGAATGTGGTATCATCCTGCTGCAATTAAATATATATAAACGAAAAGCTAATTGACTTGGGTTCCTCTTGGTCGACATTTTCTACACGCAAAGAAAAAACTCGTTCCTCCCAAACGAAATCTCAGATAACCGAAGTTCGTTTGGGGACTGTAGTTGGGAGAAACGAACTTCTGTTAAGCCATACATGTAATTTCGTTTGGGAGAACCGCAAAATGTTTGCAGCAAACGAGTTATAAAAAATATAGGCTGAAAAAACGATTGCAAGAAACGAAAAACTGTTCCGATACGTGTTGTTTCGGTTACAGCAACCGAGTTGTAGTTGCTCCAATATAAAAAACCTTCGCGAGAACTGACCCCCTTTTGCACTACACGTCTGATGAAAAATTAGAGCTGGAAAAACGTTTGCGAGAAAAGAAAAACGGTTCCACCAACTATTCTTTGGGTTACAGCAACCGGGTTGTAGTTACTCTAAACTAAGAAAAAGTTGATTTTGGTTTTAACCATAAAAAATGTTGGCATTTTTGTCTATTTTTCTACTGCCTACTTACACGCCTGTCTGACCTTGCATTTAAATAACAACAAAAAGCGCAGCAAACTACAACGCGTCAATTGTCCATCCAAAATAAATTGACAAGGTAAAAGCATTAGAGTGTGTTATCACTTTTATGTGTATGCCAAACGAGTGGATAAGACTGTGTATACAGTCGGCAGAATGAGAGATCTGCTATCGCAAACGTTTTTAACGTTTGCGGCAAATATAATTTTGTACGCGTTTGATGCAAACGAGAACTCGTTTGCAACAACATGATACACATTTTCGATATACGAGTTTATTTGGAAGAACTAACTACATGAACGGTTGCGATTAATAAATTAATATACATCAATCAAAGTATTGTTGCGGCAACCGAGCAATAAACGTTTTTTTTTCTTTGCGTGTATGTTTGTTGCCAAGTGGCAGTACATTCAAAACAAACATTTGTGTAGAAAAGCTTAAAACAGTTTTATATTTTCCTTCGATTGTGGACCCCAAATGAACTTTCTTTCCACTGGAACACGAACGAAAGCTTTCGTTAAATATTGAGGAAAAGGCTTGCGTTCTACACTATTGCCAGTTGATATTCTACAAGTATTAATATGATTTCAATATAAAAATTTAAAAAGTTATATTTGAAATTTAATAAAATCCACTTGAAATTTAAAAATTCCTCTTAAAATTATAATGGTCAAATCAACTTTCTTTCAACTACAACACGAACGAAAGCTTTCGTTCGAGATTTCTGTTAGAATAGGCTGTAAAATTCCATTTGAATATATAAATTGGAATTTGTGTCTACATTATTTCCAATTAAAATTCAAAAAATATCAATTTACTTTGAAAATAAATCTACTCTATAATCTATTTCCACTTGAAAATCAAAAACTAGAACAGAAATGTCAGTGGGGAAAACAGACTTATTGATACCCTTATCCTGAATCATCCGATTTGGGTCCGATTTTCATTTAAAAGTGTTGATCCACAATTTAGAAAGACCTAAGAGAGAAAATCTTTTTCAAAAGGAATGTATGAGGACAAACTTTCAGCATCCTAAACTCGGCCCTATTCAATAGGGGACCAAAATTATTTGCAAATTTAATAAGGCTCCGACCGTATTTTTTTTTTGGCGATCTATCGTGTCTGCCAGCAAATTATCCAACATTTGTATGACAAAAAGGGGGCGACAAAGTCGTACATTTTCAATTACAGACTGAAGTTTGAAAACATATTGTCCTGTAACGATTTTTTACGGAAACGACTGGCTACACGTCTGCACATTTGTATGGGAGGTATAAAAATGGGGGAGAGGCACAACCACCGATTTTTAATGGTGTTTGAAGTTATCTAGCCTTACATTGCATTACATTACGATCGTGTGCGTTATACGGTAGTTATTGTATGGACCAACCAGTCATACGCCGAGCCCTTCCGTGAGAGATACCACTATGGGCGTGGCAAAATTATCCTTCCTCAGTAGGTGATTCGCGTTTGACGATAGTGTTTTATGAGAGTTATTGTGTCAACCATCTGGCCGAACACCTAACTTTGCTATAACAGGTACCATAAAAGGGCGTGGCAACTCCGTCAATTTTCGGTGCTAAATAACTCATTGTGGAATATTTTCCAAAACCTGAGTTGCAGTTAACCGCATATATCGGTTTGCACCAAATTTGTAGATATGTACAGTGGGAAATCCAAACTAAGATTTCGCAAAAAATAATCACTGCCAAAATTCCATAGTAATCGGTAAAGATCTACAGCAGTTACATATTCTCCGGATTTAGCCCCCAGTGACTATTTCCTATTTCCAAAGCTAACGAAATGGCTCGGTGGAAAGAGATTTAGCTCCAACGATGAAATTATTGATCAATCAAATGCCTATTTTATGGACCTCGAAATATCCTATTTTTTGGAAGGAATATAAATATTGGAGAAATGTTGGACGAAGTGTATTGCGCTAAAAGGAGATTATGTTGAAAAATATATTTTTTGTTGCAACAACAACTGTGTTTCATTCAAAAAGTCACGGACTTATTGATCCGCCCTCGTATTGGGATGAATCCAGTTGAAATGTGAACTACATCGTTCGAAATTCACGGAACATTAATTGAAAGTTGAAAGACATTAATTGATGTACAAAAACCATCAATTGAACAAGATATTAATTGAACATGATCAATTGAAATTCAAAAGACATCAATTGTTATCATTTGTTAATGAACTAAAGTTAAAAAAAAAACAGAATTGAAAACAAACATCAGTCGAAATTGATAAAGCTTCATTTGAAAGTCAAAACCCATCAATTAAAATTTGAAAGCCAAGAATTTAAATTTAAAAGACAGCAAGTGAAATTTAAACGTCATCAACTGAAGTTTCAAAAAACATCAATTGCACTCCATAATACATTAATTGAAAGGCACCAATTAAAATTAAGTGAAATTTAAAAAGAACTTTAAATTTACAATACAAATTTCAAAGACATCAATCGATAAATTATTTAATTTCATCAATAAAAATTAAAAAGCAATGAATTGAAAAGAAAGAAAAATATGACCGGAATTTGATAAAATTTCCTTTGAAATGTAAACCCCACCCCATCAATTAAAATTTAAAATAAGTCACCTGAAGTCACGTAGTCACCTACGTCAATTGAAATTTGAAAGCCTTCAATTGAACTTCAAAAAACATCAATATAACTTCAAGTCATTATTTCAAATACAACAATTGAAATTCAAATGCCATCAATTGAATTGGCCATTGGTGGTGATTTGGGACCGGTGCAAAATTGTAGGCTACAATAAGTGAGTGTCAAAGTAGAAAGCGCACAGCTCACTGGTTGTTAGAAGCCAGTCCTTTCATGGAATATAATTGGGAAACCATGTTTATATCAATTAGAGTTTAAAAGACATCAATTGTAATTTAAAAGTCACCAATTTAACTTCAAGAAACATCAATTGTACTTCAATAGTCATTAATAAAATGTCAAAGACAACAATTGAAATATAAACGACATCAATTGAAATTCAAAGGATATGAGTTGAAATTTGGAAGACATCAATCAACATTCGAATGACAAAAATTGATATCAATTCACATTAGAAAGATAAAAATTGAAATTTAAAAAACATTGTTTGAAATTAGGAATGCAGAAAATCATTGTTAAAATTCGAATTTCAAGATTCGAAATTCAGAACAGTTAAAATAAAATTTGAAATATATTTAAATAAATGAAATATAATAAATAAATTCAAAACTAATCAATTAAAATTATTAGGTCATCAATTAAAATTCAAAACTCATCGACTGAAATTCAAAAGTCATCGATTGAAATAATATCGGTCAAGACAATATCGGTCATAAAATTAAAATTCATATAAACGCAATTGACACTAGTCCGGTCATCAAAAAGCTATACCATGAAAAATACAACTCTGTGATATAGATCATAACTCACCTCAAAGCACTGCAACAATGCGAGTACGCATGAGGAAAAGAAGAACATGATGGAAAAAAACTATCTGTTCTTGTGTTGGAATTATATAGATCTTTCAGTGGGTGACGATACTTAGGGACCTTCGATCGATACTAATTCGCATATGTAAATTGCATGATTGAGTTTGTATGTATACGATTGATGATCTACCGATGGTATCAATTCAGGCACAGGTGTTAGGCACCTAATGATGAACTTGTGACGGAGTTCGAAACTATTCATGCCAGTGAGTGTGTGTTGAACTGAATTGTCTATTATTTCCAACAAAAACCAATCATTTTTCAATTAGAAAAATGTTCCTGACCTTGTAAGCTTGTAGTATGAATGTCTCAGACATTAACTAAAAAGACATTAATTGAAATTTGAAAAACTGCAATTCAAAGTCAAATTGCATCAATTACAATTTCAAAGATATGAATGAAATTTCAAATGGCTTCAAATTTCATTAATTAAAATTAGAAAGTCATGATGTGAAAAGTAAAAAGCTGGTTGAAATTTATAAAACGTTATTTGAAATTCAAACCTCTCCAATTAACATTTAAAAGACTTCCACTGAAATTTAAGACATAATTTAAAACATAGATTCATCAATTAAAATCAAAAAAAAAATAGTCGTTTAAAAATTCCGGAATCATCAATTGAAATGTAAAACTCATCAATTTAAATTCAAAGTCCATAAACTGAAATTCCCATAAATTACAATACGAAACGCATTAATTGAAATACAAAAACCAGTAATTGCAATTTAGGTCATCAATTAAAATTACAAACAAATGAATTGAAGTTTAAAAAATATCATTTGAAATTTAAAGAATCTATTTTGAAATACAAAACTTATCATTTGAAATTCCAAATACATTCTTGAAAATTCCAAATTCCTCAATTGAAATTCCAAACTCAACAGTTGAAATACAAAGTGCAGACATTGAAATTAAAACCCCATCGAATTAACGCATTAATTGAAATTCAAAACCCCATCGAATAAAATGCAAAGCTCATCAATTGAAATTTAAAGCTCATCAATTGAAATTCAAAATTCATCGATTGAAATTCAAAGCTCATGAATTCAAAACATTATTGGAAGAAACTTTAACGAAATAAAACAAACTTTTGACATTTTTTTTAGAATGCAGTGTACATTTTGAAAAATATCTTTCTTCTTCTTTCCGGTTCTTTTCGGGTCAAATACGTGGGAAGCTTAACGGCTGTTTCTCATCAAATCTTAGCCCATGCAACAAAAAGGAAAAAAAAATCTTCATACCACCTTTATCGCCACACGCGTAAAACCTTCTCAGAATTATTTTTGTTTGTTTTGGGAAATAACCTTTTTCTCTTCATATTTGCCCCCAGTAAGTCAATCCAACTTCTTGTTTTCTTTTATGGAATTCTTCGAAAGAATTGCAACCGTTGGCGTTTAAATTTTTAATGGGCTTTTTCCTTGAGATATGGTGGGGCCAGCCAAAACCAACCAAAAAGAGCCAAACCTCAGCAATGAAGTGTCGCAAATTGTCAGCAGCTCATAAATAAGAAGAAAAGGGAGGAGGTACAATATATCTATCTACCTCTGTGTAAACTCGATTCGAATCGAATCCGCCGACTCGAAATTCCTATGTCTCAAATGTTAAATAAATGTAAACGTATGCACAAGCAAATGAAACGTGATTTCCATTTTTGATATAAATAGTTGGCCTGAAGAAGCTCCATTAAAATCTCATTTAAATGTTAACCAAGTAACGAGGAGTCATAAACCAAATAACGTCTGAACTTTCAATGGAAAACAAGTATATCAAATCAAAGAAAAAAAACAACACCAATTTAGATTAAAATCGATATGATTGTTATAGTTTTTGGTTGTCTTTTTTCGGGTTTAAAAAATAAACCTTTTTGGCCTGGGATAAACGTTGAAATTGTTGGCATTCGTATGGAATATTTAACAGACATCAGTTGAAATTTGATAGTTTTAATGGGAATTTGATTGAATTCTTTAAAATTGAATGTCGTAAATTTGTTACTTTAGGAAAATTTTATCGCAAGTACAAACGCTATATTCAACAAGTATTTGAATTCAAACCTTAACAAGTGTAATCTTTTATTGATTCCGCCCATTATTTACCAATGGTCTTCCAACTAGGACGTGACTAGGCCTTTAACCAATAGTTTAAAAATGAGTTGAAGTTGATTTCTGAGAGAGTTAATAGGTTGGACGAAGATTACCAATATATTTCCTTACAAACATTAACAAACTTCACAAATTGAATAAATTTAAATATTTTTTAACATTTTAAACAATCGTCTACTATGGTTGCCACTTAAGTTTTAAGATATGATAATATCGGTGTAAATACGTCAAATCTAACAACAGCATCGTCATGTGACTTATCGCACAATTGAGGCAGGGTTCATGGGAATTAGTTCAACTTGCAGTCATTTAATCCACTGAACTGTTGCAAAATTCGGTAGCCGTGCATCAAACGACGTTTGTCGATGAGAGCGTAACAGCTGTTCAATCATGTCATTAAGAATAGGAGCCCGAATCAAAACAGCAGTCGACTCCACGACAGTTACGAAACAAATTCAGCAAAGACTGTTTCTTCGAAAACCCGAACATGTTGTCAACGAGCCATTACACTGAAAAAATTTTCTTCGTAATATTTATAAATCATTCTACATTAAAATGCCATAAAGAGGTTTCAAAAACTATTCTTCATTAATCGAATGGCAAATATCGGTATTTTGTGTTTGAGTGCCAGTAGACTTTCGCAAGCAACTGCATAATAAATAATTCTAATTACATTCAGATATTTCGTTCCATGTTCAAGGCGGTATGAAAGATCCGTAAAAGTCCTCGTAGTTACTTTAACATCAATACATGTGCGTGAAGATAACTTCGTATTTAAAATAGCAAGGACACAAACCAATTTACTTAGCAGAGCTCTGTTACAGTACTAACAGAGCTCGGTTACGCTCTTTATTTTAAAGATAAATCGACAATTTACTGATTTTTTCAATTAAATAATCGATCCAGAAATTTAAAATACAGCAATTAATAAAAACACACTTCAAGATACATATATTTGCTGCACAAACTAATATATATGCAACCAACTCCCAAATATTGGTATTTGAATATGTCACATATAGTGGGACTATTAAAGCAACCACGAACCAAACATATGCCAGTCGATAATCCTTAAGGAGTGTCTTCGAAATATAAAATCTAGAATTTCCCAAGGACCTTCAGAAATTCAGAATTTGAAATTTTCTGTGTGAGGCCCCTGTGCAAGATTTTGGCCCACTGTGGACAAACGAAGAATTCTACAAGAACCAAATATGTGCAGTTGGGTAGTGCTTGACACATCTTTTCACAATATGGCAACCGCATATTTCAGAAGATCTTCAGAACCGAAAATGTTTCATTTTGAATTTCACATACGAAAACAGTTTTTCGCCCACTGTGCCCAAACGAAGAATTCGTCTTTTTCTGAAATATGTGGTTGGCATATTCTTAAAGGATGTGTCAAGCACTACCCAACTATACATATTTCGTTCTTGGAGAATTGTTCGTTTGACCACAGTGGGCCAAAATCTTGCACAGGGACCTCACGCAGAAAATTTCAAATTCTGTATTTCTGAAGGTCCTTGGGAAATTCTAGATTTTAAATTTCGAAGACACTCCTTAAGGACTAGAATTCTTCGTTTGGGCACAGTGGGCGAAAAACTGTTTTCGTATATGAAATGCAAAATAAACAATTTTCAGTTCTGAAGGTCTTCCGAAATATGTGGTTGGCATATTGTGAAAGGATGTGTCAAGCACTACCCAACTGCACATATTTGGTTCTTGGAGAATTCTATAATAGTCGCAGTATATATGACATATTTTAATACCAATATTTGGGATTTAGTTGCATATATATTAGTTTGCGCAGCAAATATATTTAGCTTGGAGTGTGCTTTTATTAATTACTGTATATTAAATTTCTGCATCGATAACACTGTGATAGTTTTGGATCCGAAAAAAAATGAACTTCGATGAATCGTTTTCGAACTATTAGGGGGGAGGCCCCTGAGTGCGAAAGTACATTTGGAAGTGTCAGATTGGCACCAGTTTTTGAGAAATCGGTATATATGGATATAGGTAAGTCTGCGCTATTTAAACAAATTTTACCGGCCATAGGGCTATTTTTTTGGCCTAAAAGGGCTTAAAAAGCTTATTAAAATATAAAAAACAAATTTTTGCGCTCGGTCCAACTTCTTGAGATATGGGCCTTTAAAGCTTGAGTATATAATTGGCCATATCTCACATATTTATGGTCCGATCTGGTTCCGGTGAATATCATTAAAAAGACCATTAAAAACTCTTTAAATCTGCATATAAATATATTACATTTTATTAACCCATTGGGGACAAATTTAAAAAATACTATTTTTTAACCTCACTTTTTTGCTAAAAATCTGATTTTCTCAAAAAACAGCCCTAGTAAACCTATTTTCTACCTAGACTCAGGTTGTAGGCAACACTTCAGGCTTTGTTTTAAGGTATAATACTTCGCATTAACCCTTCTAAGACCGGAGATATTGGAGTTGGATGATAAAGATTAGCATTATATTTATGTAACGGTTATTTTTAAAAATTTTTCATTTCTTTGAATTAATTAACTTAAAAAAAAAAACGAAAAAAATATGTAAACGTCCAATATTTTGATTTTGAAGCTTAACTTGAGGCCTATGCTAGGAAAATAAATAAAATTTTGGAAAAAAGTAAAAAAACTTTAATTTTTTCTTGTATTTCAAACTTTGAACATAAATCCCAAATCCCAAACTGACTTGTATTTAAATGCAAACAGTACCATGTTTACTGACAAACATGTATGCTTTTAAGTGGAAACATATGCGTACTTTATCCCAAACATCGATATACTTACGTGGAAGCATTCGCGTGTTTCCCCCAAAACTATATATTAGAGTGGCATTTTTTTGTATGAAAATTTTTTTTTCTTTCTACTCAAGGATTGCCGGGCCGCATATTATGCCACTTGATGAAAAAATGTTATGCTATAAATTTGGGGAAAATTGGACAATGTTAACACGTCGCGCCCGAAGGTCAAAGTTCAAAAATTTTGAAATTATGTTTTTCTAAGTGACAGATTGTTGCAATATACTTATTTTTCGGCAGATTTTTGCGAAACTTGGTGGGTTTGCAACACAGAAGTTACTTTGTATCTGGTAAAAATTTAGGCAACATGGGGCAACGTTAACACGTAGCGCCTTCAGGTCAAAGTTGAAACATTTTTAATTTATCTATTTCCAATAGACAACTTGCAGAAACATACTAATTTTTATTCGGATTTTTATGAAACTCGGTACAAATGTAACAGTGAAGTTCCTCTTAATCTGGTAAAAATTAGGACAAAATTGGGCGACGTTAACACTTACCTCCTCAAGGTCAAAGTTCAAAAATTGATAAATTATGTATTTCCAAGTCAGCTTCGAGCAACATACTCATTTTTTACCAGATTTTTACCTCAAACTTCGTAGAATTGTAACTATCAACTTGTTGTTTATCTGGTAAAAATAAAAAAAAAATAAAAAAAAAAAAAATAAAAAAAACAAAAAAAAAAAAAAACTTTGACCTAAAGGCGCTACGTGTTAACGTTGCCCCATGTTGCCTAAATTTTTACCAGATACAAAGTAACTTCTGTGTTGCAAACCCACCAAGTTTCGCAAAAATCTGCCGAAAAATAAGTATATTGCAACAATCTGTCACTTAGAAAAACATAATTTCAAAATTTTTGAACTTTGACCTTCGGGCGCGACGTGTTAACATTGTCCAATTTTCCCCAAATTTATAGCATAACATTTTTTCATCAAGTGGCATAATATGCGGCCCGGCAATCCTTGAATTTCAAAAGTAAGGGAAAAAATGCCACTCTACTATATATACTTACGTGGAAACATATCCGAATTTCCTCCCAAATATATCCCAATATATACGTATTATTTATTATAATTAATTTTAACAATATAAATCCAAATATATAAATAATTAATGCAAAAAATTAATAGATTTAAAACGGCCCTTTTTACATTTATTTGCATTGAATGCATTATTTGTTTTTCATGAAATGAGAATCTGCTGCTCTTTTGCCTTTCCTTTCTTTGTTGTCTCTCACGTTATTGTTTTCAGAAGGTTTCAGCTATACGTTGGTTATCACTATGCAAACAAGATATTTATATACAAACCAAGTTCATGTAAGCCAAGCGTGGATTAATTACTTGTGTTTTTTTTTATTACACTTATTTCACAATTGGTCCGCCGTTCCAATTTTCTCTGTAAATGCTCGGACAGACAAAGGGCTTCACGTTGTTGCCCTTTCCAATTTCGTAATCGTCTCTCACTTTGGTAAAACTCATACATATATTCGAAACACATACACAAAATCCAAAGTAACATCACAGACCATTAAACCGTCCGAGCCTTCGTTTGCTATTTTTTCATTGATCAAGCGCTTTTGATATCCTCTGTCCGATGAACCATCGAACACTGAATGCATGAAGGTAAAACGCAATACATCAGGCAAAATAAGAAACACATCATCTGCAATTTACACGCTCATTCAGGAATATTTATGAATCACTGTCTGACACAATAAAGCAAAAATACAGATACACACTTCCAAGATAGACTCTCTCGATGTCCTTTTTTTATTCTCTTATAGACAGTGCAACAAACACAGCTGTATTTGTATCACAAACATAAATATATGTGGGTCGCAAACACATATATTATAACATATTAATCATTGTGTCTCAAACATGTACTATTGAATAGCAAACACAATGTGTTTGGACACAGGTATATTATATTTGCGACAAGCTCCAAACACACTTTGTATTTGCATCCAAACAACAACAAAAATTCAGATTTTCCAGCGTTGAGACGTCCTGGATCGCACTAATGGTATGGTTAAGGGACGTTCAAGCCATATGATTCTTCATCCCGATATTCCAGGATGTGGCTGAGGAAACGATGTACATTGGTCCCTGGCGAACCAATAAGGACTATGCAGAAAAGTCCTAAGATCATTCAGCTTAACTTTCTGAATGTCCGTTAGTTCCAACATAAAGTAAGTTTCCAGATATTTTCTTATACTCGGCCAGAAGCATATGGGATTTTCGATGCTCTCGTCCTCCTCTTCATCCCTACAGCTTCTCCAGTAATCATGGACAGAGATTCCAAGTCTAGATGTATGTCTGTCTATTAAACAGAGTTCAATGATCGCAACTACTAGCATACAGATATCTTGTCTAGGAACGGATATCAGGTTTAGCGCAGAATTTAGGTCATAACTGGTCATAGTTGCCTGGTGATATTTTCCCCTATGAAGTATTACCCCATAAGCTGCATAACAGAAGGGCTTGAACCCTCGTTGGTCAAATCCTTAGTAGACTAATTATGGCCTTGATCCAGAAGTGGTGATAAAATCCCACCTTGTGGCGTTTCACGGCATACTATACCTCTTATGGTTATATTAGTTGACTTTAGCTGTTTTACCTGTTCCTTAGCATATAACTGATTCAGTCTATTACTGCTACGGAGACTTCCAACTGGTTCTCGTAGCACTTGTGCTAGGTCTAGAACTGGTTCTTTAGAATAGACTCCAAATGTCATATAGTTTGTAACCATCCGTGAAGAAGTGTAAATGCCTTCTATACACCCACAGAAAAATTCGGTTGAGGCAGCCGAAATAGCCGTAATGGAACTTAGTGGTTGTCACAACCACACTAGAGGTTATCACAGTGGAATCGCAAGTTGTGTCAACTGAATTAGAGGTCGTCACAATCTGAATTAGAGGTTGCCAGCCGAATTTGTGGTTGTAGCAACCGCATTAGAGATTGCCACAGCCGAATTTGAGGTTGTCACAACCAAACTACAGGTTATCACACCCGACTTAGAGGGTGTCACAACCGAATTAGAGGTTATCCCGACCGAGTTAGAAGTTGTCACAACCGAATTCGGATAGTGTCCCAACTGAATTTTGAAATGTTTGTCTATTGATTTAGATATGATTTATTTTCATGTATTCTCATAAATAACTATAAAGAGAGGAAATCATTTATATGGGGTATCAAACTCATTTTGCATCCACTTCCAACCGTTTTTGAAGACCCGGCCATCGCGGTCAACGCACCTATTCTGACGTGTTCAGGTCCTAATCTTGTCTATAAAACGACGATGACAGCACATCTCAAACGACCGACCTTGAAAATCTGAACTGTTGACATTTGCTTGTACTGCACGCTAAGAAATCTGAAAATCTTCTGCAAAATATGACGTTATAATGCAGAAACAAAATTACAATAATTATACATACCTTTCCTAATAACCACAAATAATCTTGATATCACCGCGACGCCACTCGTCTTTAATTTTTTTTAGATTTTATAATACATTTGCTTTACGAATTTTAAACGTTAGGATTGAAATATATAGAATTAACCGAATTGAAAATTAATTCCATTATCCCAACAGAATTCATGAGAAGTTCGGTTGCAGCAACTGAATTGACGCCCAATTCGTTCGCTGCAACCGCCTTAAGGCCAAATTTGGTTATTGTAACCGAATAGATACCAAGCTCTTGATGCCAAATTCGGTTGATGCACTTGCAGCACATTCGGTTGCTGCCAAATGCCAATTTCGGTTGTGAATCTGAATTAATTTCAAGTTCGGTTGTTGCAACCGAAATTATAGAAAATTTAGTTGACGTATTAACAGCCAAAGTCACGATGTTGAACGTTAGATAACGTTCGCTTTCTTTCTATGCGACAAACAGCTGATTTGGGAGCCACTAACAAGCGAAGGAAAACATATACAATTCAGTACAAAATCGGACCCCACTTACAACCTCTCCTACAAAATCCAAGCGAACGAAGCCACTCACTTTCGTTTCAAAACGCGAGTCACTATCTTTCGACTTGTCGTTCGCATGGTTTTACGTGTGTTTGTGTGGTTGATGTTCAAAGCAATAACATAAAATTGACGTTCGCCATTTAATTTCGGAGCGAGAGAGAAGAGTACGAGGAACGAGTATCTGCAGATGCCGCAAAGTTGGCGGTTTTGTGCTGAAATGGAAATATATTTTAATAACAAATTTATTATAATGACATTATTTGCTGTCCATTATGTTTCTTCCATTGAATTCTATATCAATTGTTTTTGTTTCAAGCTGTCATTTGATTTCCAGCTATGCGACAACCAAAAGACAAGTGGCTGGTTATGACATTTTCGTTCGCCTAGCCGACAGCGAAAATAGTTAGTGGCTTCCGAATTTGCAAACACACAATCACACAATAACATTTAAAGCCTGGGATAATAACGAAAGTGATTGACTGGCTTTCGTTCGCTTAGGTCTTCTTTCGAGATCGTGACTTTGGCTGTATATAACTATAATTGAATCCTAAGTTGTCACAACCGAATCAATTATGAAACGAGGTTGCTTGAACCGAATTTCAGTTCTGTGGACTAAATTTAGGCGTGGTAACTTCAATTTGGTTGTAGCAACCACAATTCGGTGACAACAGCCGAATTTACGATTACGGCTACAACCTCTTTTCAAACTATAAAGTGTCAATGTGTAACCTGGTATGCCAACAGACTTAGGAAAGAGGATTTTTCCAGTATGGGTCAGCAAACATCAATTCCGTAAACCAATATCGTGCGGACAACAGCTGTATACGATCAGTAAGCTATTTTCAGGGATAGGCCCCATCGACCCCCGATGGCCTTTATAGGGCCACCGCGACTCTAGTGATCCTATCCATTGTGTTTGACTTGAAATATGTTTGACTGTAGAGAATCACACCACACTCAAAAAATAAAGTTAGCTATTAATAGAAAATAATGTACGCTACTTTCGTTAAGAAATAATAGTTGTGTTTTAGTGACAAGCAAGCGATTGTCGCTTGCTCAGTGGCAAAGAAAACGGCAATTAGCGATAAGTAATTTTATTCAAAAATATGAATAAGGGTTGAAAACGGTAAAAGATGTCAATAAAAAAAATAGTTTAAACTTAGCGAAAATGATTCTTGTCGCTAAGTTCTCGCTAAGTCGTCGCTAAGAGCTTCATACAAAACAAGCGAATATATAAGCAAGCGGTGTAACCAAAACAAGCTTAATATTTCGTTAAATTTATCTTAGAAATATTAAAATGTTGCTCGGTACATGTTGTTGACATTTCGTGCAAATCTGGAAAAATCTGTCCTTCTTTGGTATTTCAATGCGAATATATCGTGTTTGTAGCTTGCTGCAAAAATAGTAGATTTGTATACAAACACATTGTATTTTCTTTTCAATATTACACGTTGGATACACTATGATTAATATATATACATTTTTATGACCCAAATATGCCCTTGTTTGTGGAAGACTGCTGAAAACAGAAACGTGACAGACAACAAAGAAACAAAGGAGCTGCAGGCAATGCTTGCAAGGAAGTATATGGATGTTCCAAACATATGCATGGTTCCTGCGTAACGTTACAGGGGCTGTTTTTCAGTGTGCACTACATGTGCGGAAATATTTCAATTATATTTCGCAGCAGATTATGTTAGTGGGTCAAGTGAGAACCTTTCCCAAACCTCTTCATGGAATATAATGGGAAATCATATTTGTAAAATGTGGAAATTCATATCAATTCAATTTATATAGTTCATTGATTTTTAATTAAAGTCGCCAACAATATTGTGTCCCTGCGTTTTTAGTGTGTATATTTATTTTATTTCCAGTTTTATTTATGGCACCCTCGTACCTGAAATACCTAAGAATGTCGTATACATTATTGCCTCTTTTCACAATTTGTCCAGGGCATTTTCTAATGTTTTCCATTTTTAGATCTTAAAAAATTGTCTATTTTTATAACGAATTTCCCTAATGCTACAACACTAGGACGGAATGGCGAAGGCGCTCATCGCATAACTTAATATAGCGACAGAAAATGAAAAACGAAAAGTTCAAAGACATTTTGTGTAAAGTTAAGTTGGCGATGACATGTAAAATATGTTAATTTTACTCAAGACCAACAAGACGTCAACCAAAAGGCAGAAAACAGAAAGCAGAAGTGAAGAATATAATAAAAGAAAAGGCCAGACAGTTGTGAATGAACAATTGTGCGTTGAATCGATGCCCTTTTCCGTAACCCTGATTTCCTCTTCCATTGACCATATTAATATAGAAGTATTTCCGTTTACAATAATCAAATGAGACTCATATTATAAAATAAAAAGACTCGATTTTGTAATAAAACTAAAGACCCCAGGGGAATGGTAGAGATAAAGGGCAAAGACGGATGGAAGGGAAAGGACAGACATTGCTTATTGTCGGACGTCATTTGTAAGAAAGTCCAGACGGACGCAAACCATATTGATGCGTGTAATGACGCGACCGGCACAAAATCACATATACATACGTAATCATATGGGAAGCAAAAGAAGACGAACAGTTACGATAATAATATTTTTGCAGTAAAAAATCTTACAATATGTTGCTATTGTACTGCTACACTGAAAGAACCCACATCTTCGCCGGGATGGAACATTTTCGTTAGTGTGTCCTACATTGATACAATGGCAAGTTTCATACATCCGTAGATTTAACAGTTGCTACAACGAACCATGTCCTAAAATATTTTATCCAGCGATTATCCTTGCGTTACGCTGCAGTAACTCAATTGTCGGTGCTGCACCGAATACATACATTAAATGTCTTAAATGTTTAGAAGTTACAATTTTGTTCTTGGAATAACTAACACATTTTTCAATATTTAATTAAATTATTTTGTTTGACATTTATAGTTGGCGAATCGAGTGTGCTGCTGCAACGAAGTACGCGTTTATGTGACGAAGTAGCCATTTACGTGACTGTGAAACCGATTGGTATGCAAGACCCGATGACGTGGCCGTCAGTGGCACAATGGTAGTGTGTGCGGCTCTTGTACATGAGAACGTCCCTGCTCAGACCACCTTACATTTCTTTCGACAGCGCTCACCTCGCTTAGTGACAGCGACACTATCGAGTAATTAGCACAAATTAGCAAACACACCGTTCGGAATCGGTGTAAAACTGTCTCAATCAGTGAGTATAAAACTGAAATCTCACAGTTCTAGGAGAAGCTGTTCCTTTCGTGGGATGTAATGGGAACCAATTGCGCGAAAATCGCACACCATGCAGTGATTTTTAGTTTATGTTGTGACTTTTCGTGACTGATACGTAGATTCTCAGTGATCCAGGAGCTCAGATGTTGTTGGTCTATTTCATAGACTAAATACTATAGGAGACTCAAAACATTTCTCCCAGCAAATTTATGACAGTTGGATGTCGAAAATAATTACTTCAATAATACCATATAGAGACAGTGGTTCAAAACAACGAACAACAACGGCATTTCGTTTTGTGTGTTAAAATTATTGTGTATTCTAACAATAACAGTCAATAAAAAAAGTATTAAACCTATTTAAATTTCACAGTTTTGCACCGAAACGACATGAAAATTTAAAGCCAAAAGTTATTGTAATTCCACCTGGTGTATGTCACTTTTCGTCAAACATCTCTCTACCACACCGACCGCACCACGAACAGTCTGAAAGGAAACGTCAGATGAGTCAAATATTCTCTCTAGTAAGATTTACTCTATGGTCTATGTAGTCGATTAGATGAAAATAGATCTTGTCGCTCATGACAAATTTCGACTAGTGCGATGTTTAGATTCAGGAGAGCGTGAGCGTAGTTTAGACGCGATTGCCGATCTGCAGTCAAGAGATGATAAACTGTATGAACTTTGTAAGGGAGCATCTGCAAGTCTTTCTACAAAATGCGCTGCAGAGACGAGCATGTAATCGCCAATTACATTAAACGTTGTCTGATCGACGTTGACGTCTTTTCCGCGACATCTTCTTTTCGGACCAATTACTAATAGCTGTGTGTCTGTGCCGAAATTTACGTTGCTCAAAAATCACTAACGAATTATTCTGAAAAAAGTAGTATTTGTTTACTTCACAAATTAAAATTACTTGAAATTAAAACTGATAGTTGCCGTCATTTGCAAAAGTCATAGCATCGCCGATAGGGCCACGTTGCAGCATTCATTAATGAAAGCACCAGCTTCCAAACCTATTTTTTAATGCATCAATGAAATATAAACAGCATAACAATGAAACATTTTCATCGCCATGAACGAAACATTTTCAGTTACTGACACAATATTCGTTGTGTCGATGAATCTGTACATAACTACACATTTGATAAAAACTTTCGTCAAGGCGACTAATAATTTTGTTCGTGTGGCGCAGCTTTTCCTGTGAGTGTAGTTGTTGACTTTTTTTTATCGGCGAGACAACAGGCAGTGCGATTTCTTCTTTTTTCTTAGTAAATGCGTGAAGATAAATTCGTACACAACTAGCAAAGACACAAACCACTTCAGTTAGCTGAGCTCTGTTATTGTCTTACCAGAGATATGTTAAAGCGCTTAAAATGCGAGGATATATAAAAACAATCGACTTTTACCTGAGTTGAACAATAATAAAATGCCAAATTCAGAAATTAGAAAGTAAATCTAATCCGCATTTATATTTTTGTCCCAGTAGTTCAAAAACATTTTGCAAATGACATAATTTTGTCGTTCAAAACCTTCAAGCTTTCAATTTCTATAATTAACACTGTAACCAAATGGGAATTCCAACACTGACCAAACATATACCTGCTTCTAGCCCTTAACGTGCATTCTTCAAATTTACTATCCCCTATTTTCAGAGCGTTTACAGAACGTCGGAATTTAAGATTTTGAGTTCCGGGTCCCTTGGTCGAGTTTGGTCCATTGCAGACAAATATTTCGTTAACTATGAATCAAGTGTATATGATCTAAGGCCCTAGAAGCTTACATTCCAAAATGGCACCGATTTATTTTAGAACATTTTCAGAATCTCAAAATACGCTTTTTAAATTCATATGCGAAAATTGATTTTAGCCCACTGTTCCACATAGGACCACATAGGGATTCAACCACAAACGAAATATATAAGTGCTGATAGCCCTTGAGGTACACTTTTCGAATTTGCTATTCCCATTTCGCAGAACATTGTCAGATGTCGCAATTTAATTTTTTCAGTTTAGGGTCCCTTGTTCGAATTAACCATGGATCAAGTACATACTTATAAAAGCCCTTGAGGTGTACAGTCGGAAAATGGCTTGCATATATTTCAGAATATTTTCAGAATATCAACATACGCATTTTAAATTCATGTACGAAATGAAATTTTGTACGAAATTATATAAGTTTCGGACCCCTTTTTGAATTTGGCCCACTGTTGTCAAATGCGTCGTTAATCGTGGACCAACTGTATAAAATGGCAACCACGTATTTCATAACATTTTCAGAATGTCCAAATACGCATTTTAAATTCATATACGAAAATTGTGGTCAAAGGGGTCTCCAACCACTAACCAAATGTATACATACCTGCTCATAACCACCCAGGTGCACTTTTCGAATTTACTGTCCCCATTTTTCAGAATCGCACACTTAAGGTTTTCAGTTTCGGATTCCTTGGTCGATATTTGCCCACTATCTTCGAATGTACCGATAATCATTGACTATCTAAGATCCCCTTAGGTGGGCATTCTATAAAAGGCAATCATATATTTCAGAACATTTTCATTTTCATGTCAAAATACGCATTTTAAATTCATATACGAAATATAATTTTGGTCCACAGTGGTCAAATAGAGCTTCAAACACTAAAGAAATACGAAGGCGGATCAATAAGTCCGTGAATTTTCGAACTTCCCTCGTAGTTATATGAAATGCAACACTGCTACCAACAAGTACCACCTGTTAATAGACAAATTTTGAGCAAGTTCCTTCATTTACTTTGCGTTTGACAGCTGTTCAAAACATACAACCTTGTGCATTTTTTTAAAAATGGAAAAAAGTGAATTTCGAGTTCTCATTAAACATTATTTTTGCGAAAAAAACCGTCAATCAAACCAAGGAAAAGCTTGATAAATACAATTGAGAGTCTGGACCATCGATTTTAATGGTAAAAAAAAGTGGTTTACTGACTTTCGCTGCGGTTGCACAAGTACAAATGACGCTGAACGTTCTGGACGGCCAATGGAGGTCAATACACCCGAAAATGTCGAAAAAATCCACGATATGGTGTTGGCCGAACGAAAAGTAAAAGTGTGTGAGATTGTTGATGCCATAGGCATTTCATATGGCAGTGTGGTTTCGATTTTAAATGATCAGTTGGGTTTAAGAAAGTTGTCTGCAAGATGGGTGCCGCGTTTGCTCTCAACTGACCATCAACGTAATCGTGTGACAACTTCAAAAGATTGTTTGGAGTTGTTTAACTGCAATTCGAAGGAGCTTTTGCGGCGGTTTGTAACTGTGAATGAAACATGGATCCATTTCAACACTCCGGAGACCAAGCAGCAGTCTAAACAATGGGTTTCTCCGGGTGAACCGGCTCCGAAGAAGGCCAAGGTAAGTTTGTCGGCCAATAAAGTGATAGCAACAGTTGTTTGGGATGAACGCGGGATAATCCACAGCGATTACCTTCAAAAGGAAAAAACAATAAACGGCGAATATTATGCCAACTTATTGGACCGATTTAACGAGGATTTAAAAACAATGCACTGGTGTTTAGTTTTTAGTGTTTAGCCTCAATGGGAAATTTCCATGAATTGGGCTACGAATTGGTACCTCATCTGCCATATTCTCCGGATTTAGGATCCAATGACTATTTCCTATTTCCAAACCTAAAGAAATGACTCGGTGGAAAGAGATTTAGCTCCAACGATGAAATTATTGATCAAACAAATGCCTATTTTATGGACCTCGAAAAATCCTATTTTTGGAAGGAATACAAACATTGGAGAAACGTTGTTGGACTAAGTGTATAAGCTAAAAGGAGATTCTGTTGAAAAATATTTTTTTTTTTAAAAAAAATTCGTTTCATTCTTATTGCTCCGCCGTACATTGTCACTGAGAGACAGAGAAAATATTAAACCTTTTCAATCTCATGCTCAGTGTTTTGATAAAATATTTGTTTGGCTCAACAAACACATTGTTCAATTTTCTATGTGTGACCAAAAAAAATGCCTTAATTGAAAATAAATCAAAGTTGTTATTGTCTATGAACGGTACAAAACTATAATCGTGGTTATAAGAGAACTCAGATTAAAGGCAATCAAATACAACGAAATCATGAGTCTTGTGACAACGAAATCATACATCACATATAACGCTGCGGGACCCGTTCAACGTAGATACTCTCCGTTAGCACATAACAAGACGCACTGGGAAACCGAATGTAATCAGCAGGCAGTATCAACGATTATGTTTGTAAAACATTATAAAGTTTGCCATGATGTTTCCCTCCGCCCCCTAAGACCGACGTTTTTTTAGACAATTAAAGAAAAAGCTAAGAAGAAAAGATTTAAAAATAACAACAAATTGTGTCAAACTGCAGATTAATCATCAATCAAAACTTTAAAACTTCATCACTGGCGGTCATCAAATTTAGCGGGGTAGGCGTAAATCTTAATGAATGAGTCCATGAATAAATGAATGAATGAATAAGAATTGGTAAAGCTCACATAGATAGGCTTTTTGGCGTTGCCTATATAGTTTTCCTATATAGTTTTTTTTTGTATTTGTTAATTGATATTCCAAATTTTGCTTTGTTATACTAATTTATAATTATTATTGCCCTACAGTTGTTGTGATGGCACTTATAGAATTATACCATGAGCATAAATTATTAAACAGAAGTAAAAAATAAAAAATAAAAATTTATAAATCTTTACAACTTTACAAAACTAATTGAGATGTGTTGTTGATGAAATTGATTGTTTCTTTTGATTTTTTGGCAAAAGACCGCCAAAAACTTAGCTCCCTTAGAGCTAAATATGATTGAAGGGAAAGTTCGTTAGGCTAATCGTTAGTTCATGCGAAAGAAAGACCATATATTAAATGGCTAAATACTTATGTATCAAATAATTTAGAATTATAGGTTTATCGATGGTGAGAGGAGTTTACATCACTTATTATTAATTAATCGTCGTTTTAAAAACTTGAAACTACAACAGAGCTCACTGAAATTTTCTTTTAAATTCATTGTAATTTTGTGTCCGTGCTCCTCTTTGCAACACAAAACAAAAGTGAAATATTTAAATTTCAATTTGGGCAAATATCAAACCTGTGCGTTCTAAACAAAATTAAAAACATTTCGAATCCAAAGGCACTGAAAAGAAAACATTTCGATGGGTCGATGAACATTTCACATCGATGAATATTTACATCAAAAATTAACTTGCGTACAAATTCATCCTTGCAACGAAAATTGCATGATGAAAACTGATTCGTTAGTGTAATATTAATATGTTTTAATTCCGTGAAATATATTCCAAATATGCCATTAAAAATATGGAATTTAATTTCGCTTTAAAAAAAATATTAATAAACATTTTTCCAAAATTATGATTTTATTGGTAGGGCCCGTCATTGACATTTACGAATAAAACACAACATCGTTCAAATGGCTTCGATATACCCAATTCTGCTGTACATTTTCAAACGTATGGGCCTCTATCTCGTGAACAACACTGTCAATTTCGTGTTTTAAGCCATCGGGATTGTTTTCGTAAAATTTATCTTTCATGGCGGCCTAGAGGTAATATTCTAACGAGGTCAAATCGCAGTTGCGATTCGGCCAATGGACTATCGAGTTTCGGCTGATTATGCTGTTTTCGAACACAGTGCTCAAACGAACGATGAATCGCTGGCTGTGTGGAACGTAGCTTTGTCATGTTGAAACCATACGTCGTCCGTGTCATCTGGGTACAAAACATTGGTTAGCATGCCACGATAATGCTCGCCATTGACGGTAACGTCGGTTCCTTGCTCATTTCGACGAAAAATGGGCATATGATGTGTCATGCCAAAAACCGCACCAAACAATCAGTTGTTGTGGACGAATCGGTTTCTCCTCGACGACGTGTGGATTTTCCGAGCCACAATGCGGCAATTTTGCTTGTTAACGAAGACCCCGTGATGAAACTGAGCTTCATTGGAAAAGAAAAAATGCTCATCGCTAAAATCGATTCGGTAATAAAGCAATCTTCAGCCCATTCAACGAAGCGAAAACGCGTCGGATGATCACGGACATTCAGTTCTTGGAATAATTTAACATTATAAGTCTTCATACCGAGGTATTTATGCGAAACTCTGCGCAAAGAAGTACGAGAAATGTTCAATTGCTACGAATGGTGGCGAATTGATGTTGATGATGTTGATATTTTATTATTATTTTTTTTACTTCAGATTTTAAAAATGTTTTTATGGGCAAATCAAGTTAATGCGTTTGATTCAGGAAGAGAGATATTTGAAATTGGATATCATCATTGTCGGACCCCAATTCATTTGGAGTAAATACCTCTTCGAAGGGCTGTGCAAATCCAGCAGCTTTTTCAGAGTTAGTTTATGTCCAGGAGTTATAATTTTTTCTTATAGGGTGATTTATTTTCTTCAGTTTTTAGAACAAAGTTCCTTATCGCACATTGGGGGATGGGGGCTAAATGAAAAAAAAATTAAACAACTTTTTTTAACACTATTATGCTACAACCTAGTATTATCAACTATATTGGGTACTTTTGCTTTGGTTTGTGTCTAGACTAACATATGTTGGGAAATTTCTTGTTTAATGGGAAGTTTTCTAGGTGGAGCCTGTAACCAATATTTAGTATATATTGTAATTTTGAACCCAATAAAAAGTAAATTTAGAAAAGCAAAGTGAAAGAAATTTAAAAAAAAGAAAATGTTCTTAAATAAGTGCCTTTTCTTAAAAAAAGTAAATTTTCTCAAAAAAAATACCTATTCCTATTCTTAAACAACGTACCTTTTCTTTAAAAAATACCTTATCTTAAAGAAGTACCTTTGCTTGTAAAAAGTACATTTTTTTCTTTTCTTAAAAAAAGTAATTTATTTGAAAAAAAGTACATTTTCTTAAAAAAGTACATTTTCTTTAAAGAGTACATTTTTTGTAAAATAAAATAACTCTTCTTGAGATAAGTACATATTCTGATAAATGTACCTATTTTTGAAAAAAGGGCCAATTCTAAAAAATCCCATTTAGTAAAAAACCTTTTCTTCAAAAAACCTTATTTTAAAAAAAAAAATATTTTCTTACAACCACTCCTCTCTTAAAAGTACCTTTTCTTAAAAATAAAATAACACCTTTTCCTAAAACGAGTACCACTTCTTTAAAAAGTACCTGTTCTTAAAAACAGTACTTCTTTGTAAAAGAAATTCATACTCTTATGCCTTTTTTTACAGAAAGTCCTTCTCAAAAACAGTACCTTTTCTTAAAAAAAACATTAGCTTTAAATAAAAGAAGTACCTCTCCTTAAAAAAGAACCTTTACGGGAGAATATAATATAAATATATAAAATATGTATATAATTCTTACAAAAAGGACCTAAAAATATACGGTTTTTATAAAAAAAAAATACGTTTTTTTTATAAAAAAAAAAACAAATACATTTTATAAAAAAAAACTTTTCTTAAAAAAAGTTTAGCATTTTACAAAAAGTATATTTTCTTAAAGATCCATTTAAATTATCGTATTTTTCAACGGGCGCCTTAGACATGTTGGAGCTCACTAGTACATAATACTCGTATATAGTATATAGCGAAAGGAACTTCGTTCCAACCGGGTGTCCCCTGACACCTCAGGTAATTTTTTTATTTTACCCGTCTTTAATAAGAATAAGAGAATAATTTATTGCTTTCGAGGTTTTGTATATATTAGATCCATGATGTGTGTTATCTTCCTGTTGTAATATATCTGAGGGTTCAGAAGTAAGTGCGTTAAAAGTGGTTTTGTCCGGGGGGTATCGTGTTCGCTTGCGAGCTTTGAGCTTATTTCTACAGACTAACGATGAACTTTGTAGAAGGTTTGTTTTGGTGTAGAGTTCCACCTAGCTTGTTGAATGCAGATATTTAAATGTTCTATTGCATTTGAATTATCATAATTCAGTATTGAGTAGGGTATCCATTTAATCGGGTTTTTTGATTAATCGGTTAATCGTTAATCGTAAATTTCAATCTGACAATTAACCGAACAAAACGCAATCAAATTATTCGATTAAACGATTATTCGAATAAAATAAAACAAAAAATAGAAAACAGTGTTCAAACATTGTACTAGGCACATTTATTAAAACAAAACAAAACGTAACAAAAGCAACTTCATTATAAAGTATAAAATATATGTAGGTACAATTCACAAATCGTAGTTGCAGCAACATCAAAATTAGTGACTTTTGGTACCAAGCCAAAATTAAAAAAAAATCTCAAAGTTTGGACCCAAAAGTGCCACGCTTTCCGGTTCCTCCCATACAAAGGATAGAGTCACTCTGAAACTACATCACACTATAACACCCTATTGGATTGATTAATTTTTACTAAAATTTTCCAATACATATTATCCTTATTGTATATAGTTTGAGCAGAATCGGACCAGGTATTTTGATACCCCCATACAAAGTGGCCAGTGGGTCTTGAAATTTCATCAGACTATTACACCCAATTTAATGAACCAATTTTGAGACAATTTTTTTATGTGTCTATGAACCAAAGCAATGTGCGACGCTTTCTCTCAACAAACTATCAAATCTGTTCGAAATGTGTTTAATGTTATGAAATTTGTTCGCAAATCGTCGTCATATGAGTTGCCACATTGTAGGAGTGTTTCAAGACAGACTGCTTGCCATAAACACATACTACTTATATTTTATTAATCGATTAATCGCTGATTGTTCGAGTTAATCGTTAATCGAAAAATTGAATTATTAAAATGTTCGGTTAATTTTATAGCACGATTAATCGATTAACCGAATAACGATTAATTGAATGGTTACCCTAGTATTGAGAGGAACTTTCAGATTTACTGATGCACTGACGAGTTCTTTATAGTATTGCCAATTTGTTGTTCTAGTGTGAAGCTTACATTGAAATTCCATGAGATCTGGTGTAGACTTTACTGTCAATAAGACAAGTGAGTGAGCTGAAGACAAATCAGTCTTGTCGCAGTTTGAAGACCATTTAATGACTCTTTAACCCACATACATTTCTCACATTTTTAACACATTTCTAAATACTTTTGGCGTTATTTGAAGTTGTACCCTTTTTACGTTTTACAAATTTCCCCCCTATTTTCCAAATACACTACACTACTTTTAACACATTCGCCATCATTCCAAACGCTTTTTCTCGCATTTTGAAGTCCAAGACTTTCCTTTGCAAATGTGTGCCCCTTTTTAACTACTTATGTATGTACACAAACTAACTAACAAATCAAATTTTGGTATACCTTCAGTAACGGCCTTTCAACTTATGTTTCAGTTAGTAGTGGAACTCTAGACCGAATCATTCCAAACTAACGTACTCTATATTTGGTGTTTTTCACCACATTTACTATTTATATGGGTTTGTATTAGTACATTCCCTATCCCTCCAACCGACTTTGTCCACATTTTATTATTCCCTAATTTCTGATAGACGTTGATTATTTGGTACATCTTCCAATCGATTTTTGTTGCAATTTGCTCTTATATCCAAATTCGAAAAAAGTTGAATAAATTGGCGCCTCTCCACTACACGCTGAAAAATCTATAGTTTTTTGTTGTATGGATGCAAATATAATATGTGTTTGGAGCTTGTCGCAAATATAATATACTTGTGGCCCAAACGCATTGTGTTTGCTATTCAATATTACATGTTTGAGACACAATGATTAATATGTTATAACATATGTGTTTCCGACCCAAATATATCTGTATTTGTGATACAAATCCAGCGGTGTTTGTTGCACTGTTTATATCTTGTAAGTGTCTATCTGTATTTTTGCATTGTTCTCTCAGTCAGTGATTCATAAATATTACTGAATGTGCATGATGTATTGCGTTTTAATTTCATATATTCAGTCGTCAATGACTCATCGGGCAGAGGATATCAAAATCACTTGATAAGTGAAAGAAGAATAAACAAACGCTCGGGCGGTTAAATGGTTTGTGATGTTGCTTTGGTTCTTGTGTATGTGTTTCGCATATAGTTATGTGTGCTACCACAATGAGAAACGATTTTGAGGAAAGAGACTGGAGAGGGCAACCACGTGAAACCCTTTTTCTGCCCAAGACTCTACTGAAAAAATCGGAATGGCGAACCATTTGTGAAAAAAACACAAGTAATTAATACACGTTTGTCTTGTATGAACTAGATTTGTATATAAGGATATTGTTCGTGTGCCAACGCATAGTGATAACCAACGCATAGTTGAAAACTTCTGAAGACAAAAACGTGAGAGACAACAAAGAAAGGAGAAACAACAAAGCAGCAGATTCAAAACAAAAAAACAATGCAAGTAAATGTAAAAATCATTTAAATCTTTAATTTTTTTGTATTAATTATTTATATAAGTAAATGCGGATGTATATTGATATAATTAATTATAATAAATAAAGAAAGAAAGAATACTAATTAATAATAAATAATAATAAGAATCTAAATACTATTATGTTTGGGAGAAAATTCGCATATGTTTCCACGTAAGTATATGGAGGTTTGCGGGAAACACACGAATGCTTCCACGCAAGTATATGGATGTTTGGGATGAAGCACGCGTATTTTTCCACATAAAAGCATACATATTTGTCAGTAAACGGGCTAATGTTTGCATTTTACAATTTACACCTGAGTTTGGGACTTGTAAACATATAAATGTTTGAAGTGTGTTCCAAACATATACATTAGGGTGGGTAAAAAAAAATTGCTGCTGTCACCACCTAAAAATGAAGTTCACAATGTTTAATGACTATTTGCAAAATATTGCGATTCTGGGTTCAGCAAATTGTGACCTATTTTGCTTTAAAAACACCTCTAATTATCACGTTTTTTGGGTGTAACTTTTAGGATGTTGCAGATATTTGGAAAATTTATTATGGATACGTAGACCTTTAGGAGTTCTTGCATTGCACATATTGTTTTTATTTGTATTTTTGAAGTTGATTGAGCTGTAGAAGTTTAAATGCCGTTTTTATTTGATTGACTGATTTGACAGATAATTAGTGTTATCCTTCCGCTGAACGAATATGGTTGTGTAGACGCTTGAACAACGCTGGGAAATATTGCGACATTACTTTGAAAATCATGGTAATGGTGCAGACTGTGTGCGAAAATTGATGTTTTGCGCCCTGTTTTTGAAGATCGCATTATCAGCCGCAGATCTGATGTCGTTTGGCCACCTCGGAGCTGCGATTTGACACCGTTGGACTATTATTTGTGGGGTGCCCTCAAAGATAAGTGTTACGCCGACAAGCCAGAGACAATTGACGCTTTAAAGGACAATATTCGTGAAGCCATTGGTGAAATACAGCTGCACACAATCGATAATGTGCTTAAAAATTGGACCGATCGTGTAGGCTACTGCATGGCCAGCCGAGGCAGCCATTTGAATGAAATTATTTTCCATTATTAACCGGAAGGATTGTACTTTCAAATGAATAAAGAAATTTGAGAAAATATTCAGTAGTTTCTTTTTTATCAGTTTCAGTTTATTTTCAAAAAAAAAAGTTATTTGGCGGACCCGTTATATTCTCCCAAGCATATGCTACTGGAACCATGTATATTAGGGTGGGTAAAATCCCATACAAAAAAAATCACTTTTAGGTCACCGCCTAAAAATTAAGTTCAGAATGTTTAATGACTATTTGCAAAATATTGCGATTCTGGGTTCAGCAAATTGTGAGCTATTTTGCTTTAGAAACGCCTCTAATTATCAGGTTTTTTGGGTGTAACTTTTAGGATGTTGCAGATATTTGGAAAATTTATTATGGATACGTAGACCTTTAGGAGTTCTTGCATTGCACATATTGTTTTTATTTGTATTTTTGAAGTTGATTGAGTTGTAGAAGTTTAAATGCCGTTTTTTAGTGGATTTTCGTGGCGTCCTAAGAAAAAATCTAAATAACTCCGTCATTTTTACTCGTATATTAACACTGAAGATGTCATTGAGAAGGTTATAAACTCATCTTCGCAGCTCGGTATGATTCTTTGGAACATAACGTTAAATTATACAGCTTATTTTTGTCCGTAGTATTTCAAAATTTTTCGAAAGATATCATTAAAAACTATTGACTGAATATTTTCTCAAATTTCTTTTTTTATTTGAAAGTACAATCCTTCCGGTTAATAATGGAAAATAATTTCATTCAAATGGCTGCCTCGGCTGGCCATGCAGTAGCCTACACGATCGGTCCAATTTTTAAGCACATTATCGATTGTGTGCAGCTGTATTTCACCAATGGCTTCACGAATATTGTCCTTTAAAGCGTCAATTGTCTCTGGCTTGTCGGCGTAACACTTATCTTTGAGGGCACCCCACAAATAATAGTCCAACGGTGTCAAATCGCAGCTCCGAGGTGGCCAAACGACATCAGCTCTGCGGCTGATAATGCGATCTTCAAAAACAGGGCGCAAAACATCAATTTTCGCACACATTCTGCACCATTACCATGATTTTCAAAGTAATGTCGCAATATTTCCCAGCGTTGTTCAAGCGTATCACAACCATATTCGTTCAGCGGAAGGATAACACTAATTAGCTGTCAAATCAAACATGAGCTAAGTGTTACCATTCACGAAATAACCACTAGTTGAACAAAAAAACGTTAGATGGCGGACCCTTTATTACAGAGACCGTTGTTTTTCAGCGAGTATAAAGCTCTCACTCCCAGTATAATAAAAATTAAACTCCAGAGTGAACTTTTATATTTGACTCGTTCGGGAGCGATTTAAATAAACAAAATTCGCTCGAGGATTTATTTTTTTTAAACTCCGAAAGTTTTATATTGAGGAGGAGTTGAAATGTTCGGCCCGTGAACGGAATTTTTACTTACTCTGGATAATAAAAACCGATTAACCTTTATTTTTAGTTATACCATTTTGGATTATATTTTAATAACATTGTGATCAGATTTGGCATAAATTTTTCTGCACAATTTTTCGGGCACATTTCTTAAACTGGGGATTCTTGTATAGGAGATATGGGTTAATCCAACTTTGCCGACTTTTACAATCTTGAACTCCTTACAATTTTCACTCCAAACTTTGTAATTAAAATAAACGCCAATATGTTGGCGAACAAAGTTCAGGCTTATGTCTTCTGGAATGGAAGTGACGGAACCTACACATGTACCTACAACTGATTTCATACCGATCATAAATTCACTTTTCCCTATCTCTGTGTCTGCCCGTGATTATCAATTTCACATGTTGCAAAGTAATAGGCCCGAAATGTGTACATACCTGAAATGAGAACCATAAAAAGACATACATTTAATTAAAAGTGAAATATCGTTTTAAAAAAAAAATTACTTTTTTTTTTTACTATTTTACATTGCATTTTGGTAATTATGTAGTTATACCATAAAATATTTACAACGATAAAAATTTTCAACAGAAACCTCATTACGATATAAAAGCGGAAAATTTCCCATTTAAAGTGTAACGTGTTTATCACCGTCAAACTCCAAGCCAGGCGCCTGCGCAAACCGTTTTGCGTTACACACAACGCAATACATGGAGGAGCGTACAGGACGGACACGCGTATTTAGGTGCGAATTACACATTTTATTGGGTTTCCTATTATGTTAGCAACAAAATTCAATTCTGCGGGTTTTGGGTATTCAGTGTTTGGTTGCCCCAATGGTTATTGTTTGTGTGTGGTTACAATGACTTCGGCTAAAACCGTTGCTGGTTAGAGGTGTTTATGCAATAAATGTAAATTGATTTTATAATTAATGAAGGATTTCCCCAAAATAGATACCAAAAGAAATTTAAACAAAACAAAAGCTACATAGATAAACAAAAACGAAAAATATAGAAATTCATAAACATGTACGTAGGTGGCAAGCGTATTACTTCGTAATTTCCGCTGATTTTTGTGTATATTAGAATACTTATGCGCTTACGTTGTAAAAAAGCGGTGGAACGGAAGTTCTTTAGAGGAAGTGGAATTTCTGGCGTCTTGGGCTAGCTTTTGTAGACACGTCGTATAGAGTTGGACATCAATGTCTTTAACAAAATTCAAAAAAAAAAATAAAATACATTTAATACTGCGTTCGATATATGCCAGTTGACCCCGTAGCCGAGTTTCATAGAATTATTAAAGAATTTTAAATTTACAGCTGTTGCTTGTAGTGTTATCCGAACATAAATAGGTATACACACAGAGAAGAGATTCGGTGTCACACCTATATGTATTTACAGCCAACTAACAAGTGTCGGTTCCTTGGACTCATTATTCAGTTGTGATTACCAATAATTGTATTCCGTATTGGTTGCAAGAACTGAAATATTTAGTTGAAGGCACAACAACAAGAAATAAATGGATTTGTCAATCGTGTTTTAATTCTAACAATCAGATTATCCTGTAGTGGTGAATATTCTACTATTTGGATGAACGAAAAATTTAAAAACGAATTCGGTTGTAGCAAATAATATATTGGTATGCTCAACTAATTACTTGAATTTGATGGCTGTCACAACCATTTATTTATTGATGCTTTAACCCATTATGAATTTTGTAGAAAAAACAAATAAATAAATAATTATTAATTAAACTTGTGTATTTTGTAGTTATAAATAAACAAAATTATTATTTAGGGAATTCTCAAGGTGGGTGTACCATGGTTGTAGGTTGTAAGAAAATACAAGGAAGCATTAGGCGTTGTTGAAATTGTAGGCAAAAACAATTTTTATTTCGTACCGACGTTGTGTCAAAGTCTGCATGTATGTATGTATACCAACAATAAAAGTAAACAAGCATGCACAAAAACAAAATACTCATGAATTTGACAGTTGCTAGGTACAACCATAGAATAACACATACGTAGAAGGTTTTATTCGCTCAATAAATTAAACGTCATAGGTACGATGGAAATTACACAGTGGAGGGTGGAAAATATGGGTTCAATAATACCAGATGGTGGCAATAGTATACAGCGATCCACAAAGGAACTACACCCGAATTTCGTGTTTTTGTGGCAAACTAGTTGTGTTAAATACAATACAAATGAATACCAACGTTAAAAGTCAACAAAAAAGTGCAAAATACATTTAAATTTTTCTGTTCTACACCAAAACGACAGGAAATAGTTAAGTGAACATATTTTGTAACTCCACCTGGTGTATGTAAACATTTCCACAGACCTACCGAGAGAGTGTGAAATGAAACGTCAGATGAGAGAATAAGTTCTTCTATAGTATGTGTTATTCTATGGGTACAACGTCATGAAAATCCTAAAACATCAGCTGTGCTAATGCTTCCACTTGATATAAATACAATTTGCACTAGATGTTATTGATCGACTTCTAATTAATTAAATTGTGAAATGATTGTGAGAAGAAGGGTGTGAAGATAAATTTATCCGATAAATTTATTTATCGAAGACACAAACCACTTATACAAAATTTCTGAAATCTCAGTTTTTGTCAAAAATAAAGACATTTTGTACAGAAAAAAGAGCCAATAAGCGTTTTTGAAGCCATTTATGATGAATATAGCATATAATTAGCTTTATATAGAAACAAATATTTTTTCTTCCTGTAAAAAATTGACATTGATTATTTTTTG
This sequence comes from Phaonia tiefii, assembly GCA_963931995.1. NCBI lineage: Eukaryota > Metazoa > Arthropoda > Insecta > Diptera > Muscidae > Phaonia > Phaonia tiefii. Next base: position 121,372,925 of record OZ008370.1, on the reverse strand, counting down.
TCTAACCTGGGTCGCTCACGACAAAGGTGGATGAACTTCTAATGTCTAGCCGCCTAACACCGTAGAAGCGCATAAACAGCGCAGCCTATATATCCTGATTCCATTTGAGATCGGAGATATAGCCCAACTTATGAAGTGCCCCATGTCATTGACAAAAATAATGACTTCGAGTGCTAATACTGAGTACTACTGATAAAAGTGAATGGAGAAACTATGTACTCTAAATTAGCCCCATGGGAGCACATAACATCCCCATGACAAATATATGCTGATTCCATTTCAGATCGGAGATATAGTCAACTTTATGAAGCGACCCATGTCATTGACAGAAATAATGATTTCGAGTGCCAATATTGGACACTCCTGATAAAAGTGAATGGACTAACTATATATTCCAAATTAGCCCCATGGGAGCACATAACATCACCATTACAAATATATGCTGATTCCATTTCAGATCGGAGATATAGTCAACTTTATGGAGCGACCCATGTCATTGACAGAAATAATGATTTCGAGTGCCAATATTGGACACTCCTGATAAAAGTGAATGGACTAACTATATATTCCAAATTAGCCCCATGGGAGCACATAACATCCCCATTACAAATATATGCTGATTCCGTTTCAGATCGGAGATATAGTCAACTTTATGAAGCGACCCATGTCATAGACAGAAATAATGATTTCGAGTGCCAATATTGGACACTCCTGATAAAAGTGAAGGGACTAACTACATATTCCAAATTAGCCCCATGGGAGCACATAACATCCCCATTACAAATATATGCTGATTCCATTTCAGATCGGAGATATAGTCAACTTTATGAAGCGACCCATGTCATTGACAGAAATAATGATTTCGAGTGCCAATAGTGGACACTCCTGATAAAAGTGAATGGAATAACTATATATTCCAAATTAGCCCCATGGGAGCACATAACATCCCCATTACAAATATATGCTGATTCCATTTCAGATCGGAGATATAGTCAACTTTATGAAGCGACCCATGTCATTGACAGAAATATATATATATATTTTGTAATATATACATATATATATTTGACGATAATTCTCACCCGAACGATCATGTTTTTATTTGAGTTCATTAATGTTTTTTGTCAGGGAGAGAAAGCTCTTTTTCCCTTATTTTACTCATTGCCGTTATGTCAAAATACATTGTTGCCAACGTGTTATTGGTGTTGATTTGAAAAGCTCTTTGTACTGAAAAAAACAAAAATTTTGCAAACCCGAGGCAACACTGCTACATCAGCTGTTCAATTGGAAGCAGATGATTGCAACCAAACGAAAATAAACAAACAAAACAAGTGAAACAATTTGCAAACAGAAAAGTGAGAAAATAAAAGTAAAGTACAAAAATAAAGTTACAGTGCAGTTATTAAAAAATATAAAAAATGATTCCTTTGTGGCCCTTGGTTTTTCTATGATAAATAGAAACGACACAACTACCTCCAGCGAGCTTAACCGCAGGAAATTGCGAGATGCGACAAATGTTTTGGAGCTTCCAGATAACCGGTAAGTAAGTTGCACACAATTTTTTTTCTTTTTGTTTATAAAATTTTTATCTGCAGATTTATTGCTAACTTCCGAGTAAGCAAAGAAGTGTTCATCATGCTTTTAAGAGAAATGGAGCCCAAAAACAACCAAACGAAACAAAGCAGACAATTGGTATTTTCTGATTGCCTAATCTGACGTTTTGTTCCGCTTGTGTATGACTAGCTGAACCAAAATACACAAGCAATACACAAGCAAAACAAAAGCTCTTTTTGTTTGCACTCAAAAAAAAGCAAAAGAAAACCAAATATTTTTTTGATCGTCTTTAGGCAAACGATTGGTGTAAAAACAAGTTACAAAAACAGGCTGTATGTCTTGTTGTCGTATCAAAAATGTTATTACACACGATTTCAGCACAAAATGTTAAATACAAAAGTTGGGGGAAATCCCTATTTTAGAAGTTATGGGCCTCCAAAGTCCGGATATTGTCGCTCGATTTTTTTTGTTTTTTTACCTGTTCCTTAATTTGCATTTCTGGGTTTTTTTGGGAAAAGGTAAAAACTATTTTCGATAATTTTTCAAAATTTGAACGGACGATATTTCGATAACAAAGCGAGTTATCGAAAATTTTTATTTAATTTGTTTTGTTAATTTTGCCTTATGTTGTCCTAAAACGCTGCCAGACAAATTCCTTTAGACGCTTTTTAATACATAGTAGCCCCCCGTACAACCGAACTTTAGAGGTCCATAACTCCTAATATAGAATTTTACCCAAACTTTATATCTTACATTTTTAACTTAAAATTTTACCTTCTACCCCAACGGTAGACCGGTTTTCAGTTTCTGATTACTGAAATTGTGAGTCGAATATAAACAAACTCGATCAGCTGTGTTGTTGCAACCACCGTCTTCACTACGCCTTGCAACAAATGGTAAACAAATGGTATCAGCTGATCGCTTAGTATACCGCAAAAACATATCTTCAAAAGTTATACTATCGTACAACACTTTTGTATAAAAAAAATTTACTAGAGTTGTACAAATGTTGTAGAACTTTAGCCCATACGACACATACAACAGTTAGGACACTCTAGTGAACACCCTAATTATTTGTAACCAGGGTACGTACATCGTGGGTAATGGGTTACCCTGGGTAACCCATCTCCATTTTTGATCGAAAACATGAATAAATTGGAAAAATTTCTATATCTCGAAAACGGAGCGTCGAATCGAAAAAATACAAATTTTTGTGGATTTCTACAGGGTTTCCATAAAGTGGTCCAACTCGTATGAGAATTTTTTTTAAATCGCTAAAATAACAAACTGGTTGTAACTCGGTAACGGGTGCGTCCAATCGCAAATATAATAAAGCATCAGAAGGCATCACTTTTTTTAAACAATTCGGTAAAACTGAAATTTTACGAACAAAAAATCGCTGAACCGCCATTATGTTTATATTTCGGAAACGGAGCGTCGAATCAAAGTAATACACCGTACAACAGTACTTTTAACACATGAGCAAGACCTAAAACACGCCAAACTAGAGCCCCTCTGGAGTAATACTGCGCTTACAGTTTCTAATTCCCTCATCATTTGTACTTTTTAGAAGACTTTAAAGTTTTAAAGGACATTGAAATAGACAAAAAAATGTATATATATTTCTACTCATCCTACGATGCTGAGATAAAAAGTAAATGAAAGAGGAGGCTCTCCTCAATTTTGCAAAAATATTTGATTTGTTATATCAGGACAAAATAACCTTATTGAAGTCCTTTAAAAATTTTGTCCTTTAAATATTTTTTAATATTAAACAAGTACAAAAGTAAAATTCGACTTGGGCGAATCCATGACAACCCTTCACATTGTCATTTAAAGTGATAGAAGTTTTTCTAACTACATAACTAACTACACAAGTAAATAAAAAACTATTTAAAAATTTCGATATTAGCATCCTTCTCAGGTAAACCGTATACATTTCTGTTGGCGCTTATGAATAGTGTTGATATCGCGACGGTGTCCAACAATACTCTGCCAACATATGGCAAGTATATTTTCCTTTAAAACGATTTTCAATTGTGGCGAGATCCTGGTGAAATCGTTCACCATGCTCGTCACTAACATCACCCAAATTGGTTGGGAAAAAATCAATGTGACTATCCAAAAAATGTATTTTGAGTGACATGTTGACACCCATTTCACCAAAACTACGGACCATTTTACGGACAATCTCCTTGTAATTTTCTGATTTGTTCTTGCCCAAAAAATTTGTTGTTACATCCTTAAAGCAATCCACGCTTTTTTTTCCACTGTTCTAAGAAAATTCGGAAACTCCTTACAATTGATCAATTTCTTTAATTGTGGTCCGTTAAGTACACCTAAAAAAAGAAGTATTTTTCGCTTTAGAGGTTATACATACTAATTTATAACTTACCAGCATCAATTTTGGCATTGCTTAATTTTGGGAAAATCGTCTTAAGGTGCATCATGGCTTCTCCTTCACGAGCCAGAGCGCGAATAAAATTTCGAATAAGCCCCAATTTGATATGAAGGGGTGGAAGAATAATCTTCGACGAAGACACCAGAGGCATGTGATCAATGCTATTTTGTCCAAGCTTATGGGTTATGCGGGGCTGCCATTCGTGATGAGTATAGTGTAATTCACGATATCTACCTTCCCAGAGACACAAGAAACATTGATGCTTTGCAAATCCTTTTTTAAGCCCTGTTATAAGAGCAACCACTTTGAGATCACAACAAATCACCCATCCATGGAGGTCATAATTAATTAATTTAAGAATATTGCTCATGTTTGCATATGTTTCCATTACATCGGTAGCATAAACGATAGGTACTGACGGAAAGGCGTTACCGTTATGTAGTAAAACGCCTTGAAGACTCTTCACAGAACCATCTATAAAGAGGCGCCACTCATCCGGATTATAGGGGTGGCCGATGATTTCAAAAAGATTTGAAATATCTACTGCATACGTAATCCCAGTTTGATCATCAACTTTAAAGCATTCATCAAAAGACAGTTGTTTTGAGCGCTTTCGGGAAGAAGTTACGCAAAAATCTTCAGAAACCAGTCTCCATTGTTGCAAACGGGATGCTAAAATTTCGGAATTGGTTTTTGTTACACAATGACGAGGAGCAAAGCCGAGCTCGCTGTTTGTCGGTTGATATTCCGAGATATATTCAATATCATTGTCGGCGCACAATGAGTGCTCTTCAACGGCATCTGGAATTTGCTCTTAAGATGGAGCGGTTGGGTTTGTTCTAGAACGTAAAACAGCTGGCTTCACTGAAACACAACTTTGGTATTGGATTTTATGTCGCAATTTGTATCTTATCTTTTTAGTACGCGGCTGCGATTGGCAAAAGTAGCACGATTCCAAAGCATGTTCACTTCTATTCAACCAAATCACTGGGTAAACATATTTCATCGGATGCTGTTGTCGGTTAACGGAATTCGAACCATATTCCATAACCATAACAATAGCCGCACACTACTTCAGGCTGATACTATAATTTTGTTACAAAATTAATTAAACAATATTGTTCGTAACATTCCACAAATTTTTTGTAATTTTTCGCGATATTTTATACGGTACAAATAGTCCGCAGACAACACAAAATTTATTGCGATTGGGGCACTCCATATTCACTTTCACTTTTATTCACTTTTTCTTATTTTATAATTTCTCACGTTAAAAAACCAAAAAAAAACACTATTTATTTGCATAATAGTTTTAGAACTGATAATTGTTTTGTTGCCTGCTTTATAAATCAGAAATTTGACTTATTTACGAAAAACTAAATAACATGTAATAAAGTTAAAAGGGTTTAAGAACTAGTTGCTGTATATTAAAATCCTTAACATAAATTTCCAGGGAAATACTTGGCAGAAATCTTCAAGCATATTTCAGGACTGAATTTTTAACATCCTTTACATTTGGTATTCATCTCAGCATCGTAGGTCAAACATAAGTATTTAAAAAAAAAGTATTTACAAAAATTGTAACTTAAAAGCGCTCTTAAAGGGAGACCGGATCACCGAATGAAAAACTGTGAACGTACTTTTAATTCACGTGGGTTCCAGTTTTATGTGTGTATCCATTTGTTCATGTGTTAGATTTTATTTAAAGAAAATTGGTTAATATTAGGGAGTTACATATAATTTTTTTTTTGTATAGTAGAACTTAAAATTATTTCTACACTAAACTAACAAAGGGAGTACAATGAAATTCAGCAACGTGTTGGCGTATATTAATGTCCTTAACATATATTTTTTGTGGATGAAATGGCTGGAAATTCTCAAGGATATTAAAGGACAAATTTTTGAAAGGACTTCAATAAGGTCCTTTTGTCCTGATATAACAAAACAAATATTTTTTCAAAATGGAGGAGTCTCCTCTTTCATTTGCTTTTTATCTCAGCATCGTAGGATGAGTAGAAATATATATAAATTTTTTTTCTATTTAAATGTCCTTTAAAACTTTGAAGTCCTCTAAAAAGGACAAGTGATGAGGGAATGAGAAACTGTAAACGCAGTTTTACTCCAGAGGGCCTATAGTTTCACGTGTATTAGGTCTTGTTCATGTGTTAAAAAAAAATTAAAATTTGTCTTACGGTGATATCTAATTTTTGCGGCGGGTTTCTAAGGGTTTTCCGCAAAGCGGTCCAATTTGTTTTTTTTTGTTTAAAAAATTACTAAAATGGAAAATCGCTATAATAAAAAATAGCTAAAACTCAGAAATGGTGCGTTCAAACGCAAGAATAATAATTTGTTTACCTCCACAGGAGGATGCGTTTCATACGGCATCACTTTTTTTAAATCCGTTAAACTAACATTTTTCAAATAAAAAATCCCTAAAACACACGTATGTGTCACCGATTTATTTTAAAACTAAGTAATGCCGTTGGTTAAAGCCTCTTACAGAAGTAATAAAGTTATTTTTATTGCGATTGAACGCACAGTTTCCGAGTTATAGCCATTTTTTATTTCAGCGATTTTCTAATTTTGAGGAGTTTTTGAAAAAAATCTTCCATATTCTTGGGCCACTTTATGAAAACCCCTTAGGAACCCGTAAAAATGATTTATTACTTTTGCGATTGGACGCACCGTTTCCAAGTTGTAGGCATTTTTGATGTGTTAACATCTATAGGCTTGGGTATGGCAATCTATCAAAGTGAACACATGCAAACAACACACAGCGTTAGCATCACATAAGTGGTTGTTGTACAACAATAGTCTCTACCTGAAACAGAGTAAATCGCTGGGCATCAGGAAATGGTCTTGCCATAAATCCCGGAAAATCTAAATGTTGGATTATTGGAAAACGTTCAATATTGCCCACACAAACTCCACAAATTATGCTTAATGATCAGGAAATCAAAATCGTTAAAACTGCGAAAAACTTAGGAATTATTTTTAACTCCAGCTTAACATGGTCGGATCACACCATATGTGGACGCACTTTCTCAATGCTCAGAAATCACACACACACTTCAGAATGGCAGTTCTTCATAAATGGAATCCGTCTCTGGAACACGCTCCCAAATAATATACAGCTAATAAATAATGTACTGCACTTTAGAAATATTATTACTGATCTGTATTCTTAAGTTTTTGTTCTTTTGGTTTATAATTTTTGATGAAACTCCTTTGATGGTGATTTATGTGCTTTTTTTTGACTATTTTCCTTTTCTACGTAATTATAACGGAATTAATTTTCTTTTGTTTTTCTTTTAATAATGATTATTTTTCTTAAATTTGATTATGTTACATGTTTCTATGCTAATTATTATTATATTTATGTTTTAAAACAAACAAAGTTTCTTCTTTTTTTTTCTCTTTTATATATTACGACTTATAATTTTTGTTATAGTAATGTCTTTATGTTTTTTCTATTTTATTTTACACTAGTCGTAATTTGCTATTTAAATGCCTGTGCTGCAATATAAGACTTATGTCTTGTGTAGAGGAACTAATTAATCAATAAATATATACAAAAACATGAAGGAATTGGGGAGAGCTTCTCACAACCAGTAAAAATAAGTATGACGGTATTAATGTAGCGGTAGCGAACAAACAAGCAGGTCGTCGTCGCCAAAGTGTATTGAATAGTATAGAAAATAGTATAGGAACGAATTGTATGACTCAAGAGCACCGGCAACATCTGGCGAATGATTCAAAACGTATTACTCTCTTTTTGTCATAACTTGGTCCATTCATAATTTTGATGATCCATTCCTAAACATTGATGATTTTTGAAACATTTATGCTTTTTGTATTGTTTTATGTAATAATATCGTCGAAATGGTGCATTTATATTGAAATATTCTATAAAGAGAATAAGACTCGTTTATGCTTTTTTACTCAGACTTTCTACATGAGAGCGGAAAAAGTGCAATAAGTTCTCTATAATATTCAATACTTTTTGTCGTCGCTCTGTTTATGACAACACAAAAACAATTATTTCAGTGAGCTAAGTATTGCATTATTTATTTTAACAATATTACATCTAATGCTAAAGAAGATGTAAGAAAAAAGAAAGTGCAATAGCAAAAGAGCCTTCAGCACAAAAACTATTCTTTTGTTGTGACGACTAACTTTCGATCCCACAAGCACCCTCTAATAGGTTGTGAAAATGTCTAGTTCGGATATAATGGCATATAATGCGGTTGTGACACCATCTAAATTCGGTTTTGGCTAATTCGATTATTTTTTCTGTGGGTGTATATAAAGTATAGACCGATTATATGCAGCCTCTTGGATGACGTCTGCCGAAATGTGCGGAGATGAAAGTGTCTGGTTCCCCTATGATTTAGGATAGAAGTTTTTCACGGAATCGTGCATAGGTATCGCTGTAGTACATCCATTTGCGAGATTTTCCAAATGGAAAAAAGTTTTTTAAAACTTTTTGTAAAAAGACAGCAACGGAAATTCTCTTGAATTCTGTTCAGTTGTTACAGTCTGAAATCGGATCAAGAGGACAAATCTTAAATGAATGAATGAAGGGTTTCCCATTACATTCCATTAAGGCTTTCCGGAGTTTCTCACAACCAGTGAGCTGCGGGCTTTCTTATTTTCATACTTACTGATTGGGACCTACAGTTTTACACCGGATCCGTATGGTATTTGTTAGGTGCTTTTTAATGGTTAAATACTCGATAGTGGTGCCGTCACTATGCGAGGTGACCGGTGCCGAAAGAAATTTAAGGTGGTCAGAGCAGTAATCGAACCCGGGATATCATGTACAAGACGTGCACAAAGTAACCATTGCAGCAAAAAAAAAATTTAAATTTTAAAAATTTCTGTAATTCTCAAGTTCCATTTTTTTTGTTCATATATGTATGTGTACAACTCAACGTTCACAGTTATGCATTTCTTTTTTCACCAATTATCCAAAACATGGCTCTGGTTAATATAATGGGTGATTTTTTTGCTACTTGGTTTTCAGTGTTAAGTTTTCGTTAGTTCACGTCTGATTCGTGGCATGTGTCAAAGTCAAAATTGTCCCGTTTGCCTTGCTATTTCATCATAAATTGACTTACAAACGCACAACGCTTGCACATCATTGAATTCCATGAAAAAATTTCTTCCGCAAGTTACGTCCATTTTATGGATTTCAGCGACGGGGTTCATTTTTAGCTCGAAGAGCAGACAGAAGCTGTTTATCAGTTGCCAAGGCACTGTTTGGTGCGGTTTATACACGCTGAATAATAACGGCCTCTCTAACATATTCAGCAGGAACCATGTATATGTTTGGAACACACTTCAAACATTAATGTGTTTGCAAGTCCCAAACTCACTTGTGTTTAAATGTAAACAGCATTATGATTACTGGCAAAGATGCCCTTTCCAGTTTATCGTACACAAAATCGTACAGTTTATCGTACACAAAATCGTACACAAAAATCAAATCGAATCACATAAACAAAAATCAAAGTAACATCACAAACCATTTAAAACGCAACCAACTAAAACGCAATACATCAGCCAAAATAAGAAACACTGACTTCATCTGTAATTTACACGCACATTCAGGAATATTTATGAATCACTGATTGAGGAAATAATGACAAAAATACGCATACTCACTTACAAGAAAGACTCTCTCGTTGTCCCTCTTTTATTCTGTTGCTCTCGAGAGAGTATAAACAGTGCAACAAATACAACTTGCTTTGTATCACAAACACATATATATATTTGGGTCGCAAACACATATATTATAACATATTAATCATTGTGTCTCAAACATGTAATATTGAATAGTATGTTTGGACACAAGTATATTATATTTACGACAAGCTCCAAACACACTTTATATTTGCATCCAAACAACAAAAGAGGCAGATTTTTCAGCGTGTAGGGCGGTGGCTTCATTGGACTGCAATGATGGGCGCAGTGTTACGGTCAATGCAGCAAGGTATCGTTCGATGATCACTGACTTTTTTAGCCCGAAATAGAATAGGATTTAAGAATTGGACTTGGACTTGGAAAGAATTGGCACATGCCACACTGCACCGGTATCATGAACCAATTGAGAGGCGAGTTTGGTGAGCAATTAATCTCACGTTGCGTCGGTGTCAATTGGCCGCCTCTTTAGTGCGATTTGACGCTACTAGACTATTTTTTGTGGGGACGAGAGGAGTCTTTTGTCTACAACCACGATTGCTGCCTTGGAAGACGAAATTACACGAGTCATTGGTGAGATACCGGCCGAAATATTGGAAAGTGTACCAAAATTGGGCTTTCAGAATAAGCCACGTGAAGCATTGACATGGGAAACATTTGTATGAAATAATCTTTAATTCATTTATTTATCGATCCAAATACATAGTTCATTCGCTTGTAAAAATTTTCTGTGTTTTCTTCAAAAGTCAAAAACCAGATAGCAAATAAAAATACCCAGCAACATATTGCATGAATTGATGATCTGCAGCTTTTTGTTCCTTTATGGTCTGTTACGGTTTTGTTTTCAGCAGTTTTCAACAAACAAATTCGCATTTGGATCACATCATTGTGTCTCTAACATGTAATATTGAATAGCAATCACAATGTGTTTGGATACAAGTATACTATATCTGCGACACGCTACAAACACTTTGTATTTATAGCCAAACAACAACAAATTACAGTATTTTTTTAGCGTGCGATAGTTCTAGGGTTGAAAATAATTGCATATTCAACAGCTGAGTGTTAATGTCGATCAAACTGTCGTTTTTACTTATCATCACCTGGCCTAACCTACTTTGAATATATAGGCAGCATCCTTATTCAGGTCTTGTTTTCAGCCAATTGTTAAACAAAATTAGAAAATCATTGAATATTAAATAGTAAACAAATATGTTACATCAACAAAAAATTGCGTATAATTTGTTTATGTTCGCGGCTAGGTGGCGTAGCTATCAAACTACCCACGCGTACAATACGACGATCAGAAAACTAAATAACAAACATAATTTCTAATTTAGGCCACATTTAAAAATACATAATATTATTTTTGTATTCATTTATTATGAGCGTAGCTAAATTTTACACTTGACCGCGCGCATATCCTTCGAAGGAATAATAATTTGAAATTCATGTCGAACATTTATAATCATTGCTGACAGGTAGACGTCAGTAACATGGAAGACACGGGTAGGATTACGAGGAAACCCTCGTAAACATGGGATTAACAACAATACCTCATCCCAGCCGAGTTGACACAAATTTTTTTTCTTTGCGGAACTTGTAAAGTGACAACCCAAGTTAAACAAATCTCCCCCCAACTGCCTGTTGACAAAACGATTTTACAACTTAAGACCACAAAGTTTTTTAATATATACAAATTTTATTCTGACAAAATTTGGGTGACGGAAAAGTTTAAATTCTTAAGAAGTTGTCACTGTTGGTGGTTGTTGTTCCCGCTACGTTTATGTTTGTTTTCTTGTCTATCTCATCAACAACAACATTGTGTGTTTTTATTATTAATTTTTGTTTTCGTTTCTAAATTCGTAAATATTTTTGTTTCTGACTCCACCTCTGTGTTGTTATTTTGCCTGCTACGTCTATATCTGTCATGAAACTAAAATAGAAATTAATTTTGTTTCTTTTTCTGCCACCGGAGTGTCAATGGCAGCGGCAGGGTTGATAGCACTGCACTGAGACAGGTCAAAGGGTTATTAATGGACTCCATTATTACTTTCTAATTTGGTATTCTTCATTGGTGTACTGTGTTGCTCAAGACGCTGCGCTCAGAGAGTACAATAATGTCAAAAGTTAGGTGATTTATGTTTTCACAAAACATTTTGAAATGTAATAACTAAGAAAGTCTAGTGAAATGTTTTCAAATCATACAAACATTGTGACATATGATAATATTTTACATCACTGGGTGGGGCAAAAAGCATCATCTGATTTCCTTTCGTTATAACTTTAGTTTAAAGTGAAAACCCACTTTGGGTTTTCACTGATTCTGTGTATTCGCACACATGAATTCTATTTCAATTGAAGCCCCTGGTGGAAGATGGCCTTATCTCATTTTTCTCAAAAACAATATTCTCCTTCATTTAATATTTCCATGGTATCTGATTTAAAAAAAATTTAAAAAAATTACAATGTTCTAAATTTATTCAAGCTCAAGACCTTTTTAATATAAAGCTTATTTATGAGCTTTATATTATTTTCAAAAAAGTCGATCACAAAAATTGTCCAATGATACCAGGGCTGTCTGTATAGCTATTTCGGATCTTGCCAAGATCTTCATCAGCAGACGTTTTTGGTTTGTTTTCATCAAAAATATATATCTCGAAACACTCATCATATTAATGAGAACTCCTTTATGCATACGTTTGAAGAATACCAAGCACTAACATTGGAACAATATAAAAATACATCAGCCAAACACAATTAGTTCTAGTTCACAATTAGTTCCGACATGGCTGAACACAATAACAATAACTGTAAAATATGAAGCAAATAACAAAAATAAAAATAAAAAAATAGATAAATAGTTCAGAGTTCGTTGCGAGCTCGTTAAGAGTCTGAACAAAAAATTAATAAAAATCCCACAGACAAGTCTAACAGAATTCGGGCCGAATTCGTTCAGATATTTCGGAACATAATAAATAAAAAACCGTCACACAAATCAAACGGAATTCGTAACAATTTCGGTAAGAATACTCGATTGAGTTCAGATATTGTTCAAAATGGTCTGATATCAGACATTGTCGACAAATTTGGTTTACTGGGTAGTTAGATAGTTAGTGCGATGCAGAGTGTTAAAAAAACACTCTGATCCTTCACATGTCTGTAGACATACATTTAAGCCGCTGCTTCTACCTGTTGTGCGCTTTCGATTTACCCTATTAAGACACTAGACGTCTCATAGGAATTAGGTGCTATTCACGAAATTCCTTAAGATATTCCAGTCCATTCCCACAAGGTTGGTATTGTTCGGTATTATACTGGCATAGAGATACCTGGATCTAGCTTGTGTGAAGGTCAGGCATTGGTCCAGAAAATGCTCTATCGTCATCCTTGCATGTCCTGCACTCACTATTCGCCACTAGTACAAGACGGTACAGGTGGGTCCGTAGTCCAGAATGTCCTGTTAAGACTCTCATAATTTTCCTCATTTCAGGCTTTCCCAATTTCAGCAAACCTTTTGTCCTCGACCCATCTGGGTCTCCCCATAGGATCTTTGTCATCTTGCCTACTGTTTCCTGGTTCCACAAGGCTTTGTGGGCCCATTTACCCAACTCAGCCTTCGTCACCCCAAAGGTTTCGCGCTCACTAGGCTCAGCGTTTGAATGTTCGCACGTTCGCTGTCGACTATCCCACTAGGTACATGCACCCAGATGATGTTGAGTTTGCCGTCCGTGGAATAATCGTTAATTACCTTCTTACAGTCAGGACCGTTCTAGATTTGACAATTTCCGATGATATTACCCTAATTGTCGTTTGGCTTTCCGTGAAGACATTCGCTTCGGCTGGGCTTGTATTATCGCCGAGCCGGTTCCCATTTGGTGTTTGTACCAGGGTCCCATCCTGCCAGGCGTCTCTGGATGTTTGGATATAAACCGAAAAATATAACTAAAAGAGAACGCAATTTGCATTCGGCCATCGAATCAGTAGTAGAAAACATATCAACTGAGAACATTGTTATTCATAAGTGTGACTATAAATCGATGAAAAAAATAGACAACAAATGAAAACCCCCAAAATGTAAGTTTGGGTAAAACTATTGATATAAATTCCAATCAAAACGCACATTTGTTAAAACTAAAGTGATTTCGAATTGTACAATTTCAGAGACTTTTTAATGTTTCCGGTGCAAGAAATTCATTAGTTGCTCTCTCATTTTATTATTCTATGAAGCAGCCACTATTTAACCATAGTTTCCTTCTAGTTGCTTATCGTTTGTTATCCCATCCACTCTGTTCTCCACCAAATTCCAATTACTATAAATAAATAAATGATTTCCCATTACATTCCATGAAGGAATTGGGGAGAGCTTCTCACAACCAGTGAGCTGTGCGAATTCTAGTTTTATACTCACTGAATGAGACCAACAGTTTTTACAACGATTCCGAACGGTATCTTGAGAAGCATTTTCATGGCTAAATACTCGATAGTGTCGCCTTCACTATGCGAGGTGACCGCCGTCGAAAGAAATTTTAGGTGGTCAGAGAAGGGATCGAAACTAGGATATCATGTACAAGAAGCGCGCACACTAACCATTGCACCACCGACGGTGGTGTTTTGTAGCAAGTTATAGAGCTCTATCATAGCATTGTTTCTAGCGGCCACTCTGACATCAGCCTTAGTCATCGAGCGATACTCAATTGCGCAACGCATAAATGTTATGCAAACATTTTATGAAAATGGTTGTTCTGCAAGAAGTGAATTTCAAGCATTGCGTAATTTTTTCGATCAAAATAACCGGCCATCTGAGTCAACAATGCAGAGCTAGAATTGTAGAATTAGAGAATTTAGAAGAAACTGTGTCGGTGCGAAACGTGACAACACCCGTGCGTCTTCGTACATGTCGATCGGGTGCAATTATTGCTGCTGTGGAAAAAAGTATGGACCAGGCCGCGACAACCACAATTCGATGTCATGCATAGCAATTGAACCTTTCCTACAGCACCGTTCAGAGGATTTTAACAAAAGACCTATATCTACACGCCTACAAAATTCGATTGGCGCAGGAACTGAATCCATGAGACCATTTACAGCTCCCTATATTTACCAATTAATGCTTGAACAACAAGCAGATGATGCCGATTTTTCAGCAGAAATCATCATGTGCAGTGACACACATTTTCAGAAATCCAGTAGACTAAAAAAACATGACGAAATTGTATCTTTATCTATTTTATCTATAAAAGAGAATCTGCGGCCTTATTGAATCACCCTGTATATATAAATAAAATGTGCTTGTTGCAGCAACCAAATTTGTATATAACGGCAACGCAACAGAGAACGGTCAAAAACAATCTTGTCCTACAAGCGTCATTGTGGCAACGACAAAGACGAAACTTTTAAATACAGCAATGTGAACACATTTACAAACAAGTTTCATCGCTGCGACGCATCGATTTCTTACAGTGTACGATACACAATTGCCCGAAATCATTTCTCATCATTAACGAAAGAAAAAGAAATCGATCATTCTGATAATTTTTATGTAGTTTACGATACTCCCAATTACTACCCATTTAGGGCGCAGGAATAGAAATGCAGTTGGGGGATCGCACCATAAACATTTTAAAATCTTTTCAAAAGTAAAAAAGCAGACAGCCTAAGAATATGAACAATTAAAAGAACAATATGTGCAACAACATTTTAAAGGGGCCACTTTGTGTTTTGTTCTTGCTGTTGTGTTATGTTTGACAGTGGTGGATGTTAGTCGTAGTCATAAGTACATAAATATGTGTATTTATGTATGTATTTAACGCTTGAACGTAAGTTGTTGTAATTACTAATGCTGCTGTTGTTGTTATACATTAAAGCATTACAAAAAATTTCATCAGTAGACTTGTTGTTGTAAATATTGAATATTCGGGATGGCACTTGTCATTTTGTCAATGGACTGAGTGTGGGGTATCAATATAAAAATATATTTTTTAGATTTTTTTGTGTAATTTTTATGTGGTTTTTTAATGAATTTTTTGGTTCATCTTATGAACTCGAAGTGGGAGATAAAACGACATGTTGTTGCTTTTGGTTTTCCATAGATAGTTGTGACCTTTGGGGTATTGAAATATGAATACTTTTAAACGAGGGTTGTAAGACAATTAATAGACTGGTGAAAGAGGTGGGGAGCCTCTCGCTACGTTGAAACATTATTCTATACTTATTACAACTACAGCAGAATTCCTCGCCGGCTCACATTGGACGAAAAGCCTGAATTCGTGGCCAAAACCTCAAATCACCTATGATCGCTGATAACGAATTCGAAAGCCAAATTATTGGAAACAAAATGGCCTATCCAATATGGCGGGCATGGATGTTAAAAATGTGTCAGATCTTAACAAAAATCGGTATATGCAGATTTTGAGGGTCGCTGATTACAAATCCGAAATAGAAATTATTGTAAACGAAATGGCCGACTATCCTGTTAAATAGATGAGATATAATATAAAATATAATAAATCGAAAAACAATCAGCGAAGGTGGCTCTTGTTGTTAATGAAGACAAGACAAAAGTGATGGTGTTAACGACTAGAGAAACCTCTCGACTTGGTCCGCACTTGAATGTTGACAACCGATTTAATTTTGAAGTGGTAGACGAATTTATCTTCCTTCGATCTGCCGTGAACAAGGACAACAACGTTAGCATGGAGATAAATAGGAGAACTGTGCTTGCAATTAGATGCTATTTTGGGCTAAGCAAGCAGTTTAAGAACTAAGCCCTCTCTCGACGGATAAAAGTCCAGTTATATCAGACTCTCATTTTACCGTGTTGATATATAGCTCCGAAACTTGGGTCATATCGTAAGCGGATGAAAAACACCTGGGAGTATTCGAGAGAAAAATTCTCCGTAAAATATGTGGTCCTGTTAGAGAAAACCACGAGTACCGACGTCGCTGGAGCCAAGAGCCATATAATTTATCTTCTGACGTAGACATAGGTAGGCGAATAAAATTAGGCCAATTGCGTTGGCTAGGCCATTTTGTCAGAATGGATGAAGATGCACCAGCGCGAAAAGTTTTCGATAACGTACCCTATGGAAGCAGGAAAAGAGGAAAAGACTCCGACGGAAAGACCAGGCAGAATAATCCCTCCGTATCCTTGGTGTTATCAACTGGCGAGAAAAGGCGAAGGATAGACCCAGTTGAAAGAATATGTTGAAATTTGTTTAATTTGTTTGTTTAATTAATATGTGTAAGACTGCTGACCTCATGAGGTTGTAAAATAGTCACCCGCAAAGAAAAAACTCGTTCCTCCCAAACGAAACCTCAGATAACTGAAGTTCGTTTGGGGACTGTAGTTGGGAGAAAATAACTTCTGTTAAGCCATACATATCATTTCGTTTGGGAGAACCGAAAAATGTTTCAAGCAAACGAGTTATGAAAAACATAAGCTGAAAAAAAACGTTTGCGAGAAACGAAAAACTGTTCCGCCAACTGTTCCCCCGGTTACAACAACCGAGTTGTAGTTGATCCTAACTGAAAAAACGTTTGCGAGAACTGAAAAACGTTTGCAGTAAACGAGTTAAATTTCCAACTTTTATGATTTTGGTTTTACCCATAAAGTGTTTTAAAAAAAGTTGGAATTTTTGTCTATTTTCTCACTGTCTACATACACGTCTGTCTCGCTTTGCATTTAATTAATAACTAAAAGCGCAGCAAACTACAACGCCGCATTTAGAAGCATTAGAGTAGAAGAAGCATTAGAGTGTGTGATCACTATGCCAAACGAGTGGATAAGACTGTGTATACAGTCGACAGAATGAGAGAAGGGGCAAAATTTACGTTCTTGGTAATCTGTGCTCTCATAGAAAAATGGCCAATTTCAGTTACCGCAAACGGTTTTTAACTTGCGGCAAATTTAATTTTGTACGCTTTTAATGCAAACGAGAACTCGTTTGCAATAACATGACTGGTAGTTCAACGAATCAATACCATAAGTACTTTATTTGGAGACCATCTAAATTTTCATGTGACCAGAAATGACTCTAAAAATATTACAATGGAATATGAACGGTTATCTTAATCATTATAACGAACTACTTATTTTGATCAAAAAATATAATCCAAAAATTGTTTGTATTCAGGAAACTCATATTCATAATACAAGTAATTTACCTACCCCTATCAACTTCTCCTTCTACACCCAAAATTCATCCTGCACCCGCTACGGTGGCGTTGCAATTTTGATTCATAACACCATCCAACATAAACAAATATTGATGGCAAATGATTTTGATGCTATTTCATTGGAAATAATATCTAAGCAACACTTCTCTATCACAAGTGCATATATACAACCGGACAAAACTTTTAACACTACGAATCTTGAAAACGTACTCAACTTTTCTAATCTTCCCGGTCTAGTAACAGGAGATTTTAACAGTTCCCACACCATGTGGGGATCTTCTGCCAACAACCGCAAGGGTAACATTCTCGCTAATTTTATTGTCGATTCCAACTACATTCTTCTAAACGACAAATCCCCCACTCACTTGAACACGCGCGGCACATTTTCCCACATTGATTTATCCTTCTGTTCCCCAGCTATTGCTATTGCTGCTGAATGGAAAATTGATGACAATTTGAATGGAAGTGATCATTTCCCCATACTTATCTCTCTATTTGAAAAGGAAATTGATCAACCCTCCTTATACAGACCAATATTTTTAACCAAAATGGCAAATTGGACTAAGTTTCAAGAACTTTGCATACTCTCTAATGATGAAAGAGATATAAGCGATAACATAAACAAAGAAACGGCAACGATAATCAAAATAATTCGACAATCTGCTAGTTGCTCCATCCCTCAGACAGGAAGCAAACCTAGTTATAGGGTACCCTGGTGGAATAAGGATTTAGAAAACTTAAAAACAATGAAAAATACAGCATGGCATAGATTCAAAAAAGATATGAACCAAACAAACCTCCTTAACTATAAAAAACACAACGCAAAATATAAAAGACAAATAACAATTTCAAAGAAAGCGTCTATAACTCAACTAACATCCACAATTAACCGATCTACACCGATTGAAATAATTTGGAAAAACATTCGCTGCTTCACGGGCTATAAAGCGAAACAAAATATTCACTGCATCTCTGAAATTAACAACTCGGATAGCATTTTGACCAGTAGAAAAGACATAGCTAATGAATTTGCAAAGTTTTGGTCGGAAAAATCTTCTGACAGCAACTTTTCAGCAACCTTCATAGCCAAGAAAGACTCGTTTTATACTCTTTCAATTTCTCAGATACCAGTAATTGGGTCACATATATTCGAAAAAGACATAACCTATATAGAATTTGCATCAATATTATCGAAACTTAATGGAAAATCTCCAGGAAATGACAGGATAACTTACCCTATGATCACCAAGTTACCATATGATATGAAGCAACGAATTATAAAGTTGTTCAACTCAATTTTTGATAATTATATTCCCCAACAATTTAAAAACAGTTCAGTTATACCAATCCAAAAACCAGGATGTGCGAAAAACTTAACAAGGTCATATCGGCCAATTTCATTAAATCCCTGCATAGCTAAAATTTTAGACCGTATAGTTGCTAATAGGTTATGGTTGTTTGTTGAAACTCACAAACTTCTCAATAACCATCAGTTTGGTTTCAAAAAGGGAAAGTCGACAACTGATAATCTCCTTTATGTAGATTATCAGATTGCGAACAGTCTTTCCTTGCGTAAGCATATAACGATAATTTCTCTTGATTTTGAAAGAGCATTTGATAGAATTGGTTTTCACACGATTATGGATCAAATTGTTGCATGGAGGTTAGGACCGAAAATGATCAAATACATACACAACTTTATGACCAACAGGAAAATTACAGTGGCCGTAGGTAAGCAACGTTCTTCCACCTACCCGTTACATAACGGAATTCCCCAAGGGTCCCCTCTTTCAGTGATATTATTTTTGATTGCCTACAACAAGTTATGCTCCGTCATATCAATGCACAAAGAAATAGACTTTACGGCGTATGCAGACGACTTTAATATTATTATAAAAAATAGTAAAGAAAAAAATCCCATACTACAGCTGGATAATTTGTTCGCAGATATCAATAACTGGTGCAATATGTCTGGCGCAATACTGTCAACTTCCAAATGTAAATATATTCACATTTGTAGAAAGATTATCTGCAAATGTATTATACAATCCTGTAACTTCGACATCAATGAGGTAGATTCGATTAGACTATTAGGTCTGCACATTAGTAAGAGATACAACTGGAATTGTCATATAACATATTTAGCAGCCTCTTTAGCCCAAAGAATGAATATAATTAAATGTCTATCAAACCCTACCTTCACCTGTTCGACGAAAACGCTAATTTCAGTTGCAGATGCTCTTATACTGTCTAAAATCAATTACTGTCTACAGTTCTATGGCTATGCCCCGAAATCATCATTGAGAAAGATAGAAACAAAAGTTTACTCCACATTAAGAACTATCTTCGGAGCCTTCCGAACCACCCCAATTAAGAACATGATGTTTGAATCAAATCGTTTGTCCATCATCTCACAACGCGAAATTATTACCACAAAATTATATCGCTCACTGCTATACGACAACGACTCGATTATATATCCCATCGTGGGAAAATTAAAAAATGCAAAAAGGACACCATTTTTACCCTCGGTCATTTACAGATGCATACTGAACTGTAGAAAAATGGGCATTACCCTCACGATGATAAAACTGAATGAAAAATTCGAACCTCCTTGGTTGTTAAATCTTAATACATTTGATATTTCATTGAGTACATTGGATAAATCCAAAACGCACCCAGATGTTTTTAAAACTAAGTTCTCTGCAATTCAAGACAATCTGAAATCACATAACTTCATATATACAGATGGATCTAAAATGAATGACTTCGTATCATTTAGTGTCACAACCATAAATAAGATTATTAAAAAATCTATCCTACCCGACTATAGCTCTGTATTTTCTGCAGAATTAATTGCCCTTTTTGAGGCTATTAAATACATCAAGAATAAAACAGGCAAATACGTCATTTGTTCGGACAACCTCTCCGCTGTGAAGTCTGTCATGAATATTCGAAACGTTGACTTCTATACAAACCGAATACGTGACATCCTGATAAAAAAATTATCCAAACATAAAAATATTATGGGTACCAAGCCATTGTAACATACAAGGTAACGAATTTGCAGACTTAACAGCAAAAGAAGCTACCAATTCCCCTTTAATTGGGACCAACAATTTGTACAAAAAAGATATTGACAAAATGATAACCAATTTCTATCGTCAGTTAGATAGAGACGAAGTATTTGATAAGACATCGACTTGGTACAGAACTACTAACCTCAAACAGAACACGATCTACGATTATGTGGACGATATGTCCTTGTATAACATAAATAGGTTGCACAAAATCAAATTCATTAGATTACGTTTTGGACACACTAAAATTACTCATAGTCATTTGATGAACGTACTCGTTACACCATATTGCAACTGTACGATAAGTCCAGCCAATTCTCTATATCATTTCCTAATCCAATGCCCTCAATTCAACCAACAACGCTATGCTATCTTTAAAAATGAAAATCCAATTAATATCCTATCAAATCCCTCCAAGGAAAATATTAACAAGATAACAAATTATCTTAAATTAACCGGTCTTTATAATGTAATATAGTTAACATTAAGTTTAGTACATATGTATAAGTATAAGTTAAGTTATATTAGTAACATACTCTCATCTGTATTATAATAGTAACATACTCTCATCTGTATTATAGTAGAAATAAATGGTCAGGATTTTGGGTATACACTTGGTCCATGGTTGACGACGAATTTACCCACAGGGGGCCAAATTCGAAAAAGCGCTCCGAAACGGATAATCTCAAGTTGATAGATTCTGAATACGTTCTGAAAAATGGGGATAGTAAACTAGAAAAGTGGACCTCAAGGACTATCAGCGGGTATATATTTGGTTCGTGGTTGAAGCCCCATGTGGCCACAGTGTTGATTATGTTCTTTAAACGCTTGAAGGCTTTGAACGATAAAATTATGTACAAGGTGGCGCAAAAGTAATCCTCCTATCAGAAAATGCTATAAATTTTGCGATTGGCCCTAATGTCAGCTCTGTTTTGACATTTGTGTAGTAAACACATGCGAAATAGACGTTAATAAACAATGTTACGCTACACTGCTCCAGAACGCGGAATATTGCTGACTATTTATTTGACCAATAATCGGTCGGTGACTTTGGCACAACGTGAATTTCGTCGCAGATTTCCTGACCGTCCAACGCCTACTGGTGAAACACTGCGACGTTTAGCCAGGCGTGGCAGACCCCGGAGTAGCCGTTCTGCAGAGAATATTGCTGCTGTAGCCGAGGATGTCATGGAAGCGCCGTCGATGTCATGGAAGCGCCGTGAGCGCTACAGAGCAATGATCAACGAGTTCTTTTGCCGCAACTTGATGAATTGGGATTGCAATACATGTGGTTCCAACAGGACGGTGCAACGGCACACACTGCACGTGCCACAACCGATATGCTGAAGGATGCATTTCCAGGGCGCCTAATCTCCCGTTTTGGCGATTTGCACTGGCCAGCAAGATCGCCTGATTTGACCGCTCCAGACTTCTTTTTGTGGGGCTTTTTGAAGTCGCGGGTTTATGTCAACAAGCCTCAGACTCTTGCAGCTCTTAAAGACAATATCCGTCAAGAATGTGAGAACGTATCGCCGGAAGTTTTGGCCAAAGTGATGGAAAATGCCATAAAAAGGTCTCAAATGACAATCAACTTTTCGGCGGCCATTTACATGACATCATATTCTCGACTTGATGTAAAAAAAATTAAAAGACCAAATAAAAATAATCCACAAGAAGAATCGAAGTTTTTAATTTTTTTTTAAATTACAGCCAAAAAACATCGGAAGTTTACTTTTGCGGCACCTTGTACATTGCAACATGTTTTTGAATTAGTACGACAAAAATATATATTCGGAATATACTATATATGCTTTTTAATTTCTGAATTTGGATTTCAATGACTGTTCAAATCGTCTAAAAAGTGATTCTTTTTATATATTCTCTCTCTTTAACATAGCTCTGTTAACACAATAATAGAGCTCAGTTAACTGAAATGGATTGTGTCTTTGCTACTTATATTCGAATTTATCTTCACGCACATTGTGCGGTGCTTGTGATGGTTCACTTTATAAGGCCTTCATTGTGGGGCAAGAAGAAATATTAAAAAAAAACGTTTCCCATTACATCCCATGAAAGGATTGGAGAGAGATTCGCACAATCAGTGAGCTGTGCGCGTTCTAATTGTTCACTCACTGATTGGGACCTACAATTGGGTTCTGAACTGTATTTTGAGAAGCTTTTTCATGGCTAAGTACTTAATAGTGACCCACCCCATCACTAAGCGAGGTGGCCGTCGTGGAAGGAAACAGCAGGGATCGAATCCACGTTCTCATGCACAAGACCCGCTCACACTAGACATTCCACCACAGACGGCCAACATTAGGCCCAACCGAATGTTGGCACTGTTTAGTTGGTGGCCTCGTTCGATATGATTTAACGCTTTTAGCCTTCACATTTGTAGCCTGATTAGTCAGTTCATACATTAACGATAGACATCATAAAATTATATTTGTCCGCCGGTGATTACCCCTCCCTAATCAACAACCACTACACGTTTAGAACTTTCTCACTTTCTTCTCTCCTCCAAAAGATGCTGGCTGTTTTAAGTTTGTATTAATTGTGTTTGGCGAGCATTAATATTTACTCAGTTGGAATTACTAGACAAAATAAATTAATCCAATAGACTTGAAGTATTTAAACAGAGACTCGTAAAACAAAATGAAACCAAATCTATAAAAAATTAACCAACAAAAAACGCTCGTGTCACAAAAACTAACAACGAAAAGTTGAATGCGTAACAATGAATTAATTCACTTAAAAACAGCTAAAAATTCCAGTCAACATAAAATTTACGAACATCTTCATTGGTGATAATAATTATAACAATCTAAATGATATCAACTCTATTTCAGTTTTTTTTTTCACCACAGAAATTTGACTCTGTGGTTACTAATTTGAAATTGAAATTAAAATAAAATTTAAAATGAAATGGAACAGAATTCAAATGTAAAAAGTGAATGGTGCCTGCATTCCCCTACCATACCGAGGAAAATTATTGCAAATGACCATTAGCTGCTTCAATTCATTTAGATAAAAAACTGACTCTTTTAACAAAGGGGAATTGGGAGTTTTATGCGGGTTTAGAACTACGATACCATCATAATTTTGTGGCAAAAATGAAAAACAATGTGATCTTCAGTGTTGGTATTTTGACCTACATGTGATGGTTATGGCGGCAATTATGTCGATGGTGAGGAATGCTAATGATTGTGGGATGTTATTAATGTCCTCAAGTTAGTTAGGTTTGGTTGTAACATCCCTTTCATATCCTTGTGGATATCCTGCATACCCATACAAAATATGACAACTATTATTAATGATAATTCAAGAGGGAAAAGAGGGAATTCGCACTAGTATTTAATTTAAAGGGAGAGATACAAATGTTACCCGGGTAGTCTGCACAGCTGTTTTGGATCTTGCTACGATCTTCCTCAGCAGATGGTTTAGTATGCTTTTTGGTGAATTCATCAAGACTATGTGTATCGAATTACACATTACATTAATGAGAATTCCTTTAAGCATATGTTGCAAAAATACCAAACATCAACGTTGGGAAACTACCAAAACAACTTGTTTTATGACGAACCCCCATTACTTTTAAACAAACATGAATTCTTTTTGGCGATATTGAGGTCATACCTGATGAAAAATCACTCCTGGTGAAATTTATTTATATACAGGTATGAGAACATTAAACGAATATCAATGTTTTCTCTTCGATGAATTTCAGTACCACCTGTATGCAATTTACCTGCAGTAATTCGACTTATCTGCCCCACAGTGATAAACACGACCCTTGTATCATTATGCAGGAACCATGTATATGTTTGGAACATCCATATTCTTTCGTGCATTGGTTTCATGAATTGAAGATCTGCTGTTTTATTGTTCTTTGTTACTGGTCACGTTTTTTGATTTCAGCAGTTTCCAACAAACAAATCCATATTTGGGTCACAAAAACATATTAATCATTGTGACTCCAGCATGTAACATTGAATAGCAAACACAATGTGTTTGAAAGGTCCATAATTCCAACACTTTTGTTATCACTGCGTATGTCTGTGAAAATTTTTTATAATCTAATCTATATTATGATGATGAAGAGATTCTTTGGTAATCAACATTCCATATCTAGCCACAGATCGTAATCAGCGATTGTTCTAAATGATGCTATTAAAAAATTAGTCATGCTATATGCAACGAAATTTCTAAATGCAATGAGAATTCTTTAGTGCACAATTGTTCGAAAAATCAACTCAAAATACTGCCAATTAATTTTCTCATCCAATTACTGAAGAATATTGTATGAAACTTTTCTATGAATACGTTTCATAAATTATGTATGAAAGCTCTTCATAGCATGTATGCAATTTACGGAAAACTTCATAGGATTAATGAAGAATGTTTCATAAATATTACGAAGCAGAAGCCCAAGGAAAATTCTAAAGCTAATGTAAAACAACTCTCGCAGACGAATTCTCATTACTGATGATAACATTTTCACTGTGGAGGTTGCGATCAAACAACAGACTGAAAGAGTTTATACTCGGTAACCTCGAGAAGCCTCAGAAGTGGTTTCCAGAGTTCGAGCTGCTCACCAACCGGCATCCGTGAAGACATTGTAAAAAGTCACCCAAGACGAAGGACACCAAGATCAATTTCTGTGAAAAAGAAGTGTCAAAGCATCAGCAATTATGTACCAATCCGACAATTGGCAGAAAGTTGAGAAGCTTCTAAACAACACATTGTTCGAAAATAAACCGTGGATGTTTCACCTGGACTCTGAAGCAGGCAAAACTTCTCTTACACAACGTTAGTTCAAGATCATTCTGCTTCACGCAAACAATTAATTAGTTCCGCACAAACGAAAATGTAAACTAAACTTATTTGCGGCAAATGTATATTTGATTAGAAATGTCGTGACGTCATGGCGGTAGCACATCAGATTAGAAAGGAGGAGCCGCGGGTGGACCAGGTTCAAATCCACCAAGAGTGCAATTGTATGCGAGGCTTTTACTCATGTCCAGTGTGTCACTTCATATTCGAATCCGTTGGGGGTTGTTTTTTTAAATTAAAATGGTTTCGAGACGGATTCACTTTCATCAATTTTTGCGGATTCGAAACGAATTCGTTCTAATTTTCGTTGCCAGTCAATTTTTGTTTCGGGTTTTCTGTTTTAGCACCTTAGATATGAATCCCTTGACAGAAATACAAGTTTGGTCCCTCTCGAGCTGTTTTCAAATTCAAATTAGCTTCTCCAACCTCGCATTTCGCTTTTTCGTGTTTTTACGGACTAGTAACGGAATCCGGCAAATCACAATTTCACTGATTAGCTTTTTTATGTCTCTATGGACTCGTAACGGAATCCGGAAAATCGCAATTTCGGTGGGTCGATTTTTTATGTTTTACGAACTCAGTAACAGATCCGCCAAATCGCAATTTCACTAATGTTTTGACGGACTCGTTAGGGGTTCGAAACAGTACCGCCGAATTGCAATTTCACTAATTCCCCTTTTTATATTTTTACGGACTCGTAACGGGTTCGATAACACAGTGCAACATAAAAATATATAACCATATACGGACACCACTAAGTGATAAAAGACCAAAAAAAAAAAGACCCGTGTCTCCCAGTTCTGCCCAAGGTCATGCACTTTTTTATGGGCCCCCAAAGATTGGTGTCCAAGCTCATGGTGTCATTTTTGAAAAAAAGTGATCATTTTGTCAGGCTCGTATCTTGCAAACCGTTCGGAATTTTGGTTAACTCCTTGAGGGAAAGTTGTAGCTCTTGTCATAAAAAACATGACTTTATATATTCACAATTTTTGTTCTTTATGACAAGAGCTACAACTTTTCCTCAGTTAGTAAATCAAAATTGCGAACGGTTTGCAAGATATGAACCTGACAAAATGATCACTTTTTTGCAAAAATTACATCCGAGACCCCAAATCTTTGGGGGCCCGTAAAAAAGTGCATGACTTTGGGCAAAACTGGGAGACACGGGTTTTTTATCACGTAGTGGTGTCCATATATGGTTATATGTCTATGACTTAAAAAATTGCACACAGTATAACGCATTTTTATGCTTTTACGGGGTTGCTTATCGGTTAGAAACGGATCCGCATCAGTTTTTGTGCACATTGAATGATTCATATTTATAATTGGTTCAGCAAAAAAAAAAACTATAGCAGCCTACATTTATTATGATATTAAATCTGAATTGGATTCATCCCTTTTAATAGAACGCTTAGCATTGTCACTAAAATTGAGCTAAACCCAGGCACCATGATTAACATTGGAGAATCAATTCAAGAGAGCGATAACTTTTGAGTGTATGCATGTATGTGTATACCTCTGGGTCGTTTTTTTCATGTTCACAAATGTTTTCTATGTTTTTCGTAAAAGTAGATTATAAAAATTGTGGTGCAAATGAACGTTTTAACTTTGGGTATAAGTTGTAACATATATATATTTGCGGCAAACGCCCTCAAACATTTTACTTTCTTTAACAGTTGGTTCGACAAAGAAGACGGGTTCCTTGTAATTATTGTTTTTCGTAAACGTCGCATGTTAAACACAGAGATACTTCGTCGTTTTTATCCTCGAGACAGCAAATATTACATAGTATTCATCCCTTCCCAAATGTGTAATGGAATGAAATTTTTGTGTGTTTTGGGGTGCATCGAAAGGAATTTTCCACTAACAAAAAACAAAAAAGAGAAAACATCGACCACAAATCCATTTGTATGTGTTCGGTCTGTTTTCTGTTTTAAAATAAAACTCAAAGGACGATTAAGGATAACATAACAGATGGTGGTTAAGTGGTACTGTAATTGAATTAATAACAATTTCTCGCTTCTTTTACTCATCCGGATGAATAGCGTGGAAAATTGCCAATGGATATTTAAGAGTATTTGCAATTGCTTCATAGCATTGAGGAGATGAAAAATAAAAACGCTCATAAATAAAAAGTAAATATTTAAGGATTATCTAACTAGGGGTGAAATGAATAAGGGCTCTTAGGGTATCAGTTGGAAGGACAATAAATCCATATTTATGGAATCCTTATTTCATGTCACTTCTGTTGGACTTCTTAGGGGGCATCATCATATGGTTCTGAGGACTATCACTCTGTTACTATATAAACCTGGCTATAGAGAAAAGGAAGAAAAGGACAACTAGTAAAGCTGTCTCCCTACATTTTCATTTCGGCCATAATTGTTATTTTGAATGCGATTTAAACAACAATAACATTTAAAACACTTGAGTTTTTATGATTTATAACTAGATTTTCATTAGGACAACATGAAGTGATTGTTGAGATTTTGGTATAGATAGTAAATAACGTGTACGCTATTTTTAAGACTCACAGAAGTGGATTTTCTGTTTTATATCATTTGAAACCAAAGATTTTATAAAATGTATAATTCTACTTTGCGATCTCCCCAACATCCTCAATAAAAATTATACATTTTACGCAGATGTTTATGAAACCAGTATTATTGCATGAAACTTGCGATATATTTAGTAGGGGCAAAATTATTGCTACACAAATTCTATGCTATCAAATTAAAAATGCGCGAATTTGTTTATATATTTATATTCTATACAAAAAGCAAATATTAATTATAAATGCCGGCTCTGGCCTTAAGTTGCACTGGCCAATCAATAATAGACTCACGCATCAACGCATAACAGCTCAAATCTTAAGAGCATCAATGTTGGGTCATTCTTCAGAGGAAATGAAGTTTGACAAATTCTGGTCCATTTTAGTCTTATAGTCTAGACCGATTTAGCCTTATGGACCGGCGCAGAAGTCCACGACTGCGAATGATTAAGACACCCTGTCTTCTAAACCTGTCCACAATTTATAACTCAGTGGTTGCAAATCAGGGCTACCAGAGAGCCATTCTTCAGAGGAAACGAAGGATGGCAAATTCTTTTGAAACCAGGTCTGGGCCGTTTTAGCCGTATGGGCCGTCGCATAATTCTGCTGGAAAGTCCACGACTGGGAATGATTAAGTGGCTTAACAACAACTGCTTTCAAAATGGTTTCTTGGTAAACTATGGACGATGTTTTGACCCCTTGTTCGAAGAAATGCAAGTGTGACTGAAGCTGGGTGATAACTAAAAATAAATGGTTTCCCATTACATCCCACGAAGGGACAGGGGAGAGCTTCTGACAATCACTGAGCTGTGTGCTTTCCAGTTTTCACTCACTAATTGGGACCTACAGTTTTACACCGATTCCGAACTGTATTTTGATAAGCTTTTTCATGGCTATATACTCGATAGTGTCGCCGTCACTATGCGAGGTGACCGCCGCCGAAAGAAATTTGCAGGTGGTCAGGGCAGGATTTGAACCCAGGATCTCATGTACAAAAGGCGCGCACACTAACCATTGCACCACCGACGGATGATAATTAGAGTGTCAATAAAACGGCATTTTTTAAAAACCGGGTTTCGGGTCGTTCCATAAATCAGTTTTTTAAGAAACGTTTTTTTCGATTTTTTTTGGAACCGTTTTTTCGGGTTATATTGGTAAATTAAACACATGTATCAGTTACAATACATTTTTTTGCGACCATTTCATTTACTTATTCGTGTTTAAAGCTCAAATTTGTACAACTCTTTTTAAAGTTGACAATCACGCTTTAATTTTAAATTAAAATTTAAATCATATTTTAATTTGGAATGCGTTTTCAATATAAATTTTAAAAGCTTTATTCATATGCACGTTAAACCGATTTAAATTCGAAAATCATATTCAAATTTGAAAGTGATTATCGGGCTAGGAGAATCTTAAGTTTAAAACATTTATTTATAAATAAATTTAAATTTTGAAATTTGAAAAAAAAAACTTGGAAAAGCTTAATTCAATCTTATTCAAGTCATAGAATCATTTTAAAATCGGAATAAACATATTGTTTGCAAATGTCATTCAGAACTTATTGAAGCATAAAATCGTATTTGAAAAAAAAAATCATGTTTCTTTATTCCAAAATTTCATTAAATTTTGGAAGATCATGTCATTTATTATTAAATTATTTAAAGATATTTAACAAAAATTGATTAAAACCCAACGTGAAATAACCGGTTTCCGTTTGTTCGAAAATTATGTTTTGTTAAAAAATCGGCACACGGTTAAGGCAAATAACCCGGTTACCCGGTTTAAAGGATTCGGTTTTGGACACGCAAGTGATGAAGATCAGAAACTCCTGAGTCAAGTTCAGAAGCTTCCTTAGATGACCCTTTAAACACTATAATTTTGTTTGTCAAATTTTTCCTGAACGTTAAAAATTTGTTCATCGGTCGACAAGATTTGTCTGTGCAAGTTATCAGCGTACATCACAAAAAGACGATACATTTTGCTATAAATTTTTTAATCTGCAGCCAACAAATGTGCGGTACGGCGCAAGTTTTTGTTCAAACCCGCCGACAACCACGCCTACCTCCCATATAACGTAAAATAAAAAATCGTTGTATTTTCCTCTTTTTCAAATCTATGTCAATAAAAATTACTGCCAGTGCTTGCATTTGAGTCCTCAATTATATTAAAAATTTAAGTGCCACGCCCAACGCCCATATACAAATTTTCATTTTTCATAATTTTCGTAAACACAGATATAATTCTTTATAGTTTGTGATAGATGTAAATCAGCACTTACATCTATATAAATAACTAAAGCCTAATATGTTAGCTGAATATTTGCAAAAAAAATTAGGGGGCCATAGTTTACCGTTTTTTTTTAATTAACCAATCATTCCAAATAAAAGTCAAATTTGTACTATAAAATTATAGAAATTTATTAATTTTTCAGCATTTCTCAGTGCATACTTTTAGGGATATGATATATAAAACATGACCAAACTTTAACTAACATTTCTATTATCGACAGCATTAAAACACATATGCCTAAAAGTATACACCATTTTATATGGTGTTTTCATCCATTTTTTTAATGAAATTTCGTGGCACTTTTTTTTATAAAATTTATAACTTTATTCAACAGCATAAAATATTATGGGAATTTTATTTATGAAATCAAAAGAATACACTCCCACCTTTCACATCTTAGCAATTGCAACCAGACAACAACGATCGATAACGACCACCTTTTTTTAGTCCAAGAAAAACTAAAAACACTTAGTTTTTTGAGTGTCATCATAAAAGCATGAATATATTTTAATCTGTTATTGTTATTCAATTATTTTTTCTTAAAACTTAATGTAGAAATACCATAGTTTTCAAATATACATATTCCAAATCGATACGACAAAAATAAGTTATGTTTCCAGCCCATTGAAATGCATGAAAATCTGAGGCAGGTTACTGCAGAGTTTCATTTTGTTGACTTTGCCGCGTTTTTTTGTACAAAAACAAAATTTGTTGAAAAAAACTAATGATTTATTTCTCTTAATTAAACAATTCTCTACAAAACTGCATCATTACATTTTTGATATTTGACACTCGAAAAAGGGTATTCTTGCCGGCAAAAAGACTTGTTTGATAACTTGCGGCCGTAGACGGCTCGACCGGTGGTGATCTTTGACATCTCAAGTCCCCTCAAACAGTTGTATGCACGGGTAGAAGACCATGCAACTAATCCCGAGCGGGTGGGATTCATTTCTCACTTAAAAAGC
The DNA here is from genome assembly GCA_963931995.1 of Phaonia tiefii. NCBI lineage: Eukaryota > Metazoa > Arthropoda > Insecta > Diptera > Muscidae > Phaonia > Phaonia tiefii. The sequence continues at coordinate 121,341,365 of OZ008370.1, read as the reverse complement.
GCTATAACAGCGATACGGTTCTCATTATCTAACCACTCTATGGTGAAAGCTGAAACAATATTGAATTCCTTTAATATTCTAATAACGCATTTACACCCCCGTTTATCGCGGCCAGGTTAGCAATAACCTTGTTCTTGCCGTTTAAACCACCCAATTTGAGATGAAATTGACATTTCAGGTGGCAATTGCGGCACAACAGAAAAATTAAGTTGCGTTTGTTTATAGGTTTCGCCAGTTTTGAACAAATTTGGGATGTTTTTGAAACATATATATATATATATGTTTTGGAAATAACTGAACCTTTAAAATATATAGGCGGCGGCGTGAGCTTCAAAAAAGTTTTGGTGACGGCGACGCGTCCGAAAATTTTCGATCGACTTTTGTCTATCAAACAGTTGATTTTTTGTATATGTTTCTATTTTGGTTGCATTCTGTTAGTAATTAACAGTGTTGCATCAAAATGTATACCAGTTTCAAATGATGTTTAAAATTAAACTTCATTTTCTACAGATTAAAATTGTATGAGTAATCTTCTGACTTAGACCCCTTTCACACTCGGCAAGTTACTTGCGCAAGTCTCTTGCGCAAGTCTCTTGCCCAAGTCTTGGTTTGTTGATGACAGAGGTAAGGTCGGGATAGGGGAATAAATTTTGAGTACAGACTTGCTTGTACTCGGAAAGTTGAAAAACTGACTTGCGCAAGTAACTTGCCGAGTGTGAAAGGGGTCTTAGTGCGGGTTAACGACGTTAACCTTCGAAATACGTTAATCTTGTTTGGTGTAAATGGCGTATAACCGTCATATTCATAAAAGGTTGTGAGAGTTGTCTCTCAAAACTCTCACGACGTTTTATTAATAAGGCCGTAACGCTTTAGTAGTTAACTTTCATAAACAATGTGGTATAATCATAACAGGGTATGTTCAATTCAACTATTGGAAGGGGTGTGTTCAATGTTGTTACAGTATTTTTATCCCAGCTAAGTATATTAAACGGGACCTACAATTTGTATTTCGAATTTCTTCATAGAATCTTCGATTCTAGGCGAGATGACCTATTTGGTGACGACCATTTGGAAAACACCCCTTCGAAAAAATACCTGTTTCTGCAAATCGTTATACTCATGTTTACAGTAATCTATTCTTCTTTCCGAAAACGAAAAATTTTGGCATATCCAACAATTTATCTAATAGTATAACAGGGGCTTAAATAAATATCGGCGGTGTAATTAATGTTCGCTCGGCGACATGTTTCAGATTCACACTTTGTCGTCATACGAGGACAAACCGGCACTTAAGAGTTCAAAAAACACGGGTGTTACGAAAGACACACTAGGGTATCCTGACGCAATTATGAGAAAATTATTTGTATTGATAATAGACGGAAAATTGTAATAGACGGGGAAATGCCCAGTGACAGCTGGGAATTGGAATTCAGGGGACTCTCAGGGCAAAAATATAATTTTGTTTTTAAAAGTAGAAAGTCAAAATGGGTCTGAAATAGAATAATTGATGTGTGTGCAGATAGATTCCGAATCTAACTAAAGACACAAACCACCTTAGGTAACAGACCTCTGTCTGAGTTAACAGAGTTAAAGTATGTAAATAAAAACGTGGGTTTACGTACAACTTCATGATTTTTACACAACTTATCCAATATATTTAAAGAAAAACATTGCATATAATAAGATTATGCATAAAAGTTTATAAAAACACCAATCTATGACACAAAAAGGTAACAAGTGCGGATAATAATAAATGACTTAGTTACAAATATTTTTCGCAAAATTTGTATGGCCACTGTGTCCAAACGAGACAAACTGTCACAACCCCACATTTACCGTTTGAAAGAGTGGGCAATGTGCTTTCATTGTAACTATTCCATACCATCCAGCCTAAATTCACAATAGGATATTTTGATATTTAGTGCTAAATTAATTTTAACGGATTTTTGCCCACTGTGTTCGGACGGGAAACACTGCCGCAACCGCACATATATCCTTAGAAACTATTTCATACAATTCAGACGAATTTCCGAATCATATACATATGTTGCATTTTTAATTTCAAATAATTTTTTGGAATTTTGTCACTGTGTCGAAACGGAACATACTGCCACAATGCCACATACACCGTTAAAAAGGAAACAGTCTGTGTTGTATGTGAAATAACGTAATTCACAAATTCGCCTGAATTATATGGAAAACGTTATCCAATAGTACAAAGGTACATGTGGGGTTGTGGCAGTATGTCCCGTTTGGACCCAGTGAGCAATTTACGAGAACAGAATCTAAAACTAAAAATTCAAACTACTTAATTCTGAAATTCATCCGAATTTTATGGAATAGTTTTTCATATAGCACATACAGTTTCCTTTCTGGCGGTATATGTGGGATTGTGGATGTATGTCACAGTGGGCAAAATTTCAAAAAAGAATCTGAAATTAAAAATGCAAAATATTTTATTTTGAAATTCGTCTGAATTGTATGAATAAACAATCCATAGCAAACACTGCACCCTTTCTAAGTGTATATGTGGGGATGCGGCAGTTTCTCCCTTGCGAACACAGTGGGCAAAAATTCGTTAAAAATTAATATAACACAAAATCTCAAAAAATCCTACTGTGAAATTAGATTGTGCAATTAGAAATTAGAATACTGTGAAACCCACCTTTATATACTTTAACATTGGGCTGTTAACTCAATAAAATGGTTATGTTACCTAATGTGGTTTGAGTCTTTGCTAGTTAGATTGGGAATCTACATATCTTCACGCACATGAATAATTGGTTTATTCTAATAATTTAGAAAAAGTACTTAAAATTTTACCACTTTTCTGAGCAATTCTAGTTGCTCTGTTAGAATTTTAAGTCGTTAATTTTCTTCGAAGGTTTACGTTTATTTGTATAGGATAGGAGCACTTCAAATTTTACCACTTTTCAGTGCATCATGCTGAGTGTGCAGTCATGGATGCTAAAAACCGGTCTTCAATCAGCGACACAAGCGCACCGAGCACGAGACGGTAGCCGCCGACGTTTCCATCGGCTTATATCGCCGAGAAAAAAGCCGGCCAAACAACAAAGCCACCGATAATCTCTTTTACGTTTATAACACAATTTTATTTCACCCAACCATGTGAAAAAACAAATGAAATATTTTATGCACATGCTTGTTTCGAAGCTACAAATTTAGATTCACAGAAGAAGGTATGTATGTTAGGATTGTAACTGGAGAAATCGGTATACGGACTCTGACAAAGTATTAAATATATGTATTAATAAACTCTATTGGGAATATGTTGTTGTAGGAAAGGATATAGGTATAAATACCGTTGGTGTGTTTATTTTATTAATAATTCAAACTTGGACAAACTTATCCAAATTATCCAAAAAAGCAAAATAATTTTAAATGTTGTTTTTCATACCAAAGAGATAAATGCAGTCGCCTCCGGTCAAATACTAAAAACGCCGCGGCCCACGACTCGAAAATGGACCAGCCACCGCCGCCAAAAAATAGCGGACGACTTTGACTCCTGTCTCTATTTTATTTTAACTGAGTGCAATGGAAACATTTTGGAACTTTAAAATGTATCATGACATAAACTAGTTTCAGAAACACTGGCGTACTCTGACCGTTCGAATAGATTCTGAGAAATATAATTTAACACCCAAATATAGCAATGCCAAGAAATCTGAAACAAGAAGAAGAAGAAGAGAATTGTGTTGATAACATGAATTTCAAATGTTTGTTGTATCACTTGCTCGTCTTGCTGCTTTATTAACAACACCCCATCATTCAGTGCTGTGGTCAACGGCATAGAAAGTTTCTGTTCATCAAATTTTATCTTTCTTGTTTGGTGACCGGAGGAGTCTTAAAAACGATCGTAAAATTTATTTTATTAACATTTTTTGTTTGGAAGCTTGTGAATTGACCGTCAGGTCGGCGGATCTTAATACACTTTTTTAGTTGTCACTTAAGTGGCTTTGAAATTGTGTAAATGTGTTATATCAGTGTCAAGTTTGTCACATGTTGCTGCCGTAATGCAATCATAAAAGGGTTTTGAACTTCATATGGCAATGGCCGGCCACTGACTAATGATAGTGGACGCTAGGTAGCTTAAAATTTATCATATAATATAAAACTTGAAACTGACCAAATTAGATTCAAATGTGTTTTCCAATGAAAACATATTTTTGATGCTTTTCTGTTAATGAAATGGCTAAACACTTTGTTGTTTAAGTATTAAAATTGCGGTTAGTTCAAAAAATATTTTTTATACAGTCACTGTTCTTTAATAAAAATAAAAAATGGTCATGAACCGGAACTTTTCTATGGAATAGGAACTTTGATAAATTCATTTTAATGATTTCATTTTAAATCTTCATTTTAAAATTCATTTTAAAGCCCACTCCGACGCCAGGGGTAGAAGAATTTACTACACGCTATGGGTCTAAATGGTTGTTATTGTCTTTGAACGACAACAACACAATCTGTTCAGAAAAATAATCTGGTGCTGTAATAGGAGTTCTTACCGTAAGAACAACCAACTAAAAGCTACTCAAAACGCTAATCTGAGATGTCATGCAAAATGTGTCCATTTGTTAGACTGACAGACTGCATTTTAGCGACGCATCACTGCTACCTGTGCGCTTCAGTGGGTAACAGGTAGTACATACAAAACCGAAACCGGTTAACCGAATTTTGGTCGGTTAACCATATGTCGGTTTTCTAAAAATTGCTATTTTCGAAGAAGAACCCAAATATATCTGTGTTTGTGATACAAATACAGCCGTGTTTCTTGCACTGTTTATGCTCTCTCGAGAGCAAGAGATTAAAAGAGGGGCAACGCTTGTAAGTGTGTATCCGTATTTTTGCATTATTCTCTCAGTGAGTGATTCATAAAAATTCCTTACTGTGTGTGGAAATTGCAGATTAAGTCACTGTTTCTTATTTTGGCTGATGTATTGCGTTTTAATTTCCTGTATTCTGTCGTCAATGGTTCATCGGACACAGGATATCGAACCCGCTTGATCAGTGAAAAAAATAAACAAACGCTCGGACGGTTAAATGGTTTGTGATGTTGCTTTGGTTTTCGTGTATGTGTTTCGCATATATTTATGAGCGCTACCAAAGTGAGAAATGATTTTGAGGAAAGAATCTGGAGAGAAAAACAACCTGAATCCATTTTTCTGCCCAAGCCTCTACTGAAAAAATCGGAATTGTGGACCATTTGTGAAATATAATAAAAAAACACAAGTAATTAATACACGCTTGTCTTGCAGGAACTAGAATTGTATACAAGCATATTGTTCGTGTACCAACGCGTAGTGATAACCAACGCATAGTTGAAACCTTCTGAAGACAAAAACGTGAGAGACAACAACGAAAGGAGTAACAACAGAGCAGCATATTCAAAACAAAATATAGAAGTAAATGTATGTAAATGTAAATGTATGTATACTAGTATATTGATAAAATTAATTATAATAAATAAAGAAAGAAAGAATAATTCGTTTCTAAATATCATTATGTTTGGGTGAAAATACGCAAATGATTCCACGTAATTATATGGATGTTTGGGATGAATCACGCATGTGTTTCCACGTAAAAGCATACATATTTGTCAGTAAACATGCTAATGCTTGCATTTAAATACAGCTGAGTTTGGGACTTGCAAACATATAAATGTTTGAAGTGTGTTCCAAACATATACATGGTTCCTGCAGAATATATTTGGGAGAATATGTTACAGAGGCCGTTTTTTCAGCGTGTATAGAACGGGTGTATTTTTAGCTGCATGAGAACTTAAAATGATAATACAGGGCAGAAATATTGTTGGAAGGACATTTTTTTTGATTATAATCTGGTACATAATTTCATGACATTTATTTTGTCCACCGCGGCTACGAGTTACATGGTCCATTTAATCAGTCCAATTTTTGACTAATTTATAAATCTGGACGGTGGCTTGAATATTGGCTTCCAATGCTTCAAGAGTTGCATAAACCAATGCCTTAAAATATCCCCATAAAAATTAATCCAGAGGCGTTAAATCGCACGACCGAGGGGGCCATTGTTGGATATAAAGTTGTCACCAAATTGATTTTGCAATAAATCACTGTCTGGTTGGAATGAAATGTCATTGATGTTTACCTGATTAATTTTTGGAAACAAAAATTCGGCCAGCATGGCTCGATAGCGCATGTCATTCAACGTAACGGCAGCTCCTTGCTCATATGGAAATAAATGAGGACCCATGATACCGCCAGCGTGAAAACCACTCCAAAGTCAATTTTGATGGATGTAATGATGATTCGTTATCTGTTTGAGGATTGTCTTCGCTCCTAATACGGCAATTTTGCTAATTGACGTAGCCATTTTAGCAGAGATGAGCTTCATCACTTAACGCAATTCTTCGATAAACAGTCTCATGAACTTCGCGAGCAGATTAATTTTTTTGTTTTCAAAGTAAATTTGCTCAATTTGGAAGCGTTGTTGCAGCGTTAAACGATTCATGATGACTTGCCAATCCTCACTGAATAGAAATGTCAACACAGTTTGACATTCTCTGCTATGAACCCATTGTTATCGATATCGATAGTTCCTATGGAGCTAAAAAACACCCTTTACAATTGGATATATAGATGTCTACATGGTTCTCCGGTGGAATTATCGATTAATCTTAATGGAATACAAAGTCAAGTTAGGCGTTCATAGAGTGTTCAGCAGTGAGCAGATGCAGGTTTGTATTGGATGGCTGCCGGTTATACATTTTATCTTGTGTCGCGAGTCAGCCCGGAGTTGTGAAATACAGCTGAAAGATTTTGTTGCGAACAAGCTACGAGTCGGAGCTCAGACCCAATTGCAACTAAAATATTATAAATTCAAACTACAAAGAAATAAAATTTAAGGAATCACAGAAAATTTGTACAAGTGAATGAAATATTTATTTGGTTCAATAAATCAATACCTGCCATATACTTTTTAAAGATTATTTCATGCAAATGTTGCCCACGGCACGCTTGACGTGGTCCATTCTGAAAGTCCAATTTTGACACACAGCTTCCAAGATTTCAGCCAGTATCTGACCAATGACTCGTGTAATGTTGTGTTCCAAGCAGCTCGTGTAATGTTGTGTTCCAACCAATCGTGATTGGCTCGTCCTTATAGACGAGAGACTTCACGTCCCCTCTCAAAAATAGTCTAATCTTCGGGTCAAATGGCACGAACGAGGCGGTCAATTAACGGCACCACAACGTGAGATTAATTACTCACCAAACTAGCCTTTCACTTCGTGCATGGTATCGCGTGCAGTGTGACATGTGGCACCGTCCTGTTCAAACCACATGTCAACCAACTCCAATTCTTCCACTTTGGTCAAACAAAAGTCCGTGATCGTCGAAAGGAACCTTGCTCCATTGAAAGTAACGTTGCGGCCATTATCGTCTTTGAAGAAGAAGTAGGGTCCACTGATGCCGCCGGCCCATAACCACATCAAACAGAGCATATTTCAGTCAACGTTCTCAGCGCCACACCGTCGTTCTCAGGCTCACGAACCAAGAGCAGATATCAGTCAGCTGTCGCTCTCAGCTCCGAGCTGGCTCTCAAATTTGGGATTTTCAGAAGTGTCTCGCTTGCGAGCTAATACGAACTCTGGCTTGAACTTTCTGCCCAAATACCATACTGATTTGTTTTAAGCAATTTTGCTTTATCTTTAATGATTCTTGTAGTTATTTTTCTAGCATTCTGTTTTACATCTTTAAGGAGATAACAGACGTGTTTGACAGTTCGGCGCAGTTGCCATTATTGATGATATTCGGGGGGAAAAATTAATACTGATTGTTTGGATGAATGGGAAAGCATTTCGGGTATGGCGTCAATATCTTAACATTTGTCACTTTCGTACGAAAAAGTTCAACGTACCATGCGTCTGTCAATGGTTTTGAAACAAGCGGCCAGAATTTCTGTTTGGTAATCAAGTAGAGAAACATTTTCTAACTTGGCCCAAACTTAAACCAAAAAATACAAAAGATGATAATTATTGATTTCTCCCCTAAAAAAAATAAACTATGCATTGCGATGCTTCTGAAGTTTAGTGTAGAGATAGTGTCGTTTAAAAGCAATTAAGACATTTCGGTAGATAATGATGGATGAATACCCTCGCGATGTGTTATTATTGAAATTTGAAAACTTCTGATATAGCGTAGCTCATTTTTGAATATGGCCTCCCACATTTTGTGTTATAACGGATAAAAAATGGGATACAGCACGCTCAGATTTATATTAAATTTTCTCGATTGCACACTGGTTTGGGTGGACTCTGTCTCATTTTTTTTTTGCCAAAACTCAAATTTCGTATTCATATTTTTGTTGCAGTAAGTGTATAGCAAACATATAACATGTTACGGAAATTTAAGATGGTTTATTACCAATGAAACTTCTAAATTATAAACTCTAACAATGCAAATCAAAGAATTACAACATTATCGGATTTATTTAACTATAATTGACGCAACAGCTTTAAAATGCCCGGACAGGGAGAAAATTTACCCAAGCGTATCGAACAGTGAACGAAAAAAACTTTGTTGCAGAGATCAAGCTGTTCGTGAGTATGATCACATTCCAGCAATGAAGTTTCCTACAGCAGAGACATTTTTTGTTGGTGCAACAAAACTCGACATTAAATATTTGTTTGTCGTTAGCCGTTGTGTTGCTTCAACTAATTCATATTCGTTTCTGCAACGAATAATTTCATTGTGCATTTTGGAATGAATAAAATATTGAAAGAATACAACATTGTACCTTAGGTTGTTAGTTTAACTGATACTTTTTTTTATATTTGATTTATATATTTTGAGGTTGGTTTATTGCAACAAATTAGAATTTTTGTTATTGATATTGATGATCATATATTGATACAGCAGATTCCATTATTTGACGGACATATTTTGCTCGTGTAAATAAAAACAAATGGCCTGTAAATTACACATATGGAAATTACAGAAATGGACCAATTTTCGTTGCAGTGTTGGATCTGTATTTGGCCGTCGGTGGTGCAATGGCCAGTGTGCGCGGCTCTTGTGCATGAGAACGTGGGTTCGATCCCTGCTCTGACCACCTTAAAATTTCCTTCGAAGCTTCGAAAAAGTTTCTCAAACAACCGTTTGGAACCGGTGTAAAATTGTAGGTCCCAATCAGTGAGCGAAAAATTAGAAAGCGCACAGCTCACTGGTGGTGCAATGGTTAGTGTGCGCGCCTCTTGTACAGGAGATCCAGGGTTTGATTCCTGCTCGGACCACCTTAAAATTTCTTTCGACGACGGTCACCTCGCTTAGTGACGGCGACACTATCGAGTACTTAGCCATGAAAATGCTTCTCAAAATACCGTTCGGAACCGGTGTAAAACTGTAGGTCCCAATCAGTGAGTATAAAACTATAAAGCGCACAGCTCACTGGTTGTGAGAAGCTCTCCCCAATTCCTTCATGGGATGTAATGGGAGACCTTTTTTTTTACAGCTCACTGGTTGTGGTAAGCTCTCCCCAATCCCTTCATGGGATGTAATGGGAAACCTTGTTTTTGTTGTGTTGGATCTGTACGGTAACTTTTGCTAGGTTAGGTAGAAGTAACTGTCACTATTGACTAGAGATGGGCACGTAAGTAAGCTTTGACTCACGCTCACGCACGCTCACAAAAGGAAGACGGTCACCCACGCACGATCATTAGCATTAGCTCATTATCAAAACCTGGTTAGATGAATGCATGCCCGGCGATTAGAGTCTCAGTGTACTATGCCCGATATTTGGAAAAAGTGGGCCGAATCTCTGTGCCAACTTTCCGTGTAATAAGCCTTTTATCCATAGCATATAAGGTTCGATCAAGTACAATGTGCGAAAGACTGAAACCAATTATCGCTGGCAGGATTGTACCATACCATTGTGGCTTTAGGCCTGGAAAACCGACAACCGACCAGATTTTAACGCTACGCCAAATCTTTTAGGAGACACACGAAAAACAAATCGACACCTATCATCTATTTGTCGGTTATAATGCGGGCTTCGATAGCCCGATACGGGAGAAACTCTACGAAGCAATGTCTGAGCCTGGTATTCCTGCAAAACTCATACGGATTTGCAGGATGAGCCTGACGAACACCAAATCCGCAGTGAAAGTTGGTAAGGATCTTACCGAAGCTTTCGAAACTAAGCGAGGCCTCAGACAAGGCGACATCCTATCGTGCGATCTCTTTATCATCTTAATGGAGATCATTATGAGAAAAGCTGCAGTCAACGTGAATAAAACCATAATTCGTATATGACAAACTCCTATTCTATCATAGGAGGATAGGATCTTTTGACGTGGACGCCACTGTATATATTACGGACCAGTAATGGCATCTCTTACCAGTAGGTAGGGCTTATAAATAGTTGTAAATATGTATATATCACTAGATTTAGTATTAGTTTTTAAGTTTATTATTTTGAAAAAGTTAATTAGTCCCCTTTCACTAGTCCATATTTGGGGACGCCTTTAGTAGGCCGTTGAATTTAATTTTTTGTTTTTATCGTCTTGTATGTAGGTTACTACTGCTTAAGTTTGTTTGAAGTATATAGTTCTGTAAATATTATTAAATGTATGAAACTATGTAGTGATAGGTTTAATTTATCTTATAAGAAACTTTTGTTAAAATGATTTATAGGGATTAACAATTATGAATTGAATAAAACCATCAGCGGCAATAGTCACATGCTGCTCGCGTAAGATGCTGATACAAATACGAAGGCGGATCCATAAGTCCGCGACTTTTTGAATGAAAGTTTTTTTTGCAAAAAAAAAATTATTTTTCAACATAATCTCCTTTTAGCTCAATACACTTAGTCCAACGTTTATCCAATTTTTGTATCCCTTCCAAAAAATACGATTTTTCGAGGTCCATATAATAGGCATTTGTTTGATCAATAATTTCATCGTTGTAGCTAAATCTCTTTCCACCGAGCCATTTCGTTAGGTTTGGAAATAGGAAATAGTCACTGGGGGCTAAATCCGGAGAATATAGCAGATGAGGTACCAATTCGTAGTCCAATTAAACAACCCCAAACAATCCTTTGAAGTTGTCACACGACTACGTTTGTGGTCAATTGAGAGCAAACGCGGCACCCATCTTGCAGACAGCTTTCTTAAACCTAACTGATCATTTAAAGTCGAAACCACACTGCCATATGAAATGCACATGGCATCAACAATCTCACCCACTTTTACTCTGTGATCGGCCAACAGCATATCGTGGATTTTTTCGACATTTTCGGGAGTATTGATCTCAATTGGCCGTCCAGAACGTTCAGCGCCATTTGTACTTGTGCGACCACAACGAAAGTCAGTAAACCACTTGTTTACCATTGAAATCGATGGTGCAGAGTCCCTATAGTATTTATCAAGTTTTTCCTTGGATTCATTGCCGGTTTTTTTTCGCAAAAAATAATGTTTAATGAGCACTCGATATTCACTTTTTTCCATTTAAAAAAAAATGATTTGAACAGCTGTTAAACGGAAAGTAAATGACGGAACTTGCTCAAAATTTGCCAGTAGTATATTAACAGGTGGTACTTAACAGGTGGACTTATTGATCCGGTCTCTATCATTGGGCGCACAATTAGAGAAGTTACTGCAGTTTATCGAGAATTGAGAAGGAGTCAGCAAAAGTGGGTTTGACAGTAAATGAGGACAAGACAAAATTAATGGTTTCAACGAACAGGGCTTCCACGCGATTAGACCAAAGTCTGAACGTTGATAACCGCTATAGTTTCGAGGTGGTGGAAGAATTTATATACCTCGGATCTGCCGTGAACGAAAACGACAATGTCAGCCTTGAGATCAAGCGGAGAATTTTGCTTGCGAATAGATGTTGTTTTGGGCTAAGCAAGCATTTTAGAGATATAGCCCTCTCTCGAGGAATAAAACTCCAGGTGTACCAGGTTCTTGCTTTATGGCGCAGAATCCTGGGTCTTATCCCAAGCAGAAAAAACTTCTGTAGGAGTCTTCGAGAGAAAAATACTCCGAAAAATGTATGGCCCTATAGTGCACAACGGCGAGCATGAATCATGAGCTGTATGACCTTTATCCTGACATTGACATAGTTAAGCGGATCAAAATTACACGATTGAGATGGGTAGGCCATGGCAATAGAATGGATGAAGACGAACCAGCACGAAGGGGTTTCGGGACCGAACTCGAAGGAAGACGACAAATAGGAAGACCAAGACTCCGTTGGAGGGATCAGGTTGACGAATCCCTGCGTAAACTTGCTATTACCAACTGGTGAAATAAAGCAAAAGATCGAACTTGTTGGCGAAATATGTTATCTTCGTTTTGTAAGGGCCCTTAACCCCCGGGGTTGTCCGAGACCGGATAAGTAAGTTATTTTAGAGGAACGGCTATTTTCACATATCTGTAACTACTTATTTTTAATTTTTTATTAGCAGCACAATAAGTAGTTCTTTTTTAATTAGTGTAAAATTATATATTGGAAGTCATTGTGCTTAGTGCTATCCTGATCATCTGTACTCCTGATATCATGGCCGAATCGGCAGCCGCTACATCCCTGTTGAGAATCAGAGATTGTGGCGTTATGATATCGGGGCATTCCGGACACACTGAATTACTACACCGGATCAACTCTATTCCCGTAAAAACGGACTACTGTATCTTCTACCTTCTACCAGCGACAAATCTAAGGACTTCTATTCCGAACAGGAATACCTGGGAAAAGTCACTGGAAGGGGACACCAGTAGTTTCAGATTTTTCGCGGATGGATCAAAGTTGGACGAGCAAGTAGGCTATGGGGTCTTCGAGCTGCCTGATCACTGTAGTGTATTTCAGGCGGAAATTACTGCCATACTGGACGTTGCTGAACTACTAAAAAGTAGTGTTACAACCCTGCGGAAAATATGTATCTACACTAGGGATGCCAAACGGGAAATCCCGAATCCGAAATTCCGGGATTTTTCGGGATTGAATCCCGAATTTTAATAAGTAAATCCTGAGATTCTTCGGGATTATTATTAATTTTGAAAAACTTAAAACTAAAAATGTATGTGAAGATAAATTCGAATATAACTTCCAGAGCTCTGCCGGCAGAGGAATTGGCAGCGGTCTGTTAATTAGTTAACAGACCTGTGTTAAACAGCTCTAATATATTGATTATATATAAAATCACTAAGTTTTACAAATGTAAACGGAATTTTAATGCGATATTATTAAAATACGTAGAAAACTCTATAAACTTCTTATGTCAGGAGTTTTGTGAAAGCTGTATGACTGCAATATATAATATTTCAAAGCATTGGCAAAACTATGTTTTCAAAAGGATTCAGGATCAGGATTCTGGTTCCGTCAATGGGACTAGTATCAAATAATAGGTATTGGTGTCAAGTTTAATAATTTCAGACCCAGATTTGCCAAAAAACTTTCGGAATATCATATTCTTCGACGAATATAACTTTTTCATATGGAGGGCGGATATAAATACGAATATAACTACCACAGCTCTGTCAACAGAGCCACTGGCAGAGTTCTGTTAACAAGTTAGCGACGAATATAACTTTTTCATATGGAGGACGGACTAAGTGCGTCCATGGTGGCCAAACGGGGAAGGTTGCGTCAATGGGACTAGTATCAAATAATAGACATTGGTGTCTAGTTTAATAACTTCAGACCCAGATTTCCCATAAAACTTTCGGAATATCATATTCTCCGACGAATATAACTTTTTCATATGGAGGGCGGATTAAGTGCGTCCATGGTGGCCAAACGGGGAAGGTTGCGTCAATGGGACTAGTATCATATAATAGGTATTGGTGTCTAGTTTAATAATTTCTGACCCAGATTTCCCAAAAAACTTTCGGAATATCATATTCTTCGACGAATATAACTTTTTCATGTGGAGGACGGATTAAGTGCATCCATGGTGGCCAAACGGGGAAGGTTGCGTCAATGGGACGCAATGAACCCTTTTGAAAACATAGTTTTGCCAATGCTTTGAAATATTATATATTGCAGTCATACAGCTTCCCCAAAACTCCTGACATAAGAAGTTTATAGAGTTTTCTACCTCTTTTAATAATATCGCATTAAAATCCCTTTTACATTTGTAAAATTTAGTGATTTTATATGTATATAATCAATATATTAGAGCTGTTTAACATAGGTCTGTTACTAATTAACAGACCGCTGCCAATTCCTCTGCCGGCAGAGCTCTGGAAGTTATATTCGAATTTATCTTCACATACATAAACTAAAAACAATGACAAAAGTTCTGTGTGGTGTTATTTTTTGGAAGAGTCGAAAGGTGCACCTCTAGCAAAATTCAAATTGTGCAAAAAGGGTTTAAAAACCAATGGCGGCTCTACAAAAGGTTTAATAAGACATTTTAATTTTAACGTAAGTTAATTTTGGCTTATGAATCTCTATTATACGACTTACTCTCCAAAATTTATTGCGTCGGGTTTAAGCAAAGAAGGTAAAATAACGAAATTGGGACAAATGCATAGTTTCGGAATTATGGACCCTGACATTTCGGATACTTTACCCACTTTTTGGTATAAAACAAGTCATAACAAACTCAATGTAGCATTTTTTTGTTTTTGTTTGGAAAAAAAATATTCGAAAAATCCAGCGATGTCTTTAAAATAATTTTTGTTTTTGTTTGAGAAAAGTAAAAAAAATCAAGAATTTTTCTAAATGTCAAGATCCGATAACTCGATAACTAAGCGACTTATCAAAAAGTGCTACATTTTTTTATGAGTTTGTTTTGAATTGTTTTATACAAAAAACTGATATCAATGACTACACAAGCACGTTAACGCCATAAACCTCTCACATATCCGAAATTTCGGGACCCATAACTCCAAAACTATGCATTTGCCCCGATTTTGTTATTTTGCTTAGAATAACGTATTCTACCCCTCTTGTGGTTGTTTTTTGGAGTGTAAGCCGTAAAATAGACCTGTTCCCAAAAAAAATTAAAAATAGAATCCCGAAATACCGGAAAATCCCGGGATCCCGAAAAATCCCGGGATTTTGGGATCGGGATTTCGAAAATCCCGAATCCCGGGTTTTTTAAAATCAATCCCGTTTAGCATCCCTAATCTACACAGACAGCCAGGCTGCCATAAAATCCCTGGAAGCCATGTTTGCTACGTCCCTAACGGTGAAAGAATGCCACTCATCACTTACGGTGATGGCAGAGTATTTTGACATCAGGCTCATCTGGGTACCGGGTCACAGCGACAGTCCAGGCAATGCGTAGCGGATGCGTTAGCTAGACAGGGCACTACGGCACAGGTTCTTCCGGCAAAAGGAGGTGTTAGTATGCCAATCTCTACCTGCCGTTTGCAGATCAGGCAGTTGGCCGATATATGTTCAAGGACAAGTGGAGACTTACTTCAACTTGCAAACAAACCAGGGTCCTTGACGCGAGGCAGGTTATCCAAAATGACAGAAACACTTACGGGACATTGTCTTGGAGAAAAACATGACCTAAGATTGGGACATAGAAACTCCACTATCTGTAGATGCTGCATGGAAGAACACGAGGAAACGCCGAAACACCTTCTCTTGGATTTCTCTGCTCTGGCAGGACTGAGAAGTAGGATATTCGGAACACATTTAGTTAGCACCATAGCCCTACAGGATATAGACAAATTCATTGAAAATGCAGATTGGCTAGACGACTAGTCAATAGTTGCTATAGAGTAAACTGCAGGTATCACAATGGGCTTATTTAGCCTATGTGTGCTAGACTGGCTGCTGTCTTGCAGCATTTTCAACCAACCAACCAACCAAGTCATTGGATTTGAAAAAATGTAAATAACCTAGGAATTCTAAAACAACTTCATTATTTCCGGATCAGAAATACATATTAAATACTTTTAATTTAGCAAAAGAAAATATTTTTGAATTGACAAATGCAATTGGCTGAACTTGGATTGAAAATATTTAAATACATCACTTGAATGAATAACTACATTATTTTTTTTACATCAAACATTATATTACAATGTAATATATAGCTAATTATTTTGAAAAATTCTAATTCCATCTTTTTTTTGGTATAAAGAATCTGTAAAATAATTGAATATACGTAAAATTTAGAGCACAAAATGATAGATTTTAAAAAAGTATATAAATTACACATGTGTGTATTTTACGCTAGAACGAACTAAAAACCCCGGTCCCCTCGAAAACATTATAACCGGGTTCGATTTTATAAGTAGTTGTGTTATTGTGCTGAGACGGCACACGCTATAACTCAGAAATGTCACATAATTATGTGTGTTTTTGGAGGCCTCTTCATTATGACTCTGAAATGACTGCTAATATGTTCTAATTTCTGAGAATCCCGGAGCATGTAATGAGTTTTTTGCATCAAAAAACTCGATGTTTTGGTTTGCAGTCAAAAACATAACTGTAATAAAATGACTGCGAAAAATTTGGGGGGGAAATTCGGCATAGAAACTTCATTACAAAGTGTGATTTCGTTGAGGAAAGAAGTTTCACTTTATAACAAGCTTTCATATTCATCAGACCTAAAGGATTCCAGGCTATCCTTAAGAAACATAACTTCAGCCGGAAGGTGAATCAATCAATGAAAATTAAATATTAAAAGCTGTTCATTGTTAAGATCAGGCATTTTTTGTAAGAAATCAAAGCAGTAGTTTTGAGCAATGATTTGTTTGTAACGCACCAGTCTTCAGGTAGAAATATTCTAATGGCAATGCTGAGGCTCATATAGTGTGTATACCGATCTGGTGTTAAAATATTTTTCAGTACTGCAGGCCCTGTGTACAATTGCATAAATTTAGTGGATTTCCATCTATCAATATCTGTTACTCTTCTTGGTTTTGTGGCAGACTCCTTCCATACAGTGGGGTGCGATTAAATAGAGTCACACACTCTTCAAAACTTTTATTCTCTGCAAATCAGTTGCCCAAGGTGTTTCATGTCAAGAAATTTTGAACCTGATTGACCGGTCCTCTGCTGAATATAATGCCGTCATTTTTAATCAATTTTGTACACTACTGTTCTCCAGGTCAGTGTCAGTATTTTAAAGGCTATGTAATGACGTGTGCTATAAAATAGTTAATTACAAACAATTATTATTTTTTTTTTTTGAAATAGTTAATGGTAGTTTGGATTTGAAAACAAAGTTTAGCTTCTAAGTATGATTAATGTTTATTAGTAGCATTCATAAATTGTCATTATTGACGTTCCAAAATGGGCCGATGTAAATATTGCAATCATGAGCGCCAAGAAAGGATAAAATAGACGATAAAAGAATTCAGAATCTACATACAAATTACTGACATAATTGGATGCTCAAAGAAAATGTTGGAGCCCGGAATAAAATATAACCCCAATCCAGGAAACAGACGGTAAAACCCTGAAAATTACAGAACATTTGGAACCAAAAATATTGCGCCACGTAGAGTTCGGCTTTTGTTACCTCTCCCGCCCTTAAAAGGCAATACAATCGGGATGTTGACACCTCTACATTAAGAAAAATGGTAACTAAAAACAATTTAAAAGCAAATATGTCCGAAAAGTTGCATTTCTATCCAAACGGAACGTTCAAACAATGTTCCATTTTGCCAAGGAGCATGTGATATGGCCCGTACGCAAATGGCGAAATATTTTGAGGACAGCTGAAACAAAAGTGAGTAGGAGTACGAGTAGGAGTAATCTTCCTGGACGAAGACCTTCCAACACCGAATTCCGGCGCCAAAACACAATCCAAACAGTAAAACATGGTAGCGGAAACATAATGGTATGGGGTTGTTACTCTTACAGTGGGACAGACCCTTTATTCCAAATTGAACAGTCAATGGACGCTGCATATTATACCACTATATTAAAAAAAAACATAATGATGCCTTGTGCTGAATGGGAAATGCCGCTCCGATGGGTGTTTCAACATAATATCGACCACAAACACACATCGAAGCGAGCAAAAGCTTGGTTTGAAAAAAAATCAATGAGTGTTCGAATTCACGGATGATGTGTTAACACCTTTTTGCTACACGGTACCTGTTCGATTTCTATGAACACATTAGTAAATGTTACATTGGAAAATAAAAAATAATAGTTTTTTTGTATACACCGGGCAATGCTGAACATCAAATGACTCGCTTTGTTTGGCCATAGCAACAACAACGAAACAGCCAAACACACAACATCACAAATACTTTGTACGAAGTAGCTGACATAATAGTGTGTCACCATAACGTCGACTGCGCTGACATAATAGTGTGTCACCATAACGTCGAGGCTTGCAAATGAAATTTTGCGTGGCTATGCTTTATATCTCCATTCAACAACAGTAACAGACACATGTCCATACATACATACATTATTATGTTAATACATACGCTATAGACACAAATTCGTTTGCCTCACCCCTGCATTAGTAAATGTTGCTCTCTTGCTCGCTCATTTTTGTTTAACACGTCATTATTCTCTTTCGCAGTAGCAGAAAATCTGGTTTTAGTAGCAGCATAAAATCTGGTTTTAGCAGCAGCATAAAATCTGACTTTGATAGATTTAGTCCCTATACGCCGCTATAGATGTTAACACATCAATAATAGTGTCATAGTTTTAAGACGGTCTATGCAGTCGCCGGGCTTAAATCCTATTTAGAATTTGTGGCGGGACATTGAAGTGTCTATCAAACGAATAAACCAATTTAATAAAGATGAGCTTAGGGCACTGGTTCAATAGGCGTGGAAAACAGTCCTCTCAAAACCTGTTAAAGATTTGTGGATTCAATGTCAAGGCGTTGCTTAGCTGTGATAAATAATAATAGTTATTTCACAAAATACTGAGTACTGAGGATGAATGAAACATACATTTTATTTGACACAGATTTTTACTCTAGTTCAGATGATGAATCGCTTTGACTCTATTTTAATTCGCAGGCAAAACGATATATTTTGAAATATTTTGATTTATACCTAATGATTTAATTTTAGATTACGACGTTAATGTTCGAAAATGTTATATCTAGTTCTTAACTGAACAATATAAAATAAAAGTTAGAAACAAAATTTAATTTTCTACATTTGTTTTTGCTTTGAAAATTTTGATTAATTTTGACTCTATTTCAACGCACACAATTGTATATTAGGTAAGTAATTTTTTATCCATTGAAGTTAGTTGAGCTTTAGATAAGGAATAATCCTTACAGTGTATTTTTATCCACAAATTTAGAATCTATAGCGAATTGACTAAGAATATTGATGGGCAATTCTACAATCATCAAAGAGTGTAACACAAATTATGGTGATTTGGATTTAACGGCACCTAAAGTTATCAATTGATCTTATTAAATTGTCAGAATATCGGTGAACTATTCTGTTTTCAATATATTCGCCACGTTGTTGACACTTTGTGCAAGCAAAATATCCAACATGGTTTTTTATTCCAAGCACAAAAGCTTGTGCTAGTGCATAACAAATGAATAACCGAATTTTATCATATTTACATATTATCGGCCCACTGCCTGATCTGCAAACGGCAGGTAGAGATTGGCATACTAACACTTTCTTTTGGCGGATGAACCTGTGCCGTAGTACCCTGTCTAGCTAAGGCATCCGCTAGGCAATTGCCTGGATGTCGCTGTGTCCCGGTACCCAGATGAGCCTGATGTCAAAATACTCTGCCATCACCCTAAGTGATGAGTGGCATTCCTTCACCGTCCGGGACGTAGCACACATGGCTTCCAGGGATTTTATGGCAGCCTGGCTGCTGTGTAGATACATATTCTCCGGAGGGTTGTGACACTACTTTTCATTAGTTCAGCAACCTCCAGTATGGAGGTAATTTCCGCCTGAAATACTCTACAGTGATCAGGCAGGTTGAAGGAGATATTTACATTTAGGTCCGATGAATGGACGCAATAGCCTACTTGCTTGTCCAACTTTGATCCATCCGTGAAAATTCTGATACTACTGGTGTCCCCTTCCAGTGACTTTTCCCAGGTATTCCTGTTCGAAATAGAAGTCCTTAGATTTGTAGCTGGTAGAAGGTAAGGGATACAGTAGTCCGTTTTTACGGGAATAGAGTTGATCCGGTGTAGTAATTCAGCGTGTCCGGAATGCACCGGTATCAAAACGCCACAATCTCTGATTCTCACCAGGGATGTAGCGGCTGACGATTCACCAGGGATGTAGCGGCTGACGATTCGGCAGGCCTTTCAGAGCCAAAAAAAACATCATAAAAGCCACTTTTCTGACACTTTTCTTTCCGAGACCAAAAAAAACACCAGCAAAATCTATTTTCTGACAAAAATTAAGACATCTTTCAGAACCCAAAAAACCATCATAAAAGGCTCTTATTTGACATAAATTAGGAGCTCTTTCAGAGCCCAAACAAAACATCATAAAACACTCTTTTCTGACATAAATTAAGAGCTCTTTCCTGCGCTCTTGGGTCTCTGGCCCAAAAAACCATCATAAACGACTCATTTCTGACAAAAATTTAGTGCTCTTTCTGACGGGCCATTTCAAAGAAGAATTCCCTCTTTTTTGTAGGGTTTCGGATCAAAAATTATTGCTTTTGGACTCTAAGCTGGCGTGAAAGCTCCAAAAAGGGGAGTCAGAAAATACTCCTTTCTGACTCATAAGGATTGCTGGGTTGGTTGTCGCAACTTCGCGCAATTGTACAAATGTGGCGCAATTGTACAAATGTTTCTTTCGACGGCAGTCAACTCGCTAAGTGACGGCGACACTATCCAGTAGTTAGTCATGAAAAAACTATTGAAAATACAGTTGGGAACCGGTTTAAAACTGTAGGTCTCAATTACTGAGTGTAAAACTAGACAGCGTACAGCTCACTAGATCCCCCAATCCTTTCATGGAATGTAATAGGAAACAATTTTTGTTTTAAGTTTTTTTTTAAATTAACTTGCACACGTTTATTGGGATATCCTCTATATCCCGAGATAGACACAATTTAGCGCAAATAGTCAAAAAACTAAGTTAGTGTTGAACCCATCACAGAGGAGAAACCCTCAAGCTCTCCCGATCACTCCTTCTTTCAATTGTGTACTACCACTTACCGTGGGACCGTTTTTACATTTTTAGAACCCTATGTTAAATTTTTCCACACGGTAAATTTTCTTTCAATTTGAGTGGACGATTTTGGCAAAATATTTTTAATGGCCTTAACTACTACCACCTAAAACAAGATTTTTTAAACCGCCAAATTAATGTTTGAGTTTTATTTGGTTAATTTTCACAAATTGTAAATTTCTGTTTATAATTAAAATTCATTTGAGAAAAAAACTGGCAGAAATTTGTACAAATTTAAAAAACAAAATAAAATAGAAACTGAATTGGATCGAAAATAATAGAAGGCGGATCAAGAAGTTCGTGACTTTTCGAACTTCCCTCGTAGTTATATGAAATCCATCAGCACCACCTGTTAATAGACTACTGTCAAATTTTGAGCAAGTTCCGTCATTTTCTTTGCGTATAACAGCTGTTCAAAACATACAACCTAGTGCATTTTTTTGAAAATGTAAAACAATGGATTTCGGAATGGAAAAAAATTAATTATTTTTTGCGAAAAAAAAACCGTCAACCAAACCAAGGAAATGCTTGATAAGTACTATGGGGACTCTGCACCATCGATTTCAATGGTAAAAAAGTGGTTTACTGACTTTCGTTGTGGTCGCACAAGTGCAAATGACGCTGAACGTTCTGGACGGCCAATTGGGGTCAATACACCCGAAAATGTCGAAAAAATCCACGATATGGTGTTGGCCGATCGAAGAGTAAAAGTGCATGAGATTGTTGATGCCGTAGGCATATCATATGGCAGTGTGGTTTCGATTTTAAATGATCAGTTGGGTATAAGAAAGCAGTCTGCAAGATGGGTGCCGCGTTTGCTCTCAATTGACCATAAACGCACGGGTGCACACGTGTGTTGTCTCAAGGGCTAAGTTTCATGAATTGGGTTACGAATTGGTACCTCATCCGCCATATTTTCTGGAAGGGATAGAAAAATTGGAGAAACGCTGAACTAAGTGTATTGAGCTAATAGGAGATTATGTTGAAAAAAATTTTTTTTTTTGGCAAAAAAAAACTGTGTTTCATTCAAAACGTCACGGACTTATTGATCCGCCCTCGTATCGTACTAATTAAAATTTCGGTCACCGTAATTCATGAGGAAATCGATTGCCCCTACTACAAGTTTTCATAAATATGCAAAACCGTATTGAATTCAATTGTCTCAATACAGTTGTTGTAAACGGAATTCAGTTGCTACAACTTCATTTCAAAGAAATAGTTATGTGATTGTAGATCTCCCTGAGAAACTAAAATTGTATAACGAACAATGTAACACAACGAAATAAGAAAAACGGACCATTTTATTTATGGAAAACTCAAAGAGATTTTGGTGAGTAACATATCCAGATATACATTTTCCTAATTTTCATCTCGTTTAACCAATCATCATGTGCTAATGATACTTGTCTAATTTTAATATTCCCTCTTAAATAAATACGCCCACCAAAATGCTTTTTACGCGAAAAAAAAATTAATTCCCTACCCAACTATATTGCTAACATTTTGTACATAATTGGTCTGATACATAGGGAAATTCTAGGCATTTTATTACTCGTAGTGTGCTTTCTTTTAGCGTCGGCGCACAGTGGATCAGAATCAATTTTCATGGGTGAAAATTTGTTATCTAGCAAACATTTTTGAGTTCCGTGAAAAAAACCAATTGTAGAGAAGAATTCAACGATTATTTTGAAATAATAACACTTGAAACTAACCCAAAGTTGACCACTTTTCTAATACGAGCGCGGATCAATAACTCCGGGACTTTTTGAATGAAACACAGTTTTTTTTGGAAAAAAAATATTTTTCAACATAATCTCCTATTAGCTCAATACACTTAGTTCAACGTTTCTCCAATTTTTCTATCCCTTCCAGAAAATAAGATTTTTCGAGGTCCATAAAATAGGCATTTGTTTGATCAATAATTTCATCATTGGAGCTAAATCTCGGTGGAGCCATTTCTTTAGGTTTGGAAATAGGAAATAGTCACTGGGGGCTAAATCCGGAGAATATGACGGATGAGGTACCAATTCGTAGCCCAATTCATGGAATTTTGCCATTGAGACAACACACGTGTGCACCCGTGCGTTTATGGTCAATTGAGAGCAAACGCGGCACCCATCTTGCAGACAGCTTTCTTAACCCCAACGGATCATTTAAAATCGAAAGCACACTGCCATATGAATTGCCTACGGCATCAACAATCTCATGCACTTTAACTCTTCGATCGGCCAACACCATATCGTGGATTTTTTCGACATTTTCGGATGATGAATTGAATGACGTTCAGCGTCATTTGTACTTGTGCAACCACACCGAAATTCAGTAAACCACTTTTTTACCATTGAAATCGATGGTGCAGAGTTCACAGAGTATTTATAAAGCTTTTCCTTGGTTTGATTAACGGTTTTTTTTTGCAACAAAATAATGTTTAATGAGCACTCGAAATTCACTTTTTCCATTTTTTAAAAAAATTCACGAGGTTGTATGTTTTGAACAGCTGTTAAACGCAAAGTAAATTACGGAACTTGCTCAAAATTTGGCAGTAGTCTATTAACAGGTGGTACTTGGAGGGAGCAGTGTTGCATTTCATATAACTACGAGCGAACACTTATTACATTTATTGTAAAGTGTGGTTTCCTGGCTTTATTACGATGTCTAACTTTTGATTGTACAAAATTAAATTTTTTTAATTTTTGAAGTTTTTGAATTTTTTAAAGAATAGTAGTAGTTAATTCTAAAATATACTCAATTGCCCCAAAATCAATATTACTTACTTTCTTACTTAGGTGGCCTCAAACAACCCAGAGGGATCAAGCGCCTTACAAAATGAAAATAACATGTTTCTCTAACCAGCTCGATCTTTAGTTTTACTCCAGCAGTTGGTAACACCAAACCCTCGCATGCATTCTTACACCTGGTCTTTCCAGCGAAGTCGTGGTCGTCCTATTTTTCGATGTCCTTCGAGTACGTCTTCGAATATCTTTACTACTGGTTCATTCTGATCCATTCTACTGGCATGGCCTAGCCAGCGTCATTGCGCTATTTTAATACGCATAACTATGTCGATGTCGGCATACAGGTTATACGGCTTGTGGTTCATCCGTCGCCGATACTCGCAGGACCATTCATACAACCATATTTTTTGTAGGAGCATTTTTCTCTCGAAGACTCCAGTGATTTTTCATCTGCATGCGGTATGACCCAGGAGTATGCGTCCTTAAAGCAAGACAGGTTGCAAGAGAGTCTGACAGAGATGGATCTTTGTTTCTCGAGAGAGGGTCTTATATATGAATCGCTGCTTAACCCGAAATAACACCCGCTTGCAAGCACAATTTTCGGTTTGAATCTAGGCTTAAGTTATTGCTTCTGTTCACAGCACATCCGAGGAAAACAAATTCGTCCACTACCTCGAAATTTTAAAGGCTATCAACGTTCACCCTTTCATTTAATCGGGTGGATGTACTGCTTGTGGAAACCATTAATTTTGTCCAGTCCTCGTTTACTGTCAAACCCACTTTTGCTGATTCCTTCTCAATTCTCGAAAATACTGCAGTCACTTCTCACGAAATTCGCCCAATGATGTCGAAACCAACAGCATACACGAGCAGCATGTGACTTTTACTGCTGGTAGTTTTATTTATATTGGCTGCAGCTTCTCTCACAATAATCTCAATAATCTCGCCTCGTGCTAGATGGTTTGGTGAGATCTTTACCAATCTTTACTAAGGATTTCGTGTGGGTCAGTATCATTCTACAAAGCAGGAACACCAACCTTCGACATGGATTCATTTGAAAATAATCACTGACTCCTTACCCTGCAATCGGCTTTTAACACAACTCAATAATTGTTAGTAGATCAAAAGTTATTGAAGTTTGCCCGACGGAAATCGATCCCGAACCACTGTGCGACGACTGTTTCCGCCCGACTTTCTCAAAGTGATAAATTACTTATATATGTATGGGTTTTATTTATTCAAACAAAATATAACAAATTACTTAATGAGAATTAATTACGTTGCCTTACAATCTGTGCCGCCATCTACGGGCAGTCTCACTCGTCGGGTATTTGGTGTGAGCGTTTTTTGTCTCAAGAGCGTCAACTATTTTTTAAATACTTTTCGGTCATTATGTCAAGTGGATTTGATGGGACGGTTTTCTATATAGTTTCGTGCCATTTTGTGACGCTGATGGTTCTCACTGCCAACAATGTTTGGCTGTGATTGGCAAATGTGCCAAACATTTTTAACAGTATGTTCGTGTAGATGTCACATACGCTCCAAAAACTTGGTTCGCTAATGTTTGCGACAGTTGAGAGGAACAAATGGGTCGTGTGATGTTTACCAGGATTTATTCCACTACATCCTTCAAACATCCGTAATGTTTTGTCAAATTTTCTTGGCTTCAGAGAAGTTAAATAATTGATATTTTCAATTATATCAGAGTTATGAGCAAGAAGACAAAAGTAAAACGTGATGTATGTAGTTGAAATAATTTTTACATTTCACTTTTTTATCCGATGCCTGTGAATATTCGTTGGTATTGTATAAATATATGCATGTGTGCGTGGATGTTTAACATCTCGTTTTGACATCTTTGTTGATGAGGGTTTATATTTTCGGGCTGTGTGTCTCTCTTTGCTTCGTTGATATCCCAATGAAATGTTTCCTGTTCGTCTTGTTCAGTGAGAGATTGCGTTTGTGTGTAAACAGTTACTATGTTGGAGTGTATTATTATGGATAGGCAACGCTGGCTTTATGTCTATAATGGGCTGTCTACGTATCGTCAGCTGAAATGCAAACGGCCCTAACTAACACTTTCATTATTGCACAGGAGAAGCAAACAACTTTGTAATCAAATGCGCAGTCTTGCAGTAAGGACCTATTGAATTTCGTTAATAGAATCTCTATATTTGATCGCAGCACTCAAAAATATTGTGTGGACATGGAACTTGATCAAATACATCACAAAACAATCAAAACATCGATTTAGATTTTTCTGTTAGTTATAGCCGTTTGCATTTCAACTGATGATATGTAGACAATCCGTGAAACACATAAAACCAGCGACGCCTACCCACAGTACTACACTCCAACATAGTAACTGTCTACAGGCAAACGCAAGCACTCACTGTACAAGACGAACCACAAACATTTCATTACTATCCTTGCCGTGAATTCTTTTTGTCTCCTATCCATCCTTTATACATTTGTGTACATATTTCGAATAATTGTGTATATTTTGTGTAGTTTTGTTTACACTTTTTGTACTTTGGGTGCTTTTGTAAATTTGAGAACACTTTATGTACTTTTATGTAACGACCAGATAGTAATTATAATTTGTCCAATTGTTATATTTCAGAAGCTGTCAAAGTTACCACTGACACCTAAAAAAATAAAAATAAATGGTTCCCATTACATCCCATGAAGGGACAGGGGAGAGTTTCTCACAATCACTGAGCTGTTCGCTTTCCAGTTTTCACTCACTGATTCCGAACGGTATTTTGAGAAGCTTTTTCATGGCTATATATAGTAGTGTCGAAATTTTTAAGGTGGTCAGAGCAGTGTTCGAACCCATGATCTCATGTACAAGAGGCGCGCACCGTAACCATTGCACCACCGACGGCCACACCACTGACACCTACACGCTGAAAAATATCGGCCCCACCAACATACTGCATTAAACATGTTCATGTTTGCAAGCACTGTTTTCATGAATCGACTATCTGCTGCTTTTTTTTTTGTTTCTTTGTTGTCTGCCTCGTATTTGTTTTTAGCTGTTTTCAACAAAAAAAAAACACATTTGGGTCTCAAAAACATATATTATAACCTATTAATCATTGTGCTTCAAACATGTTACATTGAATAGCAAACACAATGTGTTTGGACACAAATATAGTATATTTGCGACAAGCCAGAAATACGTTATATTTACATCCAAACAACAACATAATACAGATTTTTCAGCGTGTAGCTGTCAAAGTATTCAGTAAAGTTTACCATTTCATCATGCCTCGTTTAACGCTTGCCGAACGTAAAAAACGTATAAAAACTCCGGCAAAAATTGTAAATTCGAAACGCGAATTCGTGAGTCATCATTGCGTCATCATGGCTACAGTACGCAGGAAATTCGTTGCACCGTTTAAAAGTTTTAGCGTGAGTACAACCTTTTGGACCTGACGCTACCACAACCGGACAGAGATTGGTGGAAAGTGAAGAAACCAAACCCGCCGAGTATCGAAGACCCAAAAATGCCGTTTCGACGCCGATCAGCTGAATCAACTGCGCAATAATTGAAACCGGATGACCATAGCAAACGCCGTGAGTTCGCTAATTAATGAAGAATGCGATTAGATTTGGGCCTACATCTGTATAAGATGGTGCTGACGCAATAATTGAAGTCCGTCGACCACAGACAATGCCGTGATTTATCTAATTAGTCGCTGGAAATGTTGGCCGCAGATCCGGATTTTGTTCTAAAAGTCAGCTTCTCGGACGAAGCGCATTTTTTGATCAACGGCTATGACAACAAACAAAATTTCTGTTATTGAAGCGAACACAATCCATAAGTGTTCGAGCCAGCATTGACCGTTTGGTGAGGTTTATGGTATGACGGCATAATCGGGCCCGACTTCTTTCTAAATGACGAAGGAGATACCGTTACTGTCAATTGTTCTCAATATAGACGTTCTGTGGCCACAACTCAACAACAACGATATAGCCGAGCTGTGGTTTTCACACGACCCACAGTGGTTCAGCATCAATATCCATCGGTCAAAATTCAATATCTTTTGATTTAGTAAACATTTTTAATTTCTGTAAAAAACCCGATAGTAAGCAAGGCGTCAAGGATTATGGCGATATATCAATATTGAAAATCGCACAGTGGCATATATTCTAATAGTGACAATGTTTTCTTTTTAATGAATTTGAGTACAACCTGTATGAAATTCAACGGCAGTAATTCGATTTATATGATAAATGTGGTGTTGTAAGAGATGTCTTGGACATAACTCCGGCAAATGAACTCCTATTATAAAATACTAAAATGGGAAAGAGAATTGTATCACCTTTTTAGCTGCGCGTACTTGTTTTTGTAAAGTTGTTGAGAAAAATATAGTTATTCACGTCTAGGCACTAAAACATAAGAGTTTTTTTATTAAAGTAGCACTATCTTCTTTGTTTTCCATCGGGCGGCAGCAAAAGTTAAGAACAGATCAGCCTTTGCAATTGTGTATCATGTTCATAGAACGCTTTTGATGCAAAGAAGTTATGTTGGTCCAAAGACAAAATTGCATTCAAAAAAGATATTTTTGGAAATACATAATTAGTACAAAAGAACAGTATTTGTATATTTAGCTTGGGCTATATTAAAGCCACGCAATCACTCTTTTTTAATTAAGAAAAATTGTCGCTAAAACTGAATGAGATACAGTTCAAGAAATTCGAAAAAAGAGAAAAAAAATTTTCGATTTTCAAAATTCGAAAAAGCGACAATCTGTACTACGACCAAAATTGCGCATTATGAACAAAATATGTTTAAAAAAAAACATAAAAAGAAAATAACAACAATTTTTGTTTTCTTGGAAATAGTAAACTTTGGAAATTTTTCTGAAATATACTTCACTGTGCGATTTTCAGTGTTGATAAATCGCCATAATCCTTGACTCGTTGCCTACAATCGGGTTTTTACAGAACTTAAAAATGTTTTCTAGATAAAAAGATATTAAATTTCGGCCGATGGAAATCGATTCTGAACCACTGTGCAACGGCGCTACATAGCGTACAAGCGACGCAACGATCGAAATTGTAAAAGAAAAATTTGGTGGCTGGGTCATCTCATGGCGAGCGTTCATCAATTGGACGTCACGAACATTTTCTCTGGGCCTACCGCAAGACTTTAGTCTACGCTAACAAGCCAAACACTTTGGACGAGTTCGAGAGCAACAGTTGAGACCACACATTGGACCGATTTATCAAAAATTTAACCGCCCGCCTTAAGCACTGCCAGCGACGAAGCCGATGCGGACATTTGAATGATATGCTATTCTGTACATAATGGTAAAATAATGACAGAATCAATTTCAAATCTCACACCGTTGTTGTTATATTTAAATTTATTTACCTACACGCTGAGGTAGGGAACCATGTATATGTTTAAAACATCCATATACTTCTCTTCTCATGAATTGAAAATCTGTTGCATTAATGTTTCTTAGTTGTCTGCCATTTTTTTTTTGATTTCAACTGTTTTCAACAAACAAAGCCATATTTCGGACCCAAAAACATATATTATTACATATTAATCATTGTGTCTTCAACATCTAATATTGAATTAGCAAACACAATGTGTTTGGGCACAAGTTTACTATATGTGCGACAGGCTACAAAAACGCTATATTTGCATCCAAAGAGCAACAAACATACAGATTTTTCAACGTGTATCGTTGTTATCTAGTCAGCCCTACTATGGTGAGTTATTTGTACTTTTATTCACACTTTTCTGTACCCTTTTATACTGTTATGTTCACTTTCTGAAATAAATGTCTGTTTCCTTTTACATCGCTTGAAGGGACAGCGGATAACTTATCATAAACGGCGAAAGTGTACGTTTATGAGAAGCAGTTTGGGGCATACTGTTTTACATCGGTTCCGAACGGGTTATTATTTGTAAATAAATGTAAAAAATGGTTATGTTGTATTTGATTTATTTTATTTGATTTTTTTTTTAAAAAGTACCTATAATGCATCACGCTTTATATTGACCCTAGACTTTCGTTTTGTATTTGATAATTGTTAACGCGTCAGTATCTGGAACAAAAAAAGAGAAGTTACGAGTATTAACCTCAAACAGAGGAAGGGAATGTTGGGCACAAAAAGGAGTAGCCAGCCACCT
The DNA here is from genome assembly GCA_963931995.1 of Phaonia tiefii. Lineage (NCBI taxonomy): Eukaryota > Metazoa > Arthropoda > Insecta > Diptera > Muscidae > Phaonia > Phaonia tiefii. The sequence continues at coordinate 121,311,358 of OZ008370.1, read as the reverse complement.
TAAGAATGGCGCATGAGGAAATGTTAATTTAACTGATGTCTATCCCCATGTAATTGTGGTCATTGAACATAATTTTCTTGTTTCTTCTCTATCGTTTTTGTTATGGTGGAATACAAAATAATGAGAAGTAGTTAAATTTTCTTAAAGCTGGACAACAACAACAGAAGAATCGTACAACCCAAAGAAAAGAGGACAGAAAAAATGGCAACCAAAGTAACCACCATGGAGGTAAAGGTAAGCAATACTTCGGTTATTAAGACATCTTGTAATTGTAAAACTAAAGTGGGCAAAAAGGCGCTAAGGCTTAGCTTGAGAATATTGAGGGGTTCTGGCTGTCAGCATTGGGTGATTGTCATCATTACTCGCATCATCATTATCGACTAGAACCACTACTAGTCGCCCTTTTTTTAAGCTGTTATCCTGTGGTGACATTAAGTGAATTCTTTCCGCGTCTTTGTGTTAATTCCGTTTTCTAGACTGCGGCACGTTTTGTAAGACATGAATAGAAATGACCTGAATGACAGCCTAAGATACAAGACATAAATTAGTTTTTGTTTTTTGTTCTTTGTCATATAATTTGCGGTTTTGTTACTTTGTTTACATTGTTTCAAATTATTAGGGGATAATTTGTGAATATGTTGTCATTATCCCAGTGCGATGTTGTTATTTTAATTGTTATTGCAAGATATTGAGTATTTGTTGTTGCTCCCGCAGATATTTGTGGGAAAATACTGTTGATCACACTGAAGAATATTCAAACCAGAAATGTCCCAATTATAGACGTTCAATCAGCCACATCTTTTCAATGTCAGCGGGAGACACGTCTTATATTTTCAGATTGACCTTTCGTTTTCCCTCAGTTCCGAAATGTTATGCTTTGGAAACAATTTTCTTGATTGACTACTTAAGACCCAGTACTTTCACAAGTTCTGGTACACGACTAAACGCACTCACTGTTGGGAATCCATTGAACATTCACTCGATAGCATTTTGACAAGTGATATTTATACTTTAGTTGCGCGAACAAAATGCGTCCGTTGTTGTAAATCATGGAATGGAGAGATATCGCAATTTGTTTGTAACGTGTTGTCACATTTTTTGGGAAAACTGATCGACCAGTAGGCCATACGAGATTTGAGCTGCGTGTGAGCAAACTCCCAGAGCTGACAAAACTGTCGAGAAAAGAACTGGTTGAAATCCACACCGAGTGCAGCAAATATTATAATATTATCACGAGAAATGAATACATCTTCGGTATTCATCTCCCGCATCATTAAAAATGACTTGGGACTTCGGGCTTACAAAACACACACCGAACATCTATCATCGAAGCTGAAGCTGAAATCCGAAGCATTGCTTCTGCTAACACGAATAAAAACCACAGACGAATTGTGTTTAGTGAGAAACAAATTTTTTACTGTGGAGGAGGAGTCGTACAATAAACAGAGTGACAGGGTCTGCACAGAAAAAATTGTCTTTGTAATATTTATGAAACATTTTTCATTAATCCATAAATTTCATAGATATTATGAAAAACTTCCATAAACATTTTTAGAATTTATGAAATGTAGTCAAAAAAAAAGATCATAAAATATCCTCCATTGATGGAAATGAAAAATTTTAATTTTCGGTATCTTGTGTTTCGATGCCAGAATTTTTCAAAAACATTGTATACTAAAGAATTCTCACTGCATTTATAGTTTTCAGTACATATAGCACGATGCCTTTTGTAATGGTTTTCCATGTAAAAAAAATCACATGGTTTTCCATGTAAAAAAAATCAAATTTTGACCATGACTATATTGTAAGGAATACTTGAGGGATGCCCCATTTTGAGCTACTTTATCGGCGTAGACGAGTGACATCACGTTTCGCGGCTTCGGATGCATATCATCTCTGCAGTATGTCCAACGCCTTCTTGGGCATAGTTGGGCAAGATAACCTCTATAGTGTTAGTCAGTTCACGGGAATTTGACATTGTGTCAACTTTCACCATGGAGTGGTCAGATAAGGAAACCCGTATCGTAGTTATATCACCTTTGAAGTAACGCTCCGCCCGCTCGGCATTAGTCACATGTTCATCAACAGGAGCATACAAGTGTTCGAGAAGACTTGAGATATAAAAGACCGCCCCCGGTCGGTCCGCCCACGTACCGTTCGGACACAGCAAGTCATCAAAGCCATCAAAGTAAGAATTCAACGAAATGCTCTCCGGAAACAGAAAATCATGGCCCGTGAGATGAAAATCAAGCAAAAGTCCATGAGTAGAATTATTAAAAAAGACTTGGGACTTGTAGCTTTCAAACGGCGTGCAGGACATTTGTTGACTGCAACTTTAAAACCAGTACAGAAATTTCAACCGGGTGGACCGACTTAAACATACCCTCACACGAAGTCATCCATTGCGACCGAGTTCTATTGAATATTGGTAAATGTGCCAATATTCAATAGCAGAGTAGCATTGCACTAAATATTATTCAACACCCAACTTAATTGCGATCCTAAGTGGGAGTTATCATGACTACCAGTCAATTGTCCGCCCAATATTTGTATGGGACGTACATAAATGGGCATGGCGAAGTTGTTCATCTGCAATACACAAATATTGATCAAAAATTTGACAAATATTGACAAAATTTTGTAAAGGTCGGTTTTGGTACACGGGAGATATCGATTCGGCCAGCCGGAAAACCGAAAGAAACGTTTGTATGGAAGGTAAGAAAATGGGCGTGGACAGTAGTTAATCTCTAATTTTTAGGAAAATATTGCCGAGTACCGAAATTCATTAAGATCGCTTGTCGTCTACGATAGTTATCGTGTTGATCAACCGGACTTTTGTGTGCATTTGACTAAATTCTGTCTAGTACCAAACTTCATAAAGACTGGTTCCGATTTGCAGGAGTTATCTTTCCAAACAACCGGCCGGCCGCTCAACCTATCTTGGTAGGGCGTGTCAAAATCACCTTTGTCTTAATCGGTGACTCGCGTTTGATGACACGAAGCCTATAACCTAATTTCATTACGATCGGAAGTGTTTCACGCGACTTATCGCATTGACAACCCGGACGACCCTCAAGCTTTTATATGGGAGGTACCAGAATGGGCGTGGCAACCTCGCTAATTTTGTCCAGTTAAGCAGACATTTACAGATTATTAACCAATGTTTGAGTTGAAGCTACTCCCATCTACCAGAAAAAAGTTTTAGAAGAAACTTGATTTTGTACTAAATGTGCCGATTTGTATGGGAGGTACCAGAAGGGGCGTGGCCAAAACGCCCATTTTCAATCCAAAGCAAAGTTTGGAGAAATAATGGTCACTAACAAAATATCAGTGTGATCGGCAAAGATTTACGCGAGTTATCTAGCCGAACAACCAGCCGATCGAACAACTTTCGTATGGGAGGTACCAAAATGGGCGTGACAAAAACACCTTTGTCTCAATCGGCGACTGGCGTTTATTGACGTGAAGCCTAATACCCAATTTCATTAAGATCGGAAGTGTTTCACGCGACTTATCGCATTGACAACACGGACGACCACAATGCTTTTGTGTACCAGAATGGGCGTGGCAACCTCGCCCATTTTCTTCAATTAAGTAGGTATTTACAGATTATTAAGCAATGTTTGAGTTGAAGCTAATCACATCTGCCACAAAAAGTGTTAGAAGACACATGATTACGTACTAAATGGGTCGAGTTGTATGTTAGGTACCAGAAGGGGCGTGGACAAAGTGCCCATTATTAATCCCAAACTAACCATGGACAAATAATAGTCACAGACAAAATTTCGCTGTGATCGATAAAGATTTACGGCAGTTATCGTGTTGACCAGCCAGACAGACAAACGAACATGGCTCAATCGTCTTAAAAAGTCCCAAAACGAATTTCGTCCAAAGATACGGATGGCTCCTTCTATGCGTTACATTTTTTCGTATTAAATGATATTTACAACCTTAGGGTGGGTCAATTTTTTTTGCCGACCAAGAGTATAACAGAAACGTAATCTACGGCAAATTTTATGAAAATGTTTCCACGAAACTATGGTTCTAAAATCAAAATCGAGCCCGCGATTTTTCACTTGAAAATATCTATATATTCTGCAGTTGAGCAGATTTACACAGATATAAAACATGAACCGTGGGGAGTTTCGACCTAAAATAAACGTCCTTGAAAAGGCAGCAATGACTAGAAGGTATGTCTGAAATTTCATCTCGAACAGTATCTAGTTTCAAAATAATGGCGTTTGGGTCGATAATATACAAATCTTCAAGTGAAATATCGCGGGCTCGATTTTGATTTTAGAACCATGGTTTCTTGGGAACATTTTCATAAAATTTGCCGTAGATTACGTTTCTGTTATACTCTTTGTCAAGTTTTTTGTTCCCATACAAATTGACCCACCCAAATCCCCATCCTATGGGTGAGGGTATAAAAATAAGATAGAACAATCCAAACGTCTTTTGGTGAAGTACGCTGATAACTTCCATAGAAAAATCTTGTTTACGGACTTTTACCGTACAGGAAAAATTTAACAAACAAAATGATAGAGTTTATGCACGATCATCTAAAGAAGCATCTGAGCTCATCCCACGGGTCGAAAAGGGGCATCATCCAGCTGCAGTCATGGTTTGGTGGGGTGTTACTTATGATGGGGTAACTGACTTGCATTTCTGTGAACAAGGGGTCAAGACATCAGCCAAAGTTTACCCAGAAATCGTTTTGGAAGCAGTTGTGAAGCCGCTTAACAATTTCCTGTTCCAAAACCAGCAGTTGACTTTACAGCAAGACTGGCTTCGCAACAATTTGCCAGCTTTTCTATGCTCTGAAGAATGGCCCTCTGGCAGCCAACTCTCTGGATTACAAATCGTGGACCGTTTTAGAGGACATGGTCTGCCCCAAAAGATACCCCAACATTGATTCTCTTAAGACAGCTCTGGTTCGTGCTGTAGCCAATTTTCCAATCGATGAGGTGCGTACGTGAAGGCCAAGGGCGGGCACTTTGAATGAAACTTAGCTTTTGCATATGGCGGCGTGTAGCGCATTCATCAGCTCTGTACTGTTATCATTTTGTGGTTGGGTGTGTACCACATAATGAGGCAGTCGGGTTGACAGGCGATTATGTTAGAGCGAGACGAACATTGTTAATGTTGACGAGTGTGGTTCGTTGTGTCAGAAAATATGAGTATATATAAATTAATTTAAAACGGGTCACTCAAGGAAGACACATCGAAACTCGCTGGATAACTTGATCAGATTGAATGCCTCAAATAAAGCTGGTCCTGCTGGTATCACAGACTCCTTATTGAAATACTGCTATAATTCTCTCAGCTTGCCGTTGGCTATCCTATTTAAAGCTTCGTTAAAATTCGTCAATTTCCTGCACAGTGGAAAAGCTTTTATGTAATCCCTCTCCACAAGTCTGGTAGTTTAATAAATGTCACAAATTCAAAATTTTCAAAATTGAGTGTCATTCCCAAACTTTTTGAGAAGTTGCCACGGAGTAATTTCTCATCATGTTTCCTCTATTTTAGATTAAAGTCAACATGGCTTTATATTGTTGACGGTTTTATTAATGGAGATCAAACTGATGAGATTTTTTTCAATTTTAGTAAGGCCTTTGATAAAGTTATCCAGAATTTGTTATTATATAAACTCGGGGCTATGGATTTTAATTGTAACATGCTGAATTAGATTAGTTCTTACTTAATAAACCGGGAACAGATGGTCTCATTTGACCGATCTTTCTCAAGATCTATTCTTGTATCATCTGGAGTGTTCTTGAATCAGTGGATCCATTTTTTGATTGTGGTGTTCTCTTGGCCAGAAAATTGAGAGAAAAGAAGTGCTTCTATATTTGTATTACGAGTATTGGAAATGTGTAGCTCTGCCGTTGTCCATTTGCAAGTACTCGCTGAAAAATAATGGTCCCAGCAACATATTGCAGGAACCATGTACATGTTTGCAAGCATTGTTTTCGTGAATTGAGATCTGCTGCTTTTTGTTTCTTTATTGTGACAGACACCAGTGTTTTCAGCAGTTTTCAATAAACAAATCCACATTTGGAACACCAAATGCATATGTTAGAACCTATTAATAATTGTGTCCCGAACATGTTATATTGAATAGCAAGCACAATGTGTTTGGACACAAGTATACTATATTTGTGGCAAGCTACAAATACGTTATATTTCATTTCATTTATTATAGTCTATGGACTACAGACTAGCACAACAATTCAAAAATACAATTTTATACAATCAGATCATATAATAACTTCTAAAATTTAGCAGTAGGAAAACAAAGATCAATATTGTTACAAATTGAATTATAATGTCTCATGGCTCTAATTAAAGGACCAAAACAGCATCCAAAGCATTCAAATATCTAATAAAAAAGGCAAATTTTTCACAGTGTACCTTATAATTTAGACGTGATTTGAAACACATTTAACGATACCAAGAATATAACATTATATCGGCTTTGTTGTGAGATATGCCTGCCATAAACATAGCATTCTTCCCAAGAGAAACCAACAAACCCACGACAAATCGATTCAGACATAAGACACATTCATTTTACCGAAAACGGTGTAAAAATTTATATTAACCAAAAAATCTGTCGACAAATTATTCTTTTCGAAAGATTGACTTTTGCTGGAAAGTCTAAACTTGGAGCCGGAGTCGTCCAAATTTGTATGACTCCTAGTCCGACTCCAGGCAAATATCCCCGACTCCAATTCCAAGACTCCTACTCCACGACTCCAACTCCACAGCACTGGATTTCTAATTAACTACCAGGAAAGTTCAAAAGAACAAGGAGCTTTCAAACCGCGCTCGTATGTGGAATATGTTATGCCAGACAAGTTTATGGAAACATTTTTACAAACTAAATTAATTAAAGAATACAAGAAGCAGCATTAAAAAATATATTGATCAAAAATTATTAACTAATGGCGGTCTTCTCCGAAATGCACGACTTTGCATCATATTTACCTATTTTGGATGACCAGATAGAATATTCGCTTACCTGAAAAGAATAAAAAATTAAACTATATTTCAAAGTTCTACGACAGAAAAATGTATTAAAATAATTAAACTGCATTAAGTAAATATATTATGTTCTTCGGCTAGTTTTGCTGAGATTAGCATAATGACATGATGTAGGAAAGATCCCCCAGGAAATCCACACACCACAAAAAAAAATGTTCTCTTCCAAGACGGAGAAATTTCAATTACCATAGTGAAATATAATTATTCAATGGAAAAGTTCTTTCCACACTAAACTTTAGGAAATCGTTAAGTATTAATTTTTATTTTGAAAATACTATTCAAATTTATTTTGGCGCCAAAATAGGTGCAACATAGTGAGAGTCGCTCATATTTATATATCTCTGCTGCAAACAATCCTATAATGAAAAGTGGCCACCAACAATATCCCACAATTCCAGCAGACAGACAGACGAACTGATGTTCAACTTAAAACCGAAAAAACACCTTTTGTGTTACCCTATACGATGAACAACAACCACGAAAGAAAAAAATTAATACCAACCTACCAAATATCAACCACTAACACAGCCCCACAACAAAACATGATTAAGAAATTATAGGTTATTAATGTCGCATGTTTTATGCGAATGCAACTCGAAACCCCAAGAATTGAATATCAACATTTCCAATGCCAATGCAGAACTCAGAATGCAATTCAATATTCATTTGCAGTTTACCCACAAGTAGAGAAGATGGAGGGGCATTTGTAAAGTAAAAGTCGGTACAAAATTTCGAATTTACCGAGTTTTTTATTTTTATTTTGCTTCGTTTTTCTGTCAAGTTTGCACATGTTGTCCATAGAATAAGGACCAATTTTGCAGGCCTATAAGATAAAGTTAAGCACACAAAGAAATGGCAAACAAACATTTGCATATCGTTTACCGCAAAAGTAATTATTTTGCCGTGTATCCTTCACGTTAGCTGCAAAAGTTGAAAATGTTTAATGTATCGCAAATGTCGTTTGTATTTTTCTCATCGACCAGTCATTTGCTCTAAAATTGTTTATAACTTACTTTTACGGCAAACACAGAAAATGTTTGTGAACATGTGTAAACGAACACTCAAAACCTCTCCCTCCCTCTCTTCCACTTTTACGGCAAACATAGAAAATGTTTGTGAACATGTGTAAGCAAACACTCAAAACCTCTCCCTCCCCATCTCTGTCTCTCTCCCTTGAAGTGTTTCTACCTTCCTTCATCAAGAACAAAAAAGAAGTAGCCCAGGTTAGTCCATTTCGGGGAAAATAGCTACTATAAGGATTCAAGTCGCCCAAAATGAAACTTCAGCGGTATAAATATATTAAAAATACATTAACCCCTATGACAACCACACGCAAGTATGTTGGCCCTAGGGTTTTTGTCACCTACAATTGTACAGGTATAAGATAGAGCAAATGTGTCTATGGGTGATTTTTAGTATAGTAGATGTAAATTCTTTAGCTGGACCGATTTGACCCAAATGAGCCGTCAAAGTGGGTCAAAAAGTGATGTTACTACAAAGAGATGCAATGGGTCAAAAAAATGGCGAATGGGGGGAAACGTCAGTTAAGTTTTGAGTCTAACTTTAAAAAATGTAAGGTGGAATTTCAACGTGGTTACATGGATCGAGCTTATATTTGGCAAGTATGTGTGCATTTTATATAAAATGGACAAAATGTAAAGTAACAAAACAAAAAAAAAATTATGGTCCCATTTTTTGCGGAGTAGCTATATTAGATCATAGATCACGAAAATAATAAAAAAAATAATGAAATCTCTGCGGCCGAAAATGCATGTAATGTATTTTAAAATACAATTACAAATAATTCTAACTACGGTATTTAAACCTGGGATACAGGATTTATGACCGCAGATCATCAGCAGTAATGGCAGAACTACACTTTTTCGTTCCTCACAAATGGTTTTTTGAGTTTAAGGTGGCCATAAATCGTTTGGAGCGAATAACATACCATACGTACCAAAACAAAAACCCCTGCAACACATTTCAGGAAAAATGTATATGTTTGCAAGCATTGTTTTCATGAATTCAAGATCTGCTGCTTTTTTTCTTTGTTATCTGTCACGTCTGTGTTTCTGCAGTTTTCAACAAACAAAGGCACATTTGAGTCACCAAAACATATATTATAAACAATTAATCGTTGTGGCTCAAACATGTTATATTTAATAGCAAACACAATGTGTTTGGACACAAGTACAAATACTATATTTGTGACAAGGTACTAGACTTGTGTCGAACTCGTTCACTAGTTCTCGAACTCATTCATTTAAGGTGCCCGGACATAGCAATCACGAACACAGTCGTGCATTATATACGTGGGGGTGGTGTCTGGTCACCCTAAATGAACTAGATAGTTCATGAACTACCCAACTCTACAAGGTACAACCACATTTTCAGACAATAAAAAATGCAGAATTTTCAGCTTATAGTGTTGAAGTTGCAATCCAGCGAAAGCACTGCATTGTTAGATAATGTGTTCCGTCGTTTCTACATAATCCTCGAATGAACAGCATGCATTTGCTCCAGCTCGCACCATTTTATATAATTGCGCCTGCAGAGTGAGGTATACAGTCAGCACACGCATGATTCAACCTTTTGGTATTGTTCTCATCCGGATCGTCCCCAGGATCTTTGCCTCTATGCTCCTGTCTGAAGCATTCCATAATTTTCATTGTTGAAGCTTGGCATTTGCTAAATGGAAAGGCTTTGCGTTTTGCATGTTCATTGTCCGCTGATTGGAGCTCATTCGTTCCCGTTTCATTTCTCTAAATGCCGCCTTGACTATCGGTGGTGTAATGATTACAGTACGCGCGACTCTGTTACATGAGAAAGTGGGTTCGATCCCTACGATCGGCGACCAAAAAAAAAAAGAAATTAACCATGAAAAAGCTTCTGCAAACCCCGCTAAGAATCGATGTAAAACTATGGCTGTCAACCAGTGAATGTAAAACTAGAAAGCGCACATCTCACTGACAGTGAGAAGGTCTCAACTATGCCTACATGAGAGGCAATGGAAGAATATTTATTTATAAATCGTTCATCGGCAAACAATATAATATTGTGTTCTAAATGATTCCCGTTTCTCATAAAAGTTGTTTATTTATACAAAACCTGTGATATGTTTGATACAACAAATGTTTGATGCAACAAATGTCTGATACAACAAAATAACTCAAAGGAAGTTTAGGTGTCGGCAATTGAATTTGTGCGGAACGAAATTGATATATCAGTCATTCCATGCCAAACGGAACGATTTTAGGACAAAATGTAACGCAATGATTCCGATTTTTATGCAAATTTGCAAATTGTACTCCACGAATTCTATTTAATTTATTTTTTTGCTGAAATAAATAGATTTTTTCAAAATGTATAATCAATTAACTTTAAATGACGATATTTCCAAAAAATGTTGTTCCTTCATTTGCTTGTAACTCCAGAAATGCTTTATCGTTTTTACTATACTATACCTTGTTTTGAAGGTAATTTTTTGAAGGTAAACTTTTACTTCTAAAATATCAAAGTGGTATATTACGATATAAACTCGTAAAAGGTATTTTGAGAGAACTTCGTAAAAAAAATATAATTATTTCACCACTTCCAAACTCGCACAGTCGCTAAAAACAGACGTATAAGAACTAGAGATGGGCACGTGAGTAAGTTTTGACTCACACTCACGAAAAGAAGACGGCCAGTCACGCACGCTCATGCATGAAGATTTTTTGGCTACTCAAAAATATGGGGTAATACCATACCATTTCGATATTTAACAAGTAATTCAAATTACCTTCAAAACAAGGTATAGTATAGTAAAATCAGCCAAGTATTTTAGGAGTTACATGCGATTGAATGAACATATTATTCTGAAAAAGATTGTCATTTCACCAAAGTTAATGCCCCTATTACGGTTCTCAACTTTTGTGAGAGTTTGGTCGTAATCGATGATTTGGCATTGCCATTCTCAACTCAACGGCCGACTCAACTCAACTGAACAACAGCTGATTTTTTGGTTGTGTTCACTTACTTTTGTCGTATTGCCTTTGACAACTCTGTGCCAGTTTGATCGACAAATGCGTTAAATTTACACCACTGCTTGAGAGGAGTTGAGTTTATAGTTGTGCGTGTTTTTAAGTTGATAAGAATGGAGAGATCGTAAGTAGATATTATTTTGGCTTCAAATTATAATTTTCATTTAACATCTTAACATTTTAATTTAACAATAATATTTTATAAATTTTAGAAGTATCAAAATCACAAAAAATACTCAGATTGAGAAAGTTGTCCAGCTAATGGAAAGTAATCCAGCCGTTGGTTTTGGAAAACCACAATTTAGCACCACACAGAACCAAGTGCGAGAGCTATGGGAAGGATTTGCTGTGGAGTTAAATAGTTTAGGACCACCGTCCAGAACATGAATGAATGGCAACGTGTATGTGCAAATAAAGGGTTCTTCAACATAGACGCTACAAAAGTAAATCGATAGGGACAGCAGACGACGCCATATTTTTTCCCGCTCTTTTGACATTTCTCTTCAGTAAGGTTTGCCATTTCATCATGGAAAGATATACGAGCCAACAACGAGTCGAAATTATTAAAATTTACTACCGAAATTTGGAGTCAGTGGCCTCAACTTTAAGAGCGCTACGTCAAATTTATGGTCTTCAGCGATGAGGCTCATTTCTGGCTGAATGGCTTCGTCAATAAGCAAAATATGCGTTATTGGTCAGACAGCAATCCACACGTAATCCATGAGTCATCATTGCATCCCGAAAAAAATACGGTTTGGTGCGGTTTATGGGCCGGCGGCGTCATTGGGCCGTACTTCTTCCGTGATGATCAAGACCGGCACATTACTATGAATGCGAATCGCTACCGTTCAATGATAACCGAATATTTTTGGCCCCAATTGGATAATATGGACTTGGAGGACATGTGGTTCCAACAGGACGGCGGCACAAGCCACACAGCGAATGCCACAATCAATTTATTGGAAACCAAGTTTGGCGAACGTGTTATCTCACGAAATGGTCCAGTCGATTGGCCGCCTCGGTCGTGCGATTTGACGCCGTTATATTATTTCCTGTGGGGCTACGTCAAGTCTATGGTCTATGCCAACAAGCCAGCGACGATTGATGAACTTCGTACGAATATCGAACGTGAAATTGCAGCAGTATCGGCCGATTTATGCTTGAAAACCGTCGAAAATTGGGTTCAGCGTCTGGACTTCTGCAAGCGTGCCCGTGGTGGCCATGCAAAAGAAATCGAGTTCCATACATAATGGCATCGAACGTACTTTCACAGGAATAAAGAATTTCATTGGTATCTAAAACCGGTTTTGTTTTATTTAAAAAAACTTTTGTAGCGCTCTTATGGAAAACCCCGATACATACCTTGCACTGGGCAGCTGAAAAAGGTTGGATGCATCACGAATATTTCGCCTTAAATGCAACACAACTATATTCACGTTTTCGACTCCATCTTAGTGAAAGAAATCTATGTTATTTATATCCATTTCGATTTTGCAAACACAACACAATTGTTATCTTCTTTTATTTTCACATAAATATTTTGATATTTGATATTTTAGCTGGTAATAACATAACAATTGCAACCAAAAACAGTTGTGAACCACAATACAAAAGATAAGTTTGGTCGTGTTTAAGTTGGGTCGTCTCTAAGTCGACCAAACTAAGTTGAGTGGTGAACGGTAATAGGGGCATAAATTGCCCATATATATTATTATTATTACAACTTTTGAAAAAAAATTTTTTTTTTGTAACACCTATCAAATTGTTGTAAAAGAAGAATGCATACACAAACTGACGCAGCAATCCAAACTAGTGATGTACAAAATGCGCACCGTTTGGCATTGAATTCGTCAAAGTCGTATGCGCGTATTAAGAATGAACTCCATTGTGATCTGCCTTCAAGAATATAAAATAAATTCGGTTTGGTACACGTATATTCAACGTTCATCACAACAGTTGAAAGTTGTTCCCCAAATAAAAAATGTTCATCGCCAAAGTCGTTTGTATTGTTGTGAACGAGGTGTTCATTTACCCCAAATTGTTTACGGCAAACATAAAAAACGTTTGTGAACATGTGTATGTGAGCTCTCTCTTGCATTACTGCCCTCTTCCTCAACGTCAGCAAACGATCATGTTAACCTTTTGACGACCATACATTTTCGGCCGAAGCGATTTAATCCCAGGATTATTTTCGTGATCTACCACCTAATAATAGAGCGACACCGCAAAAATTGTACCAAAAACTTTTTTTTTTTAAATTTTTTATATTTTAGGTTCAAGGCATCATTTGCCAAACATATGTTCGGTCCATATAAGTACGTTGAAATTCGGTCTTAAAATAAATAAATGGCTTCCCGTTACATCCCACGAAGGAATTAGGGAGAGCTGCTCACAAATCAGTTAGCTGTACGGGTTCTAGTGTTACACTCACTGATTGGGACCTACAGTTTTACACCGGTTCCGAATGGTATTTTGAAAAGCTTTTTCATGGCTTAAAAATCGAGAGTGTCGCCGTCAGTAAGCGAAGTGACCGCCGTCGAACGAAATTTAAGGTGTTCAAAGCATTCTCAGGCACAAGATCCGTGCACACTACCACTGCACCACGACGGTAATTTGGCCTCAATTTTTTTTAAAGCTAAGGTATGGACGTAAAAAGTGCCTAGCCTTTCCCGCACGTGAGGAACTTTATTTCTACCCGTTGCAGCCCTTTATAACATGACCGCTTTTTGACCCACATCGATGGCTCATAGCGGTCAAATCAGATTAGTTAGAGAATTGACCCCTACGACATTATTGTTGCCCTATCGACTTCTATAAATTACCTATGGATACAATTGCTCTATCCCCTACTTGTACGATTATAAGTGTCAAAAACCCCAGGGCAACCATACTTGTTTGTTGTTGTCAAAGGAGAGATTTGCAGGAAATGTGTCAGCACTAGAAGAAATTTGCATTTAAAATTCAAAAAACTATGATAAACGGGCACATTCAAAATGAATCCTATTCAGCGAAATTCGCATAATTTTTATTTCCGGTAAATCATGTAAAAAGTATGATCCTGGGTGGAAAACCGCGAAATCTACTAATGCCTGGTCTCGACTCTACGAATTTGAGCCTGGGTCATTCTAGACCAGTGGTAGGCAAAACCAAACGCACGCACCCAAACGTATTACGTGCTTGTGTGCGGTTGCAAACGCACAGCCGTAGACTGATGCTTCGAATCAAACATAGTTGTTGTGTACATGTGAGTTGCCGATCGTGTGTGTGTGAAAAATTCGAGAAAAATACGAATACGATTATTTCTACGGCTATGGGTTGGTTACCACTGTTCTAGACGGATGCGACCGCATATATAAACGTTAATTTGTCGCAAAAAAAACTCCACAAACAACATTTAGTTTGTACATTGAAATATTACCTTGCTCCGTGGATGATGTATACATAGTGTATAAGTATCGTAGGTTTCCGATGGCGAATTCCAGTTTCCTAAAAGATACCTCATATCCACCCAGATACTCCAGATTCAGCCCATACATGTAAACGTGTTCGCACTCCTTTTCTGAATGCTCTCTCCGGTATAAGAGTGAAGTCGAAATTTATGCAACCAGTGTCGCCCACGCAACATCTGATCGATATGGTAGTTGGTGATTTTAAAGGTAGATGAGAGAATTACCGATAAACAACTGATAGTAAACTAAGTTTACATTGTGTTTGACTGATACCAGTGACAGACGAATTACTATGTTTGATGTCAGTTTCAGCGAACGAAAATTGCATTACCTTTTATTTCCTTACGCTTTGTAACCAACATCTATCATCAACTCGAATCAGGGGGTGGGTATGCATGCCACAGCTGATCGAAATGATAGTTGGAATTTAACAGAGAACAGAGTGGATGGATTGATACCAACGACAGCTATATTACGTTTGCAACTGATTAAATAGAAAGTAAATGCGCATTGTCTTTTATTTCTGTTCTTTTTATGTCCAAACACGGAGTAGCATACAACAGCAACTCGGACACTGTAAAATTTCCAACTGCCTAGGTGATCGCAAGAGTTGATGGAATCTCTTTTCTATTACATTGTGCTCGAAATTCATCAAATCTCCAACTACCACGGTGATAGCAAAAGAACATGAAGCATGGAATCTCTTATCAATTACTCTTTGCTGCAGTTATATGATGCAACTCTGTCCATATAAGTAATATCCTTCCTTATTCGGTCATTGGGCAACAATTATTTTTCGCAGCTGGATAATGTAGAACCGAATGCGTTACAGCAGATGCATTCCAACCTTATCAAGACTGTTCAAATGATAGACTTGCTGCGAAATTGTGATCAGGTGTTATAAGTTCTGTGGAAGCTACAGCGAGAAGATAGATGGAAAACTCTCAACACATATATTCTACGTGTATAGATCGCACCGCAAAATGATGTGGCCTTATTTTCTAAGGAATAACTGAATTTGTTTCACCAGAAAATTGGTAATATTGTAGTTTTCAGGAAGCGCAAAAGGAACATACGTTGGCAAGACTTTATTGTGGAGTGGACGCAATAAATACGGCAAAACCAAGACCCTTTAAATGTTTACACCTGGAGGAGAAACTATTAGATTTATATGATTCCTGTGGCCAATCATTATTGTCAACAGACTTTTTAAACACAATCGAATGTTTGAGTATATCAGTTTAAGCTTTAACTGCTAAACTGGTCATTAATGCGCCAAGTATTGGTTGATACTTAAAATTACTGAATCGAGTTAATTCAAGTGTTGTCTGTACTTTTTGAAACGAAAAAGTCTTAATTTTTGGCGGAGAATTTTGAAAATAAAAAAAATTTAAATGTATGTATGAACATTTTGGCAAAGTTTTGTTTTGATTCCCGTTTCTCAACACAACACAGACGCGCCAACTAGCTATGTCGCTTGTGAGTCATCATCGTCAACATTGCCGCCACAGCACTGGGGCAAACAACATCATCAGCAACTTCACCATCGTCAATGTCCGTCGTCGTCATCGTAATCTGCATCTGCATCCTCTTAACCAAAAGACAGAGTTCATTATGGTGATATGTGTGTGTGCATGCGTGTGAGTTCCTTTTCAAGGAGGATCTGCGCTCAGTGTTTTTAGTGTCAGACAGAGGCAGCAACGTCTGGAGTACTACAACATAATCGGCAGCTGTTGTTGTTGCTGTTGTTACTGATGCTGATGATGTTGATGTTGATGTTAATGTTAATGTTGATGTTGCTGTTGCAGACGCCTGTTGCTCAACTGTACTTAAACATACTTCTTTTTCTTGTTTCGGTTTCATTTGGCTTTTTTTCATTTTTATATTTTATTGTTGAGACGTTTGCAAAGCCAAAAAAAAGTTATGTTGTAAGCAAAAATATACAGAGGCAACAGACATGGAAACGCTGCTGCTGAATACTACTTGGAGTACAATTAACCAAAGCTTCCAAAGAACAACAGCAACAAGACAACTGAACCACCACAACAACCACAATGGAAATGAGTTCCTTGTTTTGTTGTTTTTGCAGCTGTGCAACAACACAACAACTACAACAAGAAATACAACAGAATGTAAGGCTAACTCCAATGGACGAAGAAACTATCTGTTGCTCTGGAGCGCAAAGGAATCTTGCGAAATTTCACAATATTATGTAAAAAGTAATGCTAATTGAGCGTATTCTAAAGACATCTAACACTTTTTTCAAAATACACTTTTATTTAAAATTTAAATGTTCGAGCGTTAGGTCTATTTTAAAATATTTTATTCTGCAATATTTCGCTACCCATTGGGTAGCATCGTCAGGAAGCTATACAACAGTTACTAAGCAATTTTTTTATTTTATTTATTTATTTGTTGTTCATCTTCCTGACGATGCTACCCAATGGGTAGCGAAATATTGAAGAATAAAATAATTTAAAAAGAACTAACGCTCGAACACTTTAATATTAAATAGAATACTTAAGGTCGTATAAATCATCACATTTTCAAAATACTTTTTTAAAAATATCATTTTTATAAATATTTTTTTTTATATTACACTTTTTTTAAAAAATAAATTTTTAATAAAAGAAAATATAATGTGCAAAACGTCGAACAAGTCATTGAAAGGACTCTTCATTTGTATTTCCTTTTCGCGTAGACATTCTTTGGTCTATGTTCGGAACTCGCGAGCCGCATCAATTAGAAAAAATATAATACGATACGTATCAACTACGCCGTTAGTCAAAAATAGGTATCAGCGAGTCAACAGTGTTTTGAAAAAATGAGAAAAAAACGAGAGAAATTCAGACGGTGCACTGAGAAACATAATTATTATACATACGTTTACCTTGAATCATTGTAATGATTGTATACAAGTATTTTTCGTCTAAACACAAAATATTTGCAATTTAATTTTTACCATAACTATAAATGAGATACCCGATGAACAACCATATGCTTGAGTATGGGCAATTCGAGAAGTTTGCTCAGTTGTCCCTTACATACTTATGTGAATTTGGTGTTTTTATTCATCGCCTTTTCCCCATGGATGGTACAACTACAAAAGTATAATACTATACTGGCACAAAATGTCCATTCTACACCGTAATTTTTCTTTTAATTTTTTTTAACGATTAAAGTCGGAATTTAAATTGGCAACAATCGGAAATTTTATATCGAAATTTTATGAATTTTGACAATTGAACTACCGATTTTCATCGGTAAAAGGTTATAGATTCCGCACCGAAATTCTGTTACTTCTTAACGATACAAATCTGTAGGTAAAATGTCAAAATTTCTAAACTTTCAATGCAACATTTTCGAATTTTGTCAATTTAACTACCGATTTTCATGGTTAAAAGTTCCTGTGCTAGTCCTTACAAGAAAAGACTAGTCTAGTCTATTTATTTAAGGTGATTCATGTTTTTAATAATACCCCTCAATCGCTAGATTCTAAAATTACACAAGCTCATAATATATTTTATAACTACATATATTATACTTTAAATAAACTAAAGTTAAATGAAAAAGTTACTAAAAAACCAACTAGAAATTAACTAAAAGCAATATTCTGATACCTGTCGATGGACTTGCCACGTAGTTCGAAACAAGTCATTCCAGTAAATGTGTTTAATTGAATTGTCTATTATTCCAACAAAAGCCACACGCTGAAGAAAATGGCCACTGTAAGATTATGCAGTAACCATGTATATGTTTGTAACATCCATATACATACATGTATGCATTGTTTTCATTAATTGAAGAAATGCTGCTTTTTGGTTTCTTTTTTGGCTATCACGTTTTTGCTTTCGCCAGTTTTCGACAAAGCCATATGTGGGTTAAAAATAAACATAGTATAACATACTAATTATAGTGTCTCCAATATGTAATATTGAATAGCAAATACAATGTGTTTGGACACAAGTATAGTATATTTGCGATGAGCTACAAACACGTTATGTTTGCATCCAAACAACAAAAATACACAGATTTTTCAGGATGCAACTATTTTTCACTTAGAAACGTTTTCCTGACCTTGTAAGCTTGTAGTATGAACATATCATACATTAACTTAATCATAGTAATTTAGTTGTCTTAGATCCTCGTTATGTTTAAAGTTGTAATTTCCTTTAAGGCTATAAGAGATCATGTTTTCTCCAGTTAGTGAAAAAAATGTAAATGCCGCGGGTGGAATTCGAACTCACATTCGCTGGACGATCGTTTCGATGTTTGCGAAGCATCATCTTCAGCAGCGTCTAGCCCGTTAAGCCACTGCGGTGTGTATTTACACAAGTCACAAACCGAAGACATTTATTATTATATTTACGTCAAACATAATATGTTTACGTCTTACGAATAATATTTTTGGACGAGATATATAATATTTGCCAGTAGATAGACTATAATTCGCGTCAAACATAATATGTTCGTTATATTGTTGTAAACAACTACATTGTATTTGCTGGTGATAACAAATGTATGTTCGTGATAAACAAATTATATTCATGGTAGTAAAGAAAGTGTGTTTTGATCAAATAATTATATGTTAATTCACTTCGGTTCACTGTATCTTTTGCAATTTGTAACCGATTGCAGAATTTTAAAATGGAAATGGAAGCTAGACATCTTGAGATATAAAAAAAATCAGGACAATAGCGGTTTCTTAACTAAAGAACTTTTTTGAGCAATTTATAAAAAAAGGCCAAAAAGTCCACCGACGGCCACATGCGTACTGTAGAGCATGCTGCAAAATACTGGAGTTTCATCTAAAGATGACTGTGAAAAAGTAAATGATGATACATTTGCGATAAATATTCAACCGATGTCGCTGTTCGAGACAGTTTGAATTTGAACTGTGAATCGTACAAGCCGTCGAATAATAGTACAATTGTACAAGTGTAAAGTATTATAGGTGTAAATAAAGAGAATCCTAATACTGATATAACTACACCAAACTCCACGTACCTACTACTTATGTGGACTTGAGCTTTTCTCCTCCAATTGGTAACACAAAGGTCTCACAGGCAATATTCCACCTGGTCTTTCCACTGAAGTCTTGGTCGTTGGTGGTTCATTCTGATTCCATTCTACTGATATGGCCTAGCCAGCGTCAACGCGATATTTTGATAAGCATGACTACGTCGATGTCACTGATTTCTATTATAAGACCATATATTTTTCGGTGTATTTTTCTCTTGAAGACTCCTAGTGATGATTCATCATCATGCCATAAATCAAGACAGCTTGTATTACAGCCTGATTTAGTCGGATCTTCATTTCTCGAAATAAGGTCTTATATTTGAAATGCTTGCTTAGCCCGAAATAACACCTGGTTGCAAGACCAATTCTCCGTTTGATTTTCAGGCTGACGTTATTGTTTCTCTTTACGGCAGATCCGATCTCCACCTCATCTCAATTACAACGGTTATCAAAGATTCACTCTTTCATCCAATCGAGTGCATGTTGTGCTTGTCGAAACCATTAATATTGCATTGTCCTGCCAAGTCCACGTTCGCTGATTCCTTCTCAATTCACGAAAATACTGCAGGAACTACATGTAGATTTCGCCCAATGATGTTTAAATCATCAGCATACGGGAGTAGCATATGAGTTTTGCTGCTGATAGTTTTATTCGTGTTGACTGTAGCTTTTCTCACGATGATCTCAATTTGTTGAAGATTGGGTGTCGCTCTGTCTGAGACCTTGCCTCGTACTAAATTATTCGGTTAGATCTTTACCAATCTCTACTGAGGATTTCGTGTCGGTCAGTGTCCTACTACAAAGGCGTGTCAGCGTAGCAGGAATACCAAGCTCCGACATAGCTAGGTACAGTTTAGCTCGTATCGGGCTATCAAAAGCGAAGGTCATTATCAATTTGATCAAAATTGAAGAAACCAACATCCAGTTTCGACACACTGCATTCCGGTCAGCGCCTGATTCATAATGGGCGGCTAAAAAATAATCTTCCTGGCAGCTGCCATGAGCGAAAGCACGAATACGGGTGCGGATTGATCCACTGGTAATATATGGCAGGCACTCTTCTAGTGAATGGATTTACGTGTGCCAATATCGCCTCGGATCATTACCTGGTGACTGCGAAAGTTCGCACAAGACTGAGCAGGGCGCATAACGTACGAAGCCGAACACAGGAAAAGCTAGATATTAACAAGCTACAACTACCGGAGAGATCAATGTCCTATCAACGGTAGCTCTCTCTCCTGCTAGGGCAGAATAATCCCTCTCCCGAGGACCCAGATGCGCAGTAGAGGCACATCTCCCATTCTTTGGAAACCGCTGCAAGGACTAAACTTGGCTATCAAAAACCGCAGAAGGATAAGGCATGGTACGACGAAAAAAGTTGCATTGCAATTGATGAAAAAGACGCTGCACGTATGGCAACGAAGCAGTCAAGTGCAACCGTGCTGCGAGTGAGCGGCACAAGAGGCTGAGAAGGGAGGAAACCCAACTATTTAGGCGGAAAAAATGGCAGTGGGAGCAGAGGAAGATTGATAAAACCGAATTATGCAGAATGAATGGTGAATCTCGAAAATTTATCCAGAGGGTAACAAGATCGAATAACGGGCCTAATAATGGGCTGCACTCCAGCAAGGACGAACGTGGGAATCTGATGTCTGATAAGCAGTGTGTGCTCAAAATGTGGAGAGACCACTTTTCAACACTACTCCACTCAGATTCCTCCACTGAAGTTCAAGAGGAATGATAGTGGAAGATAGTGTAGATCCTGGAAAAGACCCACGAAAAGAAAATCGATACATACCATCTTTTTGTCGATTACAAATCTGCTTTCGATAGCCGAAGCTATGTCTGAACATAGGATTCCGGCAAAACTGATCCGCCTCTGTAGAATGACGCTGACCACCACCAAATTAGCACTGAAGGTAGGGAAAGACCTCACCAAACCATTCTGTACCAAGCGAGGATTGAGACAAGGCGACATACTTTCGAGCAATCTCTTCAACATCTTAATGCAGATAATGAGAAAAGCCGCAGTAAATAGGAACAAGACCATTAACACGAAAATCCGTATGTTACTGGTGTATGCTGACGACATAGACATCATTGTACGACATTTGCGAGAGGTTACTGCAGTATTTTCAAGAATCGAAAAGGAATCAGCGAAGGTGGATCTTGCTATTAATGAGGGCAAGCAAAATTGATGTGGTCAACGACTAGAGACACCTCTCGACTTGGTCCGCACTTGACAACCAATTTAATGTTGAAGTGGTAGAAGAATTCGTCTACCGTGGATCCGCCGTGAACAAGGACAACAAGGACAGCGAAGGTGGATCTTGCTATTAATGAGGGCAAGCAAAATTGATGTGGTCAACGACTAGAGACACCTCTCGACTTGGTCCGCACTTGACAACCAATTTAATGTTGAAGTGGTAGAAGAATTCGTCTACCGTGGATCCGCCGTGAACAAGGACAACAACGTCAGCCTGGAGATGACTAGGAGAATTGTGCTTGCAAATAGATGCTATTTTGGGCTCAGCAAGCAGTTTAGGAACAAAGCCCTCTCTTGACGGACAAAAGTCCAGCTATATCAGACTCTCATTTTACCTGTCCTGACATCTGGCTCCGAAACTTGGGTCATGTCACAAGCGGATGAAAAACACCTGAGAGTATACGAGAGAAAAATTCTCTGTAAAATATATGGCACTGTTAGGGAAACCGGCGAGTACCGACGTCGCTGGAACCAAGAGCTATATAATTTATATTCTGACATCGGCATAGCTAGGCGAATCAAATTAGGCCAATTGCGTTGGCTAGGCCATGTTATCAGAATGGATGAAGATGCACCAGCGCGAAAAGTTTTCGATTACGTACCTGATGGAAGCAGAAAAGAGGACGACGGAAAGACCAGGCAGAAGATTCCCTCCGTATCATTGGTGTTACCAACTGCCGAAAAAAGGCGAAGGATAGAGCCAGTTGGAAGAATATGTTGAAATTTGTTTGTTTAATTAATATGTGTATGACGGCTGATCTCATGAGGTTATAAAATAGTCAATAAAAATAAGTAAACAAGGGCTTTCTCCAGGATTTGTTGTAATATGAATATCTGGTCGATAGTTGACTTTCCACGCCTAAAGCCACACTGAAAAGGTCCCATCAGGTCTGCAACAAACGGCATGTATGCGATGGATAGTTGATAGTTGGTAGTTCGTCTAGAGATCGCATGATAGGGTGTCACCCTGCTTCCTCATACTAAATGGTTCGGTGAGATCTTTACCAATATTTACCGATAATTTCGTGTCATCCTACATAGGCTGTCAGCTTAGCAGGAATGACAAGGTCTGTCATAGCTTGGTACAGTTTTCCCGCATCGGGCTATCGAAGGCAGCCTTGTAATCTCCAAAGCGGTGGTATGTATCGATCTGTTTTCCCCTGGTATTCTCCAGGATTTGTTGTAACGTGAATGTCTGATCGATAGTTGACTTTGCTTGCAACAAACGGCTTTAGTTTTTCGCACATTACACTTGATAGGACGTTGTACGCGATGTATAAAAGGCTTATAGTTGGAACATATACTCGGGTCGCATTTTCTGAAAACAGGACATAGTATGCTAAGACTCCAATCGTCGGGCAGGCATTCGTCTAGCCAGATTTTGCATATTAGCTGATGCATGCACGTTTCCTTAAACAGCTAGCCGACAGTTCATCGGCACCACCGGCTTTGTTGTTCTAAAGCAATACGCGCAATACGTCGATGAGATGAGTCACTGACTTCGAAACGATCGTCCGTCAATGAGAGTTCAAGTCCTACAAACGGTTGTTTCAATTTAATAATTGAAGAATATAATAAATGAAGAAGGAGAAATAAAAATCTTCTTAAAATGTCCGAGCATGTTAGTAAAAAGTTGTTTAATCTGACTGAGCTTTATCGAAAGGATAATTGGATTTTCAAAAATCCACCATCCACTAGTGCTGAACACGTGCATACAACATGTTCAGTGGATTCTTCCTCTTCCTCATCGTTACAGCTTCTACAGAAGACACGACTTTTAATCTCACCACATATCAACGAATGGGGCACTGTCCCGTCGAAATGAAACAAGGACTAAAACAAAATAAAATATATGTTTTACAAAGTTTATCGTAGGGTTAAAATCCGGTACACATTTAGCTTCCGTTATCCTGTCGTACACGCTACAATGACTATCATCGGCATATGGAATCGCAGTGAGTTGCCAATTTTCATCGCCTGCGCACCGGTGCAAATATAGGAAGCAGACGGAAAAACAAAGAACATACCTTCTGCGGCATGTCTATGCAAAATTCTGGGGCAATGATGCAGTTATTCACCTCACTCGATTCTCAAGATGTTAGTTACTCGTTTTGGGAATTTAATTTAGAAACCCCTAGCGAGTACAGCGAATTAAAATCTGGAAACTTAATATTATTCAAAAGTGCTTTTAAGAGTTGGGGAGCCACCCGAATACTAAGGATGAGCATATTTGTTTGACCCGCGAAACGGTTTCAAATCTCAGAAAATACTCGTAAGTATGAAAATTACGAATTTTTGTTACCCCACCATCTTTACCAGTTAACAACACTTTTCCAACAATTTCGCGCTTATCGCTTATATTTATTCTGAATTCTGTCTGACTGTCTCTCTGTCTGTGGATGAATGGATGCTGATGATGGGTGGTTTGTTGTATCATCATCTCAACTCTGTTTTCGTTTATCGCCATTTAATGTGGTTGTTGCGCGGTGGTTCCTCCTGTTGCTCCCGAGTCGCAACAACGGAACGGAAGAAGATGTTGCAGCGCCAGGTACAATCTTCTTTCCGTTGCCATTGTGATCTTTGCCGAGGTTCAGAAGACATCACCATAATTCAACAACGCGACAACAAAAGGAAGTGGGAATTTCTGTTCACGCGTGCAATTTTCGTTGTAAGGAAGTGGTTGTTGGGTTGGGAGGGAATAATGCATCGCAGTACTAGAGCAGGGATAATAGTCTATTGTTGTAGTTGGGTATACATAATTATATGCACAACTACGTACAGGGTGGGGTAACATCGAGCATTGAGCTCTAAAACGTAGTAGGGAACATGATGACATTGTATCTGGCGGATGGCCTGGCGGTGGAAAATCAGGGTGTTTATCGCATTATCAGTGGGAACAAATTGTGATTATATTTATTATCGTTACAATTTGTTTTTAATATACGATAATGTGAGCAATGGATGGAGGTACTCGTTTATTATGAAATTAATGGAGTTTAACTGGGTATTGTGTTGGTTTTTATCAATTTCGTTCAAGAAAAAAAAGACGCGTTTCCTTTAATTTTAAAGGTGTGTCCCTGGAGATGCTTGACCTCTTGGAATATTCTAGTTAATGTAAAAACGGAAGTGCAATTTTTATATTAAATCGCACAGGAGTTGCGAGTTCCATTTGAAAATACTTGTAAACAATGTTGTCGACAACATATAATTAGACTTAAGATAAGGCTTAGATAGAACTTTGGAAAGGGTTATCTTGTCACACGAACTGTCATACTGCGCACACCTTTTGACATTTATGATCAATATACTCTGACAAATCATCATGAATAGATTCACGCTTGAACAACGCTACCAAATTATTGAAATTTATTTTGAAAATCAATCATCGATTGGCGCAACTTATAGACGAGTTCGTGAATTTTATGGCGCCCATAATCGTCCATCTGAGCAAGCCATCCGTCGAACTGTGGATAGATTTCACACCACATACTCTCTCTAAATGGTGCAATAACACCAACACGCCGAAGGAATGTGCGTACTGAATATAATATCGCCGCTGTAAACGAAAGAGTGGATGAAGATCCATAATTATAGATTCGTTGTCCGCCGCAGGAATTGGGGCTCTGTCGGTGCACTACGTGAATAATTTTGCGCAAAGCTATTGACCTATACCCGCATAAGATCCAGCTGGTGCAGGAATTAAAGCCACGAAACCATCATATGTGTCGATCTTTCCCCGACTGCGCTCTAGAAAAGTTGGAAACTGACCCGATCTTTTATCGCAAATTGTGTTCAGCGATGAGGCTCAATTTTGGCTTAAAGCGTTTGTTAATACGAAAAATTGAGCATACGTTACATCCACAAAAATCCACCATCCACTAGTACTGAACACGTGCATAGAATATGTTCAATGCATTCTTCCTCTTCCTCATCGTTCCAGCTTCTACAGAAGTCATATAATCCGACTTTTAATCTCACCACATGTCTACCAATGGGGCACTGCCCCGTCGAAACTGAAACAAGCATTGACAGAAGGTTCATAGATCTCCTGCTATTCAATATGGGTTAGATTTGTCTTGCGTGTAAAACACCTGTGCGTCTCGTCGACCTTTCCATCATCATCACAACAAAAATAAAACGGAGTAATTCAAATGGCATTACTCCTTTCAATACGTCCAACGAAGAAATATGTATGTGCGGATTTTCGGCATACCGGAATCCGAAGTTGCATTACAGATATTATGGTGTTTGTCAGAAGAAAAGTATTGTTTGTCACTAATGGTATTATTGACTCAATGATAAAACACGCGGATGGCAATCAAGGCGCTTGGGTTCGAATAATAATATAATAATAATTAAGATCTCGCTAATAGACAACTGCACAAGATGTCTTGAATGACCATTCAAGTCATTTGCTTTTTTTCAAGAAATGTACTGTCGCGAAGTTGCCGTAACCAAATACTTCAGTGTTCTGAAACAAAGAATTCTGCTTCTACTTCGCGTCACATCGTATTGCTTTGTCGGTAGTACTCCCGAAGTACTTGGTTGTCGCAACTCCGCTACAGTACAAGGCTTGAAAACAAAGCAACCATAGACTAATACATACCTAGATAAACTTATTCTCTCATCTGACGTTTCATTTCACACTCATCGTAGGTTTGTGGAAATGAGAGCAATTAAATTTAAAATTATCTTACATCAGGTGGAGTTACAAAATATGTTCACTTAACTTTTTCCTGTCGTTTTGGTGTAGAACTGAAAAATTTAAATATATTTTGCACTTTTTTATTGACTTTTATCGTTGGTATACATTTGTATTGTATTTAACACAACTAGTTTGCCACAAAAACACGAAATTCGGTTGTTGTTCCTATGTTGATCGCTGTATACTATTGCCACTATCTGGTATTATTGAACCCATATTTCTACCATCCAATGTTTACTTTCCATCGTACCTATGACGTTTAATTTATTGAGCGAATAAAACCTTCTATGGTATGTGTTATTCTATGAAAGCAACTGTCTTGAATCACCATTCAAGACGTCTTGTTTTGTTTTTCAACAACTTTTTCTCTGCCTGTTGGGTTTCTAATTCATTGCTTGTAAAGGGTGTCTCAGTAAGATTGCACTTTTTAAATTTAGTGTAATTGTTTTTGTGCATGTGGCAACTCTGCAATTTGGCAGCTGTCACATATCGCACCCTAAATACAAAAGCGTCATAAATCAAAATTTCGAGATTTTAACTTTTTGCTTAAAAACAATCACTGAGGACCATTTCTATCTGTTGTAACAGTCTGGCGTAATTATATCTTCCCTTTAGTTAAAAAAATCCAGGATCAATATGTCTACTTTTGAGACTTTTCATACATTTTTTAACTTTGCAACTTAGTTTTTTGTCTCTACTGAAAATAAGTAAATT
The DNA here is from genome assembly GCA_963931995.1 of Phaonia tiefii. Lineage (NCBI taxonomy): Eukaryota > Metazoa > Arthropoda > Insecta > Diptera > Muscidae > Phaonia > Phaonia tiefii. The sequence continues at coordinate 121,284,133 of OZ008370.1, read as the reverse complement.
TTGAGTTGTGACACTTTTGTATTTAGGGTCCGATATGTTTTTTCCGATTATTAAAAATGGAGCACTTTACGAAAGAACAATGGGTTATAATTGTGAAAACTAATTACAAAAATTGCTACACAAAAGTTTTAAATTTGGGACTCAGAAAATCCCCATGCAATCCATGAGAAACAAATGCACCGATAACGAACAACTGTGACGTGATTGGGCCTTACTTTGATTGGGCCTTTTTTTGAAAATGAGGCCGAAATTTCAGTGACTGTGAACAGCATTTGTTACAGGAATATGATAACGGAGTTCTTGTGGCCTCAATTGAACGGCATAGATCTGGAAGATCTGGCAGCAACGATTTCCAGAACAAATTATCTCAAGAAATTCTGATGTCAACTGGCCACCAATATCATGCGATGTAACGTCGTGCGATTTCTTTCTCGGGTTTATGCGAATAAACCAGAAACAGTTTCTGAGCTCAAATCCGAGATGCAACGCGTCATGGGTGAGATACACCCAAATCCCTGTGAAAAAGTCATGAAAAATATATTTTATTCCATACTTCATACGTCTTCTTTTCAAGCCGATGAAAAAATCGCAACCATCTCAAAAATACGTGTTTTTATTTAAAAATGAAAAAGTGCATTTTTACTGGGACACCCTTTAAATGTTTATAAATGGCTTAAAGTATGTATTTTTTTTATAAAATAAGATCATGATGTTATATATAACTTATAACATTTTTATTTATTTGAAAAAAAAATAAATTCTTTTGACTGTAAAATCTAAACGAGACAGTAAGAACCTTTTGAATACAATGAAACCTAGGTCATCTGACGGAATATTTTGTCTACTTGTCGGTTCACTTCGCACGACCTTACACGGGATGATTTTAGTCCCTCTTAGTCTCTCATGTTTTTTAATATGAGGATAGATCTAAGAAACATGTAACGGAGGTGATACAGAAATACGGTACGGTTACGGCCACCTCTATTTTCATAATCTATTGTGACATGTCTCTAAGGAAAATACAACACTGTCAATTTTAAATACAGGGAGGCTGATGAAAGCCGCTACCCAAAAAAAAAATTAATAAGTTTTTTTCTATTTAATGATTTTTTGTTTTTATTTTGGAGATTGATTTTTAGATTTAACAAAAATAGATAACCAAAATAGATAAAATAGATAAGATAACAGAAATAGATAACAATAATTTGGATTGTCCGCCGCTATCACGCACTGGAGTCGGTAGTTTCGATCCAAATAGAGTTTAGGCGCACGTTTGGCGGCAATACTCTGAGCAGATGGACCATAATGAGACTTGTTAACAATTTTGTCGAGCATGGGACAGTCAACAGAAGACCTTACCATCGAAACCCTTCAGTTCGGACGGAGAAAACAATCGATGCTGCAGCTGCTGCATATACAACACAATCCAAGAGTTTCGACAAGAAATGTATCTGCAGTCAATTATGCACAAAGATTTGGACTTATTACAATATAAAATTCTAATGGCCAACAAACTGAGCGCAGCAGACTTCCCGATTCTCTTGGAATTTTGCCAGAAGATGCTTCAAATGGTGGAAGATGACGGAACATGTTGAACTGTATTTTCATGTCTGCCAAGCCCCTTTTCGATTTAAACGGCAACATAAACCAACAAAATTGTCGAATATGGAGTGCTTCCAATCCACAGATACTCCATGAGATGGAATTGCATCAACTTCGTGTCACAGTGTGGTGTGCAGTTTCATCACGCTGCATTGTCGGGCCCTACTTCTTCGAAGAAAACGGTCACACCGTCACGGTTACTGGAGACAGTTACCTGAGCATGTTGAGAGAGTTTGAGAGAGTCCAGAATTACGCCGAATGAGAATTTCTCTCAACTCTGTGTGGTTTCAGCAAGATGGTGCAACTCCTAAACATAGCCCGGCCTGTTATGACAGAATTGCGACGAAATTTTCCCAATAAGCTGATATCCAGAAACTGCACATTCCGTAACTATCGTAAAATTTTCCGGATTACTAAAGGTTTCAGTTTTTGATAAAAAACTTCCATAACTGTATTTTATACTTATACATAGACCCCTTTATAAAGATGCGACTTTGATTACCCATGACGAATTTTGTTAGGTGTGGTTCTAAGTTTCTATAGTTTCTAAAAAACTATTAAATTTTCTTTCTGAACGAATGAGCTTTGATCAAGTTTATGCACATGTAAAGGAAAAAATATATTTGATTTCGGAAACCATATAACAAAAGTAGAAGTCAAGTGGCTGCAGAGAAAAACGGGCGATTTGTATTTAATATTACATTTCATATCAAAAAATTTTATCAGAATTTTGAAAATATAGGTGGTTTTCTGGTTATGCTCGTTATGACACGTCCTTTGAGCCCTATATTGACCAAAAATAAAAAAATAGGTTTTCCAAAATACACTAGGAATCGAAATTTCAACGGCCGATAGGGGACTATAAGTACCCCCGTAAAAAACGAAGTTCGGCGTTCCCGTAATCAGCTTTTTTAAGACCACCCTCCAATTTTTTTTCAGCACACCATAATGTTTATTTCTAAAATAAAACAAAAAATTAACTTCATAGTATTTTAACATGTTAAAATCATCGTCAAAGATTTGCATATTCTTTGAAATTGGAAGGGATTTCTAGTTTTATACTCACTGATTGGAACCTACAGTTTTACACCGGTTCCGAATGGTATTTTGAGAAACTTTTTCATGGCTAAGTACTCGATAGTGTCGCCATCACTAAGCGAGGTGACTATCGTTGAAAGAACTGTAGGCTGGTTTGAGCAGGGGTCGGACCCCCGTTATCATGTACAAGAGACGCGCACACTAACCATTGCAACATCGACTGCGTTTGGCTGAGCGCGTCGTGCAAACTGGGTCCATTAGAGACACCGCAAGAAGTGGACGGCCACAGATCGCTGCTGTGACCGAGGTCGTCAGACAGAATCCACAAACAACGTCGAGACGACGATGCACACATTTAGGCATCAGCAGACGTTCGTTGCAACGAATTTTAATGAAAGACTTGAAGATATTCCCGTAGAAAGTGCAAACCGTTCACGAATTGATGTCTGCTGATTGTCAAACGACATTAACATACTCCCATGCTCTGTTAAACTTGATGCAAGAAGAGGATGATTTCGTGTCCAAAATCCACTTATCCACTATGTTAACAAACAAAATATGCGTTTCTGGGGCACAGAGAGCCCACATAAAATGCAAGAAGAGCCATTGCATCCCCTCAAAGTGTCTGTTTGATGTGACATTTGTAGGGAAAATTTTATTGGCACTTATAACCGTAACTGGTGAGCTTTACATGCAGATGTTAAACGAGTTTTTATCCTAATTGGGAATCGTTCCAGCAGGACGGAGCAACTACTCACATAGCTCGAGCAACGATGGAGATTTTGAAAGACCAATTTCCGTGCCGAGTGATCTTCCGTTTAGGAGATTTGAATTGGCCGTGTAGATCGCCAGATCTAACAGCGCCAGACTTTTTCCTTAGGGGCTTTTTAAAATTTCACGTTTACCCCAACCAATCACAAACCTTGTAAGGAAAGCTAACATTGAAGAACAGATCGCCCAATTGGGGCCAGTTGTTTTGCGAGCAACAATGCAAACTGCCGTAAGACGGCAAAATGCCTCCTCAACTCGGGAGGTGGTCATTTGGCTGCTATATTTTTTTGAACTTAATGTAATAAACTTAAGATGTCAAATTGTGTTTAAGTAAATTTTTCATTAAAACAGAACTCTTTTTTTAATTTCTAACAAAATGGTAGGCAATTCAAATTATGACATTATTTTTGCGCCACCTTGTATGATCACTTTCATGTTACTGCTACACTTACTACTACTACACTTAAATACACATCTTTAAGTTCACTTGATTGTCTCTTTTTTTGTAAATTCAGCCTTTTTGTATAGGAACAACATTTTATCACCGTTATCTCAAAATCTACTTCTTTTCCCTTACACGCTGAAAAATATCGGCCCCAGCAACATATTGCGGGAACTATGTATATGTTTGCAAGCAGTGTTTTCGTGAATTGAATTGAAGTTCTTTATTGTCTGTTACATTTTTGTTTTCAGCAGTTTTCAACAAAAAAATCCACATTTGGGTCACAAATACATGTATTATAACCTATAAATCATTGTGTCCTAAACATGTTATATTGAATAGCAAACACAATGTGTTTGGGCACAAGTACACTATATTTGCAACAACATACAGACAAGTTATATTTGCATCCAAACAAAAGAAAAATACTTTTCAGCGTGTAGTAGTCTTCCGGACATAGAAAAAACGCCTTCGTTTGTAGCTGAACTTCTTGGAATACCGAAGATGAGTAGCAAAGTTTTATAGACGGAAATGTTACTAGAAGTCTTCTAAACATATTAGTCAACAACTCGAAATGAAATGAAATCAAATATTGGGAAATATGAGTGACTCACGCGAAAATATACTTACGAACGAAGATTTTTTTTGCTACACACACTCACGCACGCTCACGTGCCCTAAATTTGATCCTACTCACGCTCCCGCGTGATTTTCGTGATTCACTGGTATCACACTAGATGTTACTTTGCCTATAGCATTGGGCAATGTAATACCTCGAGGTAAAGTAATACAAGTACATGCTCACAAGCTCAAAACAATTGTCACGCATGTGCGACGACCTTATAACTTCACGCACGCTCATGAGACAAGAAACCCACATCAACGATATCCGGTAATGTCACCTCTGTGCCTTCGTTAGCTTTAAAGATGCAGTACTTCTGATGTTGTCGCCGCTCAGGTTTTGAAAGTGTCGAGCACACTAACTATTGCAATATCAATGGCCTATTACCGATAGTCTAATCTTACTGGCTTTGCAGGCGTTCACTATTTCGAAATTCAGTGCAGGATTCTGTACTAATCCAATTTTTAATGTTACCTCTTTTCTCACCAATGGCGTCCTTGACAGTTAGGGATGAACACATAGAATGCGTTAGCTCAAGGAGAGTATACATACATTTCAAAATTATAACTAGTTTGTCGTTCCGTCACGAGCAAACAATCGAAAATCGCTAGCTTGTAACACAATCAGTGAGTGTAAAACTAGAACGCGCACAGCTCACTGTTTTGTGAGAAGCTCTCCCTACTCTCCTTAAGCTAACGCATTCTATGTGGCTAGGAAACCATTTTTTTTAACAAAAACACGCCTAATGATTATCTATAGACATAAGCCCAAACATATTTTTCAGTTTGTAGCACACTGGAAAAAACCGGACCCTGTAACATTGAGCAGGAAGCATTTACATGTTTGGAATATCCATTCACTTACGTCCAAGCACTGTTTTCATGACTTGAAGATCTCCTTGTATTTTGATTCTTTGTTGTCTGTCACACATTTATTTTCAGCAGTTTTTAATAAACAAAGCTATATTTGGGTCACCAAAACATATATTATAACATATTAATCATTGTCTCCAACATGTAATATAGAATAGCAAAAAGAAAGTGTTTGGACACAAATGTTCTAGATTTGCGACAAGCTACAAACTTGTTATATTTGCATCCAAACAGTAAAAAATATAAATTGTTCAGCGTGTGGAGTGTAGGTTTTAATAAGTTTTCAGTTCCTGTATTAACGGAACTGGTTTTCCGATTATCGTGAGTTAAATTAAAGATTTCTCCTACGATGGTCATAACTTGACTTGTCATTACTAACATAACTATATTTTCAGAAATCAAGGACAACGAAAGGCTGGAGTCTGAGTAGAGTCGTGGCTTTTCACACTGCTTGAGTCGCAGTCACAAAGTTCGTGCGTCGTTCCGTGTGTCCCAGGACGATGTTATGCGTCTTCTCGTAAGTAATGCAAAGATCAAATTAATTTTCCCTTGGTCAACACAAAGTGCCGGTAGAGCCGATTTAATCGATCCCGGTAAGACATTGTTAAACGCACCCTTTATAAAATAGATTTATATATGTATGAGGCTCATTGAAGCATGTAGCATGTAGATCTGCGATTGACGTAAGCGTGTTGGCATGTTGATAGCTGTAAAGTGGCTATGGTCTTTTGCAGATATGAATCAATCATCCTCTCCCGTGCCTTCCGACGGAAAGATGAGAAACGGATTGGTGTATAGTCCTTTGGACAAATATGATGATTTACCGCTTTCGTAATGAATACCATCTTGGATTCTAACCATACAACGGGAATATATGGCAGTTAAATGCATCTCACATAAAGTTTCATAATCCAAGAGTGCAAAATGTGTAGTCCACTTTGTAACTGCACTCGTGATATGTCGTCAGGGTCAGGTGATTTATAGGGAGGCTTCCCTATTGCCTAGTGTAGAGATTCACAAGTCACGACATTTCGCGCAACATGCGAGATGACGTGATTGTTCGGTGAGCCTGACCTTATGTATTCGGACCAGTCTCCTGGAAAATGTGTGTTAAGCAGGAGGTCTAACTAACAATGCATCACTTGATGTCGTCGTTTTGTTCTTTAAGAAATCTCAGAATTTGGGTGTCGTCGAGAGGACTTTGAGCAGTTGGGAATGACGAAGATAATTTCTGAATTTCGTATTACAAGCTTTCAAGATCTGATACATTTAAGTGAAAAATGCTTGGTTTTTCGTTGGAATCTATAATTAGAAATATAATAGATATTTCAACACTCACTAGCATGACTAGTTTCGAACTCTGTGACAAGTTCAACATCAGATGCCTACTCACTGTGCCTGAATTGGAACAATTGGATAGATCATCAATCGTATATATATCAATTTTATATGCAATTTACATATGTGAATTGGTATCGATCGAAAATCCCTCAGCACCAATCAACCTGAAACTCAATTATTCCAACAATGACAGATGGCGTTTTTACTCCATGTTCTGTTTATCTCTTACATTCTGACAGGGTTGCAGTTGTTTTGAGGTTAGTTTATCAGTTATGTTTGAATTTTTCGCAATGACCTTATTTCCGTCTGTTTTGGTGGCTTTGTCAATAAGAAAATTTGGAAAAATTGAATGATTTAAGCAAAAATGTCTGTATCGCCTATTTTTTTCGTCCACCTAGACGAGTCGAATAAATTTAAAACCTACACGACATAACAATGCAAATTATTAAAAATCTAAAATGGAAAATATATTATTGCACGTATGTTCCAGCAATTATTTGCTCCAGATTCAATTGGCAAATAATTGCATTTAGTAACAATAAAAATGTTTCCCAATTTTTTTCGAACTTCACAAACATGAAAGGATATTCCAAACACACCTCACTCTTTTAGTTATCCATTTTCCAGTTAAAAAGTGTGCATACCTGTAAATTAGCAATAGACAAAGGTTCAAGAAAAACAACAGAATTAGAACGAATTGTTGTCATTAAAATCTCAAATTCGTTACATTATCATGTGCCGACAAACAAAAAGGATGTCAATATCACAGAAATCTATTTGTATTGAGACAAACCCCCATTACACACAGAGTATAATTTATGGAATTTTAAATTAGGGCTAAAACATTCGCAACTAATCCATAAAACTGGAACTAAAATTTTAGGATCAACTTAAACAACAACAACAAAAACCGCCCTTAAATCGATTACATGTTTAGGTAAAAAATAAAGCCATAGAGTCCCTTGAAAATCCTTTCAAATATGACATACATATAAAAAAAAGGAAACAAACAGCTAATAAACAATCAATGAGTGTTTAAGGGCTTAGAGAGATTTTAAAAAACCACTTTCGTAAAGAATGGGAAAATATGATTGGAAATAGACAAAAAAAAACAACAAAATCGTTCACAGGAAATCACAAAACCCGAGAACACACAAAAATATGCTAGGTATGAATCTGACAACAATAGACCCCCTACTGATGGGAGCTAAATTAGTTTCTGAAGTGACGACAAAAATGCTAGGGAAAATACTCAATCAAAAACAAAAACGTACAATACTGGAATTGATGTATGGGTCGTTACATGACGATCATTGCAGTGGTTAAGTATTGTTGGGCTAAAGTAAGATTTGAAGGTCAAAGGACAGTTGATGGAGTGTATTGCAATTTAATGGGTTGTAAGGTTTAAGGTGTGAATTCACCCCAGAATGGTAAAGAATTCGCATAACTATAGAAAATGCTAGAAAGTAACAGATAATACTAACTAATGTTGGATAATACTAGATTTTAGTTGGCGATACAGTTTAGTAAAAAAGGACCCGTGTCTCACATTTTTTCCCAAAGTCATGCAATTTTTTTAATGGTGTAATGGTGTAATTTTTGCAAAAAAAAATTTATCATTTTGTCAGGTTCATATCTTCTTGCAAGCCGAAACTTCATCTTTAAGGTCAAAATCGCAAAAAAAAAAACACTTTAAAAAATTCGATTTGTTTTACCTTTTCCCCTGTTCAGGTTCATAGGTAGCAAACCGCTCAAAATTCAAGGAAACAATCAACTACAAAAATGTACCTAAGATCTGAATAAACAACTCTCTAGAACATAGGAACTTCCTAGGAATGATTCTTAATACCGTTTAGGTAGCGCTTAGGTGGCGTTTAGGTAGCCGAAGTGAAAAATGTCCCGACAATTTTTTAATTTCACTGCGAGTAATTTTTTTGTCATGAAAATATAACCATATACGGACACCACTACGTGATAAAAGGCCAACAAAAAGACCGGTGTCTCCCAGTTTTGCCCAGAGTCATGGACTTTTTTTATGGGCCCCCAAAGATTTGGGGCCTCGGTGTCATTCTTGCAACAAAGTTTGATCTACTCTCTGAGGGAAAGAACAAAAATTGTAAACATATAAAATCAAAAAAACTTCATCTTCAAGGTCAAAATGTACCTAAGATCTCAATAAACAACTTTCTAGGACATATGAACTCTTCCAGATTTTGACAATATATCTCATTAAAAGAATTACACAGCCCAAAAATTAGTTTTAACCTGCCGTCGGTGGTGCAGTGGTTAGTGTGTGCGTCTCTTGTACATGAGATTCTGGGTTCGAACCCTGCTCTGACCACCTTAAAATTTCTTTCGGCGGCGCACATTGGGGCCAAATGAATGAAAAGTGGCGATTAATTCAAAATATGAACTTTAAAATTCATGATCGTGTTTGGTACCGGGTGAAAGTGGATAAAATTCTGCATCACTAATTGCAAAAATTTTACTTTTATGTTGTTTGCTTTAGTTGAAGTGAGCACTTAAAGTTGAATAATTGTTATTTTTTTTGTGCATATTGAAAAAAAGTGAAAATTTTGATATTTCAATTGATAATTTTTTCTATTAATACTTCCAAAAGTTAAATTTTTATAATGGAACCGTCAACTTCAGGTAGTTTACTATATAGTACATGTTTTTTTGTTTAAATAAATGTTTTAAAAATATTAAATGTTAATAAAATAAAATTAGGCCAAAAATGGGCTATTTTTGATTTATATATGGAGTTTCAACAACTTTGTTCGTGAGCTTGCGTAAAATCGTCTATATAGTGTTATAATATCAGATCTCAACTAATAAACCCCAAAATATTTTTTGGCGATTTTTTGCGATTTTTCTGTTATGCTTGTTTTTGTGAAATAACTCAAGATGCTAAAAATCCACAAATATGAAAAAAAAAAAAACAAAACAAAACAAAACATCAAGTTGTTTTTACTTTGTTTTGTCATTATTTTCGTTATAGTAGTTGTTATTGTAGGTAAAAAATGTGTTGTTAATTAGAGATGGGGGCGTGAGTAACTTTAATTCACGCATACTCACGTGATTGCGTATGTTGGGTTTATTTACTATGAATAAAACTAATTAAATTATTTTACATGTGTTTATGATATTTCAATGAATTTTACTTAAACATTTGTTAATTTTAAATTATTAGAAAATTGTATATGGCACAAGTGCACTATTTTGAAAAATTGAAGGAGGTCACGCTCCCATCCCTATTTATTATTGTCATTTATTTGAGGGTATTATTGATTCGGTACTGACACGTTTATTTATTGTTTTAGCTGTCAATGTTTTGTGATGTGATGTTACATATTTAAAGTGTTGTGAAAGTGTAAATTATTCGGTACAGGGTTAAAGGAATTACTTTTTGCAAATTTTAAACGAATAGAAATCTTATTAATTTTAGGAACATCTCCCAAAACAATTTTCATTCCTCGTCATGAGTTGCATAATTTTATGAGGAGTGCAGAACCTAAATCACTTCAGGATAAATTTAAACTTTTGAGATGGGAAGTAATAAAACGTGTCGACCCTTCGGATATGGTAGATTTTATGACAAGGTTTCATAATTTTTGCTCTAGCTATGAGATTCGGTGGCAAAAATGTCATAGAAAGAATGAAATTTTTGTAAAAAATAATAAGAATTGGCTGGATGCCTCAATCTCATTCAGTCCACCACCAGAACCACAACAAAAAAGAGGTCGCAATGATCTCTCATTTGAAGAGTGCAAAGAAAAAACAAAAGTTAAGAAATGTAAAGACATAAGAGATCAAATTTCTTTGCCTGTTTTGGCTTACGCCACACAAATGAGCTTGAGAGCTGCTGGAAAAATAGATGAGTCGAAAATTGTTAAGGAAATAATATCATCTCCAACAAAAGCCAAAAAATACCGAAAAAGTATAGCACAGGTACCACCACAGCAGTTAACTCCGGATGAAGCTCTGTCCGTTTTGGTAGAAGCGAAGCTAAGTCGCCACCAATATAATGTTATTAGAAAGGTTGCACCTGAGAAATTTCCATCATATAAATTGGTCCAAAGAGCTAAGAAAAAATGTTACCCAAAGGGAGAACAAATGAAAATTTCTGAAACATCAGCGCAAGTTAGCCTACAAGGAATATTGGATCATACCACTGAACGCCTTTTGTCGGTTAAAAATGCAGATTTAAATTCGTTAGACAACGAAGAAATCGAAAAAATTACTTTATACACTAAGTGGGGCTTTGACGGAAGTTCAGGGCACAGTTCTTACAAACAAGCCTTTCATGACAGCAATGCATCTGATTCTTCTGTATTTATTACGTCAATTGTACCATTAAAATTAGTTTGTAAAAACAAAATCATTTGGCATAATCCTCGACCGTCTTCAACTAGGTTTTGCAGGCCATTAAAAATTGAATTTATGAAAGAAACGGTCGACAGTATTAAAACAGAAAGAGAAAGAGTGGAGACAGAAAAAAATGCTCTTATCGATACAGTGATATCAGTTGGAGAAAGAAAGATAAAAGTGAACCACAAACTAATTCTCGTTATGATTGACGGTAAAGTGTGTAACGCGATTACAGACACAAAGTCCACACAAAAGTGCTACATATGTGGCGCTACCAGCAAGGAGTTCAACAATATTGAACAAATGATTTCTAGAGATTCCAACGTAGACTTCATGGAGTTCGGTTTGTCTGTCCTACATGGCTGGATAAGATTTTTTGAATGTCTTATTCACTTGGCATATAAACTTCCAATTCAAAAATGGCAGGCAAGAAGTGACGAAGAAAAAAAAATTATTGCTGAAACTAAAAGTCGTATTCAACGCGAATTTAAAAAGAGAACGGGATTGATCATTGATCAACCAAAACCTGGTTTTGGTAACTCTAATGACGGGAATACTGCAAGACGTTTTTTTAAGAATGCAGAAGTATCTGCTGAAATTACTAATATTGATTTAGAGTTGATCAAAAATATGCACACAATATTAATTGTAGTTTCTAGTGGTATTGAGGTCAACATTGAAAAATTTACAAACTTCGCTAATAACACTGCCAGGCTATTTGTGAAAAAATATCCATGGTACTATATGCCTCCTACTCTTCACAAATATTTTATTCATGGGCCTGAAATTATATCATTATCGCCATTGCCAATTGGTCAGCTAACCGAAGAGTCTCAGGAAGCCAGAAATAAAGATTTTAAAAGTTATAGGGAGAATTTTGCCCGTAAATGCAGTCGAGAAAAAACAATGGAAGATATCTTTAATAGATTTCTCTTAAGTTCAGATCCGTTTATAACAAGCATGAACAATAGTTCTAAAAAGAAAAAAGAGCTAATGCCAAAATCTGCATTGGAGTTGCTTGTACTTCCCAGCAATCAAAATAGCAATGATGAAGATGAAGGAGATGAAGATGAAGATGAAGATGAAGATGAAGATGAAGATGAAGATGGAGATGAAGATGGAGATGAAGATGGAGATGAGATGATGATGAAGATGGAGATGAAGATTAAGATTATTGTAACGAATTAATTTATGATTATGAAATTGAATGGGAAGTAAATACTAACATTGAAGGTAATAATGATTATAATAAAAAATTGTTGTTTTCAAAAAAAAAAAAAAATAGAATAACCGAATTTAATTAAATTTTTCTTAAATAGTGTGTTTATGGTTATTTATCAATAAAAAAACAATTAGATTTTCAAATGTTTCATTTTTGAGCAAAATTTTCAAATTTCGAGAAAAAAGGTATGATTTTAATTTAAACATTTTCTAATAAAAATACATATAAAATATTTATTCCTTATTATTTTTAAAAATATTACTTATTTTTCTTAAAGTACATTTAGTATGCTTTAATTTGCAATTTAATTGAATAATTTATAGCGCACCGTTCCAAAGTTACAGCAAAAAATTTGAAAAAAGAGGATTTTTTATAGAACACAAAATGACCCATAAAGGGTTAAAAAATGTGTTTTTTCACTCTTTTTTTTTTTTAAATGTTGGTTGTTTATGTATTTATAAATATCCATTAATAAAAAATATTTTTTTTTTAAATTACGACTTCTATGAATTAATCGCCACTTTTCATGCATTTGGCCCCACTGTGCGGCGGTCACTTCGCATAGTGAAGTGAGTATCTAGCCATAAAAAAGCTTCTCAAAATACCGTTCGGAATCGGTGTAAAACTGTAGGTCCCAATCAGTGAGTGGAAACTGGAAATCGCACAGCTCAGTGATTGTGAGAAGCTCTCCCATGTCCCTTCATGGGATGTAATGGGAAACCATTTATTTTTTTTTAGAGTATAGTTTTCTAAAGGTTTGATGTTCGCTGAATCCAAATCCAATTCAGAATTGATTAATCACATCGGGATTTCGAAATATCTTAACCCAAAGCAACTAAAACTCGGTTTTTTGCTATATTTGGGACACTATACCATCGGGTATTAAGCTTATTCACAAATTTTGTTGCCATGCGAAATTCCTATTTGTTGCCTTCAAAATTCAGGTTTGACACTTCCAATATAGAATTCGTTTTCGTCCGTCCGTTGTAAATCCATTCGATCTTTCTCTACATTTTGTCTTTATTTAACGTCGAATTTGAACTAACGATATCTCAGAAAATTTCAAAGAGGGAGGTAGGACTTTAAGATTCTAATAAATTCGCCGTAAAATAAATGAAAAATCCTATACCAAAGAAATTTAAGCGGGCGATTTCTCAAAGAAGGAATAAGAAGTAGGAAAGGCTAAACCTGCATTTTGAAGGCAACAGGATCGCAGACTGCATAACCTATTTTGCGTATAACTCAATACACGACGTTATAAGATCCCGAATATAGTAAAAAACGGTTGTTTAAAAATAACTTTAGGTTAAAATATCTCGAATACCCGAAACCACAGTCAAATACAACGGATTTATAACCATTAGAAAACCATTTTTAACTATTATCGCATAACATAACCATTTTATCGCATTAAAAATAGTCAGTTAAGCAATTTTTCATTATTTTTTTAACTTAAAAATCATTATGAAGAAATCATTATGAAGCTTCTAAGGAGGAGCGATTTTAAAACTATTCTCCGATTACAACCAACGTCAATTCTCTGAAAACGTTACTCTTAATAAGAATAAAATGTTGATTTCGTTAATGCTGCTTTCATTCAAAATCGAATACGATATGACATAAAAATCAATGAGCCTTCGAACTCACGGGCGATGTGTTAACACCTTTTTGTTACACGGTACCTGTTCGATTTCTATGAACACATTACTAAATGTTATATTAGAAACTAAAAAAAGAATATTTTTTTGTGCTGAAGGCTCTTTTACTATTGCACTTTCTTTTTTCTTACATCTGCTTTAACATTAGATGTAATATTGTTAAAATAAATAATGCAATAATTAGGTCACTGAAATAATTGTTTTTGTTTTGTCATAAACAGAGCGACGACAAAAACTATTGAATAGTATAGAGAACTTATTGCACTCTTCAAAAAAAATCAAGTTTCTACATCAAAATTATGAATGGACCAAGTTATGACAAAAAAAGAGTAATACATTTTGAATCATTCGCCAGATGTCGCCAGTACTTTTGAGTCATACAATTCGTTCCATGAGTTCTCTATACTATTCAATACTCTTTGGCGACGACGACCTGCTTGTTCGTTCGCTGCCGCTACATCAATACCATCATACTTATTTTCAGGCAGCCTATTGTTGTACAACAACCACGTATGTGATGCTAACGCTTTGTGTTGTTTGCATGTGTTCACTTTGACAGATTGCCCTACCCGTGCCTATAGATGTTAACACAGCAATAATGGAGTTTTTTTGTGCAAATAATGGATATCAATTAATTTATTCCTCTTTTTCTGTCCTTAAAAAATAAAGGATGTTTTTGCTTAGATAGAACTTTCGAAGGGTTTAGCTGTCAAACGAACTGTCATACTGCATTCACTTTTTGACATTTATGATCAGTATACCGCTACCAAATTATCCAAATTTAATTTGAAAATCAGTCATTGATTCGCGCAACTTATAGACGACTTCGTGATTTTTATGGAGCGCATAATCGTCCATCTGAGCAAGCCATCTGTCGAACTGTGGATGCATTTCATACCACATACTCATCACCAAATGATGCAATAACACCAACACGTCGAAGGAATATGCGTACTGCAGAGAATATCGGCGCTGTAAGCGAAAGTGATCCGAATTTAACGACTAGTCGTCCGTCGCAGGAACTGTGGCTGTGTCCGTCCACTACGTGGAAAATTTTGCGCAAATATTTTGCGAATAAATTAATCTTGACCAGACCCGTATTAGATCCAGCTAGTGTAGGAATTAAAGCCACGAGACCATTATCTGCGTCGTTCTTTCGCCGATTTGGCTCTAAAGCATTTGGAAACTGACCCGATGTTTTAGCGCAAAATTGTGCTCAGCGAAGAGACTCATTTTTGACTTAACGGGCTTGTTAATAAACAAAATCGGCGCATATAGAGTAAGACCAATATACAACAGAACCTAAAGACTCCAGTACATCCAGAACAGTGCATCATTTGGTGCAGTTTCCACGCTGGTGGCATAATCGAACCTTATATCTTCAAAAATTGACCCGGAGCTCCCGTTACGGTCAATGGACATCGTTACCGCACAATGATCAATGATTTTTTGTTTGAAAATATGGATGACATTGATCCGGGCGCTATGTGCCAGACGGCGACCGCAACAATCGATTTATTGAAATAAAAATTTCGCGAAAAGTTTATTTCGAGAAATGGACCTATCAATTGGCCTCCAAGGTCTTGCGATTTGACATCACTCGATTATTTAGTGTGAGGCTATAAGAATTCACTGGTTTATGCTGATAAACCAGCAACAATTGACGTCTTGGAGGCCACAATTGTTCGTGTTATACGGCGCACAGTGGCGCCATTTGAGTTTTTTCGTTGCAAAAATCATATCTTTTGAACCGAATAAGATAATTGCACAGTTTAAACAGCATATGATAGATAAGTGTTCAGCCTATGAAATGAGCGTTTGGAAAGGGTGCTACGCTTTGTAGGGGCCTACTTATGGGTTATCAAAGTTAAAATTTGAAGAAAAATCAATTTTATGGTAACTATAAAAAATTATTTTTACATTTTTAGATTGTTTTTATTTTTTTCTTTAGGGTTTTATGTTTTAAATTATTACCCAACAAATTAAAAAAAATTACTTCTTTTTTAAATTTATTTTTTCAATTTTCTGTAAAATATTCATCACAATTCGTAGGAGAAGGTATATCTAAAAGACCAATCATTTCTAAACTATAATTATTTTCTAACTCTATTCGTGACTTCACATGCCGCAGGGAAGAAATAAGTGGATCGGAAGATGCTGCCAACATGTTGAAGAGGTCCTCATTTTGCCTTACCCTTGATGCTTTGAATGTGTTCTGCAATCTATATTTTTTATAAAATTTGTTAAGAGACTCCTGTGCTTCTTCAGAAAGCTCTCCAATTGGCAAACACTGGTACTCAATTATGTCTTTGCCATGCGCTAATATTTTATGGACGGTCGGGGTCAACTTCTTCTGTGGATACATTTCTGCTAAAAGAGATGCAGTTGTCGATGCATATTCTCCATATTTTGTAGAATTGACGTTTTCTTTGCAGTTTAAAACATTCAAGATCGTTCCCAATCTTTTCACAATTTGATTGTCAATTCCAGTGATTGTAGTTACTGCCTCATCATTTTCAAAAAATCTCCTAGAAGTGTTTCCATCGTTTGAGTTACCGTATCCGTGCTTGGGACAGTCTACTTTTAGTCCAACTTCTTTAAAAAAAGCATCCTTGTATTTGCTTCTTTCTGATCTTTTCCTTATCCTTTATTGATGTATTTTCATCGAAGTTTTCCCCCTCTTGTGGTAGGGTATACGCCAGTTTTAGCAAGAACTCCATACACCTTATCCTTGCGTGCAATGGTGACATTCCATATTCGTAATTCTCCTCGTTTGTAGAATCGTTTAAATTACCAAAGTTCTTCTGACTCTTTTTGCAAATCGGGCATGACAATGTTGAGGTTGTTCCTGTCAGTTCGTTTACGACTTTTCCGTCAACCATGGTCAGGTGGAACTCGTAATTGCATTCAATATATTTTCCTTCTCCAATTTGCAGCTTTGTAGGCTTAATCTTGCTTATTTGTTCTTCAATGTCCTTCACCGTGGTCCTTATGAGTTCTGCCGATTCCCTTGCAAACTGAAACATTATTGGTCGGCAATAATGCACTGATGACAGACGTGGATTTTTCCAGTGTAGGGAAACATCAGATTTTAGCCGCAAAGGAACAACAGATGCCATAAACATATTTCCGTCCGATATTGTAGCGTCATCGGAAGATATCCTTTGCTTATAAACGCTTTCTCCGGATGATCCATCGCAGCCCCATTTGCTGACCTCATTTTCAGGAAGACTCTCCAACAACCGTTTTGCTGTATGGCCCATGAGATCCTGCAGATTGGCTTTCACAGAGACTTCCGTAAACTCCGTATGCAGAGGTCATGAATTTATTTTGGCTTGCGTAATATGCTTGTATCCTGGTAAAACGTCAGCCACGTGTCGCATCAAGGATGCCCGTAGTATCTCATATTTTTCTTTGGAAAGTTCTAAGTCCATAAACAAGGCCAAGGCTTCTTCGGAACCATACTTTTTAATGTGTGCGTTTGTGGGCGTGGGAATGCTTTCCTTAATCCTTTTTAGTCGCAGTGGGCTTGCATCAGCAACAGATTTTGTAATTTGCGACCTCACTCTTTCACTATCCTTTGTATATTTAATAGACAGCGCGTCCGATAAATGCTTCGTGGTCAAGTCATTGGTGGCCTCGGCAAGTTTCCTCTTTCTTGTGCAAATTGAACACTCCTCAATACTTTTTTTTGGCCTTCCTTTTGCTCCTCTGGTTGATGTGATGGGTTTATCTACTGGCAATATATCCAGGATGGTGTCTTCATTAAGCCAGTCCTCGTACTTGGAGTTGAATTTCTGAATGGTTCGATTAGTTTTCACCCATTTTGCCTTAATATTTGCATATATCAGATAAAAAAAATTTTTTATAATTTCGCTTCTCTCAATATTTCCGTATACGCTATCAAGTTCTTCTAAAGCAGCTTCCGTGAAAAACTTTGGTGTGGTTGACTTTCTGAACAGTTCAAATAATTTTAAATTGTTCAACGCCATGTTTTCAATAATAGCACAATCAGGTTTGTTGAAACCACGCTTGACGCAGGTTTTTACCACCATGTTTTGGTCATTGGTAAATTAGGTAGTCTTAACGGGGTTGGACTGTGCGTGGTGTGGTGGAGTGCTGGCCTACCTGCCTACCTACAGGGCGGGTGACCAATCACATCGTGTACAGGTTCTAAAAATACGAATGCGTGTGGACTGGATGACAATTGTTGCGTCCATTTTATCACGTAATTTTGTTTTTCCAAGAATTGTTAGTTCTTTCCAAGAATTCAGACAAAAAAGGGTTTTCATGTTGGAAATGATGGCATCCCATGCTGTCCGTACAGCTAATTTTCCCAATAATTCTATCATGAGTGCCAGTTACAGAAGTTTACGCGAGTTGTTTTTATTGTTCTACAAAATGAATACACAGTTGGTCTGGCCTGACCCATGTGTTACGAATGTGACTATAGAAACATGTGTATGACGGAGGGTTAATGATTTGATTTTTCCCACTCAAGAACCATGTCTTTTTTAACTCTTTGACCTCTAGAAGCCAAAGGGGCACTTAGAGGCAGATAAAACCTTTGGAATTATGTAAACGAATACTCAAAGAACATATTTTGAAAATATGGCAAATATAGAAAAATATAGATTTTTTTATTTTCCGTCAAAGTTGAAAAATAGTGAAAAAACGGATAGTTTTTAAATAGTGTTTTACCAGGAGAAACACAAAGCAAACAGTTAATTTTTTTTATCATTATACATTTAATAAATACATCAATAAATACAAACAAAAAATAAGGCGATTCGTTACCTATTTTTCGTGATATTACACCTGAAATCGCAACAAATTGACTAAAAATTGTGTGTTTTTTTGAAACCCGAAAGTCGGTCAACTTTGAACGGTTATATCTTCTAAACTAAAAATGTGATATTATTAAGAGTAGCATATTTGAAATCGTTGAAAAGTTTCCTATAATTTTTGCAACCTCGTTTGCTCTACGGGCGCCACTGTGCGGCGGTGGCCATATGCCCGAAATCATTTTCAAATGTTAATGCCATGTATTAATCTTTCGAATAAATTTTTTTTTTATTAAAATTTAAATTTTTGTGTTATATTTTACAATTTCAATTTTTATCGAACTTAAAAGAACATCGTATATAATATATAAAATATTTGTTCCCCAACATTAGGAATTATGCGAATAAAATTCGCTTAAATAGTCAAATCGAATTCGATTTTGACTCGAATCACATGTCGAAACAATATCGCATATCCTTTGTTGAGGGAATGCCCCATATCTGAGTGACAACAACCACCTTATGGTAGTGTCACAATGTTCAATTTCTTCTGTGATCAGAAGAAAGCAACATGTAATGATTAGTTGCTGTTGCTGTTTTTTCATTATGTCAATCGATTCCCGGAGAGGCGTCCATCTTCGTAAAAACCAAAAGTACTTTCATCTAACAGAAATTACCGTTTACATGTGGACGGACAGGACTATTCCTCTATCGACGATGCGTGTGGTTTCCTCTGAGTACCGCTGAATGCCAAGTAGTAAATTTGAGTACCCAACCCTCAGGCACTTGACAACAGTAGACCACTCTTTTGCATTCAGTGCATCGCATAGCAATTGGTTGAGAAGTATCTGTATCTCTGTTGTTATCAGTCCATTTGTCTGGGCCGAGATTGTGACTGGGGTTTGTTTATATTTCAAGGAAATGCTAAGAAGTCGAGGACTTAAAAATGTATAACTAAAAATGTATAAAAGACAAAAAGGATACTTATAAATGCGAAACAATAACAAAAGAAAGACCGGAATAATAATAAAATGTAATACCGAATGTCTTTCGGAAAATGTTGTCGTCTGTCAGTTGTAGGTAGGATGTGAGAACCCAAGAGCATGCTATTGATAGCCTGCAATGTTGCGAAAGGATATACGAGTACATATGTGTTGTACGATGCATAATAATTTGAAAACTGAATATATACAGTTTGAAAATCTAAGATGAATATTTCATGGTGTTACAATGGCAACGACCAAATTAACAAACCCCAAATTCTATGGCGGAAGGTTAAATAACGAAATTTTTGAACGTCATCATTATATTGTTAAGATAAATGTATTCCACTTAGTTAAATGTAACATTTTCATATCAACTGGTTGTTCTAATGTTTTGCCAAGTTCGTGAACTTCAATAGTAATGTGCACGTGGTGGATTGTATGATTTTTCGTTGTGAACTTTCCCAAAAAAGGTTGATGAATTCGATAAGCACGGGGCATTGTGAATAAAGCTAGATGATTCTAGATGGAGTTGTGACTCACTTAATATAGAGCATTCCGGAAAGTACGAGAAATTTTGAAAAGCAACTATATGGCGCGTTTTTGGAACTATGTATATGACTGTTATAAATAGACAGCTCGCGGCATTATTTGAGACAGTCTGTTTTAGAATTGCGAATACTATACATCGTTGAGTAGCATTGAAAATGTTAAATCTTGTTTGATTACCGATTTATTATACAACAATTTTGCAACAGAATTATAATTTTGAATCAAGTATATTTTTGAAAAGATCCCTCATTAAGGAGACATCCCAGATTATATTAACCAATGCTCACAATTGAAAGAACTAAGAACTAGAACTAAGAATACACTAAAGTATTAATTTCAATGAAAACTTGCACTCTGTAACAATTACATATTTCATCAATAGGAGAAACAATACTGCATTCTCACAAGTAACTTCTTGCCTTAAATCAAGTTAATTTGTTACTAAAATTAATAACAAACTTTAAAATCAGGACTGAACTAACATCAAAACCGAACTAACATATAGTGCATTCATCGTCGAATGTACGAAATTGGTCATTGGCGCAATGAAAAGAGTACCTCACTTATGATGAAACAAATCGTCGAAGTGTGCAATTTGTATCGGTTTAGGCGTAAATTAAAAAACAAAAATCAAGTGGCTAGTTTAGCTTAGAAACTTGGGGATAATATTGGGCGCAATCACAGGATCTAACTTTTACTGCTACATACGAGGGCAG
Source organism: Phaonia tiefii (assembly GCA_963931995.1). Classification (NCBI taxonomy): domain Eukaryota; kingdom Metazoa; phylum Arthropoda; class Insecta; order Diptera; family Muscidae; genus Phaonia; species Phaonia tiefii. Next base: position 121,263,159 of record OZ008370.1, on the reverse strand, counting down.
TTTGACAATTCTGCTACTTTTTATAAAGGGCGTATTTTTAGCTGCATGAGAACTAGGGATGCCAAACGGAAAATCCCGAATCCCGAAATCTCGGCATTTGTCGGTATTGTTACTAATTTTGAAGAACATAAAACTAAAAACAATGACAAAAGTTCAGTGTGGTATTATATTTTGGCAGAGTCGAAAGGTGCACCTCAAGCAAAATGCAAATTGTGGAAAAAGGGTTTAAAAACCAATGGCGACGCTACAAAAGGTTTAATAACACATCTTAACGTAAGTTAATTTTGAGATATGTCCATTATACGGCTTATTCTCCAAAAATTAAACAAATTTATTGCGTCGGGTAGAACATATTACTTTAAGCAAAGAAAGTAAAATAACAAAATCGGGGCAAATGTAGAGTTTCAAAGTTATGGACCCCAACATTTCGGATACTTTTTCCACTAACGTACCGTGCAAAGATGAGGTAGCCTAATTTATGGATTTCTTCCATGATGACTGCAAACCTGTGTGCCGGTACGTTGACATGGTGGAAGAACACTTTTCTTTCACTGAATGAGGTAATTTTTGCTGCAAATCAATGTCGAATCTGTCCATCTGTGAATACTATTCGACGGTGATCCTTTTACCCTTTTCAAGGTAATCGATATGAATGCCACTATATGCATACCAAAAAACTGTCGTCATGGCCTTGTTGACGGACAGACCCCCTAGACATCCTTAGGTACACGTTCACCCGGACCAGTCTACTCCTCTGACTCTTCCTTGGTCTCTATTGTGTTATGATAGATAGATGTTTCGTCCACGGTTCCCAAACGGCACAAAAATTCATTCGGATTGCGGCTGAACATCGCTATACCCTCCTTTGAAGTGGTTACACGGCTGCGCATATAGACGAGTGTGAATAATCGCGGCACCCATCGCGCAGATATCATTTTCATGTTCAAATATTCATGGAAATGTGATGAACCCCGCTAAGTTGAGATGCCCATAGCATCAGCCACACCACGCACTTTCATTATCCGACCATCCAATATCATTTCACGGATTTTGACGATCTCTTTTGACGACCTGCACGTTCGGCCGTTTATCGCGGCCAGGTTAGCGATAACCTTGTTCTCTAATCTTTGCCGTTTACACAGCCCAATTCGAGATTAAATTGACATTTCAGTTGGAAACTCCGGCCTTAGACAAACTACGCGCCGATACAAAATTATCGAAGACGGCGGCAAAACAGAAAAATTAAGTTGGCGGCTATTGGTTTTGCCAGTTTTGTACAAATTTGGGATGTTCTTGATATAACTGAACCTTTAAAATTCGATCAGTGAGTCAAATCGAGCCCGTTGATAAAATCTGCTCACAGTTCAAACCAATAAGAAGCCTTTATATCGGCGGCGGCGTGAGGTTCCAAAAATGTTTGGTGGCGGCGACGCGTCGGAAAGTTTTCGATCGGCTTCCATCTGTCAAACAGTTGATTTTTTGTGTACGTTTTTATTATGGTTGCATTTTTTTAGTAACTAACAGTGTTGCATCAAAATGTGCACCAGTTTAAAATGAGGTTAAAAAGTAAACTTCAGTTTCTACAGATTAAAATTGTATGAGTAATCTTCTGGGTTAGCGCGGGTTAACGGAGTTAATCTTCGAAATCCGCTAATCTTGGTCGCTGTAAATACCGAATAAGGGAATTCAGTAAACCGCTTTTCAACCATTGACATTGATGGTGCAGAGTCTGCATAGAATTTATCAAGCCTTTGCTTGGCTTTGGAGTTGTCTACTTTCAATGGCTGCAATCTATTAACAGTAATCTATTAAATGTACTCTATTAACAGATGTCAGTTGACAAGAGCTTTCAAGCCGCCCTAGTACATATTAATTCCAAAAGATAGATTGGAATTAATGTTACAATGATAATGATACATAATTCGTATATGAATCTTTCCATTACTAAACGATTTGTTTAGGACATTAATGAAACGTAGGCATCACAATAATGAAACATATTCATCGCAGTGAAACATATTCGTCACAGTTGCGACACATTTTCAGAAATCGTTTTAATTGAGGTGGTGAATCTCTACGTTAGCTTACATTCGAAGATAATATTTGTGGAGGCGATGAACCAAGCTTATAGGAAGCTCTTTTGTCGAGATACTTCCGTTTCTAATCCAACGCCGCCTTAAGTAACGGGTCCGCCATCTAACGTTTTTTTTTCATGCTCATGTTTGATTTGACAGATAATTAGTTTTATCCTCCCGCTGAACGAATATGAGTGTGTATACGCTAGAACAACTCTGGGAAATATGGGGAAAATGGGCCTGCGATCGACTTACAGAAGATGCCGATTTTGCCAAAAAATCATCTTTTCAGATGAAGATCATTTCGATCTTGGCGGGTATGTAAACAAGCAAAATTGTCTCATTTGGGGCACAGAGTCGGCACGAAAAGCCGATGCACCCAAAACGAGTCACTGTTTGGTGCGGATTTTGGTCCAGTGGCATAATTGGACCATTTTTCTTCGAAAATGAGCAAGGAGTGGCCGTTACAGTCAATGGCGATCGTTATCGGGCCATGTTGAACAAATTTTTGTTCACAAAAATTGAACAGGAGGATATTGGCAACATTTGGTTTCAACAGGACGGCTCTACGTGCCATACAGCCGAAGCTACACTCGATGTTTTACGCCCTGTTTTTGAAGATCACATTATCAGTCGCAGAGCTGATGTCGTTTGGCCACCTCGGAGCTGCGATTTGACACCGTTGGACTATTATTTGTGGGGTGCCCTCAAAGATAAGTGTTACGCCGACAAGCCAGAGACAATTGACGCTTTAAAGGACAATATTCGTGAGGCCATTGGTGAAATACAGCTGCACACAATCGATAATGTGCTTAAAAATTGTACCGATCGTGTAGGCTACTGCATGGCCAGCCGAGGCAGCCATTTGAATGATATTATTTTCCATTATTAACCGGAAGGATTGTACTTTCAAATAAAAAAAAAATTGAGAAAATATTAAATAGTTTTTTTTTATAGCATTTTCAAAAAAAAAGTTATTTGGCGGACCCTTTAGATGCCCTGTGTGTCTTTTGTAAGCTACAAGAGCCAAGTCATGTGTAATGAAGCGAGAAATGGATTTATTAATCTCCCGCGACAATATTTTGGAACGAAGTTCCTTATTTTGCTTTCGGAGAGAATTTCGACGAATTCAATTCTCTACGCCTTAGACGACTGTAGCAGTTCGCACACTGCGCGATTGGCCAGCTTTCGGACGGTCTGCTACTGCACTAGTATCCCAAAACAGATTCATAACGTGATAAACAGATGTACGAGCGATCCCGAGAGGTAGCAACGTTCGATAAATGTCCGCAGATTTCAATTCACATGTTTTAGGAAAGTTACGACAATACGGTTTTCAATATCTCCCCACTCCATAATTATGAGTAATGGACACAAAAACGTTTTACAAGAAAATGAAGTATAAATGACACTTGTCAAAACGTTGTCAATATAGAGAGAGTATGTTCAGTGGATTTGTTACAGTGGGGGCGTATTTATGAAAGTGCTTGTATGTATCACGACAATACGAGTACCATACCTAAAAGCTATTGACGATTTTGCACGAGTGTGTTTTGACCTCTCATTTTAATGATTGTTTCTGTTTTGAACACACCGAAATGTTTGTAAACAAAATTGCTAGTTGTTGGTATTACTTGTTCAATTGCTATTTCAGGTTCTTCTTTCTCTATATTCCATCCGATGGCTTTCGTACGTAGCTTTTTAGCAAAACATTTGTTTTCACCTCAAAATTCATAACAAATGTTGCTCTCGTTAATGTTTTTTTCGTTCAATTACTGTGGCATTTCGTTATTTCATTGACCTGCATACGAGTATATACAGTACTGCGCAAAACAAAAGCAACAAACATATGAAAAACCTCTTATTTCTTTTAATATTCAGGCACAAAAATAAATACAACAGGATTCAAAGTATATATTGATACAGAATAAAAAACAAAAATAATATTCGATTTAGGATTTATATTTTATATACAAATTTAAATTAAGTACAATCCTTGAAAGTACAATCCTTCCGATTTGATGGGTCATCCGCCATATAATCCTGACTTGGCACCGAATGACTTCTTTTTAATCCCGTACGTAAAAAACAAACTGAGAGGTCAACGTTTTTCGACACCTGAAGAAGCAGTTGCTGCGTTCAGAATGCATGTTTTGGAGATACCTCAATCAGAGTGGCAAAAGTGTTTCGACAATTGGTTCAAACGCATGCAAAAGTGTATAAATCTTCATTGGGAATATTTTGAAAAACAATAAAGTGATTTTCGATGATTAATATTTGTTTTTGTTCTCTAATCACGAAACATAAAATTCAACCCTCGTATAAAACGATCCCTTATTCAATCGATTCTTTCAAAAAGGGCCAGTTCCACCATGCGAAAATCAAGTCCAGACAATAATTTCACACCCTCCGTGCTTAAAATGTACTTTGCAGTTTCTAGATTCAAGCCGAGTACCAGGGCGAAGGTGTTGTAATGCTTAGTGTGCGCGACTCTTGTACATGAGAACGTGTTTTCGATCCGTGCTCCTTACATTTGGCGACACTATCGAGTACTTAGCCATGAAAAAGCTTCTCAAAATTTCGTTCGGAACCGGTGTAAAACTGTAGATCCCAGTCAGTGAGTGTAAAACTATACAGTGCACAGCTCACTGATTGTGAGAAGCTCTACCCTATTCCTTCATGGGATGTAATCGGAAACTATTTATTTATTTTTACAAGGGCGGAGCCGTACCGTAGATATTCCATCTGAATTGATCAAATTGAATTTTGATTCTTGGCTGAACAAAACGGGTTTCCACTTTTAGACGGTCCAGTTAAGATGTGTTTTGAAAAAATTGAGTCTACAAAATAGTAAAACATAAAAAGTTTGGTATACTTTCTGACTAAAGTGTCTGAAATGTTGTTTCCTAGCTGGAAGCAGTGGTTTCTTGGCAGGTCTGTAACTTTTCAAATTATTTTCGATTCCTCGTCTGTGAACTGTGATATGATGGGCACTTAAATTAAATGTCTTTACAACCTCTTGACATGTACACGCTGAAAAATCTGTCGTTTTTTGTTGTTTGGATGCAAATATAACATGTGTTTGGAGCTGGTCGTAAGTATAATATACTTGTACTTGTATTACATGTTTGAGACACAATGATTAATACGTTATAACATATGTGTTTGCGACCCAAATATATCTGTGTTTGTGATATAAATACAGCCGTGTTTGTTGCACTTTTTATGCTCTCTCGAGAGCAAGAGAATATAAGAGAGGCACGAGTGTGTATATCTTGTAAGTGTGTATCGTATTTTTGCATTATTCTCTCAGTGAGTGATTCATAAATATTCCTGAATAGGCGTGCAAATTGCAGATGAAGTCTGTGTTTCTTATTTTGGTTGATGTATTGCGTTTTAATTCTAAGTATTCAGTCGTCAATGGTTAATCGGATAGAGGATATCAAAAGCGCTTGATCAGTGAAAGAAGAATAAACAAACGCTCGGACGGTTAAATGGTTTGTGATGTTGCTTTGGTTTTTGTGTATGTGTTTCGCATATATTTATGTGTGCTACCAAAGTGAGAAACGATTTTGAGGAAAGAAACTGGAGAGGGCAACAACGTGAATCCCTTTTTCTGCCCGAGCCTCTACTGAAAAAATCGGAATGGCGGACCATTTGTGAAATATAATAAAAAAACACAAGTAATTAATACACTTTTGTCTTGCATGAACTAGATTTGTATACAAGTATATTGTTTGTGAACCAACGCATAGTGATAACCAAGGCATAGTTGAAACCTTCTGACAACAAGACAACAAAAAAGAGCAGCAGATTCTCATTTCATAAAAAATGTAAGTAAATGTAAAATGTAAATATTTTAATTTTTTGTATTAATTATTTATAAATGTGGATACATGTTGTTCACGTCAGTGAACAATGGTAACCCTAACACCATCAACACCCCATCATCAGCTGTTGATTTTTACCCTCACCAACGGCAACCAACTTCAAGCAGTACTACACTGACCTGTTCGAGTGAAATTTTTGTAAAAAACACCAAAACATAGAGTAATCCAAAAGGAAGGTTTAAATTCTAAAACTAAATTCTAAATCAAAAGCTAAAATCTTAAAACTAAGGTTAAAATCTTAAAACGACAGTGAAAATTGTAAAACAAAAGTTAAAATCTTAATTCTAAAGTTAAAACTTAAAATTAGTTAAAAAGCTGAATAAAATAGCATAGTGAATAACTAAAATACTCAAAATCTAACACGAATTTATATACTAAACCCTAACATTTCATACTCATCCATAAAACACTTACACTTACCCATAATACACTCACACACATACTTACCCCCCAAGCTTAGTATGTAAAGATTGGATCATTGTTAACATTTTATTTAACTCTTTAATGTTTAACATTCAGATACACCAATTTACATGATAAACCCTTAGATTCTCGCCCAACTGGTGTATCTTATCAAAATGATCCACCCTTTATATATTAAGACTACGCTAACCCACTCATACTCAGTCATCCATTTTCTAATTTAATCATTCTAATTTACACAGAAAATGGCACCCAGACACAACAATAGCCAGGCACGTCGTGGACGTCAGGCTTCTGACCAGAAGAATCCCAAAGGTCTGATCGTAGAATCGTCACCAATGAGGACAGACCGAGAAGAAACAATGCCAGCCGACATTCTTCCCCAAGTCGCCGTTATTTCGGATGCGGTATATGCAAGGCAGACCATCGGCTCACCGCTTGTAAACAATTTGAGCGCATGAATTTGTCGAAGAAATACAAAACGGCGGTCAAATTGCATTACTGCGTGAATTGCTTGGCTCGCAACCATTTAATTGGGGAGTGCACCAGCAAAAATCGATGCCAAAAATGTGGTGGCAAACATCACTCCGTTCTACACGGACCTCAAAGAATCTTGAGTGGTATTTCGTCTAAGAGTTCGACGACGCCAGCCCCTATTCTACCATCAGCACCAATTGCCGCTCCTCGATTGTCGAAGGTGTCTGTGCAGTCAACCCTATTAGCCTCAACAATCGCAAAAACCTTCGTTCCGACGGCCATGATTCAGGTAGTTGCGAAAAAGAAGACACAGTTGGTTAGAGCTGTGTTAAATCCCAGCCTCACCATGTCCCGCATAGCAGTGTCGCTTGTACGGGACAGTGGCCTCTCGCCTTTCAAACTTGACGAGCAGGTCTACGCGAAAGTTGAGATGACGGCGCACATATCATCAGCTGTCAAGTATGAAGCTTACATGTTGGTAGTAGATGACTTACCCAAACCCCCCTACCGAAGCGCCGTGAGTGACACGATTAAGGAAAAGGTTTGCCGCATTTCTTTAGCCGACCCGGACTTCTATGGCAACTCTCCAGTATCAATCGAGATTGGTGGAGACCTATACACCTCGATCCTAAGGTCTAATACGATCCGGGTAGATGGAGGATCATTGATTGCCCAAGACTCCTCCCTTGGTTGGTTGGTCATGGGATCGATTTCAACCTGAACACACCATTTCACCCGAACAAGTATTTGTTTTATAATATTCACCTTTGAAGTACCCTAAACCCTCATTTGAACACATAAAAATAAGTGTCTTTTTACTTCACAGGTTCCCCAGGGCCGGGAGAATGTTCACGTCAGTGAACAATGGTAACCCTAACACCATCAACACCCCATCATCAGCTGTTGATTTTTACCCTCACCAACGGCAACCAACTTCAAGCAGTACTACACTGACCTGTTCGAGTGAAATTTTTGTAAAAAACACCAAAACATAGAGTAATCCAAAAGGAAGGTTTAAATTCTAAAACTAAATTCTAAATCAAAAGCTAAAATCTTAAAACTAAGGTTAAAATCTTAAAACGACAGTGAAAATTGTAAAACAAAAGTTAAAATCTTAATTCTAAAGTTAAAACTTAAAATTAGTTAAAAAGCTGAATAAAATAGCATAGTGAATAACTAAAATACTCAAAATCTAACACGAATTTATGAACTAAAACCCTAACCCTAAAATTATAGTATATGTGTTGTGAATTCTAATAAATTAACCTATATTATAACGTTTCCCGAAAATCCCTATTTACTTTATTTGGAATTACATATATGTTGGCATATATGGACGGTAAAGTTTATTAACCCTATGCAACCCTCTCCCTCTAACCCGTTAAAACACATGTATATTGATAAAATTAATTATAATAAAGAAGGAATTAATAATTCGTCTCCAAATATTATTATGTTTGGCAGAAAATACGCATATGTTTCCACGTAGGTATATGGAGGTTTGGGGGAAACACGCTAATGCTTCCACCTAAGCATATGGATGTTTGGGATGAAGCACGCATATGTTTCAACGTTAAAGCATACATATTTGTCAGTAAATATGCTAATATTTGCATTTAAATACACCTGAGTTTGGGACTTGCAAACATATAAATGTTTGAAGTGTGTTCCAAACATATACATGATTCCTGCAGAATATGTTTGGGAGAATATGTTACAGACTCCATTTTTTTGTCAGCGTGTAGTTAATGATTTTTTTTTAAATACTCGTTTCACAAATTTTATTTTATTATGATTGTGTATTATTATACTTTTTATTGGCCTACAAACAACTGATCGGATAATAGTAATCTGTTTTGTGAGTTAAAATTGCAATTTTCCATTTGTATTTTCGGAAATAATTTGAGATTTTAAGGCAGTACAAGATTTAACTCGGGACTTCATAAAATTGGCAGTCAGTACGAAAGTTAGTGCAAAAACTAATTGCAAATACTTCTGAATTTCTTTTGTCATGACTCAAAAACAAGATTTTCATTAAAATCACCTTTAATATTTACGATTTTTGCATACTTGATGATTTGTTGCTTGTATTAGAAATAACCTCATTACTACAGAGCACAAGTTGATGTTAACAGTGGTTATCAAAAAAAAATAAATGTTCAGTTTGTTGCTTTTGTTTTGCGCAAAACTGTACGTACGAACTATATACGTACATATTTAAATGATTGCGAGTACTCGCATAATTTTTTTGTTTTGTTTTGGTTATAAATTCGAATAGTTTCGTTTTTAATCTTTCGCATTTTGCTCGCCCTACCCTTCCCTTCCCAACAGAAATTTGTTTAATGGTTCGTTCTCGAGGATACTCGAGACTTAGTTGCGTGCACTCTTTGACGTTGGTTGGTTGATCCACTTAATTGCGCGCGTCTGTTTCGTTTTTTTGTTTTTTTTTTGTTTTAGGTTTCTTTGGACTTTGTTGCAAATGCACACTTGTTGCCCCATGTGTAGCCTGTCTGTTGTGTTGGCTTCGTTGCAGCAGGTTGATCGTTCGAGCATCTGTTTAGTTGCCCCATTTCGAGTACGCAGAATTTCGTGCAAACGTGTTGCATCTTTAGTAGCAACAAAAAAAACATAAACACTTGTAAGAAGGCCAACAAAGCTTTAATCACTATTATATCAAAATATTACAGGGGTAATAAGAGTCTAGCGTGTAGTTTTCGTTTTTATTTCTGGGTTCATTACTGCAAAAGCCAACTGCTCTGGGGTTATTAAATTGGACATTATAAACTCGTACGATGATGCGCATGTAAGGAACACCGAAACAGTTGTATTGAAATGTTTTCAATAACAAAACAAATTTTGCAAATACATACAAAGAATGTTTGAGCTTAATTGTGCGATCTCTTTAATGTATAAAGCTCAAAAATTACAATAAGAGAATGAACAAGCGAAGGTTTTGTAATGTATTGATTAGTGATTATGATCTTAAGCAGATAAATAATAACAAAGCTTTCGAAAGCGTAGAATGGACCTTCAAATATATTTTTGAGATGGATCGAGCGATCTCTTCAACGATGCTTAAAACTTCGTACACCTCATTTCATTGCCCGACTGTGAGGAAAGTTCGTATAGTAAATATAACCCACCTATTAAATATTATAAAGGGTCCGCCAAATAACTTTTTTTTTTTGAAAATGCTATAAAAAAAACTACTGAATATTTTCTCAAATTTCTTTTTTTATTTGAAAGTACAATCCTTCCGGTTAATAATGGAAAATAATTTCATTATAATACACGATCGGTCCAATTTTTAAGCACATTATCGATTGTGTGCAGCTGTATTTCACCAATGGCCTCACGAATATTTTCCTTTAAAGCGTCAATTGTCTCTGGCTTGTCGGCGTAACACTTATCTTTGAGATCACCCCACAAATAATAGTCCAACGGTGTCAAATTGCAGCTCCGAGGTGGCCAAACGACATCAGCTCTGAGGCTGATAATGCGATCTTCAAAAACAGGGCGCAAAACATCGAGTGTAGCTGCGGCTGTGTGGCACGTAGCGCCGTCCTGTTGAAACCAAATGTTGCCAATATCCTCCTCTTCTATTTTTGTGAACAAAAATTCGTTCAACATGGCCAGATAACGATCGCCATTGACTGTAACGGCCACTCCTTGCTCATTTTCGAAGAAAAATGGCCCAATTATGCCTCTGGACCAAAATCCGCACCAAACAGTGACTCGTTTTGGGTGCATCGGCTTTTTAATGTATGCGTGCGGGTTTTTTGTGCCCCAAATGCGACAATTTTGCTTGTTTACATACCCGCCAAGAAAGATGAAAATAACTGTTTGGTGTGGTTTGCATGCCGGCCGCGTCATTGGGCCATATTTTTTCGTCGACAATAACGATCGTCACGTTATTGTGAATGGCGATCGTTATCGCGCCATGATTACCGATTATTTTTGTCCCGAATTGGAAAACATGGACTTGGACGACATGTGGTTTCAACAGGAATGTGCCACAAGCCACAAAGCACGCGTTACAATCGATTTATTGAAGAGTAAGTTTGGTGAGGGTGTTATCTCAAGAAATGGACCAGTCAATTGGCCGCTTCGTTCATGCGATTTAACGCCTCTAGAGTTTTTTCTTTGGGGTTACGTCAAATTATTGGTCAACATTGAACACGAAATAGCGGCCGAAATGTGTGACCGAGTCATCGAAAATTGGGTCCAACGAATCGACCGCTGCCGACGTGCCCGCGGTGGCCATATGAACGAAGTCGAGTTCCATTTATAAATGTTTTGATTGTATTTCAAGTCGATTATAAAGTTTTGGAAATATCTCAAAAGGTTTGGGTTTTATTTTAAAAAAAGTTGTCAAGTCCTTATTGGAAAACCCTTTATATTACCCACTCCCTCTTCTATAAATCACCCATGGATACATTTGCTCTATATTCCACCTAAATAATTATGTATGTCAAACCCAGTAGGGCAAACGTACTTGCCTGTGGTCGTCAAAGGGTTAAGGCATTTAAATATTTGTTTAGGTAATTGTTTACTTATCACATAAAGGGCCCCAGCAACATATTACAGGAACCATGTACATGTTTGCAAGTATTGTTTTAGTGAATTGAAAATCTGCCGCTTTTTGTTTCTTTATTGTCTGTTACGTTTTTGTTTTCAGCAGTTTTCAACAAACAAATCCACATTTGGGTCACAAACACATATGTATATTCTAACCAATTCATCATTGTGTACCAAACACGTTATACTGAATAGCAAACACAATGTGTTTGGACACAAGTATACTATATTTACGACTACATACATATTTACAAAATAAAAAGACAAATTTTTCAGAGTGTGGGCATATAGCATATTGTAGGTATCTGAAATGTGCAGTCGGTGGTGAAATGGTTAGTGGGAGCGACTTTGGTACATGAGATCCAGGGTTCGATCCCTGCTCAGACCACCTTATATTTCTTTCGACGACGGTCACCTCGCACGGCGACACTATCGTGACGGCGAAACTGTCGAGTATTTAGCTATGAAAAAGCTTCTCAAAAGCGCACAGCTCACTGGTTGTGAGAAACTCTCCCCAATTCCTTTATGGGATGTCATGGAAAACCAATTATTTATGTTAGGTATCTGAAATCCATGCCAGTGCCCCACAGAGGTACAAGCCGGCAGATCATTGTGAATCGGCAGCCGCCGCCGATTTAATCGGCTTATATCAACTGGAAACACGAGCGGACCAAACAATAAAGCCAGCGATACTCTGTTATACGTTTAGAATACAATCTGATAACATTTCACCCAACCATGCCACAAAAATCAAATAATGCTACGAGGCGGATCAATAAGTCTGTGACTTTTCGAACTTCCCTCGTAGTTATGTGAAATGCAACACTGCTCCCATCAAGTACCACCTCTTAATAGACGAATGTCAAATTTTGAGCAAGTTCCGTCATTTACTTTGCGTTTTAACAGCTGTTCAAAACATACAATCTCGTGGATTTTTTTTTAAGATGGAAAAAAGTGAATAACGAGTGCTCATTAAACATTATTTTTTGCGAAAAAAAGCCGTCAATCAAACCAAGGAAAAGCTTGATAAATACTATGGGGACACAGCACCATCGATTTCAGTGGTAAAAACAAGTGGTTTACTGACTTTCGTTGTGGTCGCACAAGTACAAATGACGCTGAACATGTCGAAAATGTCGAAAAATCCAGGATATGGTGTTGGCCGATCGAAGAGCAAAAGAGCGTGAGATTGTTGATACCATGGACATTTCACATAGCAGTGTGGTTTCGATTTTAAATGATCAGTTGGGTTTAAGAAAGCTGTCTGCAAGATGGGTGCCGCGTTTGCTCTCAATTGACCATAAACGCACGGGTGCACACGTGTGTAGTCTCAATGGCAAAATTCCATGAATTGGGCTCCGAATTGGTACCTCATCCGCCATATTCTCCGGATTTAGTCCCCAGTGACTATTTCCTATTTCCAAACCAAAATAAATGGCTCGGTGGAAAGAGATTTAGCTCCAACGATGAAATTATTGATAAAACAAATGCCTATTTTATGGACCTCGAAAAATCCTATTCTTTGGAATTGATACAAAAATTGGACAAACGTTGGACTTAGTGTATTGAGCTAAAAGGAGATTATGTTGAAAAATAATTTTTTTTTTGCAAAAAAAACTGTGTTTCATTCAAAAAGTGACGAACTTATTGATCCATCCTCTATTTTCGGATACTCCTGGAAGAAAAAAATGCCGTAATATCATTTCGAAAGAAAATCCCAAAAACACAACAGAATTACTACGAGTATAATTAATTGTTACAAAATTAATCGGATTAGTTTTGAAAAAAATTCTGAAATTGTTTCACCTGATTCTGATTCGAATGTCGAAGCTGATGAAGTGCCAAAAGACTGCGGGGATAACCACTCTAACCATGGGTGGATCAGATGCAGAATGTTTCATATAATTCGGATGACTGTACATAGGGAACAATCCAGTGTTAAATAAAATAGAAGCTCCGCAAAATTTGCTTGGACATTTGGGATAAAATTTTACATTTAAAAATGCATTTCTTCATTTATTTTAACTAGAAATATATCAATTGGTTTGCTATATCTTATATCTTTAAAATTAAATGCTATAATTTCAAAATTTCTTGTCTAAATGTTTATTTGGGCCCTTTAAATATTACAATAGCGGTGAACTACTGACAAAGTTGCCTGTGTGTTCATCCCACTTGTGGCTCTTTATTTTAACGTCATACAATTTTATACTTTACACAACAATTTTATACTTTAATTTGCTAATTTCAATAAAAATGTGAAATTTATTTGCGACACTTTAAAGTAACAACCCCCTTCTCGTCTGTCATGAACGAAACCTAATCAAGATAGCAATACATTCCATTATTTTGTCGTAGAAACAAAAGTTACAAAAGGAGCAAGGACTACATACTTAAGGAGTGCAATGCTTGAAAAACAATTGGGCCGGAGAGAAACGAAGGAACAGCGAGAGAGAGGAAGATGCCAGTTGTCCTTTAGCACCCAATGCAGGAAACCAAAACATGTTGAATGTGATGCTTCCACGAGTACAACTAAAGATGATGCTCACAATCAAAAGAAACAAAGTGGTTTTCGCTTTTTTTTTTGTTTCATTTTGCGAACTTAGATTGAACCCGTTCTCGTAGCTGGCTGGCTGGCGTAATGTTGAACATCTGTCACAAAAAATAACACTCGCGTCATTGCTCTAAATCGCCACTGAGGGCCAGAAGACGCATGCAGAAGTAACTTTATGTTTCACGTTTGCGAAATTAACACGACAACTAAAGGATTTCAGCTGCTGTTAAAGACGTATTCAAGCAAAAGGATCCAAACCAAAGTAGTCTGGTATATCTATGAACACTTTTAGAATACGAGTATTATGGATGGTTAGTTGGTTGGATGGTACGTGTGTACTCGACACTTTGTTAACTAGGGGATGGATGGCACAAGGATATAAATATGTTATGTTTGGTCGATGGTTGTTGGCCGTCATGCAAAAGGACGCGTGGTTTGCGAATTGGAAAAAAAAAGTTCATAAATAACTAGTTTTTTTTATAATGATCAACGCATTACTGTTCGAATTTGAGCTGAATCCATTGTTGCAAATGTACAAGAAAATCATTTCAAACAGTTATCATCCCTTCTTAGGACGATATATGATGACAATACTTTTCTAGTTGTTATCCATACTTTTGCTTACAAGAAAATGTCCTTACAAATATAGATTTTGTGAATAAATTTAATCTAAAAAATAGACAAATATGGCAAAAAAAAGCTTATTTAAATTCGTAGTCAATTAAAAGGATTGAAAAAAAGAGTATTTGGCAGTGAATAAAATTAATTTATCTCAATGCTTCGGAAATGCCACAATTGATGTACCCCTGACCTTGTGTATTAAATATAAAGTCAGCCAATTCATAAATACTGCTACAAAACTTAAGAAAGAAAGAAATCCACTGAACATACTCTCTCTATCTTGACAATGTTTTGACAACTGACATTTATATTTATACTTCATTTTATTTATAATTCTGAAATGGGGAGATATTGAAAACGGAATGTTCGTAATTGGCTTAAAAAAATGTGGAATGGAAACTCGCAACATTTACCGCACGTCGCAACCGCTCGTGCTGTGACACAGTTTACAGATACTGGCGGACACTGTAGAAAATAGAATTCGCTGAAATCTCTTCCGAAAGCAAAACATATTGGCGAGGGAGATCAATATATAGGAGGTATACACATCATTGTAAATTACTTGGGCTTTGCAGCTAGCAAAAGTAACGCGGGACATCTACTTACGACGGCGTCATTACGACAATAACGGCCACAGAAGAATTCTGTTTACCGATGTGAAGTCGACGGAGTCGTCCAATAAACAAAATGATAGAGTGTATGTTCAGTCATCTCGCAAGTATCAAAGCTGGTTACTAGAGTTCAGAGAGGTCACCATCGTTCCTATCCATCCACCATCCGAGATGGTTACCTTCTCCATTCCTGCGAAAAATGTGTTAAAACTTCGGCAAAGGCGTATTAATCTGACGGTTTGGAAAATGTTGTGAAGCCATTAACTAGCACATTGTTCGAAAACGAGACGTGTGCCTTTCAATAGGACTCTGCACCAGCCCGTAAGGCAGGAAACACTCAAAGGGTAGATAAAAACCAATTTATCAAACTTTATTTCAACAGACGTTTGGCCACCCATTAGGCTATAAGTTGTAGTCCGTTTTGGAGGACCACACTGGTCATCACCAAAATTAGGTATCTCTTATGCGTGTACATATCGGCCCAGTGCGGCATTTCGATTTCGGTGAACATCCAATGAAACGAGTACACTCGTTAACCACATTTTCGAAAGACATAAAAAGTACAATATATGAACTACGTTTCATGCTACCCAACCTAATCAAGTTTGCACCGGTATTTGAGTAGAAATAATTAGTCGGTAAAGTGACTGCCGTGTTTGCTCACAGATAAGTTCGGTGAGAGTGTGGTCAAATAGATCATAATCTTGTCGTCGCAATTATGACATGTTAACAGGATAGCTATCATATGCATATCATATCATATCGAGAGAAGTATATCAATCATATAGAGAGAAGTATATCAATAATATAGAGAGAAGTATATCAATAATATAAAGAGAAGTATATCAAGTTATATCGTGGAGCAACATGTGCTCTTGATAAAACTTGATTTCCAAAACAAACATATATATGTTTCCTGCAATATGTTTTGTTGGGACCGTTTTTTTCTGCGTTTAAATCTTTGTCGTTACTTAGCGCATGTAGATTTTTCATGTATACAATGTTTAAAGCAAATGCGATGAAAAATTAGCAAGCAGTTTATAGTATTATTAGTTTCATACAATGGTAAAGATTTTTACAATGACATAACTCTGGAACAGTAACTGCAAATTCAAAATTCTTTCTACAAAATTGCTTGGCATTTATCCGCCTATTAAAGTGCATCAATAGTGTTTTAAATTTTCATAGAAATTTAAAGCAAATCCGGTGCAAAACTGGTAAACAGTTTACAATATTTTTAGGTTCATACAATGGGTAAAAAGCTTTAAAATTGTATAACTCTGGAACAGTAACTGCAAATTCAAAATTTTTTCTACAAAATTGCTTGGCATTTATCCGTCTTTTAGAATTCATCATTAGTTTTTTTAAATTTGCACGGGAAGTTTAAAAGATATAAAGCGTTATTTACAAAATTTATCCAAAATTTACGAAAAAATTTAATACGTGATAAGTTATTGAGCAAAATCTTTGACAAAACTGGTGGTTTATGCATATACAATAAAAGTTTGAACGTTTTGCTTTAAAGATTTTGACTTACAAACTAAGAAAATCGTGGTTATTCACCGAGTTTTAACTAAAATTCAAAAAACGTCCGAAATACCCGATTTTTGGGGAAAATTCGGCTTGTGCGACCTCTAAACCTCTTCCGAAAAATCTGAAAAAAATCTCTAAAATACTTTACCCTACAAGCTTTCCAATCAAGATCGAGCAACCATGAAAATTGAAAAAGAAAATTTTTTTGGGACACCCTACTGAGCACAGCCGAAATATTAATAAAGGTAGCGTTGGCCTAGTGGAGATAGAGTCAGAGGGAAGTGGTTCGTTACAGTGTGGATTGTTACCTGATGGCATCATCAGCCTTTACTTCTTCGAAAACGGTGATGGCATTAATATCACCGTTAACGCAGGGCGCTACATATCGATTGGTCAAAATTAGGCTGATATAACGGGTGGTCCATATACAGGTATCTTTTTAAATCATATATTATTTTGACACTGATTGTTGTTTCTGTTCGAAAGATTGACTATCCGTCAATATGTTTCTTCCGCGGTTCAAAATAAATCCTTTTGGCGTGAACCACATTAGGAAATATTGCAAATATTGCAAACTACAATCGGACAACGAATTTAGCCGAAAAATCATCTTTCTGACGAAGCTCATTTTCATCTCGGCGTCTGTGTCAACAAACAACATTGCCGCGACTGGGAATCGGAAAACCGAACGTCACTCTCGAGAAGCCAATGCATCCACAGAGGGTGACAGTTTGGTCAGGATTTTGGAGTTGTGGCATCATTGGCCCATTTTTCGAAAAATGCGCTGGAAACGCAATTTCAGTCAACGGTGAGCAGTACAGAACCATAATTACGAACTCTTTACTAGCTGAAACGGTAGATACTAACTTGGATAATCTTTAGTTTCAGCAGGATGGCACACTTCTCATCAAACAATGGATATTTTGCGCACTAAGGTCGGTAATCGTGTTACCAGCCGTTACCAGCCGGCTCGGTGGTGCGATTTGACCCCTTTAGACCTTTTCTTGTGGGGTGCCGTTAAAGACCGATGCTATGCGAATAATATAGAAACGATCCACACCCTTAAAGCTAATATCATCAGAGCCTTTCGTAAGACAGAACCAGAAACCGTCACCAAACTATTAGAACTACAACAGTAACTACAAACTATAGGATGAGCTACTGCGAAGGCAGCCGCGGCAACCAAATGAATGAAATCGTGTTGCATAAATAATGGGTATATTTGTCATAATATACCAAAATAAATTGAGTTTAGTATTAAGATTAATTTTTCTAATTTTTAAACAAAATTTAATTTTTTTATAAATGTATTTGTCCCATCCAGTAGATGTGAGCGACATGTCTTTCCAAGAGGACGGGGCAAATTATAGCTTTCTATAACGAGGTGTTTCCAATGGGAAAAGCTGCAACACAATTTTGGAGTAAGATGCTAAATATTTATGCAGATTATCTTGCACCTCTTTCATCATTGGAGTCAGACATGACTAAACCAAGGATCATCAACTCTGTGGATATAATGCTATCTTAAGATTATATATTATATATTATATATACTATATATGAGAAACGAAAATCATAGCGTAGCCAGTAGGGCATCGAAATAGAAAATAGGAGCTGCCGAGTGGCCCAGGTTCAAATGCCCATAATAACGTTAATATGTTTGGTTCTCAATATAAACTGGTCGAAGATTTTAGTTTAGCGAGGTAAATAAAACATGCTAAAAAAAAGCAAATATTTTCACCCCAAAAAAGTTACAACTTTGAAGGAGTGATGGCAAAATTTTTTTAATTTTTGTAAAAACGAAATCACCATAAGTGTCCACCGAATAGTTCTGGCGGTAATGCAATGGTTATACCATAGACTAATTCTTATACTAGGCTTAACAGTTCTGTCAGCAAATTTATGACATTTGGCCTGGTGTGATATTAACGTTGGATGTTGAAAAGAATTGCTTCAATAATACCAGATAGAGGCAATGGTTCAAAATAACCAACAAAATAACAGGGCTGTGAAGTCTGTTTTTAGAAAATGTTGAAAAAAATCGAAGAATTTTTTATTTTCGAAAAAACAACAAATTTTCAAATATTTTCCAAAATAAAAATTCTTGGAATTTTTTTTTCAATATTTTCTATTTTTGACTAAATCTTTTGTAATGAATTATTTTTTAGTTTATTTAATTTGAATTATTTATTTTGTTGATTTTTGTTGTGTTTTTGATTAAATAAAAACGTTAAAAATTTGCGACTTTTCTTTTTTGAAAAAACACCTTTTTTTCTCCTTTTTCAAAATTTTTAACAGTCACCCTGATTGTCACTCATAAATTTGTGCTTTCATTTTCTCATGATTAAGAAGAAAACGAAGCAAACAAAAGCATTAACGTTGTCCCACAAGCGTCGTCGTTTAAATTTAGTAGAAAGTAGCGAAGACAAAGAAACCAACCCCAAAAGTCTTAGCTAAATTTAATATAGACTTTTACCAAGCATTAAAGGAGGTGGAGAAATTTGACTGTTCTTCAAGTTTAGCAATAAAAGATGCAATTCCAAAGTACCCTGAGATTTTCCAAGATGCTGCTATGATCGCCAGGCACTGCCACCGACTATCCTATTTTTAAAAATGCAGAATGCAGAATAATTTCCTATTTTAGATTTACTACTTGAAGTTTAGTTGTTTTATTTGAAGTATTGTTATTTTAAGTTTTCGTTATTATAGTATTTTGATTATTATAAAAAGAATTAATAAAAATAAATAAAATATTTGAAAAGGAAATGTTGATCCTGTTGATGTACTTTAAAAATTTCGGCGGTTGGAGTCGGAGTCGCAACTATTTTTTGACGACTCCACAGCCCTGCAAAATAACAACAGTATTCCCTTTTGTGTGTTAAAATTATTGTGTTAAATATAACACAAATGTATGGTAACAATAACAGTCAATAAAAAAGCGTAAAACACATTTAAATTTCACATTTTTTCACCAAAACGACATGAAATATTTAAGTCAGAAGTTATTGTAATTCCTCCTGGTATTAGTCACTTTTCGTCAAACATCTCTCTATCACACCGACCACAGCACGAAGAGTGTGAAAAGAAACGTCAGATGAGTCAAATATTCTCTCTAGTAAGATTTACTCTAAGGGTTATACGGCCTGTGTGAGAAATAGTGTCATCTTGTTGGAACCAAACTATTTATTTTTTAATTACACTAGTTAATTACAGGCAGGACATAGTCCGTTAACAAGGCGTAATTTTTTTAGAAATACTGACCGATGATTCCACCAGCACATAAACCATACCAAACAGATGATTTAGCAGGTCTTAATAGTCTTCGGATTGTTCTTCAGGGCAAATACTGGAGTTCTGTTTATTGGCGTAGACGTAAAGACAGGAAAGGGCCTCGTCGCTGAACAAAATTTTTGTAAAAAATCGTGGACCTTAGTAAATTTCCAAGAATCTAAATACTGACTCTGTGCAAGGTTAAGTTTTTCAGAATGATAATAAAAAAAAATAAATGGTTTCCCATTACATCCCATGAAGGGACAGGGGAGAGCTTCTCACAATCACTGAGCTGTGTGCTTTCCAGTTTTCACTCACTTATTGGGACCTACAGTTTTACACCGATTCCGAACGGTATTTTGAGAAGCTTTTTCATGGCTAAATACTCGATAGTGTCGCCGTCACTATGCGAGGTGACCGCCGCCGAAAGAAATTTTAAGGTGGTCTGAGCAGGGATCGATCCTAGGATCTCATGTACAAGAGGCGCGCACACTACCATTGCACCACCGACGGCCACAATTGCACCACCGACGGATAATAAATAATAGAAATAATACACGCTGATAAAAAACGGTCCCAGCAACATATTGCAGGAACCATGTATATGTTTGCAAGTATGGTTTACATGAATCTGCTCTTTTTATTTCTTTCGTTGTTGCCTGTCACGTTTTTGTTTTCCGCAGTTTTCAACAAAAAACCCACATTTGGGTCGCAAAAACATATATTCGGCCCTGTTCTGCATACAGAATCATTTTGAATTAGAATTTTCTTTCAGAATAAAAAGTCTACAATTTTGATGCTCTTAAAACATGAAACATTTTCGTTCTGAATTGTTTGTTTTTAAAATCACAAGGCATTTGCATTCTAATTCAAAAGTGATATTTTTCTTCTGAATTGTTTTACAGAACCCCAAATATTCTGAAACGTTTTATGTTTGTCTGGATTCTGTTTAGAGAACAGGGCCGATTATAACCTATTAATCATTGTGTTGTGAGAAGCTCTCCCTAATCCCTTCATGGGATGTAACGGGAAACCATTTATTTACTTTTTAATCATTGTGTCTCCAACATGTAATATTAAATAGCAAACACAATATGTTTAGACACAAGTATACCATATTTGCAACAAGCTACAAACACATCTCATTTGCATCCAAACAACAACAAAAGACAGATTTTCAGAGTGTACTGAACAAAAATACCAGCACAGTTTGAACTGCCATAAACTCTCTACTGGAAAAAATAACCCTAAATGAATAACCCTTAATGGAAATGGTTTCCTGAATGTAAACCATTTCTCAGCGACATATCACATGCATTGCGTGACGTTGAACGATACTTCAACTTTATGATTTTTTTTTGGTTGAATAATAATAAGCAATTCGAAAAAGCGACCACTTTTGAGTTTATTTGTGTGTGTGTAATGTAGGTTTTCCATATCGGACCCTAACTACACAGGAGTCATAACTCTAAATTTTCATATTCCGTTTCGTCAAAAAATCTCGTTTGAATATTTGTATTATTAAGTATTTTCATACATATTTTTAGTAAAAACAAAAGAAAATGGTGTCCCATAACATCTCATGAAGGGATCGAGGAGAGATTCTCATAATCAGACCTACATTTTCCAACCGGTTCCGAACGGTATGTTGAGAAGGCGACTCTCGTCGAAAGAAATGTAAGGTGGTCTGAGCAGGGATCGAACCCACGTTCTCATGTACAAGAGCCACGCGCAGTGGCCATTGCACCACCGACGGTCACAAATATAAAACTGACAACGAAACACAAGAACCGAAAATTAAAATATTCCGTTCAATCTATGAAGAATATTTTACGAATATGTTTCGTATAGGGATGTGCGATTAATTAACATTTTGATTGATCGATATCGTGATTAATCAGTTAATCGTATAATCAAAAATTTTGATAAATCGAAACTCTAATTGTGGCCGTCGGTGGTACAATGGTTAGTGTGCTCGTCTCTTGTACATGAAATCCTGGATTCGATCCCTTCTCTGACCACCTTAAATTTCTTTCGACGGCGGTCACCTCGCATAGTAACGGCGACACTATCGAGTATTTAGCCATGAAAATGCTTCTCAAAATACTATTCGGAACCGGTGTAAAACTGTAGGTCCCAATCAGTGAGTATAAATCTAGAAAGCGCAAATCTCACTGGTTGTGAGAAGCTCTCCCCGATTCCTTCATGGGATGTAATGGGAAACCATTTATTTATTTATTTCTTATTAATCAATTAATTTGAATATTGATTAATTACATTCGAATAATTGTGTTCACAATTCGAAATTTTTTTGTGAAAACATGCAAGTAAAAGCGGTTGTTGAAAAAATTCAAACTGAAAAAATTTAAAAACATGAATTGCTCAATTACACTGTGATAGTTTTTGACCCGAAAAAAAATGAACTTTGATGAATCCTTTTCGAACTATTAGTGGGGAGTCCCCTGAGTGCGAAAGTACATTTGGAAGTGTCAGATTGGCTCCAGTTTTTGAGAAATCGGTATATATGGATATAGCTAAGTCTGCGCTATTTAAACAAATTTTACCGGCAATAGGCCAATTTTTTCTTTGGCCTAAAAGGGCTTAAAAAGCTTATTAAAATAGAAAAAACAAATGTTTGCACTCGGTCCAACTTCTTGAGATATGCGCCTTTAAAGCTTGAGTATATAATTGGCCATATCTCACATATTTATGTTCCCATCTGGTTCCGGTGAGTATCATTACAAAGACCATTAAAAACTCTTTAAATCTGCATATAAATATATTACATTTTATTAACCCATTGGGGACAAATTTAAAAAATACGATTTTTTAACCTCACTTTTTTGCTAAAAATCTGATTTTCTCAAAAAACAGCCCTAGTAAACCTATTTTCTACCTACACTCAGGTTGTAGGCAACACTTCAGGCTTTGTTTTAAGGTATAATACTTCGTATTAACCCTTCTAAGACCGGAGATATTTATGTTCAAAGTTTGAAATACAAGAAGAAATTAAAGTTTTTTTAATTGTTTCCAAAATTTTATTTATTTTCCTAGCATAGGCCTCAAGTTAAGCTTCAAAATCAAAATATTGGACTTTTATATATTTTTTGGAAAAATTTTGGAAGAATTTGGAAAAATTTAATTTTTTCTTGTATTTCAAACTTTGAACATAAATATCTTCGGTCTTAGAAGGGTTAATGCGAAGCATTATACCTTAAAACAAAGCCTGAAGTGTTGCCTACAATCTGAGTGTAGGTAGAAAATAGGTTTACTAGGGCTGTTTTTTGAGAAAATCAGATTTTTAGCAAAAAAGTGAGGTTAAAAAATCGTATTTTTTAAATTTGTCCCCAATGGGTTAATAAAATGTAATATATTTATATGCAGATTTAAAGAGTTTTTAATGGTCTTTGTAATGATACTCACCGGAACCAGATGGGAACATAAATATGTGAGATATGGCCAATTATATACTCAAGCTTTAAAGGCGCATATCTCAAGAAGTTGGACCGAGTGCAAACATTTGTTTTTTCTATTTTAATAAGCTTTTTAAGCCCTTTTAGGCCAAAGAAAAAATTGGCCTATTGCCGGTAAAATTTGTTTAAATAGCGCAGACTTAGCTATATCCATATATACCGATTTCTCAAAAACTGGAGCCAATCTGACACTTCCAAATGTACTTTCGCACTCAGGGGACTCCCCCCTAATAGTTCGAAAAGGATTCATCGAAGTTAATTTTTTCGACTATCACAGTGTTATTCAAATAATGATTAATCAACTTTTAGATTAATCAATTAATCCTGAATATTGACTAATCAAAATTAAGATTAATCGACTAATCGTAAATATGAATAATTAAAATGTATGATTAATCAAGTATTGGATTAACCAGGGTGTCGATTAATCAATTAATCCCACGTCCCTAGTTTCGTTACTTTTTATGCTGATTTTTGATAATAGCTATGAAATTAGAAAACAATTAATGAATAATTTTTAGTTGTTTCATAAATATTACATAGAGTATTTCTGCATTGTGGATATATTGTATAAAGTTTTCGACAAATTTCTCTACCTCTACATTTTGAAATTCTTGAAACGAACTAAATATATCTATCCTAAAGGACATCTACGTGAGTCTGAGTGAGTCGTTCATTGATTGTCACCAGCACCTAATCTAACCTATCAACGGATACTGCAGAATTCCTGATAGATAATTACCCCTGCTCTCTGTAGCAGAATTTGAATTAGAAAGATTACAACATTTGTGAAAATTCATGTAATTCTGATGGAATAGATAAACGTTACGACAATCCACGTAGAACTAACGAGCAACAAATAGTTGCCTATCACCACTTTGTTGGTAAGAAATCAACCATCGATAGCCTGATATGGGACACAAATCTACGAAACTTGTTATGTCTGAGCTAGGTATATCTGCTAGCTGATAAGCCTACCTTAACTTTAGGACTAACACTAACACTAAATCCTGAATAATGGTCGGATAAAACCGAACAGAAACATTTAATAATATAGATAAGATAAGGCGGCAGCATGCGACTTCTGCAACATCCTAATGGAGTTATTAATGGGAAAAGCTATAATGTACCTATGTTATTAAGCCATCAACACCAAAAGCCACATGCTGATCGCCTAGGCTAAAGATATAATAGTTAGATATCATTGGGCGGACATTACGCGAAGTTACTGTAGAGTGTTTGGCAGTAAACGAGAATAAAACACAATATTCTCAAAGACAGTTGGTTAAGATCTAAACGAACAATTTGATAACAATTGGGTTTTTAGGTAGGAGATGTGTGATATCTTCACGAGCTTAATGGAGATAATAATGAGGGAAGATGTAGGGAACAAGAAAAATCTTGGCAGCAAAAGTGACGCACATTTCAAACTAAATGTATCTATTTTAATTGCCAGGAACTGATGATTCCATCGATATTTTATTCCAAAACCCAATTATAAAGGTCACCTTGTGTTTCCTTTGCCTTTATTGTCTCCTCTTAAATCCAGAATACGAAACAATCAATCGTACTTCAAATCCCTCGTTTGCTTGTGCTCAGAAAGCTTTCCCTTCACCCTAAACTCTTGAATTTATTACCTTCATGTAACTTAACCATATAGTCAAAAATTCATTAATTATCATTGGACTCTATCGAGAAAAATCCCCCCCATACAGTGACGAACGTTAGTTTTACAAAAAGGGGGTGTTTTTAGTTCTTTATAAAACAATTTCCATCATCATGTTTGTATAATATTATATACAATTTATTGTATTAATAAAATATGAAAAATATAAAAAAAAACAGCAACATCTATGATGGATGCAATCGCATTATGTGGCATGCAACATTACTTTGGCATAAGATGCAGGCGTTTGGCTCCCCCACTATCGGGTTAAGAAAGGAACTGATGATACTTTATAGTGTTCATAGTTCCACGAAAGCTGTAAATTATAGCGCACAGTGGAGAAGAATATTTATTTCACATTTTAATTGTAAAAATTTATTTTTACATTTAAACTATATGTTATAAGTTCTTTAAAGTTTATGCAAAATAAAATGAATAAAAGAAAACTTTTGTAATGTGTCCAAATGTAATGTGTTTTGTATTGCAGGAACCATGTATATGTTTGCAAGCGTTATTTTCGTGAATTGAAGATCTGCTGCTATTTGTTTCTTTATTGTCTATCACGTTTTTGTTTTTAGCAGTTTTCAAGAAACAATGCCACATGTGGGTCACAAATACACATATTACAACCTATTAATTATTGTGTCCCAGACATGTTATATTGAATAGCAAACACAATGTGTTTGGACACAAGTATACCATATTTTTGACAAGCTACAAACAATTTATATTTGCAAACAACAAAAAAGACAAATTTTGCAGAGTGCATGCAAGGGTGCAGCGAACCCTTCCATATTCCACTTGTTGTTTAGAATAACGCAACTTCATTTTGATAATTGTTCTAGGTGTTTCCAAAATATTGTACTATTTATCTGTTTGGGATTTTCGGAAATGTGGGCATTCGTCAGGAATTTTCGAGAATGTGGATATTTTCCCGCCCATCCCAGTGACAATTTATACTCCATTTCATTGTACATGACAATGCCGATTCGTATCCTGATGAAAAAATTGCTATCACAAACATAGTTTTGATGACTGGCCTCCAAAAAACACACATATGACTAATAACTGTAGACCCCAATCATAATTATGGTACAAATAAAACTCGAATGGCCTTATTCATAAAAAGTTGTGAGAGGTTTGAGAGCCATTTTTTTGTATGATAAATCGTTTCTCAAACCTCTCACAACTTTTTATGAATAAGACAGTAAGTATATTATTTTTTGGCGGAAAACAAACAATCAGTATTTTGTGGGAAAAATGTGAAATAGTAATAATAATAACATGTATAAAAAAAATAACAATGCTGAAATAGGAATCATATTTCAAACATATAACGGGTGGTCCAGTATCTGTTTAAAATTAAATAAACTGCATTTATCTTGGTTATATTAGAAATAACTATAACTATCATAAAACTATCATAAATATCTAATAACCTTTTGTTTATTACTTTTTTTTTTAAATCAGAGACCCCTAAAAAAGTCATCAACCTTTTTTCCAAAGAATTTTATACATATCCGTATCGAATTTTCGAAATTCATTCAGTACACGCAAGGAAAAAAAATGTTTATTGCTCGGTTGCCGCAACAATAATTTGATTGATTTGTATTAATTTATTAATCACAACCGTTCATGTAGTTCTGCCAAATAAACTCATATATCGCAAATGTGTATCATGTTGTTGCGAACGAGTTCTCGTTTGCATCAAACGCGTAGAAAATTACAGTTGACGCAACGTTTGCGCAAACGTTTGCGATAGCTGAAATTAGCGATTTTTCAAATGAGAGCACAGATTACGAAGAACGCAAATTTCGCTCATTCTGTCGACTGTATACACAGGTCATAAGAAAAATGTTGGCCTGAGAACGTCAAACCCTTTGGGAGTTTTACTATACTGACCTAGTATGTACCTTCACCCTGACTTAGAAGCTCTCACCCCCCAGATTGGCTGTTGCAATGTGTTATTTATCAAACACAATTTCACTCATGTGGCTGCCGGGGATCGCTTCGCAGTAGCTCATCCTGTCTGTCCATTTTTCCAAGACTTTGTTGACGGTTTTTGGTTCTATCGCACGAATGCCTCAGACGATATTAGCCTTAAGGGTGTGGATGGCATAGCAAAGGGCTTAAACGGGTTCAAATCGCAACTGCAAGCGGCCAATTGACATCATCAAGATGACTGCTAAAACGATTACCAAACTTCGTGCGCAAAAGATTGTTTGTTTGATGAGCTGTCTGACATGGTGTGACATCCGGATGAAACTAAAGATAATCCAAGTTCATATCTTCCATTTCAGCATATAAAAAGTTCGTAATCATGGCTCTGTAGCGGTTGCTGTCGACTGATATGGCGATTCCAGGACCATTTTCGAAAAAACAAATGTGCCATTGATGCCACCACTCCAAAATCCACACCAAAGCATGACTCTCTGCTGATGCATGGGCTTCTCGTCGAAGACGTGCGGCTTTTCCGGTCCCCAGATGGGATAATTTTGTTTGTTGTCATAGCCGAGTGGATTAAAAATGCGCCTCGTCGGAAAATACGATTTTTTGGTTAACTTCAATGTCCGATTGGAGCTTCTGCAAAGCCCATAATTTCCAACATTGTTCATGAATACAGCAACTTATTTTGGTTTGCGGAGATATGATGCTGACTGAAGTCAATATTTATAACCTAAAAAATCTATCAGTGTCAAAATAGCACATGATTTAAAAAGATACCTGTATTTGCACCACCCGTGACGAAACGAAACAGAATTTGAACGATATTATGAAAATTATTCCTGCCTCGGAACCAGTTAATACCGCCGGGATTGACGATGTGACTAATGCTCTCACCTCAGTCCTGAATAGATCAGTCGATTTCGCAAGCCCCAACGATTCCTACAGCGGTAAGAAGAAACCCTTTGTGTTGGAACCCGGATTTGTAAATCCAGTTAAAGCTTCTTAATAAAGCTGAGTCGAAATCCCATTAAATCGAGAGAACCAAAGGTGGTATACATTCCGAAAGCGGTAAAATCAGCGCACGCTAGTCCAAAAGTCTTTAGACCAAGCAGTCTCACATCTGTCGGTCTGAAGACATTAGAAAGAATGATTGACTGACTCAGTGATATTTGCCAACGAGCGTAGTTACTTCTCAGCAATCCAAATACCAGTGCGCTTACAACAAGAGCAAATCCTCGGAAACTGTGAGTGAGCTTCATACAGAAATCTTTATATCTACAAGGCGTATACCTCTGGTCCACACGACCTTAACTAGAAATGTAAATAGAAAAACCATTCAGGGGAGAGTATTGTTCCATCTTCTATTAAATTTAGCACTGGATAGTATTTTGATTGACCTAAAGGGATAACGGGTTGAGAGTAAATTTGGAGAAATCCCAGTTCGTCCTCTTTACCAAGAAGGTTCCGTATATTGAGCCATTGTCTCTAAGAGGAAGAGACATTTGTCTAAAGATTAATTAATTATTCATTAACTGTTTTTCTTAAACTTCATAGCTGTTATGAAAAATTATCATAACAACTAGGGATGTGGGGTTTATTTATTAATCAGGCCATTATACATTTTAATCATTCTTATTTACGATTAATCTTTATTTTGATTAATCAATATTCATGCTTAATTGATCAATGTAAAAGTTGATTAATCAGAATTTGAATAATTGAGCAATTCATGTTCTTAGACTTTTTTTCAATTTGAATTTTTATATATTATATGTATATAGAGGAAATATCTCGGTCAGCTAATTTCTAACATTTCTGACATATGAACGTTGGATGTTGGAAAGAATTTATTTAATAATACCAGATAGAGGCAATAGTTCAAACCAAACAACAAGAAAACAACAAAATGATTGTGTTAAATACAACACAAAGGTATACGAACAATAAAAGAGAACAAAGAAGTCCAAAATACGGTTCTCAACCAAAACGACTTGACAAATTTAAGTCAGCAGTTCTTGTAACTCCACCTGGTGTAAGCCGACCTGCTCTTAACACAGTGACCGCACCACGAAGAGTGTGAAAGTAAACGTCAGATTAGAGGATTGTCAACACTATATATGACCTTTCTTATTATAACCCACCTAGTGTGTCAAATTTTAGGAATTCACTTTCTTTTGGATTTGTATATAAAAAACGTTCAATTTTCATATGAAAACGCTCGGCTGTCGGTGGTCTAATGTCTACAGTGCGTGCTTCTTGTGCATGAGAACGTGGATTCCCTGCTCTAACCACCTTAAATTTCTTTCGACGGCGGTCACCTCGCTTAGCAAAGCTTCTCAAAATACCCTTCGGAACCGATGTAAAATTGTAGGTCCCAATCAGTGAGTGTAAAACTAGAACACGCAAAGCTCACTGGTTTTTGAGAAGCTCACACCAGTTCTTTCATGGAATGTAATGAGAAAACA
The DNA here is from genome assembly GCA_963931995.1 of Phaonia tiefii. Lineage (NCBI taxonomy): Eukaryota > Metazoa > Arthropoda > Insecta > Diptera > Muscidae > Phaonia > Phaonia tiefii. The sequence continues at coordinate 121,233,576 of OZ008370.1, read as the reverse complement.
TTTATTTATTTATCCCTTGAGTGTTGGTTTGATGAAAATAAATTTTAAATTATTAAATCAGAATTGCGTTTTTTAGTTCTAAACTACATTTTCCTTTGGCGTAGAGATATGTATATGGCAACAGCATGAAATGCCGAATGCAAATAGTATCGACATTTGCTAGAAAACCCATCTGTAAAATTCTGCATTACCACGAATTTGAAAATGGTGTGGGTGGATTTGTGTTGTGCATGGTCATCGTGATATGGTTACACCCAATAGTTTACATATTTCAGCATCTAATATATATTTTCCATTATTATCCAAAATAGTATGATTCTTTTATTTACATAGAAATTTTAGCATGAAATTTAAAAACCTATGTATGTTGGGCATTGCAATTGAAGTTGGCAGAGAAAATAAAATGTCTAAATCATATGGTCGTTTCCGGCTAACTTAAATATAAAAGAAATAGATGCACAAGACTGACCATTTAAGTTGAATTTAATTTTTCGCTGAAAAACTAAATTCTGTATTTAAATACTAAATAAATGGTTTCCCATTACAGTCCATGAAGGAATTAGGGAGAGCTTCTCAAACTAGTGAGCTGTGCGCTTTTTCATTTAAATACTATTTAAAGATAAACAGAGGATAAGTGGTAAGAAAAAATTGGGCCTTAGTATACTAGTGAAGAATTTTAAGAAAGCTGTGTCGTTTAGTTTGTGATTGACAACTATTGAAAACAGGCATTCTCGTGAATTTCGACGATATTGGAAAGCTGTGATATTCTTGTGCTCATCACGCATTATTTTTTGCGAAAAATCATCTAAACTGCACATCACCACTTCAAAGGAGTGTCTGAAGATGTTCAACCCCAATTCGAAGAAGTTTTTGCGCCATTCCATCACAACACACCAGAGACCAAGGAACAGTCAAAGCACTGATGTGACTATGTACTCGTGGTGGCCGTATACCACAGAAGTCCAAGGTGGGCCTTTTGGCGATATGTTTTTGGAATGAAGTCGGTGTCATTCACATCGATTACTTTGAAAAATGTAAAACGATCACCGGCGAATATTATTCACACACGCTGAAAAAAACGGACTCTGTAGGAACCATGTACATATATGAACGGACTCTGTAGGAACCATGTACACTTCAAACATTTATATGTTTACAAGTCCCAAACTCATATGTATTTAAATGCAAACATTAGGATGTTTACTGACAAATATGTATGCTTTTACGTGGATACATACGCGTACTTCATCCCAAACATCCATATATTTACGTGGAAGCATTCGGGTGTTTCCCCCAAACCTCCATATACTTACGTGGAAACATATGCGTATCTTCTCCCAAACATAATAATCTTTATTTATTATAATGAATAATAAATAATTAATACAAAAAATTAAAAGATTTAAATGATTTTTACATTTACTTGCATTGAATCCATTATTTGTTTTGCTTTGAGTCTGCTGCTCTGTTGTTTCTCCTTTCTTTGTTGTCTCTCATGATTTTGTCTTCCGAAAGTTTCAACTATGCGTTCGTACACGAACAATATACGTATATACAAATCTAGTTCGTGCAAGACGATCGTGTATTAATTACTTGTGTTTTTTATTATATTTCACAACTAGTCCGCCATTCTGATTTTTTCAGTAGAGGCTCGGGCGGAAAAAGGGATGCACGTTGTTGCCCTTTCCAGTTTCTCTCCTCAGAAACGTTTCTCACTTTACATACACAAAAACCAAAGCAACATCACAGACCATTTAACCGTCCGAGCGTTTGTTTATTCATCTTCACTGATCCAGCGGTTTGGATATCCTCTGTCCGATGAACCATTGACGACTGAATACATGAAATTAAAACGCAATACATCAACCAAAATAAGAAATTCGTCTTTTATACGACTTACGACCCTGGGACATTGTGTTCTCTTTTGGTCAGACGATGACTCTCTGTATGCAACTATGCGTGACTCACTCGTTGTTCCTCTTTTATTCTCTTGCTCTCGAGAGAGCATAAAAAGTCCAACAAACACGGCTGTATTTGTATTACAAGCACAGATATAGTTGGGTCGCAAACATATATGTTATAACATATTAATCATTGTGTATCAAACATGTAATACTGAATAGCAAACACAATGTGTTTGGGCACAAGTATATTATATTTGCGACAAGCTCCAAAAACATTTTATATTTGCATCCAAACAACAAAAAACGACAAATTTGTCAAAGTCGGCATTGACCGCCCCATTTGACGAAGAAAAGTGTTCTTCCACCATGCCAAGGCACCGTCGCACAGGTGTGTAGTCGCCATTGCAAAAATCCATAAAATAAGCCACGAATTGCTACCTCATCAGCCATACTCTCCGGATATTCAAACCTGAAGATATGGCTCGACGGTACGACATTTGGGTCGAAGGATGCGCTCATCATTGAAAGTAACGCCTATTTTGATGATCTTGAGTAAACCTATTATTTGTAAGGAATAAAATGATAGATGATCTGGAGCAACAAAATACAGAAACTGGGCATGGTTGAAAAAAAAACTTGATATCCACTCCTAGACTGAATATTTTTACTGTGTTGCTAGTAGCTGTGTCAATTGGCACTGCTAGATAGGCGTCTAGAATTGTAATCTCAACTCAAAATTGCTGTAGAAGCCGTAGGGATAAGAGAAAGACAAGAACGTTAAACATCCTCCATGCCTTTTGTGTGAGTAAGAGGCAATATTTAGCATCTGACATATTTTTGAATCTAAAAGACATTCGGGGAGTTAAGCTGAATAAACTTGGGATCTTTGTGCGTAGCACAAGTTGGGTCATCTTTGACTGATATACAGCTCTTCCTCTCGAAACACTGGTATCTGGTAGCATATGGTTTGAAAACTCCTTAAACAAAGTAGGTAAATTTACACGTTCCACAATAGGGACGGACCATGACGTCCCGCGGTATTATAACGGTCAACATTAGGCTACGTATGTCAATAATGACATCCACTTCTGCCTAACCTATAACCGATTAAAAGAGGCGTTAAAAGTTATGCTACTCTTTTAATGAGTCCTAAAATATTAAGTGCTCACATTCATGAGATGCAAGGTATGTAATGTTATGATCCTAGTATTTTTTTATTAACACTTTCAACTATTTAATTGCTTGATTATCCAATTTTTCATCATGAGTACCCTAATGCCGCTCACACTTGTATGATATGTATTACATACAACTTGTACTTACAACGTCACAATTTAATTTTATTTTATTAAGCAATTTAAAATTTTATATAAATTATGAAATTTGATATAGTTTAATATAGAATTATTATATTAATAAAATATAAAACAAAACACAAAAAACAGAGCCCACACCCGAACGCTGTGATGACTGTCATACATAGGGGTAAGAAAGAGTTTTGTTGCATGCAACACGATTACACTAGATACGAGTGGATGACTATTCATGCCCAGGCCACCGCCATCATCCCTTCTGGAAGTGAGTAAATTATTAAGCTCTTCTTCCTTATTATTAGTTTGTTTCAATGTAAATGGCTGTTTGATGTTGTGTTCGCTTTTCTTTCCTCCTCCTTCAGCTTCTTTTCTGGCTATGTGGCCTCGGATATGCTGTCTGACACGTGGGTCTATGAAATGAGCATCAGGTTCATGTTATTGCTGGGCATGAGCTTCATTGTTTTTTACGTGCCAGTTTTTTTTTTTTGTTGTTGTTGTTTCGTTCGAATGTTGCAAGCAATTTGCAGAACATTTGTTGATTTTACCTGTTGCTAGAACTGTTGAAGTGGCTGCACGTATGTGTGTGTATACGGTGGCTACGCTCGCCCCTAATGCCCATATCCATGGCCGTATTTAATTGAAAGCCCTCAGTTTCGGATGGCTGCCTTGGGTTGAGTTGAGTTGAGCTGAGCTGTGCTGAGTTAAGTTGAGGGGTTATAGTGAAAAATGCATTCGTTGTAAGTTCATACATACTAAATTTCATAATTTTGCAATCATCATTTATGAATTAATTACAATTATGCATAAGAGTGAGGGGTTTGTATGTGAAGTGGCATTTTTTTTTTGCACTTCAGCACTGGTATGTTTTGCGGGTGCACAGTGGTTTCAATAAGTCTTCTTCTACTATTGGGGTTTTACAAAAAAATAGTATTTTATTTTTGTTTTATAATCTACTATCTTCGTTATACATTTGAAAGGATACGCACGTCGAAAGACAGGTTCTCATGGATGACCTTCCCTCAGCACGCATGCCCACAAGGTCTGCTTCAAGGAGGGAAGTGTGCATGCCTATGATTATCCAGTTTGCATTCCACTGGCCTGCCAACAGGTCTTCTTTAATGGGGTGGTGTAAATGACAATGGGATATTTTCGTAAGTACAGAACGGGCCTCCTGACAAGTCTGCTTTCGGAAGGGTAAGAGGAATGTCTATCGGATCTTTTGAATCTTTAGACAAGGTCTCGTTACAGTCAGCGAAATGTGAATGTGTATCGAATTTTTCGTCAGTCTAGGAGCAGGAGAAAGGAGGGACTCCTAAGAGAAGCCATAATTGAAAGTCAACAAACTGCATTAGAAGGTATAATCTCATATTTGCTAAATAGCTGAAGATATTCCTTCAGCCGTGAAAATTATTGCACACAAAGTGAAGTGAAACAGTATACACGCAAAATGTTTATGTCTGCTACGACGACTGGCCGATAGCAACAGGCGTTTGGAAAAAAAATTCTAATGTCTGAGATAGTCGAAGAAATTGTGTCGATAGTTTAAGTAATAGCAAATGCGCTAGTCGTTTGCATTTACATTTGCTACAGCTACGACTGCTACGAATATACAAGTCATATACGACAGCTACAGACATTCGTAAGAAAATGGCTAATGACTGTATGACTTGTCTTTTCGTAGCAGTCGTAGTTGTAGCAAATGCAAATTCACAGTCATTCGTAAGAAAATGGCTAATGACGGTAGTAGTCAAAACAATTGTGTTGTTAGTTTTAGCTATAGCTAATGTTTTAGTAGTTTGCATTTGCGTCTGCTACTACTTTGTAGGCGACAAAAAGGCAGAGTCTAGCCGACAGCAACAGTCATTCGTAAACAAAATGATTAACGACTGAGATAGTCAAAGTAATTTAACGAGGGTTGCCATTTATATTTCGGGTCCTGTCAATACTAGTGTTGGAACTTCCATTGGGAAGTTTGAAATTATTTAGCATAAACATACATAGAACGTTTTCACTTACGAGCTCTATTTTTTGTGTTTACAGTGTGTTGAAAAATTCATCTCGGTCAAAAAATGGAATTAACCCGTAAAAATTTTCGTGCGATAAGTTTTAACGATTTTCTCCGTGCATTAGCGAGACAAGAGTGTCTCAATCAACTTGTTTCGACTTTTGGTGATAAAGCACCATCAAAAAATACTGTAAATCGTTGGCATCAAGAGTTCAGTCTCGGACGCCGTTCGCTCCAGGGCGAATTTCGTGAAAGTTTTCCAAAATCGGTTGTTCTGCCACAAAACATCGATGCAGGGCGTGAATTGAAAATGGAAGATCGTCATGTGACATACCGTGAGATTGAGGCATCCTTGGGCACTAGCATGACACCCATCAATTAGATATTGCATATTCATTTGGCCGTGAAAAGGATTTGTTTTCGTTGGATCCCACATAGCATCACGAATGCTCAAAAAAAGGCTCGTATCGATTGAAGCAAAGAAATATTGAAAACATACAACCACGGTCGTTCAAATGCAGTGTATAATATCGTCACAGGTAACGAATCATGGATATATGCATATGAGCCGGAAACAAAACACCAATCGACCGTATGGGTCTTTCAAGACGAGCTAAATCCTACAAAAGTTGTTCGTGGAAAAAGCACATCAAAACAAATGATGGTGTTTTTTTCGGTATAACCGGTGATGTGGCCATAGTGCCTTTAGTTTAAATAATAGCAAATACGCTATTCGTTGGCATTTGCATATACAACTACGACTGCCACGAAAAGACAAGTCATACAGGACAGATACAGTCATTCGTAAGAAAATGGCTAATGACTGTAGTAGTCAAAACAATTGTGTTGTTAGTTTTAGCAATAGCTAATGTTTTAGTAGTTTGCATTTGCGTCTGCTACTACTACGAAGGCGACAAAAAGGCAAAGTCTAGCCGACAGCAACACTCACTCTTAAAAAAATAATTAACGAGGATTGCCATTTATATTTCAGGTCCTGTCAGTACTAGTATTGCCAGATGCAAAATGGAACTCCCATTGGAAAGTTTGAAATTTTTTGCATAAACATACATAGAACTGCAGAAGCAGTAGCAAATGCCGTAGTCGTTTGCATTTCCTCTTTTAGTAGTTTGCGGTAGTCAGCGCAAGTTATGTTGATAGTTTGTCAATTGGAAGAAAATTAACCTAACGCATATGACTAACCGCAGAATTTTGTCAACATAAATATATGCCCCTATTACGGTTCTAAACTTTTGTGAGAGTTTGGTCGTAATCGTTGAATTGGCATTGACGTTCTCAAGTAAACGGCCGACTCAACTCAACTGAACAACAGCTGACTTTTTGGTTGTGTTCACTTACTTTTGTCGTATTACCGTTGGCAACTCTGTGCCAGTTTGGTCGACAAATACGTTAAATTTACACCACTTTTTGAGAGCAGTTGAGTTTATAGTTGTGGGTGTTTTTAAGTTGATAAGAATGGAGAGATCGTAAGTAGATATTATTTTGGCTTCAAATTATAATTTTCATTTAACATTTGAACATTTTAATTTAACAATAATATTTTATGTATTTTAGAAGTATCAAAATCATAAAACAAAGCTCAGTTTGAGAAACTTGTCCAGCTAATGGAAAACCACCTTGGAAAACCACAATTTGGCACCACGCAGATCCAAGTGCGAGAACTATGGGAAGGATTTGCTGTGGAGTTAAATAGTTTAGGACCACCGTATGTGCAAATACATACCTTGCACTGGGCAGTTCAAGAGGGTTGGATGCATCACGAATTTTTCTTCTTAAATGCAACGCATCTATATTTGCGTTCTCGACTCCATCTTCATAAAACAAATCTATGCTATTTATATCCATTTCGATTTTGCAAGCACAACACAATTGTTAACTTTGTTTATTTGCACATAAATCAGCTGCTTTTAATTGTCAACATTGATATTTCGAGCTGGTAACACCATAACAATTGCAACCAATCACTGTTGTGAACCACAATACAAAAGACAAGTTTGGTCATGTTGAAGTTGGGTCGTCTCTAAGACGACAAAACTAAGTTGAGTGGTGAACGGTAATAGGAGCAATAATTTGAATTTGAATTTTATCACCGATTTGTATGAGAAGTTCATACTACAAGCTTAGAAACATTCTAATTGAAAAATTATTGGTTATTGTATTTTCATTTACTCTTGAATTAGTTGTTATGAATCCATATGAATCCGTTTCGAATTCGAGACGGGCTCGCTTCTAGGTACAATTTATCCGCAACGGGCATCCGTTACAAACACATAACGAATCCGTTTGCGAATGAAATTCCTCTCGGATCGTTTTTCTGGTTTTTCGGATCCGTCTCGAACTCGCAACGGACTTCATATTCGAATCCGTTTCGGGCTCAATTTTTGTAAATGAAATACATTCGGATTCGAAACGGCTTCGTTTTGATATTTAAAAGATATTTAAAATTAAATAGATATTTAAAATAAAAGATATTTAAAAATAAAAAAATAAAAATAAAAAAAAAATAAAATAAATAATATTAGATTAAAATAGGATATGGTTAATTTTCTACCTCTAATCCACATTAAAAACAATTTTTTACAAGTAAAAAAATTCTTTGTCAGCTAAATTTAAATCGATTTTTTTTTTAAGTTTTTGTGTTCAGATATGAATCTCCGACATTTGGAAAAATACCAAACTACGAATTTGGTTTCCTCACGAGATGTTTGTAATTTGAAATTAATTCTTTACGGGTTCGAAACGGAGCCGCCAAATCGCAATTTCACTGTTTCGCTTTTTATATTTTACGGGCTCGAAACGAGTTCGAGAACTCAGATTTCGATTTTTTATGATTTGTCGGTCCCGTAACGGAATCGAAACGGATCCGCATCCGCTTTTGTGCAGATTGGGATTATTTTTATTTTGATAGCGGTCTAAGTCCAACGGTTTCACGTACATTAGGGAGCAGTGACAATATTTTTATATTACGCATCAGATAATGATTTAAAATATCATGTTTGTCAAAATAAACACGACCAAACTCTCGGCCAATTTAATTTTTGAATAAAATAAATTCCAATTCGTTGACAGATGTAATAACGAATCTACAAAACATGAAACCATGATTCCCGAAGTTGAAGAAACCCAGAATAAAATAAATGCCATGCAATTATGTTGAAGTTTATGAGATTTTAACATTTTTTTCCATTTGTATAACAATAAAATTTCCGATTTTACTTTGTATTTTTATTATTTTTTTTTTAATTTTTGAATTGCTCTAATTTCAATTGAAGCTCAGAAACCCCAGTTCTCCATCATACAGTATTAACTAAAATTAGCTTTTCTCTAAAAGTCCAATATCCCGACAACAAATTTGGAAATAAAATTGACTTTGTGAAAATCTATTTGTTAATTCATTTAAACACACACCCTTCAATATCTCGAAACGGAAACCGATGTGTGACTTAGACCACTATCATAATTACTGGCACACAGAACGATTATGTCCATAATTATTATGTCGGGGCACCTGGATGAGTTCGAGATTTAGTAAACAAGTGGGAACCAACTCTTGTCGTCAAAATGAAGCTTTCTGCTTTTTCTGTTTCAAAGACTCATGACTGGGATCCTAAGTGTTACACTGATACTACAAAAGGTTTGTCGCTAAATATGTGACTCTTGCTGAAAGAAAAGAAAGCTTTTATGTGCAGGACTTAATCCCGCCATCTCATCTGCCATAGTCGCGCACCGCAACATAAAACATGTTCTTTATAACCAGTGTACACCACACATGCTAGCTAGCTCGCTAGCAATCCCCTGCACCATTAGCCAGCAGTGTGTATGATGTTGCACGACCGCTGTTGATGGGGTTGCAGTCAAGTGTTGCATTTTGCAAATGGGTGTTTGTATATGGACGCGGGTATGTAAGTGTGGGTTTTGATAAATGGCTAAATGTCTTATTAGCATAATCAACGTCATCGCACCTTTTGCACCAGGAGTCGACCGACAATCATCATTGATGCTCCACATTTTCCCTGTTTCTTGTCTTTGTTGCTGTTGCAGCGTGATGGTATGGTGCATCATGAGATCGTGTTGAAAGAACAGGTGGTCGATGTTTTAAATTATATTAAATTATTACACAAAAATATCGAATTATTTACACAACTTTGCTAAATATATGTTAAAAAGCTGAACTTTACCTGCATCATAATTGAATTAAAAAGATGCCCAATATAGTGGATATTTTAGTAACGACTATTCATGTAGTACTGCCGATTCCAATAGTCTAACGACACCTGTGCACAAAAGAACTTGCGTTTTATGTTTCTTTGCAATAATCCCGACTTCAATCATCATCTAGGACTTATCGAACTACTCTATACTGACTGGCACATACGAGGGCGGTCCCAAAGAATACACAAAAAGTTAGGAAAAATTTTCTTTATTTTTCAGCATAATCTCCTTGTAGCTCGATGCACTTTTTTCAGCGATATTCAACGGTTTCGATACCCTGCTTATACACGCTGAAAAATTTGTCTTTTTTGTTGTTTGAGTGCAAATACTTATAACCTGTTTGTAGCTTGACGGGTTTTTCAATAAGAGCGCTACAAAAGTTTTTTTAATTAAAACAAAACCGGTTTTAGATACCAATGAAATTCTTTATTCCTGTGAAAGTACGTTCGATGCCATTATGTATGGAACTCGATTTCTTTTGCATGGCCACCACGGGCACGCTTGCAGAAGTCCAGACGCTGAACCCAATTTTCGACGGTTTTCAAGCATAAATCGGCCGATACTGCTGCAATTTCACGTTCGATATTCGTACGAAGTGCATCAATCGTCGCTGGCTTGTTGGCATAGACCATAGACTCCATAGCTCCACAGGAAATAATATAACGGCGTCAAATCGCACGACCGAGGCGGCCAATCGACTGGGTCATTTCGTGAGATGACACGTTCACCAAACTTGGTTTCCAATAAATTGATTGTGGCATTCGCTGTGTCGCTTGTGGCGTCGTCCTGTTGGAAAAATATTCGGTTATCATTGAACGGTAGCGATTCGCATGTGCCGGTCTCGATCATCACGGAAGAAGTACGGCCCAATGACGACGCCGGCCCATAAACCGCACCAAACCGTAATTTTTTTGGGATGCAATGATGACTCATGGATTACGTGTGGATTGCTGTCTGACCAATAACGCATATTTTGCTTATTGACGAAGCCATTCAGCCAGAAATGAGCCTCATCGCTGAAGATGATTTTCCGATGAATTCCGCTCTTAAAGTTGAGGCCACTGACTCCAAATTTCGGTAGTAAATTTTAATAATTTCGACTCGTTGTTGGCTCGTATATCTTTCCATGATGAAATGACAAACCTTACTGAAGAGAAATGTCAAAAGAGCGGGAAAAAATATGGCGTCGTTTGCTGTCCCTATCGATTTACTTGTGTAGAGTCTCTGTTGAAAAACCCTGTACTTGAGCCCAAACACATTGTGTTTGCTATTCAATATAACATGTTTAGGATACAATGAGTTATAGGTTATAATACATGTATTTGAGACCCAAATGTGCCTTTGCTTGTAGAAAACTGCTGAAAATAAAAACGTGACAGACACTTAAGAAAAAAAAAGCAGATCTTCAATTCTCGAAAATAATGCTTACAAACATGTACATGGTTCCTGTAATATGTTGCTGGGGCTGTTATTTTTCACCGTGTAGTAAGAACTGTCAAACTCCTTAAAACAACCATTAACCACAGACTCCACCTCTTCACTGTTGGCAAATCTTTTACCACCGAGCCATTTTTTCAAGTTTCGAAATAGAAAATAATCCTAGGGAGCTAAATATGTCGAATAAGGTGGGTGTTGAAGCAATTCGAACTTTAATTCATAAATTTTGGTCATCGCAATAGTGGATGTTGTGAACTGGAGCTGTGTCTTGACGAAACAACACTTTCTTATCCGCCAAATGCGGCCTTTTTCCACAAGTTCATCACTTAAACGCTTGAAGAAATTAGCATAATATTCGCCATTGATGGTTTTTCCTCTCTGAAGATAATCAATAAAAATTATCCCATGCGCATCCCGAAAAACAGACGACATAACCTTGCCTGCAGATGGAACCGTCCTCGCCTCCTTTGGACAGGATTTTCCCATTCCAGTCTACTGCTTTAACTGTTCCTTTGTCTCAGTTGTGAAGCGGTGGACCCACGTCTCATCCATGGTTATAAATCGACGCAAAAATTCGGCTTCATTGCGGTGAAACATCGCCAAACACTGTACTGAAATATCTTCACGACGCTATTTTTGTTCTATTGAAAGCAAGCACGGCACCCATCTTGGACACAGCTTTCTCATCTTCAAATCTTCGTTCAATATACGATGCATAGCACTTTTTGAAATGACTATCATTTCAGCTAGATTACGCATCTTAAGCTGACGATCATCCAACACCATTTTGTGGATTTTCTTAACCGTGTCTGGCGTGGCCACGTCAATTGGTGGACCACTACGGTGTTCGTCTTGGCAGCTCGTAACTGAAGGAGCAGACTCCCCCAGAGTAGAATCTAGCTCGGCTTTAATATTGCTTGGACTGAGACTTTTCAAATGCAACTACTTTACATAACGGTGACCAATTTTTTCCATGTTTACAAATTCACTGAGATCGTTTACTTTTGATGGCTCAAATAAAAATACTAAACAACGTGGCGCCTTGAAACTTGAAACATATGTTTCACTTTTCGCCAAAATATTTTTTTTTAAACTACTGGCAGCATCTATACCTCAGTTCAGTTAGTTTTGGGACCGCCCTCGTATATTAATCCTATATACTTTTACGGTAACCAAATTGGTTACCGAATTACCATTACATCTTTTAAAGACATCCGTTCGGAAAATGTGTAAAACGTTAGGTTCCAATTATTGAGTCTTAAAGTAGAAACCGTATAGCTAGCTCACTGATTGTGGGAAGGTCTCCCATATAAATACGTGGCATGCAATGCGAGAGTAAGTAAGTAATAAAAGGTGGACCATGTACAATTTGGAATTTAACTCCGCTTTATTGTAACGACCCATCATTGACATCTATGAATTAAACACAAAATCGTTCAAATAAATGGCTTCCACGACTTACCTTACAGTACCTCATTCGATTTACCCAATTTTTCAGTACATTTTCGATTGTTTGGGCTTCCATCTCGTGTACGACTCGAGATTGTTTGCATAACACTTATCTTTCACGGCGCCCCAGAGAGGATATTTTTGTGAAGTCATATCGCAACTGCGTGGCGGCCAATGGGCTTCAGATTATGCGGCTAATTAAGCGGTTTTCGAACACAGCGCGCTAAAGATCGCTTGTAACGTTGGCTGTGTGTCACGTAGCGACGTCCTGTTGAAAACATATCTCGTCCATGTTATCCTCTTCAACAAAATCGTTGACCATGGCTCGGTAACCTCGCATTGACGCTAACGGCGGTTCCTTATTCATTTTCGAAGAAAAATAGGGCTATGACTCCGCCATGCCAAAAAGTCACTCATTGGTTGTTAACTTTGCCCCCGAGGTGAAAACTAGCTTCATCGGAATATGGTTTTTCTGTAAAAATTATCATCGCCCAGCGATCTGCAGCCCATTCAGCGAAGCGTCAGATGGCCACGAGGCTTCAATTCTTGGGTAAATTGGACTTTATAGGCTTCATACCGAGGTCTTTAGGCAAAATTCAGCGCAAAGAATTGCGTGAAATGTTCAATTTGCTGCGAACGCTGGCGAGTTGATGTTGATGGCTGTTGGAGCACACTTTCAGCTACAGCGGCAATATTTTCCACTGACCGCACTGCACGAGCACGTACAGGATTTCTTTTGTCCAATAAGGCACCGGATTAACGAACTCCATTCACAAATTGCGCCACTAACTGCGTTGGTGACACACTATTTCTATCGAATTTATTTCTTGCAATTTGAGTTGAAGACCTAGAACTTTAGAAGAAAGTTTCTAATATTTCCCAATTTTCGTTAAGCGTAAATCTCTTTTGCAGGTTATGTCCGCCCATCATCGCGTTCATAATCCCCAATTTCCTTTAGGGGTTATGACCGCGATGCTGAATGGACATAATCCCCAAAGAAGGAAACGGTCAGAAGCCCCAATTTAATTTTGGGGTTTTTGTCCGCTTACCATCGCGGACGGCGGTTAATTATTATATTAGTACTGTGTGTGGACAACAAACATTTTTTTTAATCCAGATTTCAAAGCCAATGAAAATTTGCTCATTTTCTTCCAAAATAAGTCGTGCGATAATCTACAAGCCCAAAGTCTGCGATGCTTCAGACCAATATTATATTTCAACTCTATGTAAATAACAGGAAGATTTGTTGAATCCAGCGTTATACGAACTAAAAAAATTAAAAAGTTCCAAAAAATCGCCCGATTTTGTAGAAATGTACCTACGGCGCTTCAGTTCACATAAAATTTAAGATACATAGTATCCATGAAAAAGTGCATCTTTTAAATGAACTTTTTCATGAAAATCAGCTAAAGAATAAATTCATTAAAATTATGAATCATGTTTCACAAAACCTCACTCTTATGAAAATTATTTATTCGACAAGAAAAAAAATTATCTACGAAATTTTCATAAATCTAAATGAAAACATTCATTTAGTTAATGTAAATGTTCTTCGGTTCCTTTTTCATGGAAGCGTACATAAGAAATGATGAAACTGTTCAAAATTTTAATGAGACTATTCGTAGGTTTTTGTTTTATGAAAATTTCAGAAACTTTAGGAAGTATTCACTAATAAAATTAACTTTTTTCTGAAGTTCTTATTCCATGAAAAGGTTTAGGATCTAGACAAAAACCATCATCAGCGGATGTTCGGAATGATGGTATTGTAACGATCATCAAGCTATATACAAAGAAAACCCTAAATGAAATGAGAATTCTTTGGTGCGCAAATGATTGAGAAAATATCAAAAAACAGGAAACATTTGTAGAAAGAATTTTGTATTTGTGTTAAAAAATATATGAGCAAATTAACAGGTTTATTAACTTATTCAATGAACTGGTCATTACATAATATTTATTATTATTTATTTATTAATTTGTAACATCCTGCACAGCAAGACTGAGAAGCGTATAATTATAGTACGGCATTTGGTATGTGTTAGTTGCAATCAATTGTTAACAATTTACATAGTTATGAACAGATTCATTAAATTTACAAAACTATTCATAACTTTATGGAATTTGTTCAGAAAGTTAATGAACCAAAGTTCATGAACAGATAATTTGAACTTTTATGAATTAAATTTTTTCGGTGTTCAATATTATATTCCTTTTTATAACTTTTAGAGTTCAACTGTTGGAACGTTTATACTGTTTAATCTAAGCATTAAATGTATTCAAAATGCAGGCGTACTCGAATCAACAAAAATAAAATATTAATTGCTTTTTATTGTTAAAAGTTTTAATGTACGTGAAGATATACACGCTGAAAATAACGGCACCAGCAACATATTGCAGGAAACATGTACATGTTAGCAAGCATTGCTGCCATGAATTGAAGATCTGATATTTGTTTGTTTCTTTGTTGTCTGTCTCGTTTTTGTTGTAGCGGTTTTCAACGATCAAAACAACATTAGTATCTCAAAAACATCTATTATAGCCTATTAATCATTGTTTCTCAAACATGTTATATTGACTAGCAAACACAATGTGTTTGGGCACAAGTATAGTATATTTGCGCCAAGCTACAAACACGTTATATTTACATCCAAACAAAAAAAATATCCAGATTTTTCAGCGTGTACTCGTATTAACAATAGCAAAGACACAAACCAAGTTACTTAGCAGAGTTCTGTTATAGAACTAACAGAACTCTGTCAAGCACTTTATTTTAATGATAAATCTAAAATTTGTTGATTGTTTCAATTAAAAAATCGATGCAGAAATTTAAAATGCAGTAACTATTAAACATACATTCCAAGCTAAATGTATTTGCTGCCCAAACTAATTTATGTGTAACCAAATTCCCAATTAGTGTTATTTAAATATGTCACATATTATGAGACTACTAAGTTAAAATATGACCATATGATAGTCGATAGTCCTTAAGAAGTGTCTTCGAAATATAAAATATAGAATTTCGTAATGACCTTCAGAAATTAAGTATTTGAAATTTTCTGTGTGAGGTCTGTGGGCAAGATTTGGACCTACTGTGCCCAAAACGAAGAATTCACCACGAACCAAATATCTTCAGTTGGGTAGTGCTTGACACATCCTTTCATCCATCCAACCATCCAACGCTGATATTTCAGATTTCTGAAAGTCAAAGATTCTTAAATTTTTTATTTTATATACGAAAACAGTTGTTCATTCGCCCACTGTGTCCAATCGAAGAATTCTCCACAAACCAAACACATGCCCGTCGATAGTTCTTAACGATTGTCTTCGAAATATAGAATCTACAATTTCCCAAGGGCCTTCAGAAATTCAGAATTTTGAAATTTTCTGTGCGAGGTCCCTGGGCAAGATTTGGATCCACTGTTGTAAAACGAAGAATTCTCCAAGAACCAAAGGGACCAACAGGGACGGCAAAAGTTGATGATATCGATTTCTCATCTTTGACAACCCCTACTGAAACTTTGTAAGCACCATTTTCGTGGAACCTTTGAATGCCCATGAGCCCCGTTTTAATGTAATTTTTGACTTTTATCGAAAATAAGGACGAAAACGACACGTAAGAAATCAATATACAGTCACGACTGGACAAATTTCACCAGCGTATTGCTTGGCTCTTTTCATAAAAATATGGCCTTCTACTACCATCCCCGAAAATGCAAGGGGGCGAAATGGCAGCGGTTTGAAAATTTTCGGATTGGTGGTCGGAGGGTACTAGGGTAAAATTGCTAACTTCTGAACCAGTGGTCGGATTATGGGCTTGTTGGAAAGGCCTTTAAGATACCTTCCAGAATCATTAAAAACAATTTTTAAAAAGTGAAATCGCCGAGATACGGAGCTTTCAAACAAAAATTTGCAAAAAAAGACATAAGAACGTGCACATAACCTCAATTTTCTCATCCAGACGGCGGATAATTAAAAGATAGCCCTACCTCATACCTTTTCAAAATTACCTAAACGAAGCCCAGAGGTCTTACCGTCCCAAAGTTGTGACTATTTGACTGAAATGAAAATCATGTCTTCTACCAACAAGATGGTGCTCCAGCGCATTGCGGGCTTTTTGTGCGGGATTGTCTTAACACCAATTTCCCTCAACGTTGGATTGGACGAATTGGACCATTTGGATGAGAAAATTGAGGTTATGTCCATTGAGGTTAGAAAATTGAGGTTATCCGACCACTGTTTCAGAACTTAGCACCTAGTACCCTTCGACCACCAATCCGAAATTGTTTAAGCCGCTGCCATTTCGCCCCTTGCATTTTCGGGGATGGTCGTAGATGGACATATTTTCATGAAATGAGCCAAGGAATACGCTGGTGAAATTTGTCCAGTCGTGACTGAACAACCCTGTAGAGAATTGAAATGTTCTATGTATGAAAAAAAGTCTCATTCAGTTTATTTATCATTTATTATTACTTCACCTTGGGCAAAAAATAAAAAATAATAATAATCATACATCAACGCCATCCGTTCTGTAGTTTGTGACAATTAAATGGTTTTATCGCACATTTTGCGCTGAATTCTCGACTAACTGGACCTCTTCTAGATACACTCGAAACATTGTTAACCCACATATTTATCTATTTCGTTCCGTTAATGAAGTAATTCACTGATATGTAAAAATATATGTAGTTGTAATGATTGCTTTACTACTTAGTATTTATCTTCATATCCAGTCAATTATCAAAAAAAAGTATACAACTTGAATTGATTTTCAAAAAAAAATGTATCCACATATGTTCGAAAATTACTTAGTTGAAGATCCTAAAGTAGAACAACATGTGTAAACCATAATTAAGAAGTAATTTAAGTAACTTGTCAACCCATTTTGATGACACTTTATGATTTTACATTTAATTTTCAGAATTGTTTACGCACAAAAGGATGGGGTAGTGGTAGGTACTAGGACGACGAGAGATGAAATGAATACAAAAAAAACTAAAGAAAAAACTGTCGAGCTCAAAAAAAACCCCCTAGAAGTAAAAAACGAACAACATGTCATCAACACATGTAAGAATCATATAAGTAGGATTTAAGTGAGAAGTGTCAAATTTCCGAAAAATACCTCCAATGGAAAGGACAACATTTTAAAACATTTCATGACAATCTTATTTTACTAGACGCCGTAGATAAACACACAGTCAGGGGCAAATGCAATTGCGTTGTCGTCATGATGATAGTCAGTGGTCTTGTATTAAAGAATAAGTTGCGTACTCGCAGTAACAGGGCCCCCGATAATAATGGCTAAAACTGAAACCAACAACTCGGTTGAATTACAGTTTTAACCCATTTCCGCGAAACCACAGATTTTTCTAAAAACCTAAAATATGGTTTCACATGGTTCCCAACCGAGTTTTTCTTTTTTCTACCGCAAGTTTGAATTTCTTAATGAATTTACAAAATTCCTTCTGAAAGTATTTTAAAAATATGAAACATTATAAAAAATTTTAATTCCACAATTAAATGCAATTACTCTCAGGAGAAATGAAACTAAATTTAATTTCAATTGGACTAAAACTGATGAAAATTTAACTTTGTATGGATCCAAAGATTTTTGAACTCAAATTAATTTCCTTTTTCCTCAGATTGAGGAAGCCATATGTGCTTAAAATAAGGAAACATTTCTTTAACCTATTGTCGACCAGACATTTTTGGCCGAAGCGATTGATTTTTTTGATTATTTTCGTGATCCATGACCTAATAATGGCGACTCCGTAAAATATATATCCCACAATCAGTGTTTGGTACATTTTGTTAAATTTTAGCTAAAAAGCACACATAGTTGCCAAACATATGTTCAGTCCATGTAAGCACGTAGAAATTTGACCTTACATTTAATAAATGATAAGATATTACGCCTATTTTTTCGATCCACTTTGGTGGCTCATAGGGGTGAAATCACATCAGTTAGAGAATTGACGCCTACCACACTATTGTTGCCACCACCTCTTCTATGAATCGCCCTTACCTACATTTGCTGTATCTCGTACCTGAACAATTATAGGTGTCAAACACCCTAGGGCAAACATACTTGCCTGTGGTCGTTAAAGAGCTAAATCAAGAACAACTTCCTTAAGTTGTGTAAATGGTTATAAGTCTTTTAAAGGTAATAAGTTTTTCACAGAAAACCTGCGATATTTACTACAGCTGCCATGAGCTGCCAACACGAATTCGTGTGGGGATTTATAGTTGGCAAGAGACTGCGATGCCTAGTTTCAAGGTTCAACCCAGTGAGTGACCGCATAGCCACAAGTCGCATCAAAGCGAAATATTTCAACATCTCGTTAATTTGTGTGCACGCGCCGACAGAGGATAAAGACGATGAGATCAAAGAGTCATTTTATGAGCTTCTGCAGGAAGTATACGAACGCTGCCCTGACCACGACATTAAGATTATTCTAGGCGATTTTAATGCCAAATTGGGAAAGGAAAGTATCTTTCGACCAACCATCGGTAATCACAATCTACATGATACCACCTCCGATAATGGAATAAGACTGATAGACTTCGCCGCTGCAAAGAAAATGGTAGTTAGTAGCACACGATTCCAGTATAAGGACATGAATAAGACGACCTGGATATCTCCTGATCAGAGGACAAAGAACCAGATGGATCACTTGGTAATAGATGGCAGGCACTCTTCTAGTGTAATGAATGGACGTGTGATTGGAGGTGTCAATATCCCAGTGTATTATGTCCTGTATTCAAAAAGGGCGATCCATGTGTCTGTTCCAATTATCGCGGTATCAGTCTTTTATCCATCGCGTGTCGAGCGTACTATGTGAAAGATTAAATCCAATTGTTGAAAACCCTATGAGACCTGGTTTTAGACCAGACAAGTCCACGATTGACCAAATATTCACGCTACGCCAAATCCTGGAAAGCAAATCGATACATACCACCTTTTTGTCGATTACAGAGCTGCTTTCGATAGCCCTATACGGGGAAAATTGTATGAAACTATGTCTGAACTTGGGATTCCGGCAAAACTGATCCGACTCTTTAGAATGACGCTGACCAACACCAAATCAGCAGTAAAGGTGGGGAAAGACCTCACCGAACCATTCGGTACCAAACGAGGATTAATACAAGGCAACACACTTTCATGCAATCTCTTCAACATCTTAATTTAGATAATAATGAGAAAAGCTGTAGTAAATACGAACAAGACCATCAACACGAAAAGCCATATGTTGCTGGCGTATAGCTTTTCGTGTTAATGCCATATGTTGCTGGCGTATGCGTGGCCGTCGGTGTTGCAATGGTTAGTGGCGCGGCTCTTGTACATGAGATCCTGGGTTCGAACCCTGCTCTGACTTTGCATAGTGACGGCGACACTATTTTTTGCTGGCGTATGCTGACGACATAGACATGATTGGGCGAAATTTGCGAGAGGTTACTGGAGTATTTTCAAGAATCGAAAAGGTGGGTTTTGCTGTTAATGAGGACAAGACAAAATTGATGGTGTCAACGACTAGAGAAACCTATCGACTTGGTCCGCACTTGAACGTCGACAACCGATTTAATTTTGAAGTGGTAGATGAATTTGTCTACCTTGGATAGGACGAAAACAGGAACAACATCGACAGCCTAGAGATAAATAGGAGAATTCTGCTTGCAAATAGATGCTATTTTGGGCTCAGTAAGCAGTTTAGGAACAAAGCCCTCTCTCGACGGATAAAAGTCCAGCTATATCAGACTCTCATTTTACCTGTCTTGATATCTGGCTCCGAAACTTGGGTCATATCGCAAGCGTATGAAAAACACCTGGGAGTATATGAGAGAAAAATTCTCCGTAAAATATAGCCAAGAGCAATGTAATTTATATTCTGACGTGGGCATAGCTCGGCGAATCAAATTAGGCCAATTGCGTTGGCTAGGCCATGTTATCAGAGTGGATGAACATGAGCCAGCGCGAAAGGTTTTCGATAATGTACCCGATGGAAGCAGGAAAAGAGGACGACCAAGATTCCGCTGGAAAGACCAGGCAGGAGAATTCCTACGCATTCTTGGTGTTACCACCTGGCGAGATAGGGCGAAAGATAGAACCAATATGTGTACGACATCATGAGGTTGTAAAATAGTCAATAAAAGTAAACTAATGGGTCGATTATCGACAGCAATCGAACCTCAGTTGCGTTGCCAGTTGCCGAAAAGTTATCACATATGGCGACTGGCAACTGACAGCTAGAAACTTCCACGAATTTTTGGTTGCTGTATAGTTTTTAAAAGAAAACAAAACGTTCAGGTGAACGATAAGGAGTCAAAAACTGTGGTTCTAAATAAAATCATTATTTTTGTTGTTAAATTGTAATGTTTATAAAAATAAAAATTTGTGTTTTTATAAAATTTGTGGTTTCTGGTTTATACGCACAAACTCGAGATTTCACAAAATTCCAAACAAAGAATTCACTCGGCGTTAAATCGCATGATCTTGGTGACCAGTTGGCATCAGAATTTATTGAGATAATTTGTTCAGGAAATCGTTGCTGCAATAAATCGATTGTTTCATACGCGGTGTGGCAGGTGGCGCCGTCCAGATCCATGCCGTCCAGATCATGTTGCTGTAACGAATGCCGTTCACAATCACTGCAATTTCGCCATTATCTTCAAAAAAGTAAAGTCCAATCACGCCGCCTGACAAAAATCCGCAGCAGACAGTTGCTCGTTGTGGGTGCATTTGTTTCTCATGGATTGCATGAGGATTTTCTGAGCCCCAAATTCGTAAATTTTGTGTATTCACGATGACATTCAAATAGAAATGCACTTCATCGGAGAAGATGACTTGTTTTTTGAAAAATTGGCATTGACTCACTTTGCTCCATTATCCATTGAACGAATTGTCGGCGTTTTCCATGGTGTACTGGTTTCAGCTCCTGAGTAAGCTGAATTTTGTACGCATGAAAGTCTTTTGTCAATATTCGCTGCGTAGTGCTTCGTGAAATTTGAAGTTGTTGAGCAAGATGGCGAATTGAAGTTTTCGTTTTTTCGGCGATTCTCTCGTTTACACCAGCAATGTGTAATGTAGGTTTTTGTGAAAAATTTCAAAATCTAAAAATAAGACCAATGTCTCTTATCAGACGTTGACACCACGAGTAAAAAGAACTATGGTTTCTTGATCTATCGCTTTATGAGAACGGTACGCGCGTGCTCGGCAAGCTAGCTGAGTAAAGGAGAAGTGGGCTGGGTTTTTGTTCCACTAAAGGAATTGTACCCTTTACAAAAAAAAAATATATCACTCGCGCTTTAGGGTTCTTTACACAAAAACCACCAGTATCATTTTATCTACGCATTAGTCGTATTTTAGTTACAAGCAAGCGATTATCGCTCGCCAAGTTGCAAAGAAAACGGCTATTTTTATTAAGTAATTTTATTCAAAAATATGAAAAGTTTAGAAAACGGTAAAAGCTGTCAAAAAAATATTTTTTTAACTCTCCGAAAATGATTCGCATCACTAAGTTCTCGCTAAGTGTTTCATAGAAAACAAGCGATTATAAAAGCAAGCGGTGTAACTAAAACACGCTCATTATCTCCCTAAACATACAACAACAATGCGTATTTTAGAACTTAGGTGGACAAGTTGCAATCATCTTAACCCTTCCAACCGTTGGGTCCATATGTGGTATTATTTTAGGAAGGCAACCATACCTTTATTACTTACGACCGTTTTACTTAGTATAGAAATCTAGTTAATTTTTCTATTCTGTTTTATTCTAATTCAAATAAAATCATTAACTATATTCGAAACATAATTTGAAAAAAGGGGAAAAAGTAGGCATAAAAAACAACAAAGCCTGAGCAACCGACACCGAAGAGATATTATTGCATATGTGTATATGCACTTATATATATGTAGGCAAATACAAATATATAATCGTATTGTTTGTATAGGACTACTTATTTAAAATTTTTTGATGTGTTAACATCTATAGATAGGCACGGGTAGGGCAATCTATCAAAGTGAACACATGCAAACAACACACAGCGTTAGCATCACATATGTGGTTGTTGTACAACAATAGTCTCTGCCTGAAAATATGTATGATGGTATTGATGTAGAGGCAGCGAACAAAGAAACAGTGCGTCGTTGCCAAAGAGTATTGAATAGTATAGAAACTCATGGAACGAATTGTATGACTCAAAAGCACTGGCGACATCTGGCGAATGATTCAAAACGTATTATTCTCTTTTGTCTTAACTTGGTCCATTCATAATTTTGATGTGAAACATTGATGCCTTTTGAAACATTTTAGCTTTTTGTATTGTTTTATGTAATAACATTGTTGAAATGGTGCATTAATATTGAAATATTCTATAAAGAGAATAAAGACTCGTTTATGCTCTTTTACTCAGACTCTATACATGAGAGCGGAAAAAGAGTGCAATAAGTTATCTATACTATTCAATACTTTTTGTCGTCGCTCTGTTTATGACAAAACAAAAACAATTCTTTCAGTGAGCTAAATATTGCTTTATTTATTTTAACAATATTACAACAAATGTTAAAGCGGATGTAAGAATAAAGAAAGTTCAATAACAAAAGAGCCTTCATCACAAAAACTATTCTTTTTTTATTTTCCAATGTAACATTTACTAATGTGTTCATAGAAATCCAAAAGGTACCGTGTAACAAAAAGGTGTTAACACATGGCCCGTGAGTTCGAACACTCATTCATTTTTTTTCAAGTTTTAGTATTAAGTATTTTAAAAAAAAATAGTATATATATATTAGTGGAGATTTGGGGTAGAAGGCATATTATTCCAGTCTTTCGTGCACTTTAGGATTGTTAGGATTGTCAGATGTTTCCCAAGTGAAAGATTTGGAAGTCGGCTTAAATGCTTTACCAACGTGTTACGTCAATTATAGGTTGTTATAACCGATGGGGTTCCGAACCAATAAAAAATACAATTACAGTGCTGTCTGGGTAGAGTGAACCCCCGATGCAATGAACACCCCGTTGGAGTGAACACCAGAATGATTACATTGACTACTCTGTAGAGTGAACAGTCATGAACCTCGATTGAGTGAACATACTTTATAGCAGCGATGCCACGGCATGTACTCTTGATGCTCATTTGTTTTTGTAAAAGCGCTTAGCGTAGGCTGAGCATTATACTATTCACAAATGTACGAAATATGTAGACAAAAAAAAATTCTTTAATACAAAATTCTTTATACAAGCACTACATTGCTTTCGCGATCAAGCAGTCCAAATATCGGTACGGAACCCAAAAAAACAAACAAATATTACCAATTTTTTCCAGGCTGAAATTTAAACTTCAATATTACATACAAATAAATAAAATGTATAACCTATAAATGGATTTAAAATGCATTTTTAAATAAAAAAAATTGAACCTTGATTTAGTGAACAACCTGGGTATTATGAAATCGTCCTGCAAAAATTAGTTCACTCTCCCAGACAGCACTGTATGTTCCGGATACTAAATGTTGGTAGTGGTTCCGGGGTTTTCCACAAAGTTTAAGTCCCTCGGCGGCAAATCCAACAACGTGGACTAGCGTACGCAATTGGTACAGCTCGAGAGACATTGTCGTTTTTCTAAGGTTTCCGCAATAAAAAAAAATTTCTTTTGAAACGGCACTAATGAGTTTTGTTAGATATTATATACCTTTTCTATTCCCGGAGCCTTCACACACTTTGGGCACCGATTTCGATTTTGACTCCGATTTTACTCTACACGATTGTAATTTTTCCAATTGATAGAAAATTTCCTATATTTAGTAATAAAGTGGCACACAAAACAACACTATTTTTTAGTTCCGGACTAACATTGTGGAAATATTATTGAAATTACCTGCACAAAGTATTTAATATAACTTATTAATTTTCCCCCTTGAGGTTAACGCTATTGCTATATCAATCTTTGACGTGTCAGAGTAAGCGCTACATTGTGTGCTACATTGTGTGCTTTTTGAGAGAGAGAATGTGAGCGCAAACTTTCAGCCTTATTACGATGGTCGTTCTCGTATTTCCACTACGACAGTTTTGTAAAAGATTAAAGACAAAGTTGGTATGTTATCTTTTACAAAACTGTCATAGTCGAAACACGAGAACGACATTCGTAATAAGGCTGTTTTTTACGCTCTTTAGTGTACTTATTTTTCAATTGTTTATGTTTTGTGTGTCATATTTTGTAATGAGATGTAGTTTTTTGTTTGAGCTCATTTGTTTAACATGTATTCGGACGAAGAATTTTTTATGTCAACCAATACATGAAATAAATAAAAATAGAGAAAAAGGAGAATTTCATAGCTTATATCATGAGCTGAGGAAACATCCTTAAAAATTTTTAATTATTCAAGAATGTCAATAGAGACTTTTGACTATATTTTATTGAAAATACAGAGCAAGCTTGAATAGCGTTGGAAAAATTTGTTCATGGAAAATTGTGCAATATCTAAAAAAATTTGCTACAAATTTTGGCGAAAAATATCATATTTTGGAAAAATGTCGTGAAAATTATGCTAAAAAGCATTCAGCATCATGTTTCAAAAAATTGTGCTAAAAAAGCAGAATTTATGCCAAACTGACAACATTGGTTGTCAGAGTCTCTTCGAATCTTCGAATCACGTTGCGCAAAATCAATGACAAATGATTCAGTAAAAATGTCACGAAAATTCCACATTGGTTAGAAGCATAGCGTCACAGGGATAATACATAGAAGTGTGTGTCTGTTTCTGTGTCTGTTTACTTTTCAAATATCAAAACAAGACTGACAACTACCGGCATTTGCAAAAGTTATTGCGTCTTCCTACAGTGTGATACATTTTCGGTCACTCTGTATAAACTTCTCGCCTAATAACTAAGTAGAGTTACCAATTGTATAGAACACGTAACCGAAATTTGTTTTATTTTAACTTCTTTTTGTCAGCTTGCAACAAAATACGCTTAACATAACCTTTTACTTACCTTATTTGCTTAACACTTTCATGCAACTGGACGGTGAAAGAATTTACTTTGGTGTAGCAGCATGTTTGAGTTCAAAATCGAATGCATTCCACATGCGATCGAATTCTTCCGAATAATTACGTACATATTCCGAATTTGAGGTAATCAAAATATTCTCCCAATTACCGCCAAATCCCTGCATGGTCCAATTCAGTGAACCCGTCAACATAATACCACGCGTGTAACCTTTTGGTGTGGCTTTATTTTGCTTCTTGAATATGGCATCGACACGCTGAGGGGCGTCAATGATGCAGAACTTGTGGTGCATGAACATGGTGTTTTTGTTGCAACGAATGGGAACGCCTGAAAAAACAGATAGACGAATGAAGTGGTGAAATGTTTATAAACTGAAAGGAACTGAAAAGCAAATGAACAATCTAAAGCATACTTTGAGGCGCTCAGTTATTTACATACTTAACAGTGGTGAATGGCAATCACACCACAAATTAAGCATCAAAATGGCTGCACAATTTAGGGGGTGTTTTAAAAATAAATGGTGGATTACAAAGTCGACAAAAATTATGGTGAAATATCTGGTGGTGGATTTGAAAGTCAACTTAAATTATCTAGATGGCGCTGAAATGGTGAAAATGGGAACATATCTCTGAAAACAAAAACTATTTAGGGCCTGTTTTTGTAATATGTTGAGTGCAAATCTAAAGAGCTTTCATTGCTGAAAAGTTTTGGTTCGACAAATTCAATTTAGGCAATCAAAAAATAACCATCGGTGAGTAGTTGTAATATACTTCACAGAAAATAAACTGCCTTCAAAAATTGATATTTCTACCAAAAACATGTAAGTTCTTGCAGCTTATCACATTATAAACATTTATTTGCATTGAAATTTGGAAACTGATAAATAAAAGGAGATTAAACTTATGAGTGAAAGAGCTAATGACATAGAGGATCGTATTTCGAGTGAGTTAAGTCAAGCTGACAAATTGAGTGGTGAAATTGATGCGTTGAGAAGGGAATTAGAGGAAGTGAAAACAAAGAGACTTGACCGCACAGTGGGGGGTAATGCATCAGATGCAATTGTATTTGGCATTCCGAAATCTGACACTGAGAACCTGAAGAGCAATTTTAATCAGGTCTGCTGATATATTAATTTTTTCTTGGGCCTCAAATACGTGATAATTTTACGGTTAATCCGAAAACAATAAGCAATTACTCCCCGTTGGTGATTGTAAAATTATATACACCGTTCGATAGAAATTGTACCTTAAAGGCGTTGTCCGATTTTCGAAGGAATAATAGGTCAAGTGGGTCAATGCAATCTGCTGGGTTTGAGTGTGATACTTTGTTTCGTGCTAAGCCTAAGCACTGAAAATATGAAAGCTCTTCAATTGGCGACTGAAATAAAGCGGGGAAAAGATTTGGAATGCATTCTCTACTAGAGGGAAAATATACTTCAGGGCGGACAAGAATACAGACGCAGTACATGTCCCAGATGAGCAGATGCTAGGTCAGTTTATGTAATTTTTTAATTTTTTATTTCTTAATTTCTACACCATGGTACGAAAGCCTACATACGATTGTAATTTCTTCAATATTTTAGAAAAAAGAAATAGTTTATACCCAACTCTACTTTTTATTTGCAATAAAAAAAGAATAAAAAAGTAAACAATCACATGTTTTTTTCATAAGAATTAACTTAAATTTCAAAATAACCACAAACAGCATGACTATACATGTCCTAAAGTCTACATACGGCATAGAAATGATCAAAAATAATGGAAAATTAATGTGTGAGGCCACCATTTGCTTTTATTACTTCTTTTAGACGAGAAGACATGGATAAGGCTAGTTTTTTGTTATTTCTGGGGAAATTTTTCCCATTCATCAACCAACACTGTTTTCCGAGTTCCAACTGAAGTTGCTGCTCTTTCCTTAACCCTTGTTTTCAAATATGCCCACAAATGCTCAATCACGTTGAGATCTGGAGATTTTTTAGGGTGATCCGGCTTTGATCGCACATTGTACAACAGTCAATCTTTAACCAAGCCAGAACTATGCATGGGATCGTTACAATACTTGGTACGAAATTTGATTGTCCCATCTATAAACCGCAGTTCGCCAACTCCACTTGCTGGCATGCACCCCACACCATTACAGAACCGCCTCCATGTTTAACTGTGTGGCAAACATTTTTTCGCTGAAGTGCAGTATTTGGATTTCGCCACACTCTTGCAAGCCCATCTCTTCCAAAAACATTGAATTTCGTGATTGAGGATATGAAATTAAGGATATAGACCTGCACGATATGTGAAACAATGTATCTTTTGTGCAAGAAATTCAATCGCCGTGGTATCTCACGTTGTGGCGATGTTAATTGGCCGCCACGATCAGATGATTTGAACTTCTTTCTTTGGGGATATTTAAAAGAAAACTTCAATAAGCCAAGAAAAAATTCAAGAGCTAAAGGATGAGGTAATTCGGCACATTAACGACATTGAATCCCAATTATGTCTCAGTCATTATGAACCATCGGATAGAGGTATGCCACCGAAGCCGTGGCGAGCATTTAGCCGATATTTTGTTTCACACATAATTGTCATAGTTCCCTCTATCATAATAAAAAATATTAAGAAAATTCTCTGAAAACTTGCTATCTCATTTACAATTAACATCTTGCGTTTTGGTTGGATCACCCTTTACAATCGACATCGTATGTAGACTTTTGTAACATGGTGTATGTTTATTTTTTTCCCCTAAAACAATTATTATTTTTGTTGTGATCATGTTTGTAAGCAGTGTTGCCGTTTTGGTCGGATCCGACCAAATTTGGTCGGAAAAAATTTTTAATTTGGTCGGTTTTTGTCTCTAATCACAAATTATTTTTTTCTTTGCATAATTTATTTAAAATCTCATATATTTTATCTTAAAAATACTTTTTCCACACTGTTTACCATTTACCAATAAATTATGCACTTCGATGACGGGTAAGTAGTTGTTAACGACGTTTATATTAGATCAGTGACAGTGAACTGTGCGATACGTTAACCGAATTCCGCTGTTGGCCATTAAATTATAAACGACGTTTAGCTTAATTTAGTGACAACGATTTGTATTATGATTCTTCGCCCTATTTCTTATAAATGTCAGCATTTTGGAAAAGACAATGAATAGGAAAACAATAAAACATTCTGCATGTGCATTAGAGGATTGAACTATGGATAAGTAAGTATAAATATTAATCAACAAAATCAGTTTTTAATCATAAACATCTATGTATTTTAGATACATAACAAAAAAGAAAAAAATGGAAGCAGTATCCGAAAACAACAATGAGGCAGCTTGTAGGTAAAGTTGTTTAAATTAACAAATTTTGATAAAATAATGAATCTTTTTGTTTACAGTGATGCAAATGTTTTTGCTGATAATCCGCAATGTTCTAAAAGGAAATTTAGAACAGAATGGCTTACTACTTTCGAATGATTGCAGGAAAGGCATGGTACTCCATTTTGTACTGCATGCTCCAAGCCACTTGCTGCACATTTGACACATCTGAAAAATCATGAAACGACAACAACGCATGTACAAAACTATGACACCAAAACGAAACATTTGCATATCGACAAATTTTTTAACAACGAACAACAAAGAAAGTGGCAACAGGTAAAACATGTAGAATTCACGTTGGTCATGTTTTTCATTACGCACAATTTGCCTTTCATATTGATGGACTATCTTCCTGCATTATTGGTTGAGTGCTGCCCGGACTCTGCAATTGCAAAACTAGTGCATTACGGAAGGACAAAGGCAACAGAAATAGCAGACAAAATTGGAAAGCAGGCAAGGAATGATGTAATATCCACATTACAAAAAACAAAATTTTCTTTAATTGTGGACGGAACTACCGACCTTTCTGCGAAGAAATGGTTTGTTTTAATCGCTCGTTATGTCAATTCAGCGTTTGAAATCCAAGATAAGTTTCTGACAATGTTGGAATTAACTAAGTCAGACGCGCAGTCAACATTTGATAAAATTAAAGAATTTTTTGTGTTGTCAACAGACGGAGAATGTTAGAGGCCTTAAGGCGTTATTTGAAAAAGAAGTAGAATTACTTTATATTAAATGTACCTGTCACGCTTTACATCACTGTTCCAGTTACGCCACAAAAAAATTGCCATCGTCTATCGAAAAATTGTGTCGGAACATATACACCTTTTTTTCCCGTAGTCCCAAACGCGTCAGCGAACTCAAGTTCAGTTGCACCGCATGAAATTTTAGGTATATGCAGCACCCGTTGGCTTTCGCTGGAAGGCGTTGTATTAAGAATCGTTGAGCAATGAGATAGCTTAAAATTGTATTTCATTTCCTGTGTATATGAAGTTCAAGGAATTTCTGCTGATGTTATTGCGGAGGATATGACAAGCCAAATGAAATTTTATTTTTGACATATTTTCTACCCATTTCCAATAATCTTAACAAAGAATTTCAAGCGGAAAGTTCACGTTTACCGTATTTATACACTAGCATAAAATCGAATTTTCTTTCAATATTAAGCAATTTTATTAAAACAGAACTAATAAATAATATAGAAATTGATTACAAAAATAAGCAGTATCAGCTTGATACTTGTAAAATATTTATTGGCACTAAGGCAGAAACATATGTGGAAACTGATAATAAATTCAATTGAATTGAAATTGAATATAGAATTTCTTGATCAGATCAACAAGCGATTAGATTTCAAAAACGATAGTATAAAACTTTTAGATATGATAACTCCTGATAAGGTACTTTCAAACGACGACTTAGCTATTCTGGATTTTGTTTTAAAGTTCCCTAAGTTAGTTGACTGTGATCACGATTTAATAGTTACAGAGTGGAATTTGCTGCGGCTCAGCGATATAACCAAGAACCAAATATGTGCAGTTGGGTAGTGCTTGACACGTCCTTTCAGAATATGCCAAAAACATATTTCAGAAGACCTTCAGAACCGAAAACAGTTTTTCGCCCACTGTGCCCAAACGAAGAATTCTCCACGAACCAAACATATGCCAGTCGATAGTCCTTAAGGAGTGTCTTCGAAATATAAAATCTAGAATTTCCCAAGGACCTTCAGAAATTCAGAATTTGAAATTTTCTGTGTGAGGGGCCTGAACCAAATATATACCTGCTGATAGCCCTTGCGGTGCACTTTTCGAATTTAGTATCCTTATTTTTCAGAACGATTTCAGAATTTCGCAATTTAAGATTTTCAGTTTGGGGAGCCTTTTACGAATTTGGTCTCCTGTGGCCAAATGCGTCGACAACCATGGACCAAGTGTATACGCTCTTAGAGCCCTTGAGGAGTACATTCTAAAAATGGTTACTGTATACTTCAGAACAATTTCAGAATGTCCATATACGAATTTTAAATTCATATACGAAAATAGATTTTGACCCACTGTGGCAAAATTGGGCTTCAACCATGAACCAAATATATACCTGCTGATAGCCCTTGAGGTGCACTTTAATAATTTACTATCCACATTTTTCAGCACGAAATTCGAAAAAGAGTCCCGAAACTGAAAATCTTAAATTGCGCGATTCTGAAATCGTGCTGAAAAATGAGGACAGTAAATTCTTAAAGTGCACCTCAAGGGCTATCAGCAGGTATATATATATTTATATATATAAATCGTTAATTCGGAGGCGTAACCATCATCGTAGGAAATGGATACGACATAGAGATGTACATGATTATTATGCATTCAAAAATACCAAAGGCTCTTCTCCTTTTTGGAACCTTACACAAATTTTAAAGAAGTCTAAAAACATTCCAATACTAAAACACAATAATTCACGCTACTCTACAACGGCAGAAAAGTGTGAATTATTAGCTCAAAACTTTTATAATATGCACTCATATTCTGCAAATATTAGAGACACATCCACAGAGAACTTAGTGAGAGATATCATTTATGAGTTCAATTCTACCACAGGTCCGAGTGATCATATTGTTATTACGTATGCTGAAATTGCTGGTATAATAAAAGGTCTCAGATCAAGAAAGTCACCTGGAGCGGATGGCATAAATAATAGTTGCTTAAAGGCTATTCCGAGAAAGGGGATTACATTTTTGAAAATTTTTGTGAACAGCTCTGGCTCAAGATAGGATATTTCCCCGATAAATTCAAGGAGGCTAAAGTAATTGCAATTAAAAAAAACCTAATAAACCCTCTGACACTCCTACTTCATACCGCCCAATAAGTTTATTGTCATCAATTAGTAAAGTACATGAAAAGATTATTAAGGGTAAACTTATTGATCATTTAGAAGAAAATAATATTTTACCGCTCCAACAGTTTGGATTTTGTAGGGAGCACAACACCATACATCCGTTAGTCCGCATTAGGAATATCGTAAAGTCAAACTTCAACCTGCCAAGGTCCACTGGAATGGTATTACTTGACGTTAGAGCAGCTTTTGTTACTGGATGGCATGACGGTGTAATCTATAAATTAATACATTTAAACTTTCCATCGAATATAATAAGGATGATCCAAAGCTTTTTATCCTCTCGGCCGTTTAGGGTTCACATAGGTTCTAAATATAAATGCTGGCTGCCCACAGGGCTCGTGTTTATCACCAATTCTTTATAATATACAAACGGCCGATATTCCAATCATGGACCATTGTATTATGTCCATATTCCCAGACGACACCGCCATATTGTGTACGGGTAAGCTATATACATACAGAAATATTGTCAGACCTACAGCGGGCCCTTGGTATATTATTGGAATATTTTAGAAAATGGAAACTATAAATTAACTGTGATAAAAGCCAAGCTATCTATTTCACTAGGAAAAGAAAAACAATGTTATATTCCTCAGAACACCATAAATGTTAACAATGCGGAAATCAAATGGGAAAATAATGTTAAATATTTAGGTGTAGTCCTAGATTCAAAACTAACATATAAGGATCATGTATCATACACTGAAGATAAATCTAATAATCTCATAAGAACATTATACCCTTTTATTAACAGAACATCGGCGATAAACATGGACAATAAAATATTAATATTTAAATCCATATTTCATGCTGTAATTTTTTATGCAGCTCCTGTTTGGGCTAAAAGTGCCAAATGTCACGTGAAAAGACTCCAGATTATCCAAAATAAACTGTTGAAGTTAATTTACAATCTTCCTAGATTATTTTCTACGGAAAGACTTCACCAAATTGCGGATGTTGAATTCGTCGCCGTCAAGATAGACCGATTGTCTTCAATTTGTAATGCTAAATGTTCTCATATCTGAGCTGGCCTCAACCTGAACATTTTGCATTCGATTTAAGTAGCTTATAAGTTTTTATCATATACCCTAAACTCATAAAGGTTTTTTTTTGCAAATTTTCACCTCCATTCAATATATTAAACCACAATTAATATTTTAGGAAATCACATGATATATTTAAGCAGAAAAATGTAATCTGCTTAAACTATTTATATATACTTACTAAATTATAAACAATTCTGTAAACGCTATGAAGACAATGAAAAAATCGAATTGAATTGAATTGAAGAAGCATACCTTAAAAACGCCTAAAACTGTATTATATACAATTTTAGCATATTTTTTTTTGC
This sequence comes from Phaonia tiefii, assembly GCA_963931995.1. Taxonomy (NCBI): domain Eukaryota; kingdom Metazoa; phylum Arthropoda; class Insecta; order Diptera; family Muscidae; genus Phaonia; species Phaonia tiefii. The sequence goes on along the minus strand of OZ008370.1, from coordinate 121,200,631 downwards.
ACTTTGTACAATTGTTTTTTATGGTTTTAGCATAATTTCTTTCCATTTTGCATAATTCTTCTGGTCATTTGACATCTGCAATACTGATTGCATAGATATTGTTTCAAAAAAAGAAACAACGATTGTCATGAGATTGGCATTGCAGTGTACCGTCTACGTAGTACTTCCTAATTCCTAATGGTGGATATCGTACAAGTAGTCGACCTTTGTACAGGGTGGCGCAAAATGAACGAAGGGGTTTGAATACCTTATAACTTTTTTAATATAATTTTTTGTTTTAGTTCCTTTCAGTATTTTCTAAAGAAGACTTGGGGAATTTAAAATGGAACAGCAGACAATTGAACAATGTGCCCAAATCGTTGAACTTTATTTCTAAAATCATATTCAAAATCATATCATCGTTATTTCAATGTGCGGTTTTAATAATACGCGTTTACCGGATAACCGCTCCAGACTGTTTCCTTTAGGGTTATTTGAAAAGAAATGTCTATATTAATAAGCCTAGACCAAATATAAATAACGAAATCAACAACATAACACCTGAAGTTTTGGGAAAGGTTATGGAAACTGTTTTGGTAAGAGCACGAATATTCAAAGCAGAAAATGGCCACAATTTGGGAGATATAATTTTTTAATGTGTGTGCAGATAAATTCCGAATTTAACAATCCAAGACACAAACTCCTTCGTTCACAGAATTATGTTGTTGAGTTAGCAGATCAATGTTAATGTATGAAATACGATGAGTAGATATAAAAACCCGATGGATGGTCTGTTACCACAAAGTTAGCGAAATTTATAAAATAAAACGGCAACAGTTTGAGTTTAATATATTTGAAAAAACTAATGCCAACAACTTTCGAGATGGACATTCGGCGTCAATAAAAACATGTGGTATTCTTTCTAAACATACATATATAGCAGATATACATAAACATAACTTTCATCGTCAACTAAATCTATGGCAATATCTATGGCCCGACATTAACTTTCCATATTTAATAACACTATTACTGAAAACACCTTTAGTAAAATAAATTATCCACTTTCTGTTTTTAATAAACTACGCAATAATATTGTTACGAATTTCCTTATTCGTCCTTTTTGCGTTGTTTTATTCCCAATAATAAAACAAGGTTCGTTTTCAATTACGATAATTACAACGGTATAACTTCCTTTTATTTTACTTATATAGTACAACAGTTTACTTTATTTAGAACACTTTAACACGTCTAATATTTCACTATCAATTCGCGTTGCTCACTTTACGGGGTTTAATCACAAACTGAACTCTCCACTCCAAAGACCTCCGCTATTTATACCAACTCAGCATACTCAAATGAAGGTATGTCTAGCGAATTCAAGAACCTTCTAGAAGTTGTTTTTGTTGCTTATCTTTGTAGAACTATCTCGAACACAGGAGAATTAGCTTTACTGAGGTGAATTCATGCTACTGGTTTAGCGAGCTGGTACGTTATTACAATGCATACTTTCAGGCGCAGCACTAACCGCCTGTTATTTACATACTGTTAGTAGAGTCATTAACAGCCAGAAAAAGCTTTTACTTATTCGTAACACTGCCCCTCACTTAAGCCTGTTCGTCCCGAGCAGGCTCAACCCTCCGTTTTCCATACAGAGCTAGTCTTTCCAAATGCACGACTTTCATTTTAGCTCTTGGACTTTGGCTTTTCTGGATTCTATAAACCACGTCATTTATTCGTTTGACAACCTTATGTTCAGACGTAATCCTTGGTCAGTAAATTTAAACGTATTAATCATGTTAAACACCTTCGGAACATGAAATTGTTCACTTTCAAATATTTGCCCATTTTAACATTTTCGCCCAATGTGTCCAAACGAAGAAAACCTCGTCAATGAGACTTATGTCCAGACGTAGCCCTTGGTTACTAGATTTAAACTTAATCATATTCTGGATAGAAACCTTCGGAATATAAAATTTTTCAATTTCAAATATTTTCCAATTTTAACATTTTTGGCCAATGTGTCCAAACGAAGTAAACCTCGTCAATGAGACTTATGTCCAGACGTATCCCTTGGTTAGTAGATTTAAACTAGCTAATCATTTTTAGGATAGACACCATCGGAATATGAAATTTCAAATATTTGATAATTTTAACATTTTCGCCCACTGTGTCCAAACTAAGAAAACCTCGTCAATGAGACTTATGTCTGGACGTAGCCCTTGGTTAGTAGATTCAATTATTAATTAATTAATTAATTCAATTATTAATTATTTAATTACAATTTGGAATAAAGGTTCTGTACCAATGTAAGAGTAACAACCCCATACCATTATGTTTCCGCTACCATTTTTAACTGTTTGGATTGTGTTTTGGGGCCGGAATTCGGTGTTGGAAGGTCTTCGTAAAGAAAGATTACTCCTATAATAATTAACAAAGCTCACTGTTGTTTCTGCTGTCCTCAAAATATGTCGCCATTTGCGTACGGGTCATTTCACATGCTCCTTGGCAAAATGCAACATTTTTTGAACGTTCCGTTTGGATGGAAATGGAACTTTTCGGACACTTTTCGGCTTTAAATTGTTTTTAGTTACCATTTTACTTAATGTAGAGGTGTCAACATCCCGATTGTATTGCCTTTTACGGGCGGAAGAGGTAACAAAAGCCGAACTCTACGTGGCGCAATATTTTTGGTTCCAAATGTTCTGTAATTTTCAGGTTTTCCCTCTCTTTCCTGGATTAGGCTTATAAAGGGTTATCCATTTTGCGGTTTCAAAAGTAAACGTAAATAAAAGACATTTAAAATATATTTTTTCATGACATTTCTTTTTTAATATAAAGTTTGAACGTTGACATTATGTGTGAAACACTAAAATATTTTTTTTCATGATATTTCTTTTTTATTATAAAGTTTGAACGTTGACATTATGTGTGAAACACTACGTCATTTAAATTACCACCACGCGAAGTGTTGCAAGCATTGATTCTTTTGAGGTAATTTTCGACCACTTTTTTACACATATTTGGCGGTATCTCAGCCATAACTTGACGAACGTTGGTTCTTAAGTGCTCAAGAGTTAAAGGTTTATCTGCATAAACACATAGAATCATAGAACACCAAACTCGAAAACTTGTGAATTTAAAATGCTTTGTGAAATAAAAACGAATCGGAATGCAGCACATGGATGATTATCCCCTCATACCTACTTCACTTCTTCTGCCCATATTTGGCACTGAGGAAATGGAAATACGATAGAGGTGATTAAATAAGTATGTGGTGTATTTCTTCTGTTGAATGTTTATTGGATTTGGATAAAAAAGCTTACTGTTATTGCAGTTAATCTACTGAAATTCTCTCTTACTTGATACATAAACAACACACACTATACACACACAACCACACCCATCAAACTGCTGCTTTTCTCTTTTGCATTAATACATGAGATTTTATCATTAACTCAGCTTTTGGTGAAACAAATTTAGAAACTTTGAATGGATTTTCTTAATGAAATAATTAACTTTTCCTTGTTATTTTCACATACACTTGTGGTGAAATAGCTACACTTTAGATTAATTAACTTTGTATTGGGTTTTACACAGAAATTAACACACTTTATACCAGTTTATAATTTTCGCGATCTTCACTTATTCTGGTCGCATTTTGCACTGAGGAAATGGAAATTCAATAGAGGTGATTAAGTATGTGGGGTTGCCAGATTCTGTTTGAATTCTTATTGGGTAACCGGATATGGTGATTCTTTTTGAATTATAAATAATTTAACAATTCAAAAGATTTCGGAACTTATTTGTTTTTCAAAACATTGTGTAAAATTAGTCAAATTAATTGATTTAATAGTGATATTGATATATTAGAATATTAGAGATAAAATCTGTGCAACATAAGTGGAGTAAGAACGTATTTTAGGAGAGCTAAAGTAAGGTTTCATTTTATAGAAATTATTCAATGGAAATTATGCTCTTTTATGCCGCTAAGAATAAATAATTCGGTAAAAAGACGAGAAGATCGGCAAACCCCAACATACATACGAATATGCAAGGCTATCTACGAAAATAACATAATTATCATATTTTTGCTTTCTATTTATGCTTAGAACTCATATTCTGAAATAATATCATAAGATACATATTTTCAAGCTTTAAATACGCATAGTGAAAATATATGGATTTTTTTATTTTCAAGTGGGTGGGAATATAGAAAGGTGTGAAGGAAGTCGTTTGAATTTTACGAGGTTTGTTGAAAATTCTTAAGTTAACCTTCCTATAATCCCCCAACTGTTTTGAATACAAATCGTCGGAAAAAGAACACAATAAAATGAGTTTCGGAATATGAACCAAAAATTTAGGATAACAAGAGTATGTGCATAACTTCGTCATTCGTCAGCCAATTTTTATAAACGATGTCTTGTTCTGCTCGAGAAAGTCCAAACTTTATGTTCAATTTATGAAACTGGAGTAATTTTTGCGATTAATAGTTTTTATATATTTTTTATCAATTTAAAACTGTGATTTTTTCACAAAAAATTTAATTTTTAAATACTTTATACAGTGTGGAGCGCGATAATTTGCTTATTTGGGAATGAAATAAAAAAATTATGAACCTTGGAAAAATATATTTTATATTTTAATTATATTGAACAGTAAGAGAATTTTTAAATTACATGGTTTTAAATAGTGTATGTGGCAATTGTCGACCTTCGCTAACCACACACTGCTGCATATGTTTTCTGAAGTATTCATGAACTCTAACTAGCATGTCGACTGGCATTCTGCCAATTTCATCCTCAATATTGTTAATTAGGTCTTCCAAGGTGTTGGGACGGTTGATATACACCTTCGACTTCCCGTCACGTCACGGGGTATAGTAATTGCGTCACGGGGTATAGTTGCAAGAATGTCTTCAGAAGAGGTCAGCCGTGTCAAATAGTCACTGACAATTGTTGGACCACGCACATTTTATACGGGTGAAAATTCAGTTCTTTATGAAGAATCCGGTGGAGAGAACGTCTGGAAATGCCAAGAGCAAGTGATTGCTTCCGAGCAGAGCGTTTCGGAGATTGCAGTACTGCTGCTCTAACTCTCTCCATGTTTTCTGGTGCTGTAATCCTTCTCTCAGGTCCCCTTTGTACACAATACACATTCCCTGCTGTTCTCAATGAAGTTACCCAATTTAAAATTGATTGCCGTCCAGGAACACTTCCGCGTGGGGGAATAGCAAATCGTAAACGAAAAGCACGCTGCACTGCAATGATCGAGTGCGCATTTGAAAAATACGCTTCAACACAAAATGACCTGTTCTCACGTGTCCAATGCATGATGTCAACTGAAAGGCCGGCCACTATAAGCCACGCACACTCTCCACTCTCTTCGACCAACAGTGCCGCCACAGCCTGCAGTGCGAAAAAACAAATTACCGCGCTCCACCCTGTATTAAAACCCTGTATAACCTGTCTGTATGCATGTATCTATGCATTAATTTTGGATTGATTTTTAACCCTTTTCCCGTGATCCAAACTAATGGCGACGACACAAATGAACTATCAAAGTATGGGCGCGATTGCACAAAGGGGCGTGGTACCTCCCATACAAATCACATATTAAAAATCCATTATTTCTGCCCCTGGTATTTGAACAAAATTGGGTATGTTGATTAGGTATACATATACTAAGATCTGCTGCAAATATGGGCGGGATTGGACAAAAGGGGCGTGGTCGTATATATAGATTTTATATTCAAAAACTATTTTTTTTACGCCTTGGGTTTTTAAATTTTAAATGCATCTACCTACCATCAAAAGTGTCCAACTGATTTTAAAACCTTGTATTGAGCTTCTGGGTAGCTCATTACCTTTAATTTCAGACCAATATGGTTCAAATCGGTAACCGCGTTTATGAGTTGTGCTCCAATAAGCTGAGGTATCTCATAAAAAATTGGAAAGAATATTCCATAATTCATATCTTGAAATCTAATCAGAGGAAAATTTTCATTTTCGTGTCTAGGAGGCCAAAGTCTATAGGAAACAAATATTAATATGTCTGAAGCAGACCAAAAATAAATATTTGTTAACTGGTGTTATTGTCCAAGTACATAAAAGAAAAACATGTATTCAAAACAAAACAAAAATAATGTAAAAAAAATTTAATTTTTGCAATTTGATTTCATGATGAAATTCGTTCAGTTGATTTATGAAACTACATTAAAAATAAACTATTTGGAAAAATTTAAATTTTGCATGCATGTTGATGATGATGCATAAGATGTTCTTTCAGCCGATATACATCGATTTATATTCAATAAATGGTAGAACAATTAAAAAACAATTATTAAATAATGAAAATAGATGTCAATAGCTTTAATTTGATACTAGTCCCAATCCTTTTCATAAACTTTCTTTCAAATGTACAAAAAATATTATTTAATATAAAAGATATGCGAAATTTAAAACAAGTTGTGCAAATTAAAAAGAAGTTGAGATAGAATCTCACAATGCGGACGTGAAAAATATATTGAACAAATATTATAAACAAATAATATGTATACTACATTTACATTATACATTATACATTTGTCAAAATATATCTACTTTAGAAGTGGGAACATCAGCATGAGAACACAATTATTATAGCCAAAAAAAAATTTAAAATGTAAGAATATTTTGCACCGAACAAAATTTTAAAGTTTGCGTGGTGAATTTTTAGTGACAAAAATTAGACTAGCCTAAAAATTAGATTTTTAGTGACAAAAATTAGACTAGCCCCAGGGCTACTATAAATTTTGACAACGAAACAAATAATCGCCCGTATTCCCCTTGTCGTCGTCGACGTCAATACAATATCGACATACAATATTATTGGCGACTTGAAGGCATTTGGAAAAAAAAATTTGCGTAATGTTCTAAGAGGGTTGTTTTTGGATCATAGACTTCAAAAACTTAGTTGTTGTCAATGTGACAATACATTTATAATGTTCTAAAGTTGACAAAAATCTGATGACGACGTCGACGACGACAACGGGAATAAGGCCGAATGACATTTGTTTAACAACAAGATGTATTTGGTAAGGTGAAAGCATCAACAATGCTGATTGGTTTTGTTTCATTCATTTGGCCAACGAAAATTGTCAAATGTTGTTTAAACAATTGTGCTTGCGTTGTTTAAAATTAAAAATACCAATATATGAAATTTTTAGAGTTTTATTTCCATTTTAATCAGGTCATATTAAATCCAAAGTTTGTTATCCAACATCTTATTGAATACATCTTGCTAAACAGGGACACACATGTTTTATTTGTTTTGGTTTTGTCGTTTTTCTTTTACGAGAAATATTAACAAAAACGTCCTTTGGCTGAACTGCAACGCAACTTCACCAATTCTTCCAAAGCCGCAAAAATAAGTGCAACATATTTTTGATTTATTTATTTTTTCATTTCAACGCCACCACTCACTGACTTGTCCTGTTTTGTGTGGTGACTGAATGTTAAAAATTTGTTAATAATCTATCAAAATTCCATCACATGAATCCGCACAGCAAATTGACAAAATTGTGTCTACCATACCAAAAATTATTCACCCAATTTTACCACGGCCTAAAAGAGTTCGATCCGCCAACAGCCTAAGAATGTATATTAGGGAAAATATTTTGATGGCTTCATTTTGAATTCTGAACATAGTGGATTTTTTAAAGTAAAACTATAAAAATGTGATTAATGTTGCAACTTCACTTTAAAATTTCACGAATTTTTTTAAAATGTAAATAAATATGTAATATTTTACATTTTAAAGAATTTTAATGTAATACAGAACAAATATTTAAAGGAATATACGCTTGATCTGGATTTCTGAAATAATACAAAATATTTTCTGTTTTATATGCTGGTAATGACACCTCGTTTCAGGCTCATATTGACCATTTAACCTTTTATTTTATTCGGACACTTGTTTGTTTATTTTGCCCTACTTGTGAACACACCAAATTTTGAATTTAAATTTATTTAAAAAAATTAAACTTTTAGCCAAGTATTTACTTGTAACGGGATAAAAGAGCCCAATTACCAATCTGCTCAGTTTGAAGTAAACCCGTATCTCCGTTAAATTAGTTTGGCTGAGGTCATAAAATGAAAATACCAGCGGTTACGACTGTTTTTTTCAAGATTTATTAAATTTTCCCAATATTTCGATTAGCATCGCCAATCATCCTCAGGGTTCTATATACAAAAATATTTAACATTAATAACATATTGATCACAGAACGATTGCCAATAATTACATGTATTATAAATCACAAAAAACAAATTACTCGTACGCAGTGTGCAAGCTTTCGTCAACTATTGTCTGTTCTCCCTGTGTTTGCTCATTGTGTGTCGATATATTTTAGCGCATCGGTCAGTGTCGGTCTTATAATTGAGTCTTTTCTCTGAGGGAACGTTAATTATGTGCAACATTTCGAGAGTGAGCCGTCGTGAGCAATGTGTCTCCTCCGCTAAAATGTAAACGCAGTCAAAGTTAGGATTATGACCCGTCACAGCACAGTCGGCCACTAATGCCGTTTTCTGTTCCATAGGTTTATAGGTGGCCCTTAAATCTGATTGTTGGAAGACAGTCTTGTCTTCTATTTTGTCATCGTGGTGCCAACATATACCTTTTGGCATACGTCAGTCTTATCGCCATTGCATTTTATCTGATACACAATATTATACTTATCCTTTTCCGTCACTTTGGACTTTGTCCGGCTAAGTAATCTGCTCAGGGTATTGTGTGATCGGAATGCTTCAGTCTCTCGGAATAACCAGGTATATGTATATGTATGTATGTCTGGGATTTGTAAATTTTCGGTGGGGTTGCGTCTGGTTGATCTTGTCCTCTTTCCAGAAATAGTGCTGTGTCCATTCCGATCCAGTAGACCATTTACTGTTCTGGCCGGGAAATCATTTTTCCGAAGAATGTCCCTTATTCTCCTTTTATTCTCCACATGAAACTCCTTGTCGCTGATCTTCAGAACTCTATTCACGAAATTTGTCGCCGTATTGATAATTCTTCTAGAGTGCTTAGAACCCGTATTTTAGCTTCTGTGTTAAAAGTTATTATTTGACTTGTGTTGCACATATTTTATCTGCCATATTAATGAATATCACGTCTAAATCAATTAAATCGATTACCTGTGCACAGTATTTTGAAAAAACTTCTTAGAAAGCAGTTGAACAGGGATAATAATTTTATTACAAGATGAATCCCCATATCCGGTTATCCAATAAGAATTCAGCAGAATCTGGCAACCCCACATAATTATTCTCATCTATCGTATGTATTTCCTTCCAGTTCCTCAGTGCCAAATACGAGCAGAATAGGTGAAGATCACGAAAATACTAAAGTGCCATAAATGTCGTAAAAAGTGTGTCGAATTCTGTGTAATACCCAACACAAAGTGTATAAATCTGAAGTGCAGCCATTTCTCCATAAGTGAATGTAAACATATCGAAGAAAAGTTAATTATTTCATCAACAAAGCCCAGTTTAAAGTTTCTAAATATCTTCACCAAAAGCAGAGTTGATCGAAAAATATCTTGTGTTAAGTGTAAAAGAAAGAAGCAAAATAGCAGCAGTTTGTTTTGTATGTGTATGTGTGTGTGTTTTGCTTCTATAAAAAATAAATAAATGGTTTCCCATTACATCCCATGAAGGGACCGGGGAGAACTTCTCACAATCACTGAGCTGTGCGCTTTCCAGTTTTCACTCACTGATTGGGACCTACAGTTTTACACCGATTCCGAACGGCATTTTGAGAAGCTTTTTCATGGCTAAATACTCGATAGTGTCGCCGTCACTATGCGAGGTGGCCGCCGCCGAAAGAAATTTGAAGGTGGCCAGAGCAGGGTTCGAACCCAGGATCTCATGTACAAGAGCCGCGCACACTAACCATTGCACCACCGACGGTTTTGCTTCTATATACATATATATCAAGTGAGAGAGAATCTCAATAGATCAACTGCAATAAAAGTAAGTTTTTCTTATCCAATAAGAATTCAAAAGAATCTGGCAAACCCGCATACTTAAGCACCTCTATGGTGTTTCCATTTCCTCAGTTCCAAATACGGGCAGAAGCAGTGAAGATCGCGAAAAATATAAAGTGCTCTAAATGTCACAAAAAGGGTGTTAATTTCTGTGTAAAACCGAACGCAAAGTGTATATATTTAAAGTGCAGCCATTTCGCCATAAGTGAATGTAAAAATAACAAAGAAAAGTTAAATATTTCATTAACAAAAAGCCGTTTAGTTTCTAAATTTCTTCACCAAAAGCAGAGTTAAATACAGAATGCCTTGTGTTAAATGAAAAAGAAAGAAATGATGAAAAAAAATAGGGGTAGTTTGTTTTGTATGTGTGTGTTGTTGTTTCTATATCAATGGAGAGAGAATTCAACAGGTCAACTGCAATAAAAGTAAGTTTTATTTTATAAATAGTAGAACAAGTAGAAAAGTTTTGAGAATCGATTTATTACACAAAAACTTCTCTCAAATCACTCACAACTTTGTATGAAATAAGCTTTGTTCCTTTACTTTTCCCAAACTTACCCAAAAGCGTTCCCGTACGCAAAAATTGGGTAAATGAGAGCGATTTTTTGTTTCTCTTAACGTCAAAATGCGTTTCTCTTTTTACCGGACTTACCCAGACTTTTTCTTCGGGTAAGTTTGGGCAAAGTGTCAAACAATCAGCTGTTCGAAACGTCAACGTAAAAACATATATATTATTTGTGAAAAAAATAACACAAGTGAAAAAAAATTATTGAATTTACAATTTTAGTAACTTGAAAAGTGATTGCTTTGAGAGTGCTTATTTAAAGAAGATGGAAAGTGTGCAAATGAACAGTGAAAATTAACATGATATGCAAGATTTGTTGTCAAGCATATGTTTTGTGTTGTGACATTTGTTTTCGGGTAAGAAAAGTGGTTTTTTGCGTTCCTTTACTTTTGGGTAAATTTGAGTATTTGACAGTGAATTTAGCTTTTACTCTCATTTACCCGAACTTTACCCGAAAAGTAAAGGAACAAAGCTATAGAGTCCAAACATAATCAAACACGCTTCAGACGACGTCGATTTTTTTATATACATATGTACATATGTAGTACTTTTCTTATGTCAAGTATTGCCAGTTTGGCATAATTACTGTTTTTTTTGCATAATTTTTGTGGCTTCAGTAAAATTTTTTGGAAGATGATGGTTGGTGTAAATGCTTTTTAGCATAATTTTTAAATTTTTCCAAAATTTCATGTTTTTTGTAAAATTTTTAGGGTAATTTTTTACATATCACATATTTTATAATAATAATAAACAAACCAATGTTTCTTACGGATTAAAAATTTAATAAATTTTAATTAGCGTATTTAACTTACCTTTAATTTTTAAACCCAATGGTGACTTTTGGCCCACCCTGTAGTTAACCGATTGGAATTTTGTTCCCAGTCCTCGGCAAAATTTTAGGTGGGGACCAGGGAGGGGAATATAAAACACTCGTTTGAAGAGATAACTTCTGAGCCAGTGGTAGGATTTTTTTGTTGGAAAGTTCTTTAAAAGGCCTTTCAGAATCAATAATTATGATTTGCAATAATGATAATGCCAACAAATATCAAAGACTCTATTGAAACCCACAATAAATAAAAATCTTTAGGTGGTTTTTATATTTCTTCGGAGAAAAATAAGTCTTTGTTTGATTTTTATTTCAGAATTTCATTCATAAAATCTTTGGATGATTTTTGATTCTGATTTTTATTTGAATAAGTTCTCAATAATTATTATGGAAAACAAATCGATATAAAAATCAAAAACAATTGTTATTTCTGAACGATATAATAAAAACAGGAATTAATTGTTATTTTGGGGGGATATTTTAAAACTCAAAAATATCTATTACTTGTGTGGTGAAATAAAACAGATTAAAAATAATTCTTAAAAACTGATTTTTCAAATAAAAATCATAACTGTTACTGTCCATGGTTTAATTACACCTCAATTCAAAAATTAACATCTTAAGCCGCCTTTAGACGTGTATTTTACACGTGACATGTCACTTATCTTATGCCACTGTCTTACTTATATGAAGGCTAGGCTATAAATTTCATTTTGATTTAAATTCTTTGAATTTTATTAACAAACAAAAGCAATAAAATCAAATTTGACAGCTTATACATGGGAAAGACGAAAAACAAATCAGCTGGGCTGACGCGATTGTCCTATAGATAATTCTACCACGCTTTGCATGTGTAAAACCCATATGTAAAAGCCATACATATATAAATCTTACAATCCAAGGCTCATTTTGACATTCATACATACATACATATGGGTTGTTAAAGTGACATGTCACGTGTAAAATACACGTCGTCTAAAGGCATCTTTAACTTGTCAATTTTGCCATTGTGTTTTTTCCGTTAGCGTTCAGGAGTTTACTTCAATTCCAATTGGATCAATTAGACACACGAGAAAATATTTCATTTCGTCCTAAATGATTTCAAATAGAATATGTAGGTATAAAACAAACTGAAAGAACTTACCTGATTTTGTTAATGGTATAATTTGCGATCCACTCGAATAGGCCATCTCATGATCACTGACAATACGTATCAGTACACCACGTTTAAGAGCACGACTAAAGGCCTGAGACAAATCGTAAGACGTAAAGGTATACATGGCCAAATCAATGGCGTACTTTGCCGAATCGATAAATTCCAATAGGCGACCAACATTATAAGCGGCACAAAACGGATTCGAACAATCCACCTGGGATTTTGAGGGGGATGGTAGTTTGACAATACGATTTAATTCCGACATTGTAGGAGATCCGGAGGCTGAGGCCGAACCCGAACCGGAAGGATTGCCCGTAAATCGACGATGTTGACTAACACAGGACTGGGTCAACTCATTGGTCCATATAACTTCACAGATTTCCTTGGACGCTGACGCCTTGCTGATAAGATCCTTAAGCCAAATAAAGGAATGATAGGCGACTTCCGAGACAACAATGACGGATGTGCCGTAAATTAAGTAACGCAGCACGCGGGATTCCAACATCATGAATTTATTAAAATTTTAATTTTTCAAAAAGACTCCTTGACGGCTTTTTTAAACAACACAAACTTGACCCTTTTCTTATGAAGTAAACACTGAATGCCTAATAAAGGCTTGATTGGGTTTGCTCTGCTTTAGATTGGACCCGGTAGTTGGATCAAATGGTCAGAAGGAATGGGGCCTTTAAACTACACATACACAGAATAGATACTATTGCACTTTTTGCAATTGGATATATTTTGCATTCACCAGCCGCGACAGAAACACGCGGTCTTGTTTTCCTGTTTTGTTATATTGTCTTTGCCAATTTACTTTCTTGTGAATATTATTATTCTCACTTCCCAAGTTGCGTATCGATCGCTTTTACCGTCGTGTTTTAACGTTTCACCGTGGAAAAATCGAAAAACATCGAATGCATTTATTCTATTTTCTTCCTAGTTTGCCACTCGTGGTTTCGCGTCCCGCACCAATTCTCATTCGCTGGTTTTTAGAGGGATTCTTCGTAGTCTTGCATGTTTTTTCTGTCAGTTATTGGTGTTGTTGCACGTGGGAATCTCTTGCTGGATTGTTGTTGTCTTTCATTTTGATTTGTTGTTTTAAATGCAAACACAGCTGATTAGGTTTTCTGTTTGTTGCTATTGTTATTTATGTTTTTGCATGTTTTGTTTTCGTCTAATTGACATTTTGTTTTTGACAAAAGTCTGAGTTGTATTTTATGTTAGTTATTATGTATGACATACACAGAAAAAAAAACTTATGTAAAAGCTGGTGGTGGTGACCTGCAAACGTGTCACTGTGGGTAAAAGAGTTGAATTTTTTGGATTTATAGCGCGTTTTCGGAGGGGTCGATACCGATGCCACAGCTTATCAAGTAAGTACTTGGAGAACTTATATAAAAATACTTTCAAAGAAGAAACAGTGATCAGCGTATCACACCAACGTACAAAAAACATCATCTTGGAGTACATTTTGCCAATTAAATCGATTAAAAAAAAGGGATATTTGTTGGAAAAAATCAAAATGTAATGAAGTGGTAGAGTAATATTATTTCTGTATACCCTAATTAACACACAATTTATTGGTCGATATTACCAATAGACGTAGGAAATTTTACGTTCACCAAGAAATGAAAATTTTCCTTTGTATATTTGTAGATTCAATGCAAAGGGACAGAGTACAGAATTTATTGCAGGCGAATTAGGTTAATTTTATTGTACATTCTTACCAAATGTTTAGCCCATTATTTCATATTTACAGAAACTAATTTTGTTTATGTTTTCAATTACAATGCATACTTACAATTCACATAGAAATTGCTTACAATTATAATATTTAAATCATAGATGGGCACTTTGCAGTACCAGTAAAAATAAATTTTAACTGATAATGAAATTTAATTTACATTACCAGTAAACTTTTACTGATTACTGAAAAAATATCAGTAATCAGAATTTTTACTGATAGTGAAATGTAATTTGCATTGCCAGTAATTTTTTACTGGTACTGAAAAGTTTGTACACTTTATTGTTAAATAAATAGTTGTATAAATATATGTATTTGTGCACATTTTAACATGGAGTGTGTTTTCACCGACTGAGCAAATTATCTACACGAAACAGTTGTATACCTGGACGAACGTTGTTGTCTAAAAAATCATCCAACAATTAAAAACGTTTTTATAAAATACAATACCATATTACCCTTGTTTTAAGAAAACGTAACAGCGTTTCCTAACACATGTTTCAACGGAAACAATTAACCGTGTTTTTTAAATGATTTTTTAATTTAGTGGCTGTATATATTTTAACTTCCAGTAACTATTTTCAGTAATCAGTATAAGTTTTAATGGTAATGCAAATCTTATTTAAATTATAAAATAATTAAATTTTTATCAGTAATCAATAAAAATTTACTTGTAATGCAAACTAAATTGCATTATAAGTAAAGTTTTACTGGTAATGCAAATTAAATTTTGAATAATGTAGCAGAACCTCTCGTTTGTCACTGTCGAAGACTCCAGTCACGTTCCCAGTGAAAAAATTAGAAAAAAGTATTCAGCATTATGGTACCAAATTTGTTGGTTTCCACAAAGGACATACATTTATATACTTCAAGTGATTAAGATATGTAAAATTTCCTGTCGCTTGTTAAAATACTTTCGATACTTCCCATTGATCAATGTGTTAAAAAACACAGATCTTGGCATTCGAATAAGAAACAAGGAATTTGCCAACATTCACATGCAAATTCAGCATTGTTGTCGGTAATGTGTTTTGCACTTTTGATTCAGGCAATAATGCACCTTTTCTTGTATTCATACAAAAAAAAATCTCCAACCCAAACTGGGCATCGGTAATGCATATTTTTTCTGTATGGATTTGTGGTGCCAGTAAAACACCTGTTGCAACCTCTAATATATATTACTCTGTAGTTTGCATGCACTCTTTTAACATGATCATTATCATCCTATGACAAAAAGGTGTTCAGACGCATTTTTACTCGATTAAGCCGGGTATCCAGTTTTTATGAAATTTTCGTCGCCATAACAAGTACGTGTATAAAAAGTAACAAAAATTTCATGAACCGAAAATTTCGCTCACTTTTTATTTGCTTGGTACCATAGATAAAGGAATTAACTAGATATCGCACAAGCCTTGGGAAATTTCTTGTTCAATGGGATATTTTCTAGATGGAGCTGGATGCAATAATTACAACGTTTGATCCCAAACAAAATATTCCTTGCAAGATGTATTTAGAACAGGTGCTAATAATAGGTGTGGTAGGCAACATCAACAGGGATTTTGTTTTTGTTTTGTGGTCCGTTGCTCTCAAATTCAACACAAACGAACACCAACAATAACAGTAAACAAAAAGATACAATCAAAATATCAAAATTTTAACTTGAAAGTGGGGAACACAACGACATAAAAAAATTTAAGTTAGTTGTTCGAATAACACAACCTGGAAAATTATCCTTTTTTTGTATGTATCAAATTTCCCACAGTGTTGAATAAACGTCAATGAAAGTTATGAGAAACTTCAGTGAGAGTTAAAAAGCGACAACACAGCACCTAGTGGTAGTACTTGACAACGCCTGTCAGATATCTACTTATTTCCTTTATCTATGCTTGGTACTCAGCTCTGCGAAAATTTCGTAGGCAAAATCAAGTACAGGGTTGTTACGCTAAACTTATTTCGTACGAAAACAATTGTTTGATAATTATCTGGGATAGGAATTTTGACATTTTCATTGTTTTAGAATACAAAAATGATACCACATGCGCTCAAAATAAAATGGAGTGCAAAGATGATGTATTAGTGAAATATTTTCAAAGTAAATCAGAGATATGTGGTAACTGTCTGTAACAAAGTTTCCATATAGAGATAAATGAACAAATTTCTTACGAAAATTTCGCAAGAACTGAATACAGGACATTATTTTTGACATTTTTGTATTTCATGATGCCATGATGGAATTCTACCAGGTGACAGCAGCAGGATTTGTCTGTGTTAGCATCATACAATTCCGTCAGTCAGTAATTTTTTCAATTTATTTCTTTCTTTATTTGTAAAAATAACTTTTTGTTTAATTAACTATATTTTTATGAGGAGTTTATTTAGAATTTCGTGAAAGTGTTCAGTTAGGTACAATTCCATTTAATGCTCACACAGTATCATACTGAAAGTGCGTATACAACTCTGCGGTTGAAATGATTTGTGACATGATAATAACAGGAACAGTTCTATTTTGCGGCTTACAAGCTATGCATGTTATTTTAAGGAAACAACGTTAAATAATGAAGATAAATATGAAGGTAATAAGCTTTCTGCGTGGCCGACCTACGGCCGTACTTAGGGATTTTCTCCTCTGGCATAGGTCCAACACCGGCTTCGCGATTTCTGCAGATTCTGTTCCGAAAAATTATTTTAAAAAAATCAGACAACATTTTTGGAACAATTTTTATGTTTTTATATTTAAAAGAATCGAGCACTTTTTTGAAAATAATCTGTTGGGTTTATATTAAAACAAATCGATACTTTTGCAAAATTTTAACATCCGATATCTCGATGATTAAGCGAGTTATCAACAAAAATTATTTAATTAAATTTGACTTGTTTTATACGAAAAGGTGATGCTATCAATATATTTACACGGACCCTCTCACATATCGGAACTTTCGGGGTCCATAACTCCGAAACTATGTATTTTCGTTATTTAATTTAACACAATACAATTATTTGTGTTTGAAGTGTAAGCCAGATAGTAGGCATAAGCCAAAAATACATATATCTATTTAAAATATAACTAAATTAATAAAATAAAGGGGTTTATTTTGTTATAATCATTCTGTTATTATAGGCTCAGTTCGATATGAGACACCAAAATGTGGGAAAATCCCGCCAAAAACTGGATGGTTGGGTATACGAATTGTATTGAAAACCCGTAACTGGTCCCCCAATTTTTCAAAACAAATATTTGAGATGTTACTTATGGATTGCCGATCGATACTAATTATCAAATATGAATTGCATAATTGAGTTATACTATTGATGATATACCGTGGGTATCAATTTAGGCACATTAGTTAAGCATGTGATCACAGATGCTGCTCTGCAGAAAAATACTACTCTGTGATATAGATTAAAAACTCACCTCAAAGCACTGCAACAATGCGAGTACGCATGAGGAAAATAAGAACATGGTGGAAAGAAGATATCTGTTCTTGTGTTGGAATTATGTACCTTTCATTGTGTGTTAATACTTAGGGATCTTCGATAGATACTATGTAATTCGCATATGTAAATTACATAATTGAGTTTGTATATACGTATACGATTGACGATCTACAGATGGTATCAGTTCAGGCACAATAGTTAGGCATCTGATGATAAACTTGTCACGGAGTTCGACACTAGTCATACCAGTGAGTGTGCTTAACTGAATTGTCCATTATTTCCAACAAATCCCAACCATTTTTCAATTAGAAAAATGCTCCTGACCTTGTAAGCTTGTCGTATGAATTTCTCATACATTAACTAAAAAATATATTTTTAATTCAAAATTAATTTTTCAAACAGAAGTTTTTAGTTTCCTATGGGCTAACACGGTGGCGGTGGGGCAATAGTTAGTGTGTACGACTTTTTTTTAATTTAATTTATTTATTTATTCAGTCTACTGAAATATAATTTCTTACAGACTAATTAATAACCTATTCATTATACATTCAACTAATTAAAACTTTTAAATAAGTTTAATAAAAAGTTTGATTTTGAGCAATTAAACTCTAAAGTTGAACAATAAGTATTACATAAATTGATACATCTTGTGATTGGCTCATTGACGATTATGACGCAAGTTCCGCCATCTAACGTTTTTTTTTCAACTAGTGCTTATTTCGTGAATGGTAACACTTAGCTCCTGTCTGATTTGACAGATAATTAGTTTTATCCTTCCGCTGAACGAATATGGTTGTGTATACGCTTGAACAACGCTGGGAAATATGGGAAAAATGGGGCTGCGATCGACTTACAGAAGATGCCGATTTTGCCAAAAAAATAATCATCTTTTCAGATGAAGCTCATTTTGATCTTGGCGAGTATGTAAATAAGCAAAATTGTCGCATTTGGGGTACAGAAAACCCGCACGCATACATTGAAAAGCCGATGCACCCAAAACGAGTCACTGTTTGGTGCGGATTTTGGTCCAGAGGCATAATTGGGCCATTTTTCTTCGAAAATGAGCAAGGAGTGGCCTTACAGTCAATGGCGATCGTTATCGGGCCATGTTGAACGAATTTTTGTTCACAAAAATTGAAGAGGAGGATATTGGCAGCATTTGGTTTCAACAGGACGGTGCTACGTGCCACACAGCCGAAGCTACACTCGATGTTTTGCGACCTGTTTTTGAAGATCGCATTATCAGTCGCAGAGCTGATGTCGTTTGGCCACCTCGTAGCTGCGATTTGACACCGTTGGACTATTATTTGTGGGGTGCCCTCAAAGATAAGTGTTACGGCGATAAGCCAGAGACAACTGACGCTTTAAAGGACAATATTCGTGAAGCCATTGGTGAAATACAGCTGCACACAATCGATAATGTGCTTAAAAAATAATGTATAATATAATAATCGATAATGTGCTTAAAATAAAAAAAGAAATTTGAGAAAATATTTAGTAGTTTTTTTTTATAGCATTTTCAAAATAAACAGTTATTTGGCAGACCCGTAAAAAATTAAGATAATTCACTGCATTTTATGTTACAGTGTAAGACATTATATACAAAAATAAGATCGTATACGATCCTTTTATGCTTCAAAGACTGCATTGCAAGCAATTTACGTCGCACATCGTATGGTGGGAGGTCGCCTGGCCGATGAAGTTTTTTGATAGCATACCGTGTAAAATTTTTTTGAACTCTTTCGATACGTAAAGAATGGTCAATGTAATACGGATTCCATATCACCGAGCAATAATCAAGGATACTACGTACAAATGTAATATACAATGATTTAATAGTCAAAGGGTCTTTAAAATGTTGGGTTTTTCTCTTTATAAAGCCTAGCATTGAGTTGGCTCTTGAAATGATATAATCATAGTCTGATTTAAAATTCAATTTTGAATCAAAAATAAGTCCTGAGTCTTTAACCTCGCCTTTACGCATTAAAAGTGAATTACTTATGAAATAATTAAAAGTAATACGTTCAATACGTTTTGTGTATGAAATGACAATTGCAAATTATTTCGCAAACACCAATCTTGAAAATTTGTTAAGTCCGATTGAAATTTATACAATCAGGGAAAGATGAAATTTTCAAATATAATTACACATCGTCTGCAAACATTATACACTGTGCAAATTTAAAACTCTGTGGTAAATCATTAATAAAGATTAGAAAATGGAGTGGTCCACAATGAGTCCCTTGTGGAATACCCGAAGTAGCATTTATGTAAGTCTCAGAATAAATGGAACCTATTTTGACGAATAATTTTCTGTTTATCAAATAGTTAGATAAAAAATTTAATA
This sequence comes from Phaonia tiefii, assembly GCA_963931995.1. Taxonomy (NCBI): domain Eukaryota; kingdom Metazoa; phylum Arthropoda; class Insecta; order Diptera; family Muscidae; genus Phaonia; species Phaonia tiefii. The sequence goes on along the minus strand of OZ008370.1, from coordinate 121,180,555 downwards.
AACCTTGAGGTACGCCGAATTTTCCAAGTTTGTTCAGCAAAATGTTGTGGTCAACTTTATCGAAGGCTTGAGAGAAGTCAGTATAAATTACATCTAATTGACTTCCGTTTTCCATAGCACTCACAATGCTATTCGTTATTAACGCCAAATTTGTACAGGTTGATTTTCCTGGCAAAAAGCCATGTTGATAACCTGTAATCTTGTCTTTGACTATATCAAAAAGCTTATTTTTAATAATAAAATCATGTGAACCCTGATTTGACCACCTTACCAGGATTATAGCTTTATCGGTTTTTAGGTGTAACTGCAGTTTTAGATACATTTTGTTATCATTTCATGAAAATGTTATCAAAAACGATGTTTTAAAGTGGGCAATCAAAATTTCGCTTCACTCGAATGCCAACAAAGTTATGTTTTAGATTATGCGTCTTCAGTCTGCGTTAATCGTTAAATTACCTTTTGAACACCCTTCGTAAATCACGAGCATTTACTCTATGCGTTTTGCCCATGGGATCTTTGTCGTCTAATCGGCTGTTGTACTTCCTACTTAAGTATATTCGTAATAATCTCATGTTGCCAATATTTAGATATTTTTATTTTTTTAATTTAATATTTTTCGATTTATTTCTATTCACGTTATACAAATAAACAGAAAGTAATATACGCAAACAATATCCCCCTTTAAAAGCAGAAAGAGTGGGAAACAACATGGCAGAAATACGAAAGAGAGTAAAGAGAAACATCAAAACTCCTCTCGAATTCTTGTCTCGTGCGTGTTTGTTTACCCCTCTTTCCAACCATGTTGAAGCAAAATTCCGTAAACTATGCAAAAGTATGGAATAATCAAGATATGACGCGAGAGAGAAATGCGTTTGATTGAATTGTTACCACTTTTTGGCTCTATTTTACGAGGGTTGCCAAATTCCTCACCTCTTTTTGACCGTCCAAAAAATATGTACAGGTAGAGAAGAAAAAACCCGGTAATTTAGCAACCCTAGTAGAAGAGAACCAAAAAAAGTCGACGCGATTCACTCAAACGCATTTATTTCATACTTTTTACATACTTTATGAAATTTTATTTAAATATGGTTGAAATTTCTATAGTAAGATAGAACAACATTTTCAGAAAACTGCTCGTGTATTGAAATATTCCGGGAAGAGAGTAAGAGAGCGAACAGAGAAACGACATACTTCACTCGTTTTCTTTGTTGGCAATCTACTCCATGAGTAAATTTTCTTCTCTATACAATAGTTGCTTTATGGACCGTCTTTGAAGTTATCAAGGAGGAGAGACTCAAAAACAAAAAATGTTCAATATGGCTAACCATAGAGTAATACTTAAGAGCCTCTATTACTCTCTTCGCTGCCTCTTCATGACGACGAGGAAGTAGGTCATATCATCGAGTTTGATTTGCTGCTGTATTTTACCAATTTTACACTTTGGTTGGACATAAAATGGACAGAAATCAAAGGAAATGCGCATTTTCGTTCAATGCAAACAACATAAAACATAATTTAGCTGTCATTACTATCAATAAACACTAGTGGTCTTCATGAAAGCTCGAAAGAACCTCGTAAACTCGAAAACATCGTAAACTTGCACAGCAAACGTCAAAACAAACAAATTCCCCATGTTTTCGAGGCAAATTTGCTGCGCAAACGGGGGATGGAGAAACGTGTAAACTTTTGACATTTCGTTGTCATCTGACTAGGATGGATAAATAAGGTGATAGCACTAGAACAGTAGAAAAAGTACACATACATAGTACATGCAATTGCTACTGCTACCACCTTATGTATCCATCTTGGTCAGCTGATATGGTTTTGAGCACAACTATGCTGAGCAACTTTACCTGGTGCCTCATGCAACGGTGCGAGGGAAACTTGCGCTGAGCAAAAGTTCTCGGCTTTCACGTTTGCATGAATGCCGCTACTACTATTTATACTTAGTTCCTGTCTTCAGCTGTGCCATAGAAACCCCCAGGGCTAACACATAGTAAGTTAATTTAGATTATTGTATTTATTGGAAAACTACGTACATATATTTTTAAATCTGTTAATTTGAAGGATGGATTTTTATTTCCGGTTGAAAACTAAATTTAAAATAAATTTTTCACAGGAACGCGCTGTACTAGAAATATATATTGTTCATGGTACACAGAAAAAATAACTTGCCTAGTTTGGGTTTGGTACATTTTTTTGTATGAGGACAAGAAAAAGAGGCAATATTGCCAAAATTGAAAGTGCAAAACACACTACTAACGACAATGCTGCATTTACATATGTACGTTGGCAACTATACTTGTTGTTATTAGAATGTCAACAAACAAATTTCGTGTGGAGTTTTTTCTTCAGAAACTACAGAACTTCAACAAAACGGACTATTGCGATTTAACTCTTAAATTCCACGACAACTCGCAATTGAAAGCACATTGTTTGGTGTTAAGTGCCTCAACCGATTATTTTACTGTTTTGAAACAGAAATGTGAGATAATAGATGATGACTGTTCTATTAAAACTCTTCGAAGCCCATAGGCGTACAATAGAAGTGGATCCACAGAAAATTGTAATGGTAAGTAAAGTAATCGACCAGATTTATGTCGAGAGGGTAAAGCCCCTTTCCATTTTTTTCAACAGTCTACAAGTTCCAAACGTACGCCGCAAAGCAGTCCCTTCCAACAATTCCGGCGCCACAGTCAGTGCAGCAGGTCGTACGTTGATACAGCAACAAAAACGTATTGTGATAAGTGACAATATTCCGTACAATTCAAATAGCGTAGTGTGCAGTTAAACACATACACGGATTTTACCTCGTTCAGTCCGAGTGTGTTGAAGGAACTTCCAACCCACCCGATACATTGACAAATTCTGATCAAACTGAAATGGCGTTGGTCAATGCTGATGGAATTTCAATGCTGGTCAATGCTGATGGAATTTCAAATCCACCCGCTCCAGTTCCGAATTCTGATCAAACTGCCCAGAATACGCTTAGAGGTGTTCCACACAAAACTAACATTTTTGTTTCCCGTTTGGCAATTGAAACCACTTCTGAAGCTGTTCATTCCTATATAAACTCTAAGGTTGGTCCGAATGCGGACATTTCAACGTATAAGTTTAATTTTGATCCAAATGTCCGTGGCTTAAGAACTAAACTGTCAACTTTATATATGGATAGCTTTGACTTTAACTATCATGTCCTCGCATTCACTGAAACCTGGCTTAATAATACTATTTTGAATTCGGAAATACTGTCGAACAAATATATTATTTTTAGAAACGACCGTGTCACATCGAAAAATGGTAGTGGTGTTCTTATTGCTGTATCTTGCTCTTTATCATCTGAGGGATTAATAGATGATTCCTTCCCCGGCATTGAATTTATCGCAGTTTTAATCAAACTAAAACACAAAAACTTATTTATCACATGTTCATACATTCCTCCAAGTTCCCCACAATCTTTATATGATAAACATGGCGAAGCTATTAAATCTGTTGTTTCTACTGCTAATCCGGAAGACTTGATTATTATAACAGGGGATTTCAATTTGCCTTCAATATCCTGGAAGTTGTTACCGGATGATAAATATTTTGTTCCGTCAAAATCAAACAATAACTCCGTAGAGCTGTTCAACATATTATACGACTTAAGCCTTTTCCAATTGAATGGCGTACTTAACGATTATTTTAAACTGTTGGATTTAATATTCGTCAATGAAACTGCAGAATGCTACATCAAACGTTCGAACCCAATAACAACTCCTGAAGATCGATATCACCCTACAATTGAAATAAATATATATGTTCCGCCTGAGCTTGTAGCTGCCCCTTCATCGAAAAAGGATAAAACATTCTGTTTCAAACAATCTAATTACATTTTGTTAAATGAACTTTTAAACAATACAAACTGGAATAATCTATTGTCGCTCCCAACTAGTACAATGGTTGACATTGATCGTAATACTGAGATTTTCTACAACAAAATGTATTCTTTCATGGACATTTGTATCCCTAAACTAATTATTAATGAACTGTCTGGACCTCCATGGAATACTAAGCAACTGGCTAGAGTTAAAAATAAAAAGAATAAACATTACAGAAAATACAAACAAACTGGTTCTATTATCGAACATGGGAGATACATGATTAGTCGCGCAAAATATAACTCGTTGAATAACTCATGTTACTCAAGTTATCTGGTCAAAATTAAAAAGAATTTTAAACGCAATCCAAAATCGTTTTACAAATTTGTTAACAGTAAAAAAAAAACTACTGGCTTTCCGGCGGCTCTGAAATTTCACCATAATGAATCTGGGAATGATGATGTTATTAGTAACTTGTTTGCAGATTTTTTTTCTTCTACTTATTCGGATGCAACTTTTGATGATTCTAACGCTTACCCATTTTCACTGATATCCAATCAAGCAATACCTATTGCATTTTTTGATATTTCAATGGTATCTAATGGTTTAAAAAAGCTTAAATTTTCGTATAACAGTGGACCTGATAAAATTCCCAGCAGTATCTTAGTTCAATGTGCTGATGCTCTAGCTATTCCATTAACTCTCCTCTTTAATACTTCAATTAAATATGGACAGTTTTCGAAAATCTGGAAGGATTCTTACATTGTTCCCCTTTTTAAATCTGGAAATAAATCGGACATTACCAATTATCGGGGTATTGCAAAATTAAGTGCTATACCTAAACTTTTTGAAAAACTTGTAACGGATCAGCTATACTATCACGTAAATACTTTAATATCTCCTTTCCAACATGGCTTCCAAAAAAGATGCTCGACTTCAACAAATCTTCTGCAACTTACAACTTTAGTAAATCGTGGCTTTCTTCAAGGAAAACAAACTGATGCGGTTTTTACAGATTTCAGTAAGGCGTTTGACAAGGTTAACCATAAGCTTCTTTTAAAGAAATTACATTGGATGGGTTTTACTAACCTAAGCTTAAAATGGATACACTCTTATTTGGCAAACCGTAAACAAAATGTACGTTTTAATAATGTGTCATCAAAAACTATTCATGTACTATCGGGTGTTCCGCAAGGTAGCCATCTTGGGCCTCTTCTATTTTCACTATTTATTAATGATTTACCTCAAGCTATAAAATTCTCGACTATCTTAATGTATGCTGATGATATGAAAGTTTTTCTGAGTTACGACGAATTATGGGAACAAAAGTATCTTCAAAGCGATTTGGATTCGTTCCATACATGGTGCAAATTAAATCTGATGGAGCTGAATTTTGGAAAATGCAAATATACGCATTTCTTTAGAAATAAACCAATGTCTGCCAATTATGTGCTGGGTGGCCATCAGTTGGAAATGGTTGATACATTCATTGATCTTGGTGTTTTATTTGACTCCAAGCTGGACTTCATTTCTCACATCACAATCACGGTTAACAAAGCCAAAGGTGTACTTGGTTTTATAAAAGAGTTTAATGATCCATATGTAACGAAAAATTTATACACATCACTTGTAAGACCTATCTTGGAATATGCATCGATAATTTGGGACCCTATTTACCAAACTCACATCGCTAGTATTGAGTCAGTAAAAAAGCAGTTCCTTTTATTCTGTCTTCGTAGTCTGAACTTCAACCCATTAAGTCTCCCGTCTTATACTAGTAGACTTGCTCTTATTAAGCTGCCAACTTTAAAAAGCCGCAGATCCATGCTAAACAAATCGTTCTTCTGAATTTTATCAATGGTGATGTCTGCTCTGGATTCTTGATCAATAACATATCATTCAACATCCCTCAACGACCAACCCGATACTTTTCACCATTATCTGTTCCATTTTGTAGAGCAAACTATGCGAATGCCGATTCTTTCACGAGAATGTGTAAGGAATTTAATGAATTATATAGCCTTATTGATTTATGTATGAGCATTAATGTAATTAAAAGTAACATAATAGTTTTTTTAAATTCTTAATTATTTGTTTGGGATTTGCTGTGTAGTTCTTGGCTACCAAAATTTTTGTAAATAGTCTGTAAGGATAATTTCCATAGACAATCAAATTTAAATAAATAAATAAATAAATAAAAAAGTATGACCGCGACAAGACTTATACCCGTGAAACTGCAGGTAAGCTGAACAATATTTACAGGTATACAACAGGAGCCTAAACAAGATGAGAGCGTCGGTGGTGGTTATAATATCTTTTAAGGAATCACCTCAACAGCGGTACGATATCCTTACATACCCTTTTGGAAAACTATGAAAGGGATACAATAACAAGGAAAGATGTTAAATAGTTTGCTGAGCAGCAAACAATTGCCGCCTTTGGAGATGGTGAGGCAGGCAGTATGCTGTCATTCAAACATCCCTAACATAACAGATATAAAATAGAAAAAATGTGTATGTAGAAATAAATAAAAAAAATTAAAAAGTATAGTTTTTATTAATATACTCGAAAATGCACTGTACGTTTTACACAAATTCACATTTTAAATCACCCCCAGTAAACACAAATATGCAAAGTTTGGTGAAATTGCCTACGTTTATTGGTAATATTACCAAATTAAATAGCTGACCCTATGTTGGTATAATGGTTTAAACAGGTGATTTAATTTTTGCATTTGTATTTTCTTTTTATACTTTTTTGTATTCTTGGTATATATTTGTGTAGAATTTGACAACTCAAACGAATGAACAAAAATAAAGTGTCTGTGTTTGCTGCCTCCAACTGCAATAACATCTGATGCAACCATCTATTTCTTGGTACCGGCTACAAACGTGTTGCCATATCGCATAATTTTGTTCACTCATTAGAGCAAATGTTGCCACATTTCGTAGTATTAAGTGTGGATCGTTTTTTTACATCACACGCTGCATAATCTTAATGGAATAAAAAAACAGCCCTACTATCGAGTACTTAGCCATAAAAAATCTTCTAAAAATGTCGCTCGGATCCAATGTAAAACTGTAAGTCACAATCAGACCGTGTAAAGCTTGAAAGCGTTCAGCTCACTAGCTTTGAGAGCTATTCCCAATCCCTTCGAGGAATGTGATGTGATTTTTCAAAAACATCATTCCAAACAACCGCTGATGAAAGTCTGTGGCTAGATTTGAAATTCTACTTATTATTGAAATGAGTTTAAGATCCTTTATAAATAATGCTTATTTATTTCCAATATTTCGTCTCCACATTGCGCGACGTCTTCAGGGAAAAATAATTATTACATGTTTTATAATTTTATAGATTTGAAATTGCTATGCGGTTTGCCAGGAATCATCAGACTGCATTGTGCAAAACTTCTTTTAAAAAACTATATTTCTATTAATAGTAATATGGAATGGTATTGAGCTTGAATATTAAAATAAAAAACTAACAATAAAAAGGCCGAATATATAAATCAATATATAAAATGTTTGCACTTTTACTCTTGGAATACATTTGTGCTGAATTTGGTTGTAGAAAAATACCCAAGGCAGCTTGAAAAGGTGGACGTCGGTGGTGCAATGGGTAGTGTGCGCGCCACTTGTACATGAGACCCTGGGTACGAACAATAACTTGTTGGAAATTATTACTGGATCCTGTTTGTTTACTCCAAAAATCAAGTAAATGAGAGCGAGAGAACGTAAAATTTTGACAGTTGGATGTTAGAGAGTTTGCAAAATTTTGGTTGGATACATTTTCGAGAACCAAAATTTGCAAGATTGAACAGCAGTTGAAAAGTAGTTGTTTTATGTAAACAAAGGAAAGAGAAAATTACATTAGCAGCGACAGAAGTACGTAAACTCGTAGTTTTTATTAAAAATAAATGGTTTCCCATTACATCCCAGTAAGGAATTGGGGAGAGTTTCTCACAACCAGTGAGCTGTGGTCTTTCCAGTTTTTATACTTACTGATTCTTTTATTATTTGGAGAAAAATTATGTGCAGAGTGATTCCGCAAATTGTGGTGAGCCGACGACAAACAAACAAGCACATATCAGCTGTTTACTTTTTTCCATAAAGAGAGTAAAATCGTTCTTACTCTCTCAAACTAGAATCTTGCAAATTATTCCTGGGAAGTAAACAAACACAACTAATGCCTATTGTTGTAGCCTTGGTGTGTTTGTTGTCGTAGTAACTCCACCTCGTCAATGCGCATTTCAAGTCCAGAATACCCCGATGCGAACACATCAGATTTTGTTAGGACTTTTGATACGAAATTAAGAATTTTTTCCAATACGAATAAGCTATTAAACTATTATCAAACAATTGGGCTGAATTGCTGCATACCAATCGGGTCTCGAAAACAAAACAAAGATACAGTAAAAAATTATTATTTTTGTCTGACTGACCCATAAAGTAATCTCAGACTAGAGAGAATATTTGGCTCATCTGACGTTTCCTTTCACACTCTTCGTGATGCGGTCGGTGTGATAGAGAGATGTGATATACACTAGGTGGAATTACAATAACTTCTTGCTTTAATTTTTCATGCCATTTTGGTGAAAAACTGTGAAATTTAAATGTGTTTTAAACTTTTTTATTGACTGTTATTGTTAGCATACATTTGTGTTGTATTTAACACAATAATTTTAACACACAAAGCGAAATGCCGTTGTTATTATTTTGTTCGTTGTTTTGAACCATTGCCTCTATCTGGTACTAGTAAAGCAATTCTTTTCAACATCAAACGTAAATATCACACCAGGCCAAATGTCATAATTTTGGTGGGAGAACTAGTAGATCTACTATACGTATTAATCTATGGTCTGACCCATAGAATAATACACACATAGAAACTTTTATTCGCTCAATAAATTAAACGTCATAGGTACGATGGAAAGTAAACATTGGATGGATGAAAATATGGGTTCAATAATACCAGATAGTGGCAATGGTATACAACGATCAACAAATGAACAACAACCGAATTTCGTGTTTTTGTGGAAAACTAGCTGTGTTAAATACAATACAAATGTATACCAACGATAAAAGTTAACACAAAAGTGCAAAATATATTTAAATTTATCAGTTCTACACCAAAGCGACAGGAAAAAGTTAAGTGAACATATTTTGTTTTGTTTGTGGAGACCTGGTGTAAGGTAATTTTAAATTTAATTGCTCTCATTTCCACAAACCTACGATGACCCATGAGGGAGGCAGGATCTAAAAAGAAGTTCCATCTAAGGACATCTAGCAACAGGCAAGTGTGGTAGTCAAATGAAAGGTATTCCTCTCACGAATTATATAGTTCATTTATTTTTCCCGTGAAACATCTGTGGGCCAAGATATATCCATTTCAAAATATAATGTGTGAGTTCGGAGAATCGGAAAACGGGTTTTAGCTATAAAATAGCAAGTGCGAATACTGAAGTGAAAGGGAATTTAAATTATAACATAATTATAACATAAAAAATATGGCAATTTCAGAAACCAACAAAGTTTTTAACGATCGGACCCATGGGGCCACTAGGGTTCAAAAACCGGGTGCACCTAGGTTCATCTACGAACAAGGAAGTGTGAGCACTCAAATTAAAGGTATTCTCCTCGCGAATTTAGTCGTATATCCCGTATACCCTATTTTAAATATTATACCGGGTCTGGTGAAATTACAAAAATAAAAACTCCAAATAAGAAATAATGTAAATTTGTTCGCAAAATTTACCCAATTGCGGGTCTTCATAATGGGAAAAGAAAAAAACATAAAAATCGCGTGATGTTGCCACTTTTACGACTCCCTTTTTCGACCCAGAGGGTCCCGTGGGTTCGATCGTTACAAAATTTTTTGGTTTCTGAAATTGCCACATTTACTCTTTTGTTTTTTGTTTGTCATGCATTTTTGCCAATTTTTTTATATAAGTACAGTCATGGAAGCACCCATATTATCTATATATTCTTTGAAAAGCTACTCTGTCGGTTTGAGAGGGAGAATGTTTTATCGCGTTTATCAACACTAGTAGCCAAGACACGTCAGTTTTGTTTTTGGGAGAGTCAACTGTCAAACTAGCAAAAAGAATTTTTAGAACGATTAAAACGAACTGAATTCGATTGGAACGACAAATTATTTATTTTATAACAAATTAGTTAAGATATAATTGACAATTTTGCAAACATTGTTGACAAGCGTTAGTGTAAGTTTAAGAATACATACAATTCTATGAAATCTCGGTTTTTAGGGAAATATCAATGTTTCCCAGAAGAACTGTCTTTGCGACGTCTCCACTCATCTTCATTATCGTCGTCATTTGTTTTAAAGCGCCTTGTGTTTTCATTTTCTTTCAGATTCTTCTCTCAACAACAACTTGCGTGGCAATTGAAAAGGGCCATCCAAGTTAAGGAAAAAACCATACATTTATATTGTTTGCTTTGTAAATACCTGCAGCAGCATTAGCTCACTCTACACTAAAGTATGCTGAAACTTAGAGGTTGTTCAGACCAATGTTTACTCAGCTTGTTCGTGTGCCTGCTGGCACTTATAATGGGGGCAGTACAGGCGGTAGAGTTCACATTTGACCTGGCAGATGGTGCCGAAGATTGTTTCTATGAGGAAATCAAACGCAACACCACCGCCTATTTGGAATTCCAGGTATCTGCCGGTGGCCAATTGGATGTGGATGTCACGTTGAAAGATCCTCAGGGGCGCATTATCTACGACCAGCTAAAGGCTACCTTTGATAGCCATCAGTTCGTGACCGAAACGTCGGGTGTTTACCAGGCCTGTTTCAGCAATAAATTTTCCACCTTCTCCCACAAATTTGTCTACGTAGACTTCCAAGTGGGCGAAGAACCCGCCTTGCCCGGTGTCGAAGACCATGCCACAGTTCTGACGCAAATGGAAACGTCGTCTCAGGCCATACACAAAAGTCTCAATGACATTTTGGATTCCCAGACGCATCATCGCCTCCGTGAGGCTCAGGGTCGCAAACGGGCTGAAGAATTGAATGAACGTGTTATGTGGTGGTCTTGTGTAGAAACCGGTGCAGTATTGCTTATTGGCATTGGCCAGATATTAGTGCTGCGCAACTTCTTTACGGATCGTAAGCCCAATCAGCAGCGCTACAGTCGATTGTAGGGTTGGTTGAAGCTTGCGAGATGTTTTGTGTTTAGTTAAATGAAAGAATTTTGTATTTTTGAAAATACATATGGCGTTTCTCGTGAACCTTCTCCAGCTCCTACTCCAAACAATTTATTTTCTTCTCTGTTTTTGTAGTGGAAAGCTTAATGAAACCTCATCAACAATTCCTCAGTAATTAAATGTAACTTTAGTTGTAATAACTTTTGTTCTTCGTTTCTCATTAAACAAAAAAAAAACAATTCCAAATCCAAACTAAATTTTACCTGAAATCGGTCTATTTGTTTCTTTATAAGTTAATTTTCTCTTAGGTTTATAAATAAAATACAAACCGAAATGAATCATAGAAAGTGTTGGTGATATTAATAGGCTTAGGCATTTTGCAACCAGGAACGGGTGTTTAAAAGAACGAGTCAATTTTTGGTTTTACGAGAAAGGCCACATTGCAAAGGCTTTTTTTTATTGCAGTTTTTTTTTTTTAAGAAAAGTGATTTTTACGAAACTAATTTTGAAATTCTTTAATAAATACAGTCGCGGTCAAAATTATAGCAGCGCATGACTGTTACAAATGTATTTTATTATATTTTTGTGTGTGATCATTTTTGTTTTGCCGGTACTGTATTAAGTGATGTGTTGTATGAGTACAAACCCGAAATAAGTGCTTGTTTGGTGATGTTGTTGTAAATACTAAAGTAATGCCATCTTTTTCGGATTAACCCAGCCCAGTGGGCAAAAAACCGAGCCTTAGCGAGTGTTACGCTAAATGCTCGCAAACGGGCTCAGAAAAGAGTATTTGCCGGACCAAACCCGGGGGAGAAATTAAACTCGCCCAAATGTTCGCAAATTGGTTTAAAAACGGGTGCTGAACGGACGAATAAAGAGAGAAACATTGTTGTCGTTGTGTCGTGCGCCTGTTTTTTGGCTCGGTTTTTTGCCCGCTGGGAACGACATTTTGAAGCGGTCAAAATAATAGCAGTTTGGAAACAACGACCAGAAAAAAGTGATTTTATATACAATTTCCGCGTTTATTTGAAGAATATACGTACGATTATATAAAATATACACTACTTTTGAAAGAATTTTCTGTTCTTTTTTCTTTTCTTAAGTGATTTTGATGAAGATGCACGAGATCTTATAAAAATTTTGATATCTGAGGGAAAAATCGTATAGGGAAATTCAGAATGTATTCCACTGTTCTTCGAAAATGATCACAAATGTCGTATTATGTACAGAAATACTGAAACACGTTGCGAAAAACCGTTGGTATCACCTGCAACCATTCGCCAAATAAAATGGTTTAGCACCAACTACCCACTAACGCCAAATACGGAATACGTCCCCATCACACTACCAAAACTGTCAAACGTGGTGAATCAAATGTAAAAGTTTAGACTTGCTTCTCACATTATCGATTTTAATCAAAAAATTGGCGGAGAACTACCATGGGCGCTTGCCAATATATAGAAATACTACAAAATATTGTGTATCTTAAATGCGTCTGGGCAGCAGGACAATGATCCAAAACACATAGTCGACTCGAAAAAAGCATTTTGTAGACAATAATATCGAAGTTATTGTAAGGCCCTCGCAGCGCAGTCACCGGATCGGAATAAATTCAAAAAATTGTAATGTGATGTCAAAAAGGAGGTCGCACAAGCAATCCCAAAAAACAATAACAAGCGTATGTGCGTTATTAACGAGATATGGGCAAAAATAGCTGAACAAAGGTGGAAAACACTAGTTGATTCCATGAAACGCCGTTGTGAAGTAGCCAAGGCAGTACAACTAAGTGTTAAATTCACACAAATATCGGCATTTAACTTCTTATTTTTAAATAACTTTGTTTCTAGTGAAATAAAAAACAAATATATTATTTGCTATTATTTTGACTCATGAAATTTCTGAAGTAAATGGTTCTTAAACTTTGGATTTTATATGAATTCAAATTAAGAATGGCGCACTATCATCTTTAAATCGACGCAAAAACTTTTAAGCTTCCCGAAGAAAACTAAAAATTTTCCTTATCGAAATTTCAGTATTGTATGATTATATTATGGCCAATTGCCACCGAAGATACTTTCCTATTTTGAACTATATAGAGCACTAAATCTGTCAGCAATTCTAGTATGTTTCAAATATTTGTCCTCAAGATCTTTGTATAGTATGTATTAGGGGTTTCGCAAATGTCTTCTCTTTTATATATTATAGCAAATCTGTGCTTCAATCACCATCTGCTGTTCGAAACATTCGTCCTATGAGAAAGAAAATTCGAAATTTGCAATTTTATTACCAACATTTTGTTTTTATCAACATAAAGCACATGTTATTTGCAAAGTAAGTGATGCACAATGTTTGATAATCATGTATCGTAGATTTTAGTTTTATCTAAAAGTCTAAATTTTAAAAGTATCACTCCTAGAGATAACAAAATATGGTCTTTTTAGTACAAAAAATAAATTTAGAAGTACAACAAATATGTTCTTCAAACTATCTTCGCTTTCAGATAATTAAGAGTGTTAGTACACACATTAGATAGCGTAGTAATGACTACATATCGTCACCGCAGTGATGTAGGTATATATTCAATTAAAATCCTATGCTTTAAATCACTCCAATGTTAAGGAAATATTCTAATTCTATATAATATAATATCAATTTAACGTCACTAACACTACTAACAACATATAGAACTGATTACTCATATTTCTCTCTAAAATCCCGAGTTTTAAAACAATTTCATGCACCATTATGATTTCCTCCCTACTCTACTGCTTCATTTTATTAATGGGATTTTTTCTTAATTTTTCAATTTCTTAACTTAATATAAAATGTATGTATGTATCCAGAGTTCAGTCCAAGATCTCGCCCCTCTTCGGTAGTTATTACACTGAATCCGGACGATAGGCACGATACATGTTCATTTCATTGGGAAACGTCTTGAACAGCTCCACCAACATGTTTGACTTAAATTTGCGATAGGCATCAATTTTACCCTTCACTTCTTCGTTCTTCTCCAATGCCTTTTCCACACAGTCCTTGGTATACAATTGAGGGTTTTTGTCCTGATCAATATAATCAAAGACTTCGAAGGGTACATATATATCCTGGACCTGATTTTTTAATTTGTTTATCTCCTGGAGGCCGGAAACCAACCCCTGTCTGCAAATGTTAAACGACTCGTTAATTTTTGAATATCTTTCTGCTGTTTGTTAAATTTGAATTGTGGACTATTTCTACTTACATTTTTTGATTCAGCACATTCTGACCCTGTGGCTGAAAGTCGGACACAATAATACGTATTTGTCGCACATTTTCTATGAACATTTCTAGTTGAGTTTCAAGATTTTCCAAAGGTGCCGACATGGCGGTGTTGTTTCCAAAGCACAACTTTACGCAAAAATCTTAAATAATTTCCGCAATACTTTCCTTAATCTTCCCGTACAAATGTTTTCTATCACGTATCAAGGAAGAGTGAAAATAAAATTGTGGAGAAAAACAATGACAATAAGGGTACAGCTGAACAACCCTGTTTTTCTACAGCGACATGAAACACTGAACGCGTATCATCATGATAAAACACCTATCAGGTAGCCGCATTAGCAAAATCAACTGATCAAAAGCAACTGATAAATAAACCCATGGTGTACACAACATTTTAAAAATTTTGTAGCTCGTCAATTTTGAACAGATTTATTTTACGACTTACATGCCGAAAGGGGTCGAACACGTTATTGTAATCAAAAAAGGTGAAACAACCAAGTAGCTGGAAAAGCATGCTCTCGGAGTTATGGGCCCCATAGAACGGATATTTAATCGGTAAGGAGGGTATTTTTGTGTTATAAAGATTTTAGCGTGGATGGCCTTTGGCTCCAACACCAGCTTCGCGACTTCTGCAATAGTTTTGCATTATAAAGTTTTCTGGAATTAGGAATTTTCTTCTCTGGGGTATGTCCAATACCAGCTTCTCGATTTCTGCAGTATGTTTGTGTTGAACAGCTTTATGAGTTCGACTATTTTTGTCGTGAAAAATTATTTATGTTTTTCTAAATTAAAAAAAACATTCTATAATTTTACAAAATTTTCAAAAACTAAGCGAGTTATCAAAAAAAAAAACAACTTTATGTGTTTATTTTCACTTGTTTTATATGAAAAAGTGATGATATCAATAGCTTTACTGGGTCCCTTAACTTCAGTACCCTCTCACATCCGAATTTCGTTGCCATAACTCCGAGAATATGTATTTGCGGCGATTTTGTTATTTTAATTTTTCGATTAAAATTACGTGGTTTATCCTACGCTTTAAAATGCGTCTTATTTTATTTTATTTTATGAACAAAAGGAGTAAAACAACATTTGGCAGCTTATATACAAAAAAACAAGAATCAGGTGACCTTATACGAGAACAGTGTGTATAAAGGGCCATACTAAGATCGACAATTCAAGTGAAATTTTATAAAACTCCATACAAAAGTTACTAAGTTGTTCTCGCGAAATATCAGCAACATGTATTAACCTAGAGATACATAGGTGAATTGTTTTGCAAATAGATGCTGTTTTATGCTCATCAAGCAGTTTAGGAACAAAGCCCTCTCTCTATGGACAAAATTCAAGCTATATCAGACTCTCATTTTACCTGTCTTGACAAATAGCTCCGAAACTTGGGTCATATCGCAAGCGGATGAAAAACACCTGGGAGTATACGAGAGAAAAATTCTCCGTAAAATATATGGTCCTGTTAGGGAAAACGGCGAGTACCGATGTCGGTGGAACCAAGAGCTATATAATCTATATTCTGACTTGGACATAGCTAGGCGAATCAAATTAGGCCTATAGCGAGGGCTAGGTCATGTTATCAGAATGGATGAAGATGAGCTAGCGCGAAAGGTTATCGATAACGTACCCGATGGAAGCAGGAAAAGAGGATATGTTGCTAGCCCATTTCGCAGCGAAACAAATTGATGTTGCTCAGTATTTTTCACGTGAAAGTTCTTAGTACTCGGCTTAAGTAAAACAATCACAAAAGTAAAACTAAAATGCACATGTCACTAGGTTCTCTAGATTTTTGCTGACAAGTTGATAGATGTTGGTTACTCAAAGCATAGAGTCAAAAAAAAATTCACCGGATGTCACAGAACAAGTTGGAATTTCATCGAAATCAAATTTCACATGACAAAACTACCGTCAAACACAATTTAAAACCAGAAGTATCAATCGAACGTAATTTAAAACGCATTAGTTTTAATCGAACATAATTTAAGAGGCATTACCATAGAGTAAATAGGGGTAGAGAAAATCTTTCACTCACCAAATTTCTGACATTTGTCCTCGTGTGATGTATACGTTTGATGTTGAAAAGAATTTCTTTACTAATACCAGATAGAGGCAATGGTTCAAAACAACGAACAAAATAACAACAACGGCATTTCGCTTTGTGTGTTAAAATTATTGTGTTAAATACAACACAAATGTATGCTAACAATAACAGTCAATAAAAAAGTGTAAGACGCATTTAAATTTCACAATTTTTCACCAAAACGACATGAAAAATTAAAGCAAGAAGTTATTGTAATTCCACCTGGTGTATATCACTTTTCGTCAAACATCTCTCTATCACACCGACCGCATCACGAAGAGTGTGAAAGAAAACGTCAGATGAGACAAATGGCGGCTCTACTTCATATTTACTCTATGGGCATTAGTATCAATCAAACCTAATTTAAACATAGTTTGCCTATCAGTCATTCCTCCATCCACTTCATTCTCGATGATTTTCCAACTCCATCGTCGATCAAGTGTGTCATCAAAACCTTCTGTCAGTTTATCCCTTTTAGGGCATTTTTAGCTCTTTTTTTGGTTGCGGCACTTTTATATTTGGAAAAAGAGCTAGAGGCTTATTAGATATTTTTTTTAAAATTATTGTCCTCTTTTCAGCCATTTTTACTATAACTTGTGACCTAAGTAAGCACTTTTTAATGTAAAGCCCATATTTTATTTTTATTTATATATGCTTTGATAATAATAATAAAACAATGCATTATGCGGTAAATGGAAGGTTTATGTTTAGGTTCTCAACATTTCACCTGAAGGGCAGGGTTCTTTTCCGAATTTACTTCAATAAGTCCTAAGCAGTTTGAAATTTTGATTTGGAATCTTCGACTTTACTGCAGCTCTTTCGTCATTTCATAACTCATTTTAACCCCTTTCAGACTAAAACCTGATATTGAAGCGGCGAATCGTATTTGAAGTACATATTTGAAATGTTTTTGGCGTTTTCAGGTTCATTCATTTTATTTTTAATTTTTAGCTTATAAGTGCACAAATTGAATCAAATTGATATGACTTAATCCTGCAAAATTGTAGTACTGATGACTATTACGTTGAGGTTTCCAAAAAAATCATAATAATATACAGACTTATAACTTTTTAGTTGTAAAATATAAATTATTTCAAATTTGCTTGACGTTTCGCCATTTTATGGAGTATTGTTTCATACAAGGCCGTCACAAATGAAAATTTACGAGTTTTGAACTGAGTACTTACAAGTTATTATCTTTCGAATAAATTATTTCCAATACGTAAAATACTTATACTTTACTTACTTATACTTTTTTCGGTGTGAGAAAATTTTAAAATAGCATTTTACAATCCAATACAACTGGAAATTCTATTTACTCGAAACTACATATGTTTTTTGAGTTGTGACGGTATTCCACGAAACAGGCGATTGCTCAAAGAATTACGAAATGAGGTAAGTTGAAATGCAAAACTTCGGAAAGCTTAGGATTTATAGAAGTAAAATCAAAAATAAAGCCCTGCTCCTAAGCCGAAATCGTTGTTGGCTTGTAAAGAAAAATTGTGAGGGAAAACTGATTTATTATACCACGTCCACGTGCTTTCACAAGTTTTTGGTTTGGTTGAAACTATAAATCTAATGTCACACATATATATCGATTGAAACCCCATTCTGGTTTTTTGCACTTTCCCCACATTTTTATTGGAAATCATTGAAAACTTTTGCTATTTATTTGTATTGTATGAAAAGCCATGCTTTATTACTACACTCCAATGCATGAAAAAAAGAGTCCTAAAATGTTGTTTTTTTGGTTCGATTTGTGTCTAGAATTTTTTTTTACCAGTTTTTGTTTGAAATTTGTATATTTAGTTCCTATTTTCATTTTTGCTCTTTTTGTTTGAACATTTAGCTTTTTTGAGAGCTTCTGGCAACACAAAAGCTGAAATGGGAAACCGGTCCACCACCGGATTACTAAATATTAACATTTTCGAACAACCAGTGAAAACGGAGTTTTGCTGCCGGTTCCACCAGATGTTAGTTTTTAATTTATTCTGTTTCAAAAGCTTATACTTTCAACGAATAGTTTAAATCGTCGTTGAATGTTTGAAATAAATTGGTAAAACATTAGTTTACCACAATTTTACCACAAAACACTGAAATTGTACAGGTAACTTTTAAAAGAAAATGGAAACAACAATTTGAACGATTTGAATGTTTCTACAGAAAATTTAAATTGTATTTCCAAACGAAAAATAAAAGAAATCTAATAATTGTGTGAACAATTTTTATATGAGGCTTAGTACTAATGTTCTTCGCGTGAAATAGATTTCACCAGTCATATTATTTCGTTGCGTCAAATTTTTCGACAAATTTGTAAAATTTTACGTGAAATGCCGATCTTAGTACCCAGCTTAAAGGCCGGTACAAAGATCAATTGTACAAGACTCCATAGAAAAAATGTGTGCGGAATATCGACGAAATATTTCCGCACGTAGTTCACACGTAATATCAGTCAGCAGCATGTATCAAGCAACATTTTAATAAGCTTGTATTTTTAATTCCTGCTAAACTAATTTTTCGACGGATTTGTATGGGAAGCCACTTAAAATTGCTTAATATCGCTTAGCTACCCACAAGATGTATTAATAAAGGTGAGCGCATATCACAGCCGATTTGCTTTGTTTACAATTTTTCAGTTAACATAAGTAGTCAAAAGTTGTTTACTTATTGTTTTGATTCAAAGAAATAGATTGACGCTGTTTAAAGTTAAAAAGTTTATTCTAAAACTGTGGGATTAAAGCAAGAATAAATAAAAGAAAAAATGTGAGCCTATTGCATTTGCGTCAGTATCCACTCCACTGTTTTTGTTTTTGCTCAACCCGGACACATTGACTAATATATAAACTGTTCTAGCATTTGTCTACATACATAAAACATTGTTAAACATACAATTTTATTATTATTGGAATATATCTTCCACTAAATATTGAAATGACTCGATTCATAAATAAAATAATGATATATTACTGAAATCAGCTGACATTGGCAACTTATGCACACCAAAGCGAAAACAATATGGCTATAAAATCTACTGCTTCTACCTTTTCAGTATATCTAGGCTTCCAATACAAAGTGATCGAAAAATTAGTAAAGCAGGGAATAAAAAAACAGGCTCAATGTTGCTTAGAAAAATGCAACGACCAATCAAAAACTTTTCATAAAACGTAAAAAATTTCCCAATTTGCATAGATTAATTTTAATGTTTGATTTTAAACACATTTCATTTTATTTTACATAAAAAAACTCAAATTGTGACCCACAAAAAAATCGGTCCCAAAACATGTGGCACATTGAAAGGTGGTATTACTTCGACAACAAACACAACAATAGCTATTTTGTTTTGTCTGGTAAGTTTTCACAACCAAAGCTAGCATAAATGTATACCATGAATAAAAGTAAACAAAAAAGTACTAAAACAAAATACATTTGAAACAAGAAATACCTAAGGAATGAAAAAACCGGCTGTTCTAGTGGTACCACCACTTCAATGAGCCTTGATAGAAATTGTTGTAAACAAACGTACTTTTCATGCTTAGTTTGAAGTAAAACAGCATTGCATAAAGCAAATAAAGCATTTTTTTCGTGATTTGCAGAAAACCAAGTACAATTACCCGATTTGTCGGTTGTCAAAATGTATGGGAAATCGAACAAATTTTCTGGATTTCTGCTTAAATTCAACAAAAGATGCAAAATCAAGAAAATTGGTGTCAGTGCGAATGAGCTTTATAAATGACACCGGGGTTTACCTCCAAAAAACAACCGCAAAATCGGTATCTGGAATTGGCTGGCTTTGTGAACACTCTATAGATAATATCCTTATACTGCTCTCGTATTGTCGTACGTTGTATTGCATTGTCGTAAATAAGTACAAAAGTTGTGAACACACAATTATAGAATTTTTTGTTGAATGTCGTGTTTATCCAGCTGATTCAAGAAACAGTTGATTGAAGAAACACATTTTCTAAAACTAAAATGCCTAAACTAAACGAAAAGGATAAAATAATAACATAACAAAATAATAATAATAATAACATCACAATATAAGTACTAATAAATAACCACAGCTCTTACGGTAGTGATGATACTTATCAAATGTATTCGGTAATAACAAGCTCGGAACAAGAACAGCACTAGTAAAATACGACAAACAGTAAACATATCATTCGCGACTGTGTTGTCGTATATTAGATTTATGTGGAAACCAACAACATAAATTGTACAACTGCTTTATAAAAATACGACTTTACGACAATACGACCAAGTACGACAGCTTGTGAAACCCCTATGTGATTTCCTAGATTTCACTCACCCGAACTGCTGCTTTGTGTATGGAAAATCAGATGTTTAGATAAGTATCTCTAGATTTCGAGTGCAGCTTAAACATGTTTTTAGTTTGATATTACGACCAACTAAACCTTCTTTGCTGAGTAGAAAAAGTGTTTTTTTCTGCGGACGGTCCAACTTCTTGAGATATATTCCTTTAATGCTTCAGTATATATTCGGTCATATCTCATGTATTTATAATCCGATCTGCCGATCCGGTATCACTACAAAGGTCTTTCTAAACTCTATAAATCTGGGTGGAAACATGCTTATTTTTATTAATCCATTGGGTGCTAATTTTAAAAAAGTGTTTTTAACCTCACTATTTATAATAAAAATTTACTATTTAAAAAAAAATAATTCCTAGTACATTTTTATGAAATAATTTTTTTGCCTGCGGCGTTTTCCCCCCCACAAAAACAAGTAATATAACAAAAAATTACTTAAAAAAAACAAAAATGTTCAAACTTTACTAACACAAAAAAAAAACAAACAAAAAATATCTTCAAAAACATATTTTTTAATAGAAATCTTCCAAATAAGAGGAAAAATTTCATAACTTTTTTTTTTCGATAACTAGCTTCGTTAGCGACTTATCGACTGTTGAAGAACCTGTGAAAAAATAAAAACTTCAAGTCAAACCAAAGTCAAAAAAAGTAGTTTATATATCACTTCGCGCTTGCGTTTGTTTACGAAAGCTGTCACTGACATATGCGGTTTATAGAGTTGCCAAACTAAAATAAACAATTATAGATCAGAAAAAGTTATTTTGAGTGAAATGCTCAGAATGAAAAAGATTACAAAATTTAGCTCTATTTCAGTAGTTCGACAGATTTTAAGATTGCTATTATTTATAATACTGGAAATACCAACAATATTCACATAAAATGTGTAAAAACCTATGTTATTTTGGGGTTCAATGTCCAATAAATTTCCCCATCTATATTAAATTATTTGTCTTTTCAAAAACACGTGCCATTTGGCGGTATGTATTGATTGCAATGTGTTGGTTCTTCTGTTTATTATTGTCAACATCAACTGATGTTTATAATTTTTAAATATAATTATTATAATTTTGCAACGCATTATTTATTTGAACGTTCCATTTCTAATGTTATTATTATAAATAAGAATTTCAGTGAGAAAACAGTATAATTTTGAATTATTTAAAAAAAAAGTTTGAGCTCTACCCGTCGCATGCATTTCAGCCAAAATTGGCAACTACTTATTAGCAATGAAATGCAAAATACTACCATCTGCCGATCCTCGATCGACATTTTTCTTTAAATTTGTAATTTGTAAAACGTTGCGCTGCGTTTTATAAACTTCTCATTAAATAACGTAACTCAACGCAGGTAGTCACCGAACAGCTATAACGTTTTATAAACTACCAAAACGACAAAAGTAACGGGAAGTGACTGATTCACGACTTATAGAATACCACCCTTAAATTTTCTTACAGAAATATTAAAAATAAGCGACAAAAAATTAAATAACTTTTTTCCATAATTAGCGTAGTTATCAAGTTATCGGATGCTAAAAATCCACGGCTTGTGGGTAATTTCTTCTTGTTTGAACTTTCATATCTCCGACCTTTGAAGGGTTACAGATTTTTTTATGAAAAATTAGCTCCCCAATGGGAGCTATATGGATTTATTGATCAGCGTTTCATGCCCTGTCCGGCAAAAAATAGTTGCTACACTAGATTTGTTCCCGATTTTCTATGTGAAATAAGATCTAATTTCGGCCGAAATGGCAAAAATTTCTCGTAATCATCCGGTGGAGGAAAACAGTCATAATGAACGACTCACCCGGTACAAGAAATGAATAGATGGCACAAAAAATGCCCCTACTTAACGTACCCCTCATTGCATTGTTTTGTTTTCGATTTCTTCATTATCTGCAAATTCGTTACTGCAAGCATTATATAGATTTACGTAAACGCATTCTTGTCAACTTTAATTTGTAAACTGTAAATTATGGCGACCCGTCACGCTCTTGTTGGTAAGTAAGATTACTTTTTTACCCTCTTACCAACAACAGAACCCACCAGCATCATATGTATGTTCTTCCAGGCGGCGGCACTGGCTTTGTAGGCTCACGTCTGGTGAAACATTTAGCCGGTCAAGGGTATGAAGTCACTGTAGTGTCTCGAATGCCTGGCTTGAAGCGTATTACTTGGCATCAGTTAGAAAAGGATGGACTTCCCGATGGTGTTACTGCGGTAGTAAACTTGGCGGGTCAAAATGTTTTGGACCCCTCTAGACGTTGGACAGCAGGTTTTAAGCAAAACGTATGGAATTCGCGTATTAACTCCACATCCTCCCTGGTGAAAGCCATACAGAAATCATCTGGCGTTGATGCTTTTGTTAACATATCCGGTGTGTCCCATTACCCGCCCAGTGATAGCAAAGTTTACAATGAGAAAGATCAAGTAGAGGGTTTCGATTTTATGTCTCGACTATGCTTGGAATGGGAAAAAGCCGCTACATTGCCAGAGACAGGAGAAACCACAGCCAGAGGGGTAAGTACTATGGACAAATGATAATAGTTTGTATACGTGAGATATAATTTATTTAAAATGAAAACTAAATTATAGATTAAGCTTCGCACTGGTGTAGTTGTGGGACGTGAGGGTGGCATGATTCAATCCATTTGGATGCCCTTCAACTTAGGTCTCGGTGGACCGATGGGTACCGGAAAACAAATACTGCCTTGGATTCATTTGGAGGACCTTTGTCGCCTTATTCAGCACTGTATGGAGACGCCCAATACCCGCGGAGTTTTTAATGCAGTTTCACCTGATATTGTTACCAATGAACAATTCTCGAAAGTAAGTTTCTTTAGGTTGGATGTGTATGTCGTCACACTTAACACCAGAAAATTTCGGCAGTGACTGGATTTTCTTATTACCTCGGACTATTTCGTGGTACGGGTAATAACAGAAAACTAATCTATTTAAAAAATGCGTTTCAGCGATTTTCATATTAATTGGAAATTCAAAATTGTCTGAAAGGTGCATACAGGATTTAATATGGTCATACAGGAACCAATTGTGCTGAAAAACTCTGTCGTTTTGTATTCCGCTCTGTTTTCTCATGGGCACTTATAACTAGTTTCAACACAATTTGTTTAGTGCTTATACATAACTTATGTTTCCATTACGTTGCTTGGAGGGATATGGAGAACTTCCCATAAACAGCCTGCTGTGCGGCATTTTTGAGAAGCTTTTACATGGGTAATTACTCAACGACACGTGACCATCACCGAACTGGTGTTGGTGGATATTGGTCTAAATAAAAAATACATTGTCCATGGGGTAAACACAAATTCGCCACAACTTAAAGTGATGTAAATAAACACCCGGTAGACTTAATCGTGCCAATGAGTTAAATTCTACTTTATAAAAAAGGTTTCCCATTACATCCCATGAAGGGACCGGAGAGAACTTCTCATAATCACTGAGCTGTGCGCTTTCCAGTTTTCACTCGCTGATTGGGACCTACAATTTTACACCGATTCCGAACGGTATTTTGAGAAGCTTTTTCATGGCTATATACTCGATAGTGTCGCCGTCACTATGCGCGGTGACCGCCGCCGAAAGAAATTTAAGGTGCAGGGATCGAGCCCAGGATCTCAAGTAAAAGAGGCGCGCACACTACCCATTGCACTACTTTTACTCCGTTTGTGTTAGTTTACATCACTCTAATAACGTATTTTTCTTTCCTGATTTTTACAGGCTTTCGCCTCAGCTTTACGACGCCCCTGCCTGTTCGCCGTACCCGAATTTATGGTCGATTTAATTTTTGGCAGAGATCGTTCAGCATTGTTGTTGAGTGGTGCAAAAATTGAACCAAAACGCACATTAGATTCGGGTTTCCAATTTAAATATCCCACTGCTAAGGAAGCTTGCCAGCAAGTAGTAAAGAAGCAGAATTGAATGTTCACGAGAATGAGTTGTACTGATTGAATATGTTGTATCGTTGTGATTGTAGGAATTGTAGGCTAAACACTATTGTTATTATTTTAAAATAAAGGACATATTTATTGAAGCCAACATTTTTAATTCGCGTTAGTGGGGCAATGGGCACGACGTCAGGTACTGCACTTAGTGCTATCCTGAACATCTGTACTCCTGATATCATGGCCGAATCGGCGGCCGCTACATCCCTGGTGAGAATCAGAGAATGTGGCGTCATGATATCGGTGCATTCCGGACACGCTGAATTACTACACCGGATGAACTCTATTCCCGTAAAAACGGACTACTGTATCCCCTACCTTCTACCAGCTACAAATCTAAGGACTTCTATTCCGTACAGGAATACCTGGGAAAAGTCACTGGAAGGGGACACCAGTAGTATCAGATTTTTCACGCATGGATCAAAGTTGGACGAGCAAGTAGACTATGGGGTCCATTCTCCGGACCTAAATGTAAATATCTCCTTCAAGCTGCCTGATCACTGTAGAGTATTTCATTCGGAAATTACCGCCATACCGGAGGTTGCTGAACTACTGAAAAGTAGTGTCACAACCCTCAGGAGAATATGTATCTACACCGACAGCCAGGCTGCCATAAAATCCCTGGAAGCCATGTGTGCTACGTCCCTGACGGTGAAAGAATGCCACTCATCACTTAGGGTGATGGCAGAGTATTTCGACATCAGGCTCATCTGGGTACCGGGACACAGCGACATTCCAGGCAATTGCGTAGCGCATGCGTTAGCTAGACAGGGTACTACGGCACAGGTTCTTCCGGCAATAGAAGGTGCTGGTATGCCAATCTCTACCTGCCGTTTGCAGATCAGGCAGTGGGCCGATAATGTGTTCAAGGACAAGTGGAGACTTACTTCAACTTGCAGACAAGCCAGGGTCCTCTGGCCACAGGTGAACAGGAAGAGGTCTAGGCAACTACTTAACTTGCCGAGAGGCAGGTTATCCACAATGATAGGAACACTTACGGGACATTGTCTTGTAGGAAAACACGCCCTTAGATTGTGACATATAAACTCCACTCTCTGTAGACGCTACATGGAAGAGGAAACGACGAAACACCTTGTCTTGGATTGTCTTGCTCTGGCATGGCTGAGAAGTAGGGTATTTGGAACACATTTAGTTAGCACCGTAGCCCAACAGGATATTCTTGTAGGTCTCATAGACAAATTCATTGAAAGGGCAAATTGGTTAGACCACTAGTCAATAGTTTGCTATAGAGGTAAATGCAGGTATCACAATGGGCTTCTTTAGCCTATGGGTGGTAGACAGCGTGCTGTCTTGCAGCCTTTTCAACCAACCAACTAATTCGTGAGATGGAAATTAGTATAAAATTATTAGAAACTGCATTTATATAAAGTTGTTAAAGGAACGTCAATATCGAAACTCCCCATTTTGAAAAGTCGGTATTTGTCGGTTCAACGCAAGTCGAACGATTTTTCTTTGTTTAAAATCAGAAATCGATGGAAACATGGCACACACTAATGCAGCCCACACACGCTACATACTTACATATGGTTGTACCATAGAGTAAATATGAAGTAGAGCCGCCATTTGTCTCATCTGACGTTTTCTTTCACACTCTTCGTGATGCGGTCGGTGTGATAGAGAGATGTTTGACGAAAAGTGATATACACCAGGTGGAATTACAATAACTTCTTGCTTTAATTTTTCATGTCGTTTTGGTGAAAAATTGTGAAATTTAAATGCGTCTTACACTTTTTTACTGACTGTTATTGTTAGCATACATTTGTGTTGTATTTAACACAATAATTTTAACACACAAAGCGAAATGCCGTTGTTGTTATTTTGTTCGTTGTTTTGAACCATTGCCTCTATCTGGTATTAGTAAAGAAATTCTTTTCAACATCAAACGTATACATCACACGAGGACAAATGTCAGAAATTTGGTGAGTGAAAGATTTTCTCTACCCCTATTTACTCTATGGGTTGTACAACCCATAGAGTAAATATGAAGTAGAGCCGCCATTTGTCTCATCTGACGTTTTCTTTCACACTCTTCGTGATGCGGTCGGTGTGATAGAGAGATGTTTGACGAAAAGTGATATACACCAGGTGGAATTACAATAACTTCTTGCTTTAATTTTTCATGTCGTTTTGGTGAAAAATTGTGAAATTTAAATGCGTCTTACACTTTTTTATTGACTGTTATTGTTAGCATACATTTGTGTTGTATTTAACACAATAATTTTAACACACAAAGCGAAATGCCGTTGTTGTTATTTTGTTCGTTGTTTTGAACCATTGCCTCTATCTGGTATTAGTAAAGAAATTCTTTTCAACATCAAACGTATACATCACACGAGGACAAATGTCAGAAATTTGGTGAGTGAAAGATTTTCTCTACCCCTATTTACTCTATGGTACAACCCATAGATTAGTACTTATAGTAGATCTACTAGTTCTCCCACCAAATTTATGACATTTGGCTGATATTTACGTTTGCTGTTGAAAAGAATTGCTTTACTAATACCAGATAGAGGCATTGGTTCAAAACAACGAACAAAATAACAACAACGGCATTTCGTTTTGTGTGCTAAAATTATTGTGTTAAATACAACACAAATGTATGCTAACAATAACAGTCAATAAAAAAAATACAGCAGACAGTTGTCCGAGGCCTTCGGCCACGGACTGTCCCTGCAGGCTGTGTCAGAGACACGGCCATTAAGTTTAACGTAGAATACGCCATCCGATAAGACAGAAAACATATATAACAATAAATTCATTTGCTTATATTATTTATCATTTATTGTTATATATGTTTTCTGTCTTATCGGATGGCGTATTCTACGTTAAACTTAATGGCCGTGTCTCTGACACAGCCTGCAGGGACAGTCCGTGGCCGAAGGCCTCGGACAACTGTCTGCTGTAATTTTTATATTTACCAACGGCATTTGATTCAAGTCCGTTTAAAAAAAAATATTATGTTCAATTTTTTTAAACTTAATTTAATTTATGTATTTTAATTAATATTTTTATTGAAATAAGTTCTGCGAATGTTGTGAGGGCCGCCCTAATATTAAAAAAGGTTTACCTTATCGAGTCTTCGCATTAGCATTCGAGCGTTGTGTGAAAGCTTTACGCTTTACAATTCAAAATTAATGTTACAACCATAGAGTAAATTTATAGTAGAGCCGCCATTTGTCTCATCTGACGTTTCCTTTCACACTCTTCGTGATGCGGTCGGTGTGATAGAGAGATGTTTGACGAAAAGTGATATACACCAGGTGGAATTACAATAACTTCTTGCTTTAATTTTTCAAGCAATTTAAACTTTTTTATTGACTGTTATTGTTAGCATACATTTGTGTTGTATTTAACACATTAATTTTAACACACAAAACGAAATGCCGTTGTTGTTATTTTGTTCGTTGTTTTGAACCATTGCCTCTATCTGGTATTAGTAAAGCAATTCTTTTCAACATCAAACGTATACATCACACGAGGACAAATGTCAGAAATTTGGTGAGTGAAAGATTTTCTCTACCCATATTTACTCTATGGTCAAAATCATAGGTCAAAATCAAGAGAAAAACGGAAAATGCACAAAGAGAAATTGACAAAAATTCCTCGATGCGCAATACCATGGCACATCGTGCGACTTTTTCCACATTCCTTACTTCTCTACACCTCTTGCCAAGTACGAAAAGTGCCAGAACGAATTATAGCATCGTCTAATAGATCTCTTAGTATTGTGTCGTACGCCGATGATTGCACTATCATCTCTTCAGGCGTAAACGCGCCAGAATTAACAGCTGTCTGACCACCCTCACTAGTTTTCTGCAGGAACGGAATTTACAGTTATCTCCGTCGAAGTCTTCTGTGACCCTTTTTACTTCTTGGACCAAAGAAGTAAGCAGAGAGCTCGACATTTGTCAATGGGGAGTCTATACCCACAGTCCGTAACCCCAAAATTCTCGGAGTTATTTTCGATAATCTCCTTACATTCTCGATGCATGCCGATGACATTAGGAGAAAACTCCACACCCGTAACAAGGCCCTTGGAGCCACAACTTTGGGCATGGAGGAGACAATTGTAGTGACTTATAAAGCTATAAGTCGCTCGATCTTCAACTATGCCGCCCCGGTTTGGGCCTAATTTCTAAGCGAAACTCAATATTTTTCGTCAAACCCCAGTCACTTATTGAAAAAGGTGATTTTTCTACGCCAGGCTGCGACCCTAGTCGTTGCGACACGAATTTGTAGATGAGGGATATAGTCTCGTATAAACGCCGTCTAAATCAGGTTCGAAAAAAGAAAATTATGTTTCTTTCTTTCAAGCAATCCTGCGATTGGCAAAGTATTTGAAGGTTGTTTATCTCCAACTTCTGTGATAAGTACTATACGAGTACACAAGTCTATTGATTCCGTTGCAGCTGTTTTTGTTATTTCTTTATTTTTTGGCAATTTACAAAAAACAATTACATTTTGTAGTTACAACAGGTTTATGTCATATTTACATTCACTTGGTTATAACTGGTTTTAAGTAATTCTGTCATGAATTAAAAAAACCTAATTAAAATAATAAAATAGCTGCTCCAATTGTAATTTGTGCATCTGTTTCGCATTCAGTCTACAAATACTTGGTATTTGTATGACTTGAAACAGGTAAAGAAATTAAACCACACATCTCTTTAATATAAAAGTTCAAATATTGGGCGTATACCTTGATATAATAAATTCAGAAAGACCACAATTAAGTTATTTTTAATTCCCTTACTTTTTTATACTTATATTTCAAATTTCATCGATTTGAGTGCCTTCATATACACTTGGTTACTTTTTCGAGAATATGTTTTTAGTTAATTTTTGAGTTTCAAAGAGTCCGGGCAGTTGATTGTAGATTGATGTTTTACAAGATAAGTAACAAAATTAATCGGAGATACCAAAACTGATATAAACATACTGAATTTTATATTATTCCTTTTTGGATTTTCTTTTCAACACACTATACCATGGAGTGTAAACATTAAATGTTTAAGGTGAGGTTAGGTAGAAGTGGCTGCCACTATTGACACACTTACATAGTCTAATGAGGACCGTAGTGATACCACGGGAGGTTATGTACCCGTCACCATCGTTAAACCTGTAAATTGTTCTAGTGCCGTTAAGAGGGGTTCGAACCATATGATACCTCATTCCGCTATTCCAGGATGTGGCTGAAAAAGAAACATACATTTGTACCTAGCGAACTAATGAGTACTCTGCAAAAAGGAGCTAAGATAATTCTCTGAGTGTCTGTTAGAATCAACATGAAGTAATATTGTACCCTACCCTACCTGACTCATTTTTCAGTCAGAACCTGAAATTCCATATCTTGACGCGTGTCAGTGCCCTGTGATCACAGCTACTAGCGTATATATGTATGCTGCCTAGAATTGTATATCAAGTGTTTCGAATGATTCAGGTCATAACTTGACCATACCTTCCTGATGATCCTGCAATTTATACATACAGACCATCCATTATTCGCATGTCTAAGAGCTTTAGTTTTAAGCATGACCATGCATGTAAAAATGGGTCTCGCCGGCATATCCGCTATACAGTTCCCTGGAATGCTCCTGTGCCCCTGTACCTATGTAATAGAGTTGTGTAGTTCACTAACGAACTAGTTCAATTGAACGATTCACTGTTCTGATCTAGGTGAACTAGTTCACACTGTTCCGCTCTTTTATTTCAGTAGTTCACTTGTTTCAGCAGATTTTTGTATTTCAGTCTGGCAGTTCTCTCTGCCATTTTCTAGTTCATGCTCTCTTTTGCACAATAACTACAGCACTGACACCTCTTTTGTTCTAAAATATAAAAACATTACAGAAACAGCAATATTTTGGAAACGGAATAACCCAATCGTTAAGCCGATCTCAATTTGTATCTCCGCATAGGTTTATATCAAGTAATGTCGTCAATTATGGCGATTTAATATAAAAAGAAATCACAGTATCCAAAATACTTTAGAAATCTGCAAAAATCAGACAATTTTTGCGATTATTTGCTGCGACTGAACTAAAACTACAAGTTGAACTGAAATGAGCTCTAAAGTTCACAGGTCATATGCACTGTTAAGCTGAAATGCTACAATGAACTAAATGAACGAACTAGTTCATTCTGTGGAGCTGAACTAAAAAGAGCGCTCACTTGAATGAACTAACATTCCCAATCCCAACTCTACTATATAAGATATAATTTAAAGTGTACATACACGATAATTCTGAATCCTGAATCATTATGTGTGTTAAGTGATAACATGAATGTCTGTGTCACACCGACATGATGCATGCATGAATCGCGAAAATCTAAATATTTTGATTTGTTGGCTTGATGCGCGATTCTGATGTACTCGTGAATCATAGTGTGTGGTAAAAGTGATAATTTTGTGTCGAAACCCGAAAGTGTAAACGTGTCCACGGAAGAAACGAAAAAAACTTATGTAGTTCGTACTGCTTTGTGGGATGCACAAGGTTATTTTTGCTTTTCTTTATTTTGTTTTTCTTTAATTATAACGGTCATATCATCTAAAACGTCTTTTGACAAAGTACATACAACGCACACAATGCGACAACCTTGCGGCTCGGCAGCTGAACGAAAATGAGTGATTATACCAAAATGAATCACCATTTGTAGCAAAGCATGCATCAATATATACACGGTTGAATCCCGATTCAGATTTATCGTCTATGCACACAATTAGAGATGCGCAGCAATTGTGGTAGATCTTGAAGTCAAGAATACGGATTTTAGAGTTTTTGTTGCAGCCTGCTTGTCAGAGTAGATGTTGATACTAGAGGTTTACGCCGATTGTTTCTGTTTCGGCGGTGACGCAGGCACCTGTGAAAATCGACGGCGGCGGCTTGGTCGGCTAACCTGGCGGCGGCTATTCCTAATTATTAGGAAATTGACCCGACTCCTGCTGTGCACAGTTCAATCCTTAGACAATTTTACCTGCTGTTGTTATAGTTGTAATGTGTGCTGTAAACTTATGGAATGGGACTGGCCGTTGGTGTTGTAGCGTGTGGAAATCCGCCTGGCTGTTGTTATGTAAAATTAAAATTGTCGTTTAAATCCATAAGTTAATTCTTGGGAAATTAAGCTGACTCTTATGAGGAAACATTCTGATTGTGGTTTTGTGTAGCTTATAGTTTGTAGTTTTTTGCTTGTTGGATCCTCTCTGTTGACAGGGTTGCAGCATCCCCCAATTGCGTAAATTTATAAGTGAAATGAAAATAAAAGAAAACCCTACCTAATCAATAATGCCATTAATTGATCGATTATAGGAAATAATAACAATATGTGATACGATCGATTTCTACGTAATCAGGCGGCGGAGGTCTAGTTGATACCCCAGGCTGTGATCATATTTCGTCCCAGCCAATGGGCAACTTCTCCCATTGTCTTGAAAGACACTACAAAAGCCTCGAAGGATTTGAAATAGACTCTAAACACTACTTGGCCATCTAGTTTGGAACCATCAGCGAGGAAGCCTAAATATCTTTTATGGCCTGACATGCGTCTCTTCCAGTCCTGCCTGTCCGGGATATGAGTCGATAAGTTTCTCCCAAAGGTAGAGTTGGGTGTTATGTAATCCGCATATCCCTTAATATCCCATTTTGCCTGCTGATCCATTGCGAGGAATGTCTAAGGCGGATTGCCGACGTTGCAGCCAAATTTTGCCTTCTCGGCAAATCTAGTGGTAACAGGTGGATGGTAACCATGAAACCCTCGGTAGAGGTTCTGCTAAGGTCACCTGTGATACACAACGTTACCAACTTTTTTTGGCACGAATATAGGGCCACTGGCTTTACTGATCCTATCCATAGGGTTAGGCTTGAAGCTGTGTTTTCTGTCCGCATTTAGTTATTTTACATTTTCGTACAGGCAAATTTCAATACCACCTGGAGAAGATGGTTCAAATTACTCTTTGGTTTTCAGAATTTACTATCAATCCATTCTCTCTTGCCAACTTAGAGAGTCTCCTCATAAAGCCCTGCAACATATATCTGCATGTGGAAGGGTATTTTTAATGTACTGCAATAGCCAGGTCGTCAGAAAATACTGTGACATTGCAGCCTGATCCCTCTAGCTCCAGTAAAATACTATTCAGTGCTAAATTCCAGAGAAGTGGTGATAATACTACCCCGTGAAGGGTTCGTCTATTCATATTTCTAGTAAGACACGCACAAAGTTATGCGCCTACACGTAAGTAGTTCACAGATCAAATTAATGATCCCCTGGTTTACAGATCAGACTATTGAAACGTTGTTAAAAGCATCCCCTATACCAACAAATACATAGTACATATCAGATAAAGTATATTGATTTCTCTATGAGCTGGAGACCTGAGAGGTGCCAATGGAAGGAAATATTACAGACTGATTGTTTTAAAGACCTATGGACTAAAATGTGATGGTTTCCCGCATTCGGAATTCTCTCCATCTAACTGGAATATAGGACAGTCTTTGTAACTCCACTGGTACCAGGGCCAGGAATAATTTGGGGCTTACAACTTTTTATTGTCCAGTACAATGAATTAATAATCACGATATTTCCTGCAAAGGAGGAGGTCGAACTATTCCAACGTCCGTTTTGCTCTTTCAGATATCCCAGAGAGGTGGGTGGAATTTGCGCAGTCTGGATGTCTCAATTCCATCGCAGAAATGATTCCAAGATATGCCCTTTGGAGATCTTAGCTCATTCTTATATTCTTTAAGTTTTAATTTGAACATATTCCAGTCTCGCTTCGCCCTTGATGTCTTAGTTTTATTGAAAAGCTGTCTCCAAGACTTGTGGATCCTCAGTCCACTGAGGATTCTTTTTACCTCTGTAGGAACAGTTGGAGAATGTAAGTGATTTGTCGAGGTCTGCGGTTAGAGCATCATTGAGATCATCAATCTTAGCAGCATTAACTGGTTCAGGTAGCTGAATTGTTTTCATATCATTCAAATTCGTATTATACTTGTTCAGCGAGAGTGAATAAATGATTATTGGAAACGAATGCTCTCTCGACACCTTCCATTCTAGTCAATTCGAAGGTGTCATATGATGTAAAGGTGACTTCAAGCACCACTTTCCTATCTTTAGTAACTAAGGTTTATTCCGGTCTACCTTCGTTATAATAAAATGACTCTGCCACTCCAAATTATCATCTGACGAAAATATATACGGGGTTGAGATTATATTTAACCCGGTTTTAACATTATCAGAGCTTGCAACGTTACCAGAAATGATAGACCGATTTTTTGCTAGCTGGGAGTGATGAACAGAAACAACAAATGTGAGGGTACATGATATAGCCACAACCGGTTTTAGCAATTTCAGCGGCTTCTGCGAAACCCATACTGACGATCACTGAGTAGACTGTTAACTTCCATATAATTCACCAAATGGTAATTTATCATAGTCTCCATCACTTTTGAGAGCGTAGAACATATCGCAATTGGCCAGTAGTTATCGGGATTAGTAGCCTCTCCTTTTTTGGGGATCGGCTGGACATTTGCAACCTTCCAGCGAGTAGGGAAAATACCTGTACGGTATGACAGGCTGAAAAGGTTGCGCAGTGGACGAAACTAGTGCCGGAATTACATCCGGACCTGGAGACTTTCTTACTTTCTTGCTATCAGCTTATAGCGACGGTGATAACGTTGCGGTAAAGACCTTCTGATACCGTATTTTTAACGACTTTTTTTTCTAGCTGGGATTGATGCCCTGAAACAACAAATGTGACCATAGAATAATACATACGTAGATAAACTTATTCTCTCATCTGACGTTTCATTTCACACTCTTCATCGTAGGTTTGTGGAAATGAGAGCAATTAAATTTGAAATTACCTTACACCAGGTGGAGTTACAAAATGTGTTCACGTAACTTTTTCATGTCGTTTTGGTGTAGAACTGAAAAATTTTAATGTATTTTGCATTTTTTTGTTGACTTTTATCGTTGGTATACATTTGTATTGTATTTAACACAACTAGTTTGCCACAAAAACACGAAATTCGGTTGTTGTTCCTTTGTTGATCGTTGTATACTATTGCCACCATCTGGTATTATTGAACCCATATTTTCCACCATCCAATGTTTACTTTCCATCGTACCTATGACGTTTAATTTATTGAGCGAATAAAAGCTTCTAGGTATGTATTATTCTATGAATGTGACAAAGAAATATCAATTTAAAATCTTTACAAAAGTTTTCATCATTGTGCAATAACTTTACGGTAGAATAAAAAGGCAACAAAAAACATTTTGATTTTGTTTGGATAGCTCCAGTTGTCAAACTGAACACAAATCAACAATAAATGTGAAGAAAAACGCACAAAAACAACATATATTTGTATTTGACAAATGACAATCACCAACGAAATGAAAAAATAAATCAATTGTTCGAGTGCATCTACCATATAAATGATATTCACAACGACAACAATCAGAGATGACTACTTCATCGGCCAAAACACAAAGTAAGCCTGTTTTTTTATTCCCTGCTAAACTAATTTGTGGACGACTTTGTATGGGGTGACGCTTAATATCGCTTAGTTCCCCATATAAAGTCGCCGAAAAATTAGTTTAGCAGGAATAAAAAAACAGGCTAAGTGATGCATCTTCTGTTTAGAATATCGGTAGATTTTACGTGGAAATGCTAAGTTGACCACATGCTTAGATTATCACTAATTTTGTATGGAGAACTAAGCGATATTAAGCGGCATTTGAAGTTACCGCTTTCATTTCACTTCTAAGCAGGCATAAAGTTACCAGTCTAAGTGTTGTGGGTTCTGACCACATTACATTTCTTTCGACGACGGTCACCTCTCTTATTAATGG
Organism: Phaonia tiefii; assembly: GCA_963931995.1. NCBI lineage: Eukaryota > Metazoa > Arthropoda > Insecta > Diptera > Muscidae > Phaonia > Phaonia tiefii. The sequence goes on along the minus strand of OZ008370.1, from coordinate 121,145,023 downwards.
TGAAAAAGCTTCACAAAATACCGTTCGGAACTGGTATGAAGCTGTAGGTTCCAATCAGTGAGTATGCAACTTGAAAGCGCACGCCTACCTTGCTATTTATTTAAACAAAAGAAAACTTGTACATTTGGAGTAAAGATTTTTAGAAAAAAACTCAAACTCAGAAAACCTTGAAACCTTAATTGCTCAATTATTAAATTTTTTTTAGAGGCGTTATCAAGTAACAAATTCAACATATTTCACTAATATTTAGTCCTGTAGCCATTCTTTTTTAAAACTTCTTCACATCTGCGGGGTATGGCCTAAATTTGATAAAATGTCTACGGAAATTCCACTCCATGCAATTTCCACTTGTCGAAAGAGGCCATCCGTATTTTTACAATAATCGCGATATATTTTACGATCTACAATATCCTATAGATTTTCTATGGGATTGAGATCTGGCGATAGTCCTGGCCACTTCAAAGCGTTAATCTTGTTTTGCACGAACCACTCTTTTACACATTTTGCAGTGTGTTTGGGGTCGTTGTCGTGTGGAAAGCTCCACTTAAGTGGCATTTCTTCCGCTGCATGTGGCAACATTACATTTTGCAGGATATCCTTGAAACGATCCATTATACCATTTATTTTATGAAGTGACCGGATCCCATTGCCAGAAAAACATCCCCAGACCAATACATTTCCACCTCCATGTATTACCGTCCCTTAGGTCTGTGTACTAGTCTAAATCCATCAGAACTTTTCAGATTATACTTAGACTCATCAGAGAAAAGTACGGTCTTCCATTTGGTGGTACTCCAGTTCAGGTGCTGCTTTGCAAATTCAATTCTAGCAAAAAAAAACTTTGACCTAAAGGCGCTACGTGTTAACGTTGCCCCATGTTGCCTAAATTTTTACCAGATACAAAGTAACTACTGTGTTGCAAACCCACCAAGTTTCGCAAAAATCTGCCGAAAAATAAGTATATTGCAAAATCTGTCACTTAGAAAAATATAATTTCAAAATTTTTGAACTTTGACCTTCGGGCGCGACGTGTTAACATTGTCCAATTTTCCCCAAATTTATAGCATAACATTTTTTCATCAAGTGGCATAATATGCGGCCCGGCAATCCTTGAGTAGAAAGAAAAAAAAATTTTCATACAAAAAAATGCCACTCTAATACACATACAAGGGAAATCTTGGCGACTTTGGATGAAAAGAGATCTATGAACCTTCTGTTCTTTCTAGACCCTAGGTGTCAATACTTGCGCCAGTCTTGATGGGGCGAGGACTAATTGAAAGTCATGCGCCGGGATTGAAGGTCATGTCACACGACTTTTGAGAAGTTTATACGATGAGGAAGACTCTATGTGACAACTTCCTTGCAGACGTGCAGCAGCAGGATGTCTGCTATGGGTCCTTTTATTATTATTATTGGGGGCGTAGGAGAATTGGATCATTTAGGGTTTTAAGCCTCTTGGAGCAAACTACATGTTTCTTCGATGGGTCTAGCGTTTAATGTTATTAATCTCGAAAGTCTAAGTGACTGCCACCAACAACTAACCTAAGCTATGGTCTTGGGCATGAAAAAACAATTATCAGTTCTAATAAAACAAAACGAATCAATAAACAATTGACACACTGAATATACATGAATACATTTTATTATTATATTTTTTAATTACATATTACACAGCAAATAATATAAGCAAAACCAAGTAAGTACAAACAACAACTGACTGCTTGCAGCAAAAGCAATTCTGTGAAAATTTATTGCTTCGATTGACTGTGTAAGCAGAACTCAACTGCGTGGCTGGATGAATCAAATTATTTCCTTTCTCGTTTTCACATTTGCTGTTTGATCTTGCTTTTTTATGATTGATAGTCGTAGTTAAGCAATTACAAATGCATGAAAATAGTCAAACATTTTCAAACGCCGGTGACAGGGCATTGGGCCAATCCAGGGAGCTGCAGATCGGATGAGCTGGCAAAACTAGGACCTGCCTTACAGGTTACCGGATACGTTGGATTGCCCCGAACGAGTATGTAATATACACATACAAGGGAAATCTTGGCGACTTTGGATGAAAAGAGATCTATGAAGCTTCTGTTCTTTCTAGACCCTAGGTGTCAATACTTGCGCCAGTCTTGATGAAGGTCATGTCACACGACTTTTGAGAAGTTTATACGATGAGGAAGACTCTATGTGACAACTTCCTTGCAGACGTGCAGCAGCAGGATGTCTGCTATGGGTTCTTTTATTATTATTATTGGGGGCCTAGGAGAATTGGATCATTTAGGGTTTTAAGCCTCTTGGAGCAAACTACATGTTTCTTCGATGGGTCTAGCGTTTAATGTCATTAATCTCGAAAGTCTAAGTGACTGCCACCAACAACTAACCTAAGCTATGGTCTTGGGCATGAAAAAACAATTATCAGTTCTAATAAAACAAAAACGAATCAATAAACAATTGACACACTGAATATACATGTATACATTTTATTATTATATTTTTTAATTACATTTTATATATTATTATATATAATATATTTTTTTATAGCATAAGAAAACAAAATTGTTCTTTGTCTAAATCCTCCAACATGACCTCAAAAATAAACCTGAAGATATCGTCTCACAGGGGTGATATTTTTCTAGGTGTATTTGGATTATTCGTAGATGATTTTCGAATTACACAAATTACATTCGATATATTCACTACATATAAAATAATTTCTTATATCATTCAAAAACATAATATCTTTTATAATATCTTTTGTCTCTCAAATATATGCAGTGACATTAAAATTCCTTATAAAAGATTAATACAGAATGCGCAATGTTTCGAATCAAATTCGAACATTGGAGTTCATTGACTTTTTCGCTTTTCGATCGCCTTCATATACTGTTGCTATTGATGGAATATAAAAAGGTATTTCTTATAGAACCTGATAATTATCTTTGCAGACATCTTTATTTACTTCGAGATAATAAAAAAATTGATAATTATTCGTCATGTGTCGAGCAAAACGAGATATTAATTAAAGAATAGAAAAAACCAACAATAATTGAGTGTAAATGCGCTTTAAAGTTTAGGTGATTTAACTGCAATACTTTTGCATTTCAGTTAACATGCGCATCAAATTGTATGTGTTTAATTGCAATACATATGCAAGGCAATTTTCAGTTTTTTTAGTCTAAATTTCACAGTTGGCAATTGCGTTTGATTTAATTGAACCAGTCTGGCGTTCTTTGAACATTGCTAAATACAAAATTGTTCAGTATTTCCATTTGCTTTAATACTTTATTCGCCGAAGCCCATTCTGGATGAATTGCCAATTTTATGCTTCGTCGGAGACTGAAAAACTCCAATATAATGTAATTGGTAATTTTTGTAATTACATATTTAAATAAATAAATAAATGGTTTCCCATTACTTCCCATGAAGGGACAGGGGAGAATTTCTCACAATCACTTACCTGTGCGCTTTACAGTTTTCACTCACTGATTGGGACCTACAGTTTTACACCGATTACGAACGGTATTTTAAGAAGATTTTTCATGGCTATATACTCGATAGTGTCGCCGTCACTATGCTAGGTGACCGCCGCCGAAAGAAATTTTATGGTGGTCAGAATCCAGGATCGCATGTACAAGAGCCGTACACACTGACCATTGCACCGCCGACCAATGGTATTACATATTTACCATTGATTTATTAAAGGGTTGTTAGACGATTAGTAAGACCGTCGGATATGTGAAAATGTATATTTGATGAGATTGGTTGGAATAGCGTAAGCTTGAGCTGAGCGATGTGCAGCAATCATTTTGAAAGATCTGTTAGATTTCTCCAATTTTTTGATTTTCCCCACAAACTGATGAGAATCAGGGTTGCACCAAAACTAAAGAAAACGAAAATTATCACTAATATCTCGTTCCTTTTTTCAAATGCTTAATTCTTGTTCACAATTTTCATTTTCTCTTTTCTCTCTATATTTCATTTCAATTTTCATTTTCTCTTTATATTTTTATTATAAAGTATAACTGTTGTAAAAGATGGTCCATGTAAAATTTGGAAATTTATTTCGCTTTAAAAAAATACCAATAGGCATTTTTTCAAAATTATGATTTTATTTATGATTGATATTTATGAATGAAACAGAACGAACATCGTTCAAATGGCTTCCATGACGTGCTATACAGTACCTACCTCATTCGATCCACCCAATTTGTCGGTACATTTTCGATTGTCTGGGCCCCTATCTTGTGAACTACATCGTCGATTTCGTATTTTAAGGCCTCGTGGACTCGGGATTGTTTGCCTAACATTTATCTATCACGGAATCCTAAAGGTAAGAGTCTAACAATGAACTTTCGAGTTTCGAGTGGGTATGCGGTTTTCGAACACAGTGCGCAAAGGTCGATTGCAACATTGAATGTGCATCAAGTAGCTCTGTCTTCTGGAAACCATACGTCGTCCATGTCAACCTCTTCAACTTTTGGAAACAAAAAATCGCTGGGCATGGCACGGTAACGCGCTAATGCCTTTGACGATGCCAAAAATCGCACCAAACAGTCACTCGATATGGATAGATCGGCTTCTCCTCGACGACGTGTGTATTTTCCGAGCCCCAGAGGTGAAAATGAGCTTCACCGGAAACGATGATTTTTCGGTAAAAATACTGATATTCAGTCCATTCAGCGAAGCAAAAACGCATCGGATACAAAAACGCATCGGATACAAAAACGCGTTGGAATAATTGGAGTTTATAAGCCTTCATACGGAGGTCTTATGCAAATACAAAATCTTATATGGGCCACATTTTATTTTGTGTACCTCGTTGCAGACAGATCTTTTTGCATTCTACCAAACAGTATGTTCCATGGTGCAATAATATTACATCGTAAAGTAGTTTGAACACATGATTTAAATTTTTTGTGTATTGTGTATTACGAGTATTTGTGTTTAATATTAAAAAATTAAACAAAAAAGTAATTCGAATGTTTTATTGATTTTTCACAAATCAAAATATCCTGAAATAATTGTGCATTTTTGTTTTGGATGTCAGAACGAGCTTATATTGTTCATTGAGGTGAGATAAATATTGGAAGGTGAAGGGTACAACCATTATTTGATTATGTATCATTATTTAAAAAAAATTTAAAAACATTTGTTCAATAAACATCCATAACCGTATGCATATAGTTGATGCTTAAAACACACTTTGCCAACACACTCGGCCTTCCCAAAAAAATTTTGAGTGGGACACAAGTATAGTGTCCAAAACCAAAACCGAAAAATCGGGGAAACCGGTTAACCGGGTTTTTTGCTATTAACCGTGCGTCGGTTTTTTAAAAAAAAAAGAAATTTTCGAACAAACTGGAAGCTGGTTATTTAACGACGGTTAACCGGTTAATCGGATTTTACATAATTTTACCAAATCCTTAAAGAAATTAATAATAAATGATATGATTTTGGACTTTTAGTGAAATTTTGGAATTAAGAAACATGATTTCTATTGTGAAATATGATCTTATGCTTCAATAAATAAATTTTCAAAATTTTCCAAAATGATTTTATGACTTGAATTAGAATTAATTAAGAACATTTTTTTTTTTATCAAATTTCAAAATTAGAATTATTTGATAATTAAATGTTTTAAACTTAATAAGATTTTCATACATGAAAATCTTTTCAAAATTGAATATGATTTTCGATTTTAAATCAGTTTAATGCGAATTTGAATAAAACTTTTAAATTTTATATTAAACACGCATTTCAAATTGGAATATGATACACTCCGGTTCACTTATTTAAAGGCACTAAAAAATTCCATATTCAGCAACCTGAATCTTTTGCAATTTGTAACCGATTTCAGAATTTTAAAATGGAAATGGAAGCTAGACATCTTGAGATATAAAAAAAAAATCATGATAATAGTGGTTTCTTAACTAAAGAACTTTTTTGAGCAATTTATAAAAAAAAAAACAAAAAATTTGTTATTTTTTTGGTTCACATGAATAAAGGCACTTTATTATTTTTTTTATTATTTTTAAAGTAAGCGATGAATTTTTGTAGGGAGCGTTGTTTATTACAATTTATTACATCTTAATCAGTTTACGAGTCAAATTGGCAAAACAAAAATTTTTAAATCTATCGGAAAAAACTAAAATCAATGTTTACCGTTCTGAAGGACATTCTAACCGCGCAATACCTAAACAAATTGGACGGAGCCCAATAGTTGTCGACAATTACATCAAGGACCCCGAGAGGTATGGAACAATTTTTAAAGGAAGTGTTTCATTGCCTTTATCTACGTATGAGAAAAGAATCAGAATTGCTTTTAATTCTGCCTTTTCCTTGAGCAGGTCATCAGTACGCAGAGTAATTAAGAGCTGTGAGTACCTTAAATACCTGAAATTACAAAAAAAAGCCGCCAGTTAATGCTCTTCTTACGGAAAAGCGGCTTCAATCCGCAAGAGACTACATGGTATGGGATGTGCAGCCAAGAGGTCTTTTAAATGACTGGAGAACCGTTGTATTTACGGATGAGAAGAAGTTTTATTTGGATGGGCCTGATGGCTGCAACTATTATTTCCATGATCTGCGCAAAGAAAAGCGTTTTTGAACCGACATCAAAGACGAAAGGGCGACGTTATGGTGTGGGTTACTATTACGTACTATGGCATCATCGATCTTGCATTTCAAAGTGCAAAAATGACTGGTGCAAGATATAAAACGTTATTATAATCGGCTTTTCCGCAGTTCAGTGAACTTTTTGGTGCCATATCGTGGATATTGCAACAGGATAATGCCCCTATACACAACGCCACAGTAGTAAAGGAGTTCATTGCAAGCCAAAATGTTAATATTCTTGACTGGCCACCCTATTCGCCAGATCTGAACATTATCGAAAATGTCTGGGGTTGGGTATCTCGTAAGGTCCTATGAAGGAGGTAGACAATTTGATGACAAGCAGTCACTAATTCAGGCCATTAAGGATGCTTGTAATCAAATTTCGTTGGATTTCATAATCAAACTCTCAATGAAAACCCGTATATTTGAAGTTATTAAAAACAAAGGGGTTGTACCCATTACTAATAGTTCTTAAATAAAGTAAAATAAATTAAAAAAACAAGAAAAGCTGTTTTTCATTAAAATTAGCTAAAAAAAATATCACATTTTTGGGCTTTTTTTTTATAAATTGCTCAAAAAAATGCTTTAGTTAAGAAATCACTATTGTCATGATTTTTTATATCTCAAGGTGTCCAGCTTCCAATTCCATTTTAAAATTCTGCAATCGGTTACAAATTGCAAAAGATATAGGCTGCTGAATATGCAATTTTTAGTGCCTTTAAATAAGTGAACCGGAGTGTAAGTATATATTTTTAAAAATGTGATGATGACCTTTCGTATTATATTTCAACTTAAAATTTTCGAGCGTTAGGTCTATTTTAAATTATTTTATTCTTCAATATTTCGCTACCCATTGGGTAGCATCGTCAGGAAGATAAGCCAACAAGGCCAAAAAATCCGACCACTGGCTCAGAAGTTAGCAACTTTACCCTACTACCCTACGACCGCCAATCCGAAAATTTGTAACCCGCTGCCATTTCGCACCCTTGCATTTTCGGACATGGTCCTAGTGGACTTTTATTCATGAAATGAGCCAAGGAATTCGCTGGAGAAATTTGTCCGGAACTTCCTGAATCACCCTGTATAGTTTGTTATTAACTAGTTTTTGATATTCCTATTTTCGTAATGAGTTAAGTACCAAGCAAGTAGAAAGTGAGCGATATGTTCGGTTCACGAAATGTTCGTTATTTCTTATATGGGTTATTTCTTTATACCGTCAATGACGTTACAGTCGCAATCATTTTTTATGATTGCATTAATAATATCTAGTTATTCTGATGTAGTTCATGTCAGTTTTAGTTCTAAATCCGATGTTGGAGGAGGTTTGCAAGGTATGAACATATTTTATTTACATTTACATTTTGCAGAGATAATACACTGAGAAAAAATTTTAGCTGCGTTACCTAAAAGGGAACTTAGTCACCATGGACTACCCAATGCCTTGGATGTTTAGTTTCTGTGTATGTTTTAGAAATGTAAGAATTAGTAAGTGAAGTGGTGTTCAAAACTTATTAGAAAATTGAACAGATAGGTGTTTAATTGGAGTATGTTGCGTCAATGACGTTATATAATTATTTTTATTTTTTTTTCGAGATTTTTGAAATTTGCGAATATTCGTTCAGGCATTAATTCATCGTGTAATTGGGCACTAAATCCCACTATCCCATCTTGTTATTATTATTGATGTTACAAGAAAAATACCTAAAAAACGAAATTCTATATTTTTATAACAATGTCACAATTTACGTACAATTACTCATATACGTACTTCATATCGCAACGAAAATTTCGCAAGAACTGAATACGGTTCTTTACGACAAGTTGCAAAATTGTTTAACACCGCACTGTGCACATTTACAGAACTGCAATTATAAGGTACTTAATACTTTTCAGTAAATGGCTGTTGCAATCATAGAGTAAATCTTAGTAGAGAAAATATTTGGCTCATCTGACGTCTCCTTTCACACTCTTCGTGATGCGGTCGGTGTGACAGAGAGATGTTTGACAAAATGTGACATACACCAGGTGGAATTACAATAAGTTCTTGCTTTAATTTTTCATGTAATTTTGGTGAAAAACTGTGAAATTTAAATGTGTTTTAAACTTTTTTATTGACTGTTATTGGTAGCATACATTTGTGTTGTATTTAACACAATAATTTTAGCACACAAAACGAAATGCCGTTGTTGTTATTTTGTTCGTTGTTTTGAACCATTGCCTTTATCTGGTATTAGTAAAGAAATTCTTTTCAACATCAAACGTAAATATCACACCAGGCCAAATGTCATAAATTTGGTGGGAGAAATATTAGATCTACTATAAGTATTAATCTATGGTTGCAATGACTAGGAAAGTATTGGAAAATATTTATGAAAATATGTTTCAATATTATTTAAATTTTCTTGATGGTTTGTATCACATTTTCTATATTTTACACGTTTTCACATGCATTAGGTTCACTGCATTCTAAATAGTAGTGACTATTTGGTGACATAATTATGACAATTTTACGAATGAAACAAAACAAAAACAGGTATATATAATTCATTTAAATATGTAAATTAAATATTATTGCGAGTATTAATTCGAACGAATTTTGAACGAATTTTCTGGAATAACAAAATTATTGTTACATCTGTTGTTATTGTAAAACAAGTCTTAAAAGTATTAACAATTAAAAATTCATTTAAAATATACATACATATTTACAATATATACAATGTGATCATTTCACCGAATCACGTGATGTGTTATTGTGGCTTCCATGAAGCGCTTCTAACCCGTGTCATCACTGGGAGAATCTTCCTAATCAGCATTTCGCCACTGCCATTAGCGTTATCATGAAATCCTTTGCATTTTATACGAACTTTTCTAATGTACTTCTTAGTATAGGAGGGAGTTTTTGCATCCATATCTCTTTTGGTCTTTAACCAGTTCTTAGTATAGGCTCACTGTATTTGCCCTTTTGTATTTCCTGGATTCTCTTTAGGAGATCATAGTTTATGCGATCACTTACAATGGAATCTTGTCTAAAGAATGGAAGAAGACAAGTGACGGTGAAGAGTTATTAACATAATTTCAGACTATATTTAGTGGGTAAGCAACGTGATTAGCAATTTTAAAATTATTGTAATTGCGTTGTACTTTTACTTAGTCAAGCCGTAATTAAACTTACTTGTATTCTGGATGTTTTAGAACTTGTTCTCTTAGCCATTGGGCGCCAGTTATAATCTCTCCCGAGGCCCGTTTTTGTATAAATGTCAGATATTGTTCAATGGTACTGTAGGTAGTGGTATCGACTTCCATTGTTTGTAAAAAATTGAATATTAAAGGTATCAGACCGGGGAATGCGTTGGACTGCAAATAAATAAAATATTTAAATTAATTTCATATGTTATAAAAGTTAAATTTTGGGCATAGTTTTGTAGATATCAATAGTGGTATTCATATAAACAAGAAAACTTGAAAACTTGCACAGCAAACGTCAAAACAAAACAAAAATGTTCTCATACAAAACTATTTTCACAAATGTCCGACGTTTCGTTTTCGATGTTTGCTCAGCAACATTCCCTCGAAACTTTTCTACATTTGTACAAGTGGTTTTGTATAAGAACAATTTTTGTGTCGACGTTTGCTGTACTAGTTTTGGAAATTTTCGAGTTTTTGAGGCTCTTGCGCGGTTACATGAATACCAGTAATATTTTTAAGAATTTGTTCAAAAACATACCTTTCCATTAAATATTTCATTAATAGACATCAGTTCATATTGCTTCTCTTTTTGATCGTCATAATGACCATTTGCTCCATTCACGTCATGACCATTTGTACAATAATTTGTAGTATTCAAGGATTTCGTTATATTTGTACGGAACCAAAATAGGCATTCGCGACATGAGTCTCTCTTCTGGGCTGTCTTCATATTTTCGTCCACCTTGCTGATGGGTATCAGCAAATCCAAATCGTAGGCCACAATGACCCGAGACAATAAAATGATAAAACATACAATGGCGGCATTCTCAAAATCACTGATCTGTACATCACATGGCCGGAACTCAACACGCCATCCGATGTTCGATTTGGGAGGTGGTGGCTTGAAACGCATTGTTTGCCAATTGGTCGATTGTATATTCTCGAAATGATCAGTCTCTTCCTCATCGTTCTGATGGACTTTCTCACTAAGCAGACAAATTGTGTCACGAACAAAGAGATGGGCCACATGTTGCGCCAATAAATGATCTATTCCTCCCTGTCTCAGACGTTCATAATCTCTCTCATCATACGCTAGGGGTATATCATTGTATTGTCCGCCTTTTTCCGAGAGGTATGAACTTATGGAATCACATCTAGATTTTGGAATACGACATTTGTTTTTCTTCAAAGGCTTGAGACCTTTTTCCTCCTCGCTACGACAATCCACCGAGGAACTTATAACATGCCAACGGCAATCGATCTCTGTTAGATATCCCCTGTAAATAGGGGAAGCTGCTGTAAGTGCCATCATTATTGGACACATCGGGGCCAATTGGTCGTACAATGTTCGGGCCTCCTGCACATCTGTTGCTTGGAATGTTACTTGCAAACATCCACATCCCATACCCAATCCCATGGCATCAAGTAAAACTATATCCGGCTCATTAGGTGGGCTTCCTTCAACTGGGAGTTGTGTGTTTTTATCCTTAAATACTTTAACCTTAATGGCCACATTTGAACCTGCACGCATATTCCTATTGTGGGCTGCCGTAAGAAATCGCGGATGTCCCGCAAATGTCGCTTCATCTGGATAATATTTCGATTTGTTTATAGAATTTGGATTATCTGGCTGTGGGTTGTGTATGGGATGGGTGAATTCGGGACAACCCAGACGAGGGAAATTTGTCAAAGACATAATGCATTCATCTCTAGCCAACAGTTCAGTTACTTCCTCGCGGCGATAACGCATATTTGGCTCTACCATATTGAAATGTGTTAGGAATCCCTCAAATGGTTTACCCGGGGTCCCCTCAATCATATAAGATCCAAATTCTGGACGCCATAACGCCTTGCATGCACTTGGATTTGTTTCTTCCTTTTTATTTAGTATCTCCAGTAGTTCTTGTGATTTTAGTACAGCCCTGGCGATTTTTTGACGATCATCGAATTTGACCAATATATATTCGATTTCATCACCCCATTTGAAAGTATCGCCCTTGCGATCTTTCAGTTTATGATAGTGATTAATGAACTGCTCAATACCATGTTGACGTACATGTTCGGCCAGAGCTTTAGTTTCAAGCCAGGATAATGGACGGCCGTCTGTTAAAAGTCCCATGGCTGAAAAGTATAAATTGAATTTAAGAATAAGGTTAAGTAAAATCACTGTATGTTGGTTTCTAGGCACAGATCCTTATGTTAATTTAATTTAAGCTTAATCGACAAATTTAATTATGTTAATGTTTTTGAAAAATTCCTACGGGGATACATACGAGTAATAGAATTTTGAAAATTTGTATATGAAGTGTCTCATTCGTTATCTCTGTTTGAAAATATTTTTTTTGTTATTTTTGTATTTTTGTATTTTTTAAATATTTTTTATGTCGTTAAATGTAATTAACTTGTTAATATTGTTAAGTTATTTGTATTTGGTGAAAATTAAATTGCACTAATTATTTTGTTTATCACGCAAATATTTTATTACCTTTTTGTTAAATGACTCAACAAAAGAAAAAGAGGAAAAACGATCACAAATTACAACTTAATGCAATTACTAAAATTAAGTTGTCACAAAAAATCGAATGGTTCTCCCAAACTGATTTCAATCCACTTTGAATTTCGCCCTCCAGTGAAAAGCAGAGCGATCGTTATGTTTTGATTGGGTGATTGCAGCCAACTGAATTAAACGAGGTGTGGAATATTGCCCAACCCAGGTATTTATGGTGAATTTTGGGGATTGTTTTTATTTAATTTTCGCTTTGAATTATTCGAATTATCCTAAATTCGAAAAAATAATAATAATTGGTAGAATCGAGTTAAACACGTTTCGAACAGCTCTGAGACTTGCATACTAATCCAGATAGACGAATAACAAAAATTAATGTATTAATTAAAGTTCAATAAAAACGTTTATGACTTTATGGAAATGAAACAATTTCGAAAGAATTGTAGCCACGCAAAGTGCAAATAAAAACATTTAAATTATAGTCGTTGATAGGAAACTCGTTTTCCAACGAGTTCTGTTTATCATGTGCCTTAGAACCCACATTTTAATAGCGGTACCCTACTGATGTCTGTTGCACGCACATTTACTTTACCTTTTCAAATTATAACTGGAGGATCTTTTATATTGAAAATATAAATTGATAACAGAAATATGAGGAGATATTAAATAAATTTCAAATTGAGTAAAACAAAATTGGTATTGAGTTATCAAATTTTATATTAAAAATAGCAGAAATTATTGTAAAACTGGCAGCCTAATATTGAAAAGTAGGAACTTGGTATTACAATAAATATACCGATAAAATTTGCATTTTCCGAATATACGTTTCTATTGCAAATGTCGATATTTAAATTCTTTATAATTATATACCGGTAGGTTTATACAGCCATGTCACAGAGTGCAATTTCGTTCGAAAGTGAAACCAATTTCGTTTTGTCCTTCTACAGAAAATCAAAAACGAAAAAATATTGCGTATTCAAAACAATTGGTAAAATTGACAAATGTGAAATTGGCAAATGTAAACAGGAAACACTAAACACTTTTATATTTTTATTGCTTAAAGTAGTTTGTCTACACGCTGAAAATCTATATTTTTTTATGTTTGGATGCAAATAAACCGTGTTTGTAGCTCGTCGCAAATATACTTTACTTGTGCCCGTTCAATTTAACATGTTTGAGGCACAATGATTAATGGGTTATAATATATGTTTATGAGACCCAAATGTGGCCTTTTTGTTGAAAACCGCTAATAACAAATACGAGACAGAAAAGAAAGAAACAAAAAAGCGCAGATCTTCAATTCATGGAAACAGCGCTTGCAATCATGTACATGTTTCGTGCAATATGTTGCTGGACCGATATTTTTCAACGTGTAGTTTAATACTACTTTTAAAAATATAATTTTCCAAAACTTTTTAAAAACTCATAAAACATCCCTTTTAAAGATTTACTAACGAATATGCACGAAACGCAAAAATTTGACATATGTACTTCTGCGTTGCCACGTATGTTTATAGTTGCCTTGCATCGTGGTGCAACAGAGGATCAGTTATGTATCTCAAACTTCGCCGGCTCAATTTTTGAACAATATTGAAACTCCTGGCATACTCCTTTCGATGTTTAATACAGCACTTTAAGTAATTTAATTGTTTACATTCGTCTAAAGTTATTTTTTTTCGTACTTTCTAACCAATTAATTCGTTTTCCCTTATTTTGTTTTCCTTGTTTCTGTTTTGTCTATTCTTTTCTCATGCAGCTGCCAGACGTTCGTTCGAAAAGAATGTATTCAGTTTTTTTTCGTTTTTACCAAAACGTACGAAAGTCATAGAAGCAAACGCAAAATGTTACGAAATTGCATTTACGAATTCATTTCGCTTTCGTACGAAAGCCATGACAGGGCTGATAAAGAGCATAATATAATAAGTCAAGAAATGGGTCATAACATTTTTTTAAATACTGGCTAACTCAAATATGAACATACCTGTTTTAAATAAATGCAACCTTGATAGTCATGATTGCTGTTAAAACATGTTTATACTGCACTCGAAATCTAGAGATATCTAGACTTCGTGGCCTAATCATCTGATTTTCCATACCCAAATCAGTTGTTCCTGTGAATGAAATCTAGACAATCGAGATTTCGGTTGCAGCATAAACGCGGTATTAGTAAACCGAAAAATGTTCATCAAAATTTAACATGTATTCGTTCGCTTCGCTTGCCATGGGGATTTGCAGGGGATTTTAAGTACCCTCGTGTAACTACTACTCATCTTTTGAGACACCCGTCTTTTGAAATTCAAAAACGCGGTTTCAGTACACCCTAATGTGTAACCAACACCAGATTTCGGTCAATTCGCATTCAAAGTTAATTTAGGAATAAAATATTGTCTGAGCCTTTGGCTCCTGCGGTGTAGGCAACACTGTGGTCGTCATTGATCTACTAAACTTCAACGACAAGCGGTCTACTACGCGTCAGCTACCTTTGTGCCTAACAGTTTTTTTTCATAATTTGACATAATTTAATATTTCATAAATAAAAAAAACCACATGGAATGTGCAAAAGGTTTTAGCATCGCAACAACAACAGATGCAAATCATTTTCATTCATAAGAAATTATATTGCTACTCTCGTGTATGCGAATTTTAAGCGTTGATATCTATGACATCTTGTTCCCCACCTAAACGAATATGCCCCATGACTTATGAATGAAACAAGTAAACCACAAATATTTGAACATTCATGCAAAAATAATGGGAAAAGATGTTTACAAAGCAGGGTTCATGAAAAATATGCACTTACTATAATGAACAATCAGTAAAAGTAAAAGAAACAAATATTACAGATGTTTGCGAATTAAATTTCCGCCCCATGTGATATTTTCGCATTCCCGGAGGGTTAATCTCATATAAAAAAACATACATAAATATATTTACACTGTTGTTCTTCAGGATAGAACCAATGGAATTTTAAGTAAAAATACCTATAAATTATGAATGCAGAAACAATACAGATTCCACATTTTCAGAGAAATAATAAAACCTGCGTTTGAAGTGGAAATAAACCGTGGTCGAAAAATTTTATTTATTTATTTATGGGATAATTTATATGGAAAATTTTTATTTATTTATTTGTAACGTCCTGCACAACAACACTCAAAATCTAACAATTATAGTACAGGATTTAGTATATGTTACTTATAATCGATTGTTAACAAAAAAAGTAAATGTTATTGTAGGACTATAAAGAATATTATAAGACACTTGTCTTGAGTTAATTACGACTGTAATGTTCAAAAATAGTTTTTTTAAATTGTTCTGCATTGCTTATGAACTGAATAGTTGAAGGTAGTAGGTTCCAAAGACGAATACTATTTACAAAAAAAAAATATTCTATTATATAAATACAAAGGCACACGAGTATATATTATCTTGTGAAGAAAAATCAAGAAGCGTATTCTCAGAAAATTTACGGAACTAATACCAGATATATGACATTATTTCTTCAAACCTAAAACATATCTTACTACAGCATTGTATGCGATATTTAGTTTGTCGAGATTTGTAGAGTCAGTACTAGCAAATAATTCACACCCATAAAGTAAGATTGGCATTAAATAGGACTTAGCAAGGAGTTTACGAATATTTGGAGGTTTGAAATATTGAGAATTCCAAAGAGTTCTTAATATCGAATACGTTCTACGAGTACCAGTTGTGGAGAGTATATGATCAGACCAAGTTAGTGTTTTATTAACAATTATACCAAGATTCTTCGTTTATACTATTTCTATTCTTTGACTATCAATAAAGAGTTCTGACTCAAAAGTTTGCCTCATTTGCGATGGCCTTATTACCAAACATTTAGGTGTAGATGGATTAATACACACGTAGTTTGCCGATGGTCAATTATGTATGCGCCGCAATATCGATAATCGCATATAGCGATATTTATTTCCTAAATTCTTTTTCATAAGTACAGAGATCTCTTGTTTAAATATTATTTCTAATATACAATGTATACACCTAGAATTTGTAACTTTTAATTATATAAATAAATGAGCAGGCCAGCCCATTTGACCATTAATTTAAAAAAAAAATGCCTATAGCAACAATTGTAGTTATATTTTGTCAAAAAAGGAATGAAAAAACAAGTCCATTTTAAAATTTACTTAAAACTAACTTAAACCTACTATTTACAGGAAAACGCGGGAAATAAACAAAAAAACGAAAAATAAACAAAACTCAGAGGAATTCACAAAATAGTACGTTCTGTAACTACGCGATACAGCACCAGATCACCATTGGTATAGTATCTACATGTTTTCTCCCAAGTGCAGAAGGCACATTATTGAAAAGAAGCCGCTTTCTCGCACTAAACGAGTGAGCTCAGTTTCACCAATTAAGCAGCACCTGAAAGCCTCTTTGCCGTCCTTTGAAGCCTTGTCGAGGAGAACAATGGTCAGCCTTACCATGAAAATCAATTCTGACGAGTCGAGTTGAATTGATGGAATTATATTAAATTTTTTTTTTTCAGTCCTGAAGACGTATGGAGATGAGTAGTTCAAATAGGGCGTTTGGCTTTTCTCCCTCATCGGAGAGCTGCCGGTATCTGTTTGCGAAATCGCCTATCCTTTGCATGCACGTGTAAAAGTCTTTACCAAGTAATTTGCGGCAATCGACGTCTATTAAATTAAAGGCATTTTCTGCCATGGCAGCATCAGACTGCCTTCCTCCTTGCACATAACCACTAGATGTATTTCCTCTCAAGACTCCAGAATATAGACGCCCGTCTACAGCCCCAGCCATTGGTAGTCTACCTGGTCCCGGGATTCGGGCCAGACTTTTGGAGGATTTCCCCCCTCCTTTCTTCTCAATATCTCCTTTCGCGTGGGGCAGGAGCGCGAGCTTGCCACATGACCCTCCTGGTTCCACTTCACTGGAAGGCCAACTTTCCTTATTAATTTCCCAGTCAACGGGTCGGTGGTAACCATTTCCTCGGTATTATTTTCCCTTGCCGGTACTTTGCAATTTCCAGGGCCATGGGGCTCGCCGCACTTGACACATCTATATTGCATTCTGTAATTTGACGAAATATGTCCAAATCGTTGGCAGTTATGACACTGGACAATGCCGTTCTGCCTATAGCGTCGAACTCGCACTCTACAGTTCAAGATGTACTGAATAGAGTACAAGCTTTCGATGTCAGAATTATTTGAAATATGGACCAGCCACTGGTCCCCTCTCAGCTTTATAATTTTCAGGATTTGTATGTCAACTTGAAGACTCTCAAGGTGCTGCTTCAGGTCTTCCTCTTCGTATGATGCAGAGAGCCCATCGATCACGACCGAAAACGGCTTCAATTCGTTTGGAGTGTATGTGAAGAACGATATTTTCTCAAGTTCAAGAAAGCTTCTTACCTTTTGGTGATCTTGGGTGCTGTTCACCTTTAAATTTACCAAATTTTTATTGATTATCGTGAGCAAAAACAGTGTATGCCCTAGAATATCTCTGAGTTTTGCTGATATTTCCTTGACGTTTATATTATAAATTTTAAAAATAGGTGGGCTGGCCTTACCTTTTAAATTTCTTGGCTTAACTATATTGTCAATATTAGCAGCACTCTGATGTTGTCTGGCGTTCTTTCCCGCCGCCTGTTGTTGTGGGTGAGTATTTTGTTGTGTAGATGGTTGTATTCGTCTTGATCCACTAGGCAGATCCAGCGGTGGGAAGTCTCTGGCTTTTTGCACTCCCTTAACCTTTTGCCAACCGGATTCTTGCTCATTGGCTTCTTCTATAATTGAGATGTTGCTCATGGAGCCTACGGCTTCGGTCTCCATGTCGCTTTCATCGTCACTTGATTGAACCTCACTGTTCGTTACTAGGTTTTGTTGATTAATTGTGATTATCTCATCCTTTTCTCTTTGCAACCGGAGAATTGTATGGTGCATTTGATCATTTTGGTCTTTTAATGTCTTGATTATGTTCAATAGTTCACTTTTTTCGGAGCCAGAATCGCTTCCCGACACAGATCCAGATTTCTTTTTTCTCTTAGTTTTATGTTCCAATTCTTTATCCATTTTAGACGGATTCATTTTTTAGCCACTTTTTATATTTATCTTTTAAGGTACTTTAGCGAATTTAAAGTTCGTGTCTTAAGTCTTTTGAGCCCTTTAGGTTCTATGCGCTTTATTAATAATAATTAATAAAGTGTTTTAATTTTCTTGTTTATTAAAATTTTGGCATTTTTTCCACTTTTTCCAAAAATTTCCTTTATTTTTCAAAAATTTTTTCTTTTTTCAGATTTTCAGTCACTTTCTGTTAATATATAGATTTTTCGATTTTTTTCACAAATTTCCAGTCACTATCTATTTTTCCATCATAGATTATATTTGGCTTGCCAAAAGGCAGTTCCAAAACTTGTAGTCACAACTGGATTTTCCACTATTTTTCACTAGTACTTTTCACTTCACTTTAGCACGATATGAACACAGACACTGTCAACACTGTAATCTGTATGCGCCGCAGGTCTGCATTGATCTTATATGCATCTTAGTAGATGTAGGATACAGTGATGTAATAGATCGGCGATATCATTGATGTACATGGTGAATAAAAGAGGCCCAAGAATTGATCCCTGAGGAACTCCATTTGATACTAATTTATTATTTGCAGATACTGACTGATAACAGTTTTCCAAATAAGAATGAATTAGTTTAGCGGAAGAAGGCGAAAAATTAAACATGAATTCTAGTTTCATGCGAATTTTGTTATGATTAACGGAATTAAAGGGCATGGAATGATCCAGCAAAACCAGAAGTGAAACATTGCCAAAATTAACTTTCTCGCGTAACTTCTCAGACACATCTACAAGAGCCGTTATGCAACTCCGCCTTTCCCGAAACCCAGATTGTCAATTTGAAAGGCGTCCTTTTATTTGTAAATAATTAGATATTTGATTATGAATTAATTTCTCAAAAACTTTGGATAGGTATGGTAAAATAGCGATCGGACGATGTTCCTGATTGGCCTTGGATATCGGTAAAATTTTTGCATGTTTCCAGTTTGAAGGACATATACTCTTAGTTGTAATTGTATTGAAAATGTACGTGATGTGTGCAAGTATCGTAGGTAGAATCATCGTCAGGAACCTGGGGTGGATATTATCAAGTCCAATAGCATTTGATTTCATGTTAATCCACACATGTAAAGGAAAATTCGCACTCATCCCCACGAAATTCTGGGCATTGATAAGAAAAAGTAGAATCCTGACCACGGGAACGTTCGTAAATGTTTCATTAATTCATTAATCGATTCAACATCAATGTTAATATTAGTTGCCCCCGAGGCTTGCCAATACCTAGCACGCAAAGTTATCCTCGTTTTTTTTTAGAATTAACCGTCGGTGGGGCAATGGTTAGTGTGCGTGCCTCTTGTACAGGAGATCCTGGGTTCGATTCCTGCTCCGACCACCTTAAAATTTCTTTCGACGACGGTCACCTCGCTTAGTGACGGCGACACTATCGAGTACTTAGCCATGAAAATGCTTCTCAAAATACCGTTCGGTTCCGGTGTAAAACTGTAGATCCCAATCAGTGAGTATAAAAACTATAAATCGCACAGCTCACTGGTTGTGAGAAACTCTCCCCAATTCCTTCATGGGATGTAATGGGAAACCATTTATTTATTTTTAACTACCTACGAAAAACACGGGTATTATACTTAGTTTTTGCTCTCTTAATTAATTTATTTACTTTCTTTCTGGCTATGGAGTATTCTTTAGGGAGCTTGTGGGATTTAAATCTTTTCCATCGTTTAAAAATAGTATTTCGATCCACAATAGAGCATTTTATAGACTCATTGAACCATGTTTTATTTTTCGGATTACCAGAAACCGTTTCTAAAGGTACTCTGCCTTATTCATAAAAAGTTGTGAGAGATTTGAGAGACGTTTTTTGTATGCAAAATCGTCTCTCAACCCTATCATATCTTTTTATGAATACGGCCGACTGTATTTAAAAATATTTGGCCGACATTCGTTTCCCAAAAATGCAACTGATTATCAACCGACGGCATATAATAAATGGGATTCCAATCAACACTATTCAGTTCCGATCGTAGAGTATTATGCTTATAGTTCTTTTTTTTTTTTGGTTCAACAGAATAGAACCACATTTTAATTGTTTTATAATTCAAGCAAACATAAATTTTTAATATAAAAAATTGATTTTATTGTAATTACTTTATCTGAATATTAGTTTAATAATTGTGCACTTTTACAATGATTCAGAATATCTTCGAATATTCTATCTTTTAATGACTCGTATAGGGATTTAAAGTAGTCAAGTGAAATTTCGGCCCTAGCTGTTTTTATTCCTTCAATAAGCTCATCTTTAGAGTCGTACTGGTTTACTTCCTCATAGACCTTGTGGGTTAGCCAACCTCAAACATTTTGAATAATGTTAAGGTGAATAATGTTAAGGTGCAATATGTATAGGTGCATTATCGTGTTTGAGAAATCAACTCTAGTGGTTAAAAAATGTTTTCAATCTTAGGAAAAACTTGTTCCAGATAATTTTTGTAATGATTCCCCCGGGTACGTTGTACGACAAGGTCAATAGTTCCGTGGTATGAAACTGCGCCCATATCCACGGTTACCACGGTTGGTAATATCCAACAAAAATTGGTAACATTTAAACGGGTTGGTAACATGATAACATTTTATTCATTTTGGTAACCTTTTGAAATGAAATAATTAGTATAAGAAAAAACATTTGATTTCATACTTCTATTAGAAAATTTGACGAAATGTGATCTAAAATGTTACTTACAAACAGAAGAAAACATGAAGCAATGGCAACACTGTTTGGGAGAATTGAATGGTTATGGGCCTAACCAAAATACGTGCTTGTCGTCGTTCGCACTAAACAGCCAAATATATTAGTCTCTTTCGCACTATCGAACTCTTTGTGCTTTGATTGGTCTGATTACACTGTGCAACAGTGGGTCTCGAGCCTCAACCAAACCAAAAAATTGTGAAAGTACTTGGACGTGGTATCACAAACCCCCGCTCGGTTTTTGTCCCTATACGTAACAATTTTTTTTACAAGCCGAAGAAAATTTTGTAGGTGGGTCAGGGACCTATTTCAGATTTTACTTCAATAAATCCTAAACAGCTTGAAATATTGGATTACAACCTTTGACAATAAATAAATAAATGGTTTCCCATTACATTCCATGAAGGAATCGGGGAGAGCTTCTCACAACCAGTGAGCTGTGCGCTTTCTAGTTGTATACTCACTGATTGGGACCTACAGTTTTACACCGGTTCCGAACGGTATTTTGAGAAGCTTTTTCATGGCTAAATACTCGATAGTGTCGCCGTCACTATGCGAGGTGACCGTCGTCGAAAGAAATTTAAGGTGGTCAGAGCAGGGTTCGAACCCAGGATCTCAAGTACAAGAGGTGCGCACCTTAACCATTGCACCACCGACGGCCACAATATTGTAGCTATTTCTAAGGAAAAGTACAATGTTAATCGATTATTTCACGAAACGTCCTGAAAAAGTTCACATATTTTATTTGTTTTGACGTTTCTTGCCTAACGGTAAATAAATTGCAGTAGCTGTCTTCAAAAGAATTCAAATTCTTGATAACTTTTCTAAATACACTCATCAACAGAAATTATATTTATAGCTCCATAATTGGTGTAGAAAAGCTGGGTTTAATCATATACTTTGTGTACTTTTCCTTAGAAATATATTGAAGGGCATTGTGAAATAGAATAACAGCTACAATATTGTCAAATGTTATAATGCAATTTAGCCGTTTAGGGTTTGTTGAAGTAAAACCTGAAATAAGGCCCTGACCCACCTCCAAAATTTTCTTCGGCTTCTAAAAAAAATTTGGGGGGCAAAACCGAGCGGGTTTTTGTGATAGCAGGTCCAAGAACTTTCACAATGTTTTGGTTTGGTTGAGGCCCGAAACAAATTCCTTTCATTTGTGACACAGTGTTATAAAAGCGTTAGGATACTTGTGCACTTAATAATTTTGCACTGCAATTGAAAGGCAATAAAATGCAAAGAAATTGAAGTTTATGTTTTGTTTTTTTGTTTTTTTTTTGTTTAGTCTTTATAATGATGTATGTATGTAATACGATTTTCTGTAATGAATTGTTTTAAATAAACATTTAATAAATTTGGTAATTTTTGGTAACTTTTTTGGAAAATTCTGGTAATTAAAAAGTTATCCCTGTGGCAACCGTGCCCATATCATAACACCGCTCTCAATGCTGTGACGACACACATTGGGTTGAATCAGACCCAAAGTTGCTCTTAATTCAGGGAAAGGTGGACGATTGTTATTTTAATTTTTTTTTTGATGTGTTAACATCTGTAGGAATGGGTAGGGCAATCTATCAAAGTGAACACATGCAAACAACACACAGCGTATTAAATAGTAGTATAGAGAACTCATGGAACGAATTCTATGACTCAAAAGCACTGGCGACTGATGGCGAATTATTCAAATCGTATTACTCTCTTTTTGTCATAACTAGGTCCATTCATAATTTTAATGTGAAACATTGATGCCTTTTGAAACATTTATGCTTTTTGTAATGTTTTATGTAATAACATTGTCGAAATGGTGCATTTATATTGAAATATTCTATAAAGAGAAAAAGACTCGTTTATGCTCTTTAACTCAGACTCTTTACATGAGAGCGGAAAAAGAGTGCAATAAGTTCTCTATACTATTCAATACTTTTTGTTGTAGTTCTGTATATTACAAAACAAAAACAATTATTTCAGTGAGCTAAATATTGCTTTTTATTCAGTTGTATGCCAGCACTCAAACAAGTAGGTCGTCGCATAGACTAATATCTAAATCTCTCACCAAATTTATTACATTTGTTCTGGTGTGATATTTACGTTTGAAGTTGAAAAGAATTGCTTTACTACTACCAGATAGAGGCAATGGTTCAAAACAACGAACAAAATAACAACAACGGCATTTTTTGTGTGTGTTAAAATTATTGTGTTAAATACAGCACAAATGCATGCTAACAATAACAGTCAATAAAAAAGTTTAAACCACATTTAACCCTGCTGTTAGATTAGGACCATTTGGTCCAAATTTTTTCTGTTTTCCCTTGTAACTTTGGAACGGTGATATATACTGACTAAATTTTTCTGCTAATGGGGTCTTTTAATAAAACAATGTTATGTGCGAAAATTAAATTTTCTAACTTTATTCAGGACTGAGAAAAATACAAAATGACGAATCTTAGGTTAGAGGACCATTTGGTCAATAGTACATTTTTTCATTACCAAGCGAATGTAAATTCATGTCAAATATTTAGAAGATGTTTTTGATATGTCAAATACTTGCTTTAGAAATTATTGAACCAAAATAGTTACAAAGGATAAGATAAAATTATTATTTTGGATGAAAATTCCAGTATGGACCAAATGGTCCCTCAACCTAAGATTCGTAAATTTTTTCATTACCAAGCGAATGTAAATTCATGTCAAATATTTAGAAGATGTTTTTGATATGTTAGCGGATGTTTTTGATATGTCAAATACTTGCTTTAGAAATTTTTGAACCAAAATAGTTACAAAGAATAAGATAAAATTATTATTTTGGATGAAAATTGCAGTATGGACCAAATGGTCCCTCAATCTAAGATTCGTAAGTTTTTTCTAATCTAACAGCAGGGTTAAGTTTCACAGTTTTTCACCAAAACGACATGAAAAATTAAAGCAAGAAGTTTTTGTAATTCCATCTGGTGTATGTCACTTTTCGTCAAACTTCTCTCTATCAGACACTTTGCTTGGTGTTCCTAATCTGTCAAATTTTATTTATATGTGTATATACTGTAAAAGTAAACAAAAAAGTACAAAAACAAAATACAAGTGAATTTGACATAAGAGAAACACCTAAGCAGGAAAAGAAAGCTTCTACCATGGCCCAGTATTCAGTTCATGTGAAATTTTCGTAAAGCTATGTTCAGGTATACTGTGATTTCGAAGTTTACGGGATTTCATTTCAATAAGCAGCTGATTTTTGTATTGCAAAACATATGTTTGGTGGGTTGAAATCCCAAAAACCTAGAAATCTCAGTATATATGAATGTTGCTTAAGAAATTTTGTCATTTATCTGTAAACGGAAAATTTTCTTGCGGAGAGTTACCACATATCTTTGATTTACCTTGCAAATATTTCATTTATAATTCCTCTACTCGCTCAATTTTATTTTTAACGCATGTCGTGTTGCTTTTAGTTGTTAAAATTATCAAAATGTCAAAATTCCGGTCCCAAACAATTGTGAAACAATTGTTTTCGTACGAAATAACTTTGGCGTAACAACCCTGTAATTGATTTTTACTACGAAATTTTGGAAAAGAACTGGGTACCAAGCAAATGAATAGTGAGCGAAATTTTCGGTTTATGAAATTTTAGTTATTTTTTATACACGTACTTCTTATGGCAACGAAAATTTCATAAAATCTGAATACCGGGTTTAATCGATAAAAAAAGGGATATCAGTGAAAAAAATTAAATCCAATGAAGTTAAGAGTTAAATTATTTGTGTAAATCCCAATTAACACGCAAATTGTTAAAATTAAAGATTTCTCTCATTCTCTGTATGTTTTCCAAGTCTTCCACGGTCATTGTTAGTACATAAAATAGTTGTTGCAAACTCTTGTTAATATTACTCGGTCGTATTTTCTTAAAACCTTAATTATTTACAAAACGGCATTAAATACGAACGATTTTAGTCTTGATTATAAAAGCTGAAATTATATACTTTATTATCACAAATGCTTAGAACAAACAACTGGTAACATTTTTACTTCTATTCAAATATTACAAATTCTCTAAATTTGGAACAGTTTTTAAAAAATCATCAAAAATATATTTACAAACAAAATGTAAACAAAACTTTCTTAACTTCGAACTAAAATACCTGAAGTTGATGGCTCCACCACCATTAAATTGTAACTTAATAACTTTTAAACAGAAAAAAAGAACTTGTGTTCTGAATTTAAATTTTTCCACTTTTAATTTCGGTATTCAGTTTGTATAAAGTTTTCGTTGCCATAAGAAGTACGTTTATAAAAAATAACGAAAATTTCATGAACCGAAAATTTCACACACTTTTCATTTGCTTGGTACTCAGCTCTTTGCGAGCTGCTCAAATTTCGTAGTAAAATGAATCACTGTGTTGTTACGCCAAAGTTATTTCATACGAAAACAATTGTTTGATACTTATTTGGGACCGGAATTTTGACATTTTGATCATTTTAACAACCAAAAGCAAAAATTCATGCGATAAGAATAAAATGGAGCGCATAGAGGAATTATAAATTAAATATTTGCAAGGTAAATCAAACAAAAAATTTTCCGTTTAGAGACAAATGACAAAATTTCAGGGAAAACAGAGCTTTAGCAAAAACACGAAACAATGTTTGCACTTTTGACGTCTTTGATCATTGGTGATGCAAAATTTAATCTACTTTTACTCGACACAAAGTTTTATTCGAATATAATAACTTGAAAATATGAATTAATAGCGACTTTGGGTTTGATTAAACCCAATGTGCGACGGCTCAGAAATTTGGCGTTCTTACATGAAAATAAAAGTTATAGCCATCGGGATCATCCAAGTTCAACTATTTTCATCCAAAAAAAAAATATCTTTCGCCAGTCCCTATCACTTCGCACATCCCATGCAAAGTGGTGTTTAGAAAATTGAAGGTGTAGTTATTGGCAAGCTCCATTCATTGGAGGGTTTTTCTTCAGTTTTCGGAATTGTAGATGTCCACTGGTCAAAATAGAATGACAAACGGTTGAGTTACTTGCAGTTACTCCTGCTAAATGCTTAATTGTTTAGGTGGATTGAGCCGAGTTTGAGGCAATTCTATGAATTTTTCGAATGTCTTGAGACGTTAAAGCTGTGTAAGTAACTCCATTGTAATTTTTATTGTAGCTCTCTTAGTTTTTAATATAATTCATAACCACATTAAGACTTTGTCCGATTTTCCTACCGATTTCGGGATAAGAATATTTTTCAGAGTGGTAAACATCAATAATTACCATTTCCGATGAACCCATTTTTCTCCCCATTTTGATTTCATAAAATACTGGCACAAACTTTTACTTTAATTTTATTTAGTTTTTATCAGAGTTTGTGTTTAGTCCTGTAAAGTGTAACTGTTGTGTTTATTACTTGTTTGTATGAGATACTTTATGTTTACCAAAGTAAACTTTTGTTTACCAAAGTAACTACAATTGTCATAAGTTTTGTCAGAAAGAAAATTATATTGAGTGACTCGAAGAAAATTAGTCAACCAATAAATACATACTTTAATTTTTGTGCTTTTGTAATTGTGGACCTTTATATTTATCAAACACATTATAGAATATAATAGTAACCCATTCACATCGCCGTGGGGAATGTGTAATGAACGATTACCCATTACCCACAGGGTGTGGGGAAAATAGGGAATTATCCATCACGATTACCAATTAATGGGTAGTTATCCACGACGACGGGGAATTTTTAGCGATTTAAAAAAAAAAAGTGATGCCATATTGAAGACATCCATTGGTTAAAGCCTTCTATGTAGGTAAAAAATTTATTATTTTTGGAATTGGACGCACCGTTTCCGAGTTATAGCTATTTTTATATTTCAGCGATTTTCTTATTTTGGCCATTTTCTGTGGAAAAAAAATCTTCCATACGAGGAATTTAGCCTCTTATGCAGATACAAAATGTATTCCTTTTGCGATAGGAGGAGCCGTTTCCGAGTTGTAGCCATTTTTGTATTTCAGCAAATTTCTTATTTTGGGGATTTTTTGAAAAAAAAATCTTCCATACGAAGTGGACCACTTTATAAAAAGAAGCCTTAGAAACCCTCAAAAATTAGTTGTTTTCGATTCGACGCTCCGTTTCCGAGATATATACATTTTTTCTAATTTTTTCTTATTTTCGGTCAATAATGGGAATGGGTTACCCTGGGTAATCCATCGCCGTTGGTAATGGGTAAAGGCCGCTTACCCATTACCCATGTGTAATGGGTGATTGTGATTCCCCATCGTCGTGGGTAACTAGCCACTATTTTCCATATTACCCTGTGTGTAATTGGTAATAGTGATGGGTAATTCCCCATTGTCGTAGGTAGCTACTAGAGATCTGCAGGAGTAGACATTTTCACACAATCAAACACATTCATGTTTTTTGAATGTGTTAATGTTCTCATTCTAGCGATAAGAGTACGATACATACAACCATTCTTCATACAACCATTCTTCGATACATACAACCATTCTTCTCAGCGTGTTGCATCAACAACAGAAACAGAATGAAACCGAGCAGAGAGAGTAGTAACTAGATTGAGTAAAAGATCTTTAGAGACATGCAGAACTATTCGAATAATGAGAAGTATTCATGAGACATATTGAAAAAAAGCGTAACTAAAGCAAATGCTGTTTTGGTATGATTTGAAGTTCTAATTTCTTTGGAATAAAGAATAGGATTAAAGTAAAGTCAGTTTTAGAAATGTTGCACTTATGCCTCACTAGGTTTGATGTCGAAGTTGAATGTTTCAAAATTTGTTTGCAGTTAGTGCAACTGACATACATACTTCATTTCTTTGCCGTCTCCATCCACAATTAAGGGAAAAACTTGCCAAACTTTGCTGCGGCCTTTTTTCTCCTTCAAAACGAGTTCACCCCTTGAAATTCGCGAAACAATACTGTTTTCTTCACTTACAACGGCCGATTGAGTTGAGGACATATTTTTAATCTTTAATGATTTATTTTTAAAAAAATTTACTTCATCAGTTTCCATTTTCTAATATATATTATTGCAGTTAAACTTATAAAAAACGAATATTGATTTCTTTACTCTTCACACAACGTTGCTGATCTTTTCATTGACGAGAAAGCAAATGAGACCCATAACCACTCATAATTTATCGTTTTTTCATTCGAATTGTTCTTACGTATTCAAATGGGTTTTACCGTCACGAACATTTATTGAGTAAAATGTTGTGTTGTCGTAACAGAATTGAGACGAACAGAATAGTTAATAGAGCAGAGATTCATACAACATTCGTTCCAAAAGCACACATGCATGTATTGTTTCATTTCGTTGTTTACACTATTCGGACCGTTGGTATTGGTACAGTGATATAATAGTGGTCTTCATGAAAGCTCGAAAGAACCTCGTAAACTCGAGAACATCGTAAACTTGCACAGCAAACGTCAAAACAAACAAATTTCCCATACAAAGCGACTTGCTCAAAAGTGGAAAGTTTTCGAGGCAAATTTGCTGCGCAAACGTGGGATGGAGAAACGTGTAAACTTTTGACATTTCGTTGTCATCTGACTAGGATGGATAAATAAGGTGATAGCACTAGAACAGTAGAAAAAGTACACATACATAATACATGCAATTGCTACTGCTACCACCTTATGTATCCATATTGGTCAGCTGATATGGTTTTGAGCACAACTACGCTGAGCAACTTTACCTGGTGCCTCATGAAACGGTGCGAGGGAAATTTGCGCTGAGCAAAAGTTCACGGCTTTCACGTTTGCATGAATGCCGCTAATGAATATATTCTAAAAGAGAGCGCATTCATGCAGGCTACTAGTAGCTACCCATTATTTTCCCCATTCCCCACAAATGATCGCTACCCATTCCCCACGGCAATAATAATAGGTTATCCAGGGTAGCCCATTACCCAAGATATACGAACTCTGGTGTTTATAAAGCTTTATCGTAGCCGAAGACTTGTTTAAGAAAATGCTGAGCTTGTTTCTATTCTGGTGAACCACGTAAAAAAACAATATTCTCAACTTATTTGAAACATGGAGAAGAAAGTACCATTACAATGTATTTGGAAAAGGTTTTTGTTGTTTTAAGTAATGAGTGTTATCTCTTTTATGTGTCTTAAAAAGAGAATCAATATTACCTCACCGATCTCTGCATACAAGGCCTTATATCTTCAATATGTTGTTGCTCCTATCCTGATGATCCACAATGTAGCACTACGTGTTTGTCGTGTCACGGTTGATCGTGACCAACAGTAAATTCAACCACGTGATCGTCAGTACACTGAAATTGTTTTTCTTCACGCTCACGAATTATACTCACGAATTCCACTCACGAAACACACTCACGAAGAATCACTCTTTCAAGTATGAACATGTTTTCAACGAAATCTTCGCAATTTTAACTTTCCGTCTCCAAAAATTCTTCCAGTTTTTCGGATACACATCAAAACGTACGTAGAAAACTTAGATTTGGTAACCAACGAATTACAGATGGTCGTCCAATGTGCCTATTTATAAATGAAAATATATTTTCTTATAATATACATGTGTTATTGTTGCCTCGCTTAACTAAATATTCGTTTCTCTTCATAACAAACTAGTCATTGAAGTTTAATAAAGTCATGCCTAATATTAGCAGTATTTAACAACAAATTTGAACAGTGTTTCAAAATAGAAGCGATTGGGAATAATTTCTTTAATTAGAATTTTTAATTTATTTTGAAACATTTGTTTATTTTCAGTGTATTCTTCGTTTTGAGTTATTTGTTTAACGTCAATGTATTTTAATTTTGATGTATTTTGATCATTTGTATACTTCGTTCTAAAACAGTTCTTGAAAAAGTGTATTGGTACATTTTATAAAACTGAAAATGTATAAATGTGTAATTAGAAAAGAATCTCCATCTTTTTGATCATTTTGCGCCAAGACACTTGGCAAGAAACCACGTTTTTCATTTCATCTAATTTTGTTATTAATTTTGTAACGTGTGTATCCAATTTCATTTTGTTTTACCGCAGAGAAAAAACCCAACACAACATCATTTGCAGTGATCATTTTTATTTTACTAAATTTGATTCTGTTAACCTAACATCGAGACTTTCAGTTGATGGTTTATTCTCGCTAAGGCGCAAGGAATTCCCATTGTGGTCATAGGATCACAACAATGGCGATGTACATTGTATCTGTTTTTCATAGTGTTATGACGACATGCACATTACTGATTCAAGATGCAGCTACAGTTTTAGCTCATTTGTGACTTGCCTTGTATATTATTTCCTTCCAAAAGCTTGATTTGAACTTTAACGAATTTCTGTTACGCCAGTTAGTAACATGGTGCCGATTTCACCATATCTAGTTATCCTACAGTTAGAGCTAACGACTAGTTTTAGCTGTCAGTTTGTATGGAATTTATTATTTTTAACTGTCAGTTACCTTTAATTTTGGATGTTAGTGTTTTTTCATACAAATACTTTCAAAAATGTTATTCTTATTTTGACGGACACACCAAATTATTTTCCATATATGTACGTACAAGTTTTACAAGTAGGGCATCAGTGCGTATACGTAATATATCGGAAATTAATAAAATGTTACTGTTAGTACACACGTTAGTTAAAATGAGAAGACTTTATATTTATGAACACATTTTCTCCGTTCATACCTTAAAATCTTTGTTAATTTATAGTCTCTAGCTTTAGTATATTTTCAGAGTTTTAATATTATTTTTACTTTCTTTTATTTTTCCTAATGTGATATATTTACAATTTTGAGAATATTTTTAGTAATTTTCCAAATTGTGATCTAACGGTTTGACAGGCTAAAAAGCTGTGTTAGAAACATTTGGTGGTCAATTAACAACCTTTTCATCGATCGGATCTTTCCATCCCAAGATAAGGACGAAAGAGTACTTTAACTTCCAAAAATATGGTTTTAATTTTTTAAAAGTCTCTGGCGTGATGTATTTTTTCAAATATTTTTTTCGATCGATTTATCTCGATGTAGATACGGGTTATTAATTGTCGATAAACACAATTACATGCCGTCAAAATGTGTAACCCTTAATATCTTTTTAATTTTTGGTCACAACATTGGGCCTGATGTGATATGAACGTTAGATGTTGGAAATAATTACTTCAATAATACCAGATAGAGGCAATGGTTCAAAACAACCAACAAAAAGAATTTCGTTTTGTGTGTTAAAATTATTGTGTAAAATACAACACAAATGTATGCTAAAAATAACGGCGACCGGTTATAACGCCCAACGGTCACAACGCCCAAATTTTTTTTTGGTTTTAGGCCCTCAGAGCGGTCATAAGGCCCCAAAAAAAAATTTGGGCGTTATGATCGTTCTTTTTAAATTATAACGAGTAGTAATTCAATATAAGCAATGGTTAATAATTAAATATTTATTATTGATATTTTGAAAATATGGTACAAGGCCTATAAGCATCCTGCTTACATATGTCAAACCCGTTAATTATTTTGTCCGCCGGAAGGATTAGTAAATCTAATATCATTTTAAATATTCGCCTTACGTCCGCGATTGATTTTACGGCTTTCGCTAGTTCACTCATCTTTGCCAATTTCCGTCTCAGTGCCTGGCAGTAATGAAACCAGCATCCATTCAGGTGCACTTTTGAAAAAACTTTTAAAATAGCATTTCGAAGAGCTTTTTCGAAGTTGCTAGTAAAAGTCGTAGGCTTAGGTTGAAAAATGTTGACATTAATAAACTGCAGGATGTGTTTATATGCCTTTTGAGATGTGTTGAACATCAAGACAAGTGCGAAAAGGAAAACCTAAATACACAAAAATTGTCATTACTATTCCAAAGTGAATGGAGAGTGCAATTTGGAAATGAATGAATGTTACAATTACATCTATCATCAAACAATTCTACTTTTCAGCCTTAAGAAACAATTGTACAGTTTCTTTTCGCATAGTAACAACACTTTTTTCCAAAAACATTAAAATTTGCTCATAAGTGGAGAAAAAATATCAAAATAATATTTGGACATTATGACCGCGCTTGGGGAGGTCATACGCCCAAAAATTTTGGGCTTTGTGTCCTTCCATCTGAGGGCGGTCATAAGGCCCCAAAAAAAATTGGGCGTTATGACCGGTCGCCAAAAATAACAAAAATAAAAAAGTGTAAAACACATTTAAATTTCACAGTTTTTCACCAAAACGGCATGAAAACTTAAAGTCAGAAGTTATTGTAATTCCACCTGGTGTGTGTCACTTTTCGCACTTTATCACACCGCCGCACCACGAAGAGTGTGAAAGGAAACGTCAGATGAGTCAAATATTCAAATATTTTTATTATTCGATCTGTTATTTAATAAGTTTTCCGGTTCAAGATCAATTTCTATGAAAAGGTACTTTTATAATAAATTTTCATAGAATATATTATTAAAATTAATTAATTTCCATAGAAATTAATCTTAAACCGGAAAAAATATTAAAGAACATTTCTTTCAAAATTTTAAAAATTGTCAGAAAAATAGAAAATGTTTTGCTTGCAAAATTTTCGTAAGAAATTTTGTCATTTATCACTAAACAGAAATTTCGTTGCGGAGAGTTACCGCCTATCTCTGATTTACCTTCCAACTATTTCATATATAATTTCTCTATGCAGTCCATTTTATTTGTATCGGATTCGGTGTTACTTTTGATTGTTAAAATTAGCTGAATGTCAAAACTCCGATTCTAAACAATTAACAAACAATTGTTTCCGTACGAAATAACGTTGGCGTACCAACCCTGTAA
Source organism: Phaonia tiefii (assembly GCA_963931995.1). Lineage (NCBI taxonomy): Eukaryota > Metazoa > Arthropoda > Insecta > Diptera > Muscidae > Phaonia > Phaonia tiefii. Next base: position 121,112,102 of record OZ008370.1, on the reverse strand, counting down.
TTAATTTTGCCTACGAAATTTTTGCAAAGAGCTGAGTACCAAGCAAATGAAAAGTGAGCGAAATTTGCGGTTCATGACATTTTTGTTCGACATTTGACCTTAAGTCGAATGTGGCGCAATTTTTTGGCGACTCACAGCCATCGGATGTGAAAAATAATGGTACCAATGAAATCGTAAGACGATTTCCTTTCATTTGGGTACAAACACTTCAGGGGCCCGATTTTTTGGGCCTTAGGGGAAATTTCCCCCTTTCGGACAACTTGTTCCCGACATTGGAGCTCAAGTCAAACAAAACTGCATATTCAGTTTCTTTCCAGCACGTGTTCCCAAGGTCGTAAAATGCAGCCCAAAATTCGAATTATTGTGGGTTTCTCGAGAAACGCCGGCATGTACAAATTGTCAACGCCAACTTCATAGCTGAGATTATGTTTGTACACTAATGGCCAGTTTTTAAGTTGGTAGTTAACTATTAGATTACTTAATCGTAATTGAAAGTTAATTTGAGGTTAACTAGGCATTTTGTTTTTCAGTGGTGAGTTAATGTAAGTCGCCATATTGTTAACGATTATGGCAACCCTTGTATTCTTATTGGAAAAAACAACTAGTTTGCGATAAATACCAAAACAACAAATAGGAACAAACAAAATGGAATTATGTAAAATAAGAAATAGATGCATAAAATCGAGGTTATTTTAACAAAAAATGTGTAAAAAACTATATAGGCGCAATCATTTAACGATCTAGACTCAACGTATGTGTATAAATACGCAAAACAGAAGCACATATTTTATACAATCTAACATTTCTCATTTTGACAGTCCGTAATTTGATTGTCAAAGTTATATGGTTCTGACTAAAAGTTAACCAACCAACATTGTGGGTTAAATCATAGTTAAACAATGACTGAAAAACACAATTCGATGTTTAACCAGAATTTAACTAAGAAACGAAGATCACCACTGACCGAAAAACTGGCCATAAAGGGTTATTTATGGAATAGCATACAGGGTACATTTTCCATGACCAATTTGAATTAATGTGGCTGAAGTCCGCGTATTCAGAGCTCAACTTCTTCCTTCAAGGCGTAACATAAGCGTAGTACGCAGCTGAACCTAAATATCAGGTTGACAAATATTCATTTAATTCTACACGGAAAAATAAACGTGTAGATTTGTACATGTACTAGTGAGATTGTTGAATTAAATTATTTTGCGAAACGTTATTTATCACTTGTTTTTCAGTTCACAGCACACAATTAATATTTACAATAATTTTCTTTGAAAATGCTACAAATTCCTTAACCTAACAATTGTCAGTACATTAATTGTTGTTTGTGGTAGGGGAAAAATGATCCAATGCCTGTTGTAAACAACCCTGTAATCGACAGAAAATATAAAAAAATCCGATTGCATTTCTTTTCGGCTGCATACTACCTGAAGTCATAGACGAATTTAGTATAGACACAATAATACTCTCAATAAATTAAACGTCATAGGTATGGTTGCAAGAGAACATTGAATGGTGGAATGCTTGGGTTCAGTAATACCAGATACAGGCAATAGTACACAACGTCCAACAAAGGAATAACAACCGCATTTCGTGTTATTGTGGCAAAATAGTTGTGTTAAATAGTACAATACAAATGTATACCAACGATAAAAATCAACAAAAAAGTGCAAAATACAGTTAAATTTCGCAGTTATATACAAAAACGATATGAAAAAGTTAAGTAAACAGTTCTTGTAACTCCACCTGCTGTAGTTTTTGTCGAATTTCTCTCATTTCCACAAACCTACGACGAAGAGTAAGCAATGCAACGTCAGATGGGAGAATTAATTCGTCTATACTAAATTAGTCTATGCCTGAAATATTCCGTATCTTAAATTCAGTCTTTTTTACATAGAGTTTATATGACAACCTGAAATTGAGGTTCAGCTGGGTACTACGCATTAGACTTCAAAAAATCCGAAAGAAAAAATTGCGACGGTGTTAAATCGAATGATCTGGGCGGCGAATTCTGAATTGAATTGCTTCTCGGACTGTATGGTATTTGACACCGCCTTGTTGAAACTACATGTCGTTAACATACATATCATGGTAAAATAAGTAAGGTAAACGCAGTAGGAATTATTACAACAAACACAGGCATTTTGTTTTTGTTTGGTGTCCATAATCTGTCAAATTTTCTTCATGTGTGTATCTACTGTAAAAGTAAACAAAACAGTAAACAAACAAAATGCATGTGAATTTGACATAAGAGAAACACCTAAGCAAGAAATATGTTGAAATCAGCTGTTCTAACGAGTTTACCTTACTCATTTTACCATGATACATATCTTGCAATTCTGCCACAAACACCTGGTTACCATGTTGTGATATCGGCCTGACCCAGCCGAATTATCGAATTATAATTAAATTCGTCCCAAACACTGGCACGTTTGAATACATTTGTTTCACAACAATCACTCGTGAATTTGTGAACTCCAAATACAAAAATTTTGACGTTTAATGAAAATTAAAATAATATGATAGCTTAAGATGATGATTTGAGAAGTGTAGCTGCCGAAAGCTGTATTTAGCTGTAGCTGTATTTTTAAAATTGTCATTCTTAGGACAATTTCGTTGTTGCTCAGTGTTACCTATTTATAAATACTTCCGCCTACACTATGAATCACATGACTTTTAGAATCAATGCCGGTTTAAAAAATAAGGCTTTTTTCTATTCCACAAAAAAGACTTTTTATTTTATTCGGTTCTATTTTATACATATGAAATCTATAAAAAAAATTACAAAAGAATAAAAACGAATAAATAAAAAACAAATTAAAAAATAACACGGTATGACATTCTTCGTTAATTTTTAAGATATTGATTAAATTTCGGTAGATTTGCTCTTTCGTCCACTGCGCAATGGTTTGGTTCAAGGTTTCGTCCACAGGAAAAAAACTGCTTTGGTTCGGTTCAAAACTGGTTCGCTTCAGAATGACGAATACATACAAATGCCAAATACTACGTATTAAATAACATTATTTTGTAAAAATCTCATACCAGATTAAAAGAACAATATCTATGGATATTCCCAAGTAGGGGAAAACCGCCTAGGTTAGGAAACCGTCTGGGTTGGGGCAGCGCGGTTTCTTAAAATCAAGTATGTAAGCGGCGCAACCTACTGTTTTAATCAAATATTAGTCTCAATAGTAGCTAACTTTAGGGTTGTTTCTGTACGTCACCCCGGATCCCAAATCGTCCCAAAGTTGTTTCTATATGCAAAAATTAGGAAAAAGAGCGTAACATTTTTTTCTCTCTTAAGAGCAAATTAAGTTACTCAAATTGGCAAACAATTACAAAATATTTCTTCTGGTTAGAGTCCAAACAGAACCAGACACGCTTCCGATGACGACGAAAAAAATCTCTAGCATCTAAACGAAATGGGAGGGAGAGCATCTGACGACTTGAGTTGATTTTTTTCTCTCAGCGTCATATATATTTGCGTCTCTTTTCTGGAATTTGTTTGAAAGTTAGAAAAATAATATTATACATGTATCGTATTTGAATTGTTTTTACTGCTTTTAACAATTTTTTATTCACTTTTATTGTATTGTGTTTAACCCTGCTGTTAGATTAGGACCATTTGGTCCAAATTTTTTCTGTTTTCCCTTGTAACTTTGGAACGGTGATATATACTGACTAAATTTTTCTGCTAATGGGGTCTTTTAATAAAACAATGTTATGTGCGAAAATTAAATTTTCTAACTTTATTCAGGACTGAGAAAAATACAAAATGACGAATCTTAGGTTAGAGGACCATTTGGTCAATAGTACATTTTTTCATTACCAAGCGAATGTAAATTCATGTCAAATATTTAGAAGATGTTTTTGATATGTCAAATACTTGCTTTAGAAATTATTGAACCAAAATAGTTACAAAGGATAAGATAAAATTATTATTTTGGATGAAAATTCCAGTATGGACCAAATGGTCCCTCAACCTAAGATTCGTAAATTTTTTCATTACCAAGCGAATGTAAATTCATGTCAAATATTTAGAAGATGTTTTTGATATGTTAGCGGATGTTTTTGATATGTCAAATACTTGCTTTAGAAATTTTTGAACCAAAATAGTTACAAAGAATAAGATAAAATTATTATTTTGGATGAAAATTGCAGTATGGACCAAATGGTCCCTCAATCTAAGATTCGTAAGTTTTTTCTAATCTAACAGCAGGGTTAACAATAAATCATGTTGAACCCTTTTCTTTAATTTTCTTTTGTATACACAAGAATCACCGTATGCATGTGATGTTAATCTGCAGTTACTCCTATCAAGATTATCGCCTTTCGGGATTATAAATGTCAAATTTCATAAGAAAAAACATCGATAATCCCGAAAATGCGATAATCTTGTTAGGTGTAAATTCCGCTTGAAACTCTTACGATTTTCATGAATTTCCATGATGTCGTGAGAGCGTCGCTAAGAGATTAGTAAAAATTCTATTCTAGCAGCGAGTCATCAGCCGCAGCGGATTTTCGTTACGATTTTTCCCTGCCATAAGAAACACGTTGTCGTCTGCAGCGTGTTTGATTATCTTTGGACTTTCATACTTCAAGTCGATGAGCGCCGTAAAATTGACGACGGCGCCTGATTTAAACTAACCGGCGGCAGCGGCTTTAAATCTCAAAATAAATCGGTGGCAGTGGCGGATGAACTTGGTCGACTTGGTTATCTGCTACAAACAACTTTTGACAATAAATGTCATCACTGTTTGAAGTTTATTTTTGGAAAGAAATGTTTGTTTTGTGTTCTTTACTTTTTTTTTTTTTGGAAATTTTTTCTTTTTGAGAGAGCATTTTTGGTTTACTCTAATTGTATTGAACTTTACCTAAAAGTAAAGAACTAACCTTTTATTTGATACTTTGAGAAGATCGGCTGTTTCACTCGTGACTACTTATTATACCTTAACCCCGGTATTCAGTTTTTATGAAACTTTCGTTGTCATAAGAAGTACGTGTATAAAAATAACGAAAATTTCATGATCCGAAAATTTCGCTCACTTTTCATTTCGGTGGTGCAATGACTAGTGTGCGCAGCTCTTGTACATGAGTACGTGGGTTCGGTCCCCGCTCCGACCATCTTACATTTCTTTCGACGACGGTCACCATTAAAAAGCTTCTCAAAATACCGTTCGGAACCGGTGTAAAAACTGTAGGTCCCAATCAGTGAGTGCACATCAAGAAAGCGCACAGATCACTGGTTGTGAGAAACCCTCCCCAATCCCTTCAAGGGATGTTATGGGAAACTATTTTTTTTAAATTTGCGTGGTACTCAGCTCTGTGCGAAATTTTCGTAGGCAAAATCAAGTACAGGGTTGTTACGCTAAATTTATTTCGTACGAAAACGATTGTCTGATCATTGTTTGGGACCGGAATTTTGATATTTTGATTATTTTAGTAAACAAAAGTAATACCACATGCGTTAAAAATAAAATGGAGTGCAAAGATGAATTACACTGTGATAGTTTTTGCCAAAAAATTTGTAAGACAAGGCCGGAGAGGACGGGGCTTCCCTAATCCGGGTACGAGGAATCGAACTCCATCATTATTATTTTCAGTTACAATTACGCTTTCATACAAAATATATGTAAGCTTGCCAGACTTACTGTTTTTAACCGTAAAAAAATGGTGTCCCTTAACTCCGGCAGGGCGACACCCTATCATGCTTTCTCTACAAAATATTAATTGAGGTCATCGTGAGAAAATATGCAGTCAACACGAATAAAACTATTAGTAGCAAAAATCGCATGCTGCCGGGATATGCTGAGGATTTAGACACCATTGGGCGAAATCTGCCATAAGTTACTGCAGTATTTTCGTGAATTATAAAGGAATCAGCAAAAGTGGGTTTGGAAGTACACGACGACAAGACAAAATTAATGTACATTTTCGCCAAGCATAACATCCACCCGATTGGATGAAAGGGTGAACGTTGATAACCGTTATAATTTCGATATAGTGGACGAATTCATTTACCTTGGATCTGCCGTAAACAGAAGCAATAACATCAGCCTAGAACTCAAAAGGAGAATTGTGCTTGGAACCAGGTGTTATTTTGGGCTAAGTAAGCACTTCTGAAATAAGACCCCCTCTCGCGAAGAGAAACTCCAACTATATCAGATTCTCATACAATCTGCCTGTCTTTATGGCGCAGAATCCTGGGTCATATCGCATGCTGATGAAACATCATTGGGAGCCTTCGAGAGAAACAAGAAAACCTAAATATGTATGGTCCTATAATAGAAAATGGTTAGTATCAACAACGGATGAACCACGGTCTGTATAATCTGCATCCCGACATCGACTTAGGCCTAATTTATTTTTGATCAGCGATCAAACATAATTTAAACTCTGAATTCACTTTTTAGGTTAATAGTTAATTGCTGTTTAAAGTTGGGCATTTAAACTATGATCAAGTGACCATATGATGTTGACAGAAAACAAGAAGAAGAACAAACACAAAGCTTCTTTAATTGTTAATGTGAACAATTATAATCACCATCCTAGTTGAAATAACAATAAAAACGTATCATTTAACTCGTAGTGCAGTTAGAACTTTATTTCTGCTCAAATATTCTCCAATTTCATTGCATATTTTGTATTTTATCTCTTCACTTTTGTTTTGCAAATGGCGTCAGTTTGATGCATTGTAACGATTAGCCGATAAATGTATGAATATCGGTTATTTTTCGTAGCATTTGCCACTGTTGCCACATGGTAGTAAGATTATTTGACAAAGCACTAAAAAACTCTTTTCGTATTTAAAGCCAGATCAAACATAAATCAAAATCAACTGATTACCAATTTAAATAACCAGTCAAAAATTGTGCCTTAGTTATGCGTATCAAAATAGCGCGTATTAGCTATTTATGCGAGAGCTTGGTATTAGCAACTGGAGGAGAAAAGCTGAAGTTCGAGCCAGTTGGAGAAACATGTTATCCTCATATTTTAATGACCTTGACCACTCTGAGTTCTTTAAGGCCACCTAAGTAAGTAAATTTGGAATCTCTTAGCAGATTATTACCCAATTTTCTCCTGTTGGCAAATCGGTCTATACTTTTGTTCCACCCTAATTTAGAAAAATTCCTATAAAATAATAAATTTGATTTTTTTGCTATTTGGTTTTCGAAAATTGAAGAAAACACATAAAATTTATGCAAGTGAACGGAATATTTATTTGGATCGATATTTACTTTTTAAAGATTTAAAATAAATAAATGGTTTCCCGTTACATCCCATGAAGGGATTAGGGAGAGCTTCTCACAACCAGTGAGCTGTGCGCGTTCTAGTTTTACACTCAATGATTATTTCATATAAATGTTGCCCACGGCTACGCTTCACGTGGTCCACTCTGAAAATCCAATTTATTTCCCACATTTTCCAAAATTTCAGCCGTTATCTCACCAATGACACGTGTGGTGTTATCTTCCAAGGCAGCAATCGTGGTTGGCTTGTCTCTATAGACTTCACGTGGCCCCACAAAAAATAGTCCAATGGAGTCAAATCACACGAACGAGGCAGCCAATTGACAGCGAATACCAGAAAATGGACGTGACTTGCGAAACACACATTTCACAGAGCACGAATTTTGATAATAAATCTCAATGATTGGCAAACTTGTTCGTTTGTAAATCTATTCATGATAAAGCCCCGTATTCAGTTCTTGAGAAATTGTCGTAAGAAATTTTGTCATTTATCTCTAAACGGAAAATGTTGTTACAGAGAGTTACCACATATCTCTGATTTACCTCACAAATATTTCATTAACTATTCATCTTTGCACTTCATTTTATGGTTAACGCGTGTGTTATTACTTTTGTTTACTAAAATAATCGAAGTGCCAAAATTCCGGTGCCAAACAATTATGAAAAAATTGTTTTCGTACGAAATAACTTTGGGGTAACAATCCTGTAATTGATTTTGCCTACGAAATTTTCGAAAAGAGCTGAGTACCAAGCGAATGAAATGTGACCGAAATTTTCGGTTCATGAAATTTTCGTTATTTTTTATACACGTACTTCTTATGGCAATGAAAATTTCGTAAAAACTGAATATCGGCTTAAAATAGCAAGACAAACTGAACATTTTTGAGTTTGACACATGTCACGAATCACGCGTGAACATGCAAAAACTTGACACTGAAACCCCAAGTATCAAAGAGTCACCCTTTTATGCCGGAATATAGAATGGTATACTTCCCTTTGGAGTAGGGATTTGGGGTATTATACTGGCAGTAGGACTAATTTTCAGTGTTTCCACTTTCTCCCGTACTAAAGCGCTAATGTACTTACATGTAGAATATATGAAAATTCAATAATAATATAATATTTTATATAATGCTTCAATCTATTACAAAAATCAAATGAAAGTAAAGTAATGTGTACTTACTAAGCCGCTTCCTAGTAGGCGATATCGTAATTCAACGATTATATTTTTCGTTGTTCGCTCACTAGCTTGTGGCAAGGGATGTGATGTTACGATCTCTTTTGAATAATGACCGATCTTCCACGACGGTTTGGATGATGCAATCAGAATACGAGTACATAGTTCAATTTAGTTGAGATTTAGATTTCGTAAAAGAATGGAAAGCAGGTTCGAAACCCTTGTTGCTATCCTCATTTGTACACAAAAAAAATTTAAGAATTTAAAATATTCAAATAAAAAATAAAGAGTGTCTTTATCATTAAATAGGCATTATTCCACAAGCTGCTACCATATAAGCGCCTTTAGTAGCTCTTAAGCAGTATTTTTTGATTGACACCCACAATTTTATATTTGGCTTGTTTTATGATCATTCCAAATATTGTTTGGTTTCCATAACGTCATTTAAACAGTTTAGAGTAAACGTTTTACGTTTGAATAAAGTAGAAATGGAAAATAATAGAAGTTCAATACATACATGGGGTATATAAATTATATGACAATTATAATTTGTACTTTAATATGAATTACCTGTCCATATGCAAATTAAAAAAAAATTCAATACCATTGGCAATTGTACTTATTTTCAAAACATTTCTGCTATATCTGGCAGTTTTGGTTTTCAAATATTTTATACACTACAGGTTTATGAATTTGAAAGTACCACGAGGCAATACCTATCGAAGCCACAAACCTCTACATACTTATATAAAATACTTTAAAAACAGAATTGCCAGCTGTCAAGCAAACGCAAAACAATTTATACTTTAAATACTTTAAAAACAGAATTGCCAGCAGTCAAGCAAATGCAAAACAATTAAAAGTATTCGCATATTTCAATACAATTGGCATCCGATTCCACAACCTGCTTTTGTACTGCCTGAACAATAGCGAATTCAACATGTTTTAATTGTCGTTGCGAACAATGGCAATTCTTTTGCATTTGCATTAGACAAACTATAAACATTTCCGTGGGGATTGGGTAACGATCGTTTACGCATTACACATGGGGATGAAATACCTGGAAAATTGCTAAAATAAAAATATGTCTATAACTCGGAAACGGTGCCTCATTTTCCAGGATTAACGCACAAGTATAAAACGCTCTTTTGTTTATACTATCTCGTTCCACGTTTTCATACATAATCAGTTTTTCAGAAACCGGTTTTCGGTTTTAAATTTTTGGCAGAAACCGGTGGAACAGGTTTTTTGTTTTAAATTAATTGCACATGTAGCACTTCCAATTCATTTATTTAGCGACCATTTCACATATTTAATCGTGTTAAAAACTCAACATTTTACAACTCTATTTAAATTTAACAATCACATTTAATTTTAAATCAAAATTTAAATCACATTCCAATTTGGAATTCGTGTTTAATATAAAATTAAAAAGTTTTATTCAAATTCATATTATGCTGATTTAAATTCCAAAATCAAATTCTAAATTCTCAATTTGAAAGAGAATTTCTTTTAAGAAAATCTCAATCAGCTCAAAACATTTATTATAAAATAATTTACATTATGGAATTTAAAAAAAAAAAATTCTAAATTCTTAGTCAAATCATAAAATCATTTTTAATAAACAAAAATTTTTGGAATTGTAAATTTGAACTATTGAGGCATAAAAGCATATTTGAAAATAGAAATCATGTTTCTTAATCCAAAATATCATTAAAATTCGAAAATCATTTAAGTTATTACTAATTTGTTAAGGAGATTAACACAAATTGAGTAAAAATCGGTCGACCGACGTCAATGAACCGGGTTTCGGTTTGTTCGAAAATTATTTTTTTTTTTAAACCACCACATGGTTAATAGCGAACAAACCGGATAACCGGTTCCATCGATTTTGAACACTCTAGCCACCATACAAGTGACCCAAATAGGGTTGATATTAACAGCTCTAGAGAGTACCGTTGGGTACTATGGATCTATTTCTTCCCGGTAAAAACCAAAACGTATGACTTACAGTTAATTTATTTCCGCATTGAGTTGAGAAGAAAATTATCGTTTCATTCCTTCCGAGCAAACGATATAAACTTTGAAATGTTAATTACATTTATGACCGTGGGTGCAGTATTGATTGGTGTTTGCGGGTCTTGTACATAGGAACGTAGGTTCAATCTCAGCTCCTACCACCTTCCAATTCTTTCGGTGACGGCCAACTCGGATAGTGCCGGCGACACTATCGAGTAATTATCTATGAAAGTGTTTCTCAATGCATAACCGTTCGGATTGTAGGTTCCGATCAATGAGTCTACAAATTAGACAACGTACAGCTCACTGATTGTGAGAAGCTCTCCCTTATCTCTTCTGGGATGTATTGGGTAATCTAAGATAAGTCATGTGGTCTAATGGTTTAAAGCTATGATAAAATAATTACACTCGTTTCACATGTACGCCTGTCTAATCTCCAATCAACTTATTCGCAAACCACTAGTCTTCTACATTTCGGTAGTCAATAACCATTTTATTCTCTATATTAATGTTTGGCATTGAACCATTTATTTTGCTATCAAACTAGAGTTTTTGAAAATAATTAAATACATGCATTTAATGGTTCGTTATAAAAATTTCGACGGAGCTCGTTTTGTATAGATATCTAAGTTCATTGGCATTTTGTGATTTCTTCGCCTTCAACTTGTTGCTCTTGGTGATATACTATATAATAGAAATACAAAAAGAAATGCATGTGCATATAGATGATCTTGAACCTAAACAAATTGGGTGTGCACAGTGGTTTATTTGGTGAAAATAATAAAGCTGGTATCCATAGATTCAATGTTTATGTAATCGTGTTATCTGAACAGCAGAAAACCTTTACTCACTTGACACACTGGCTTGAATATTAACTATTAACCCTTGGACAAACACATGGTTCTGGCCAGACATATTTAATTTTTGAGCGTTAATTAAACATACTTCTAGTTTATACCTGTATTTCCCGGTAGCCGCCTAAAATATTGTTCGCTTTCTATTTTTAAAAAAAATTGAAAAATATCGTTCTAACACGACGAAAACTGCAAAAAAAAGTCCCCCCTCGAACAAACACAAATGCTTGGCCAATTTGTATGAAATAAATTATTATTCTAAACATTTTGGGTTATTTTTCTGCAAATACAACGCAGATTGTTGTTTCCAGGTATTTTTTTTATATTTTGGGTTGTTTTTATGTGAATTCAATGCAGATGTTTGCTTCCAGGTAGTTTTTGTGTTCATTTCTCTCCTATTTCTTTCTTTCGTTTGTGATTTTGGTTTTGAGTTCAGTTAGTTTATTATTGAATGCTGAACATACAACATCGACAGTCCGAAATATAAATTTTTTGTGAGGAAACTAAAGTGAAATTATCACTATTATTATGACAGAGGATTTAGAATTTGTGTACAATACGCGCTTGCGTACGAGGCAGGCTTACTGATAATTTCAAACAACAACTATCATCAGCGTTACAGCGTGATTTCACACAGAAGCAGACGAAGAACTAGATTTATTTGAAGACCAAAGCGGTGAAAACACAGATTTTGTGCCCGAAGATGACGTCTCGGACATTGAATATGAATTGGAAATTGAAGCAAATGAAATATTCGACAGCGATGAAGAATCCGAAGAAGAAAGTGAGAATGCACCAACTCAACTGCAGACGGTTTTTTGTTTGGAAAAGATGGTACCAAGTGGAGTACCGCTGAACCCGCTTCAGTGAGATTCCGCCAGCACAACATCATGCGTTTCTGAGGTGAACAAAAATAAACCTGACCACTCCGCTTGAGGTGTTCCAGCTTTTCTTTTCTCCGAATATTACGTTCATCATCGTAACACAAACAAATCTATTTGGAGAAAAAGTTACACGCAAATGGGACGCAGAACATGCAAACTGCACACCATGAGTATGGGTTGATATGACAAGTGTTGAGCTTGACGCTTTTATTTTGATACTATTGGCTTTTGGTGTCAGTCATAATACTATGCAGCTCTCAAGATTTGCACGATTTGCTACTTTGATGCGCTGTATTCGATTTCACGATAGTCGTACGCGCGCATTTCGCCAACAAACCGACAAAGCTGCTCCCATATGAATCTTCTTGAATAACAATCTTGCCAGTAATTTTGAACCATACGAAAGTGTAACCAACGATGAGCAGCTATTTTCATACCGTGGGCGCACAAAGTTCACGCAATACATCCCATCAAAGCCCGCAAAGTATGGCATAAAAGTATGGTGGGCATGCGATGCGAAAACTAAATATCCGTTGCAAGGAAAACTGTATACTGGTAAAGAGGGATTACAACGAGAGACAAACCAAGGCGAAAATGTGCTCATGAGTTTGGCTAATCGATACACCAACAACGGCAGAACTATTATTGCTGATAACTTCTTTACAACATTAGACGCAACTAAACGTCTTTCTTCGATTGGGCTAGCATACGTTGGCACCATTGGATCCAACAAAAGGTGTCTTCCCAAAGAAGTGAAAAAAGACAACAAACAGCCAGTGCTGTGTTTGGTTTCTATGATAACCTTGTATCACTGTGCAGCTACGTTCCAAAGAAGAACAAAGCAGTAAATCTGCTACCAGACGTTGGCTATTAGCATTTTTTTTGCAACATGATAGACGTCATTGGATTAGCCGCTTACATCATATGCAATGAAAATACACGTACTTACGCCGAAGTTTTGAAAGTAGGAAAGCAATGTGTAAGTAGCACCAAACAATCACTCTGCACAATAAATGTCTTCGGTAAGTGACTAGTGTGAATACACACCGCAGGGGCTTAACGGGGTAGACGCTGCGGAATATGATGCTTCACAAGCATCGAAACGATCGTCCAGCGAATGTGAGTTCGAATCCCACCCGTGGCATTTACATTTTTTTCACTAACCGGAGAAAACATGAACTCTTAGCCTAAAGGAAATTACAACTTTAAAAATAACGAGGATCTAAGAAAACTAATTATAAATATTTTCTTTGTGTTCAATCGGGCGGCATCAGAAGTCACCCTACGAAATTAAAGAACAGAGCAGCATTTCCAACTGTGTATCATATTCACTGAAGGCTTTTGTTATATTGTTTGTTCTGTTTTTTTTTTAATATTTAGTACAACCGAACTGTATTTGGTATAAATCTTTTTAATAAAGAAAAATTGAGTGCAATATCTCCAAACCCGAATACAGTTCAAGAAATTCGAATAAAGAGATACAAAAATGTCGTTGTTCAAAATTCTAAAAATTCGAATATATGTAATGCGGAAAATTTGAACAATTATGCGAATTACGAACAATTATGTAAAAATATAAATATGTAAAAAAAACATAAAAAGAAAAAACCAAACTTTTTGTTTCCTTGGAATCAAAAACAAAACAAAAAGTTTTCAACTTCGGAAATTTTTCTGATATATACCCCACTGTGGATATATCGATATATATATGTGGATATATCGCAATAATCCTAGACAACTTGTCTACAATCGGTTTTTTACAGAGCCTAAAAATGTTTCCTAGATGCAAATATATTGAATTTTGGCCGATGGAAATTGATTCTGAACCACTGTGTGCCGGTCTCCTCTCTTAGTGACAGCGACACTATCGAGTAATTCGAATAATATCGAGATTCTCAAAAAACCATTCGGAACAGGTGTAAAACTATAGGTCACAATCGGTGTGTGAAAATATTAGAAGGGCCACAACACACTAATTACGCTCCCGTGTCCATCCAAGGGACGAAGTGGGAAAATATTTATTTTTTTAAAGAAAGTCAAAAATAATTAAATTGTATTAATACATTTACAAATTTTATTATTTTCAATTGTGCACTAATTGCATAAAAATATAATACAGTGTCAAGAAATTAAACTACATATAATTATCTAGGTATCATTTTATTATATACTTAAAATAGTTAATGATACAGTACTTAGAAATATCTAATTAATATCAATTATGTTAACTAACATACATAAGTAACGATTTTAAGCAGAGATTAGTCCCTCAGTTTAAAACTATAGGCCATCCTTTCGGAATCTCCTAGATTTACATAATAAAACTACGCATAAATGCTTCATAAATCTGCTACAACATCTTGCATCCCATCCTTAATATATCGTATTCTCAATGGTTATACTTTTATTGGTTATTTTTCAATGGTTTTGCTGTTTTGTAATTCTTGCAGTTGCTTTAAGAGATCATAGTTAATGCGATCAGTTACAATGGAATCTTGTCTATTGAGGAGAGGAAATATATAATTAATAAGATGATATGGATATGAAGGATGTTTAAAGTTGTTAACTTACTTATACTCCGGATGTTTAAGGATTTGTGTCCTCATCCATTGTGATGGTGTCGGAATTTCACCAAAGGCTCGTCGCTGTATGAATCTCAGATACTTTTCAATAACACTATAGGTATGGACGTCGACATTCATTGATTGTAAATATCTGAATATGAGAGGTATTAGACCGGGGAATGTTTTGGACTGAAAGAAAATGTTAATACAGTTATATTTAATATCAGGTTTATAATATCTTGATATACCTACATTTCCATTAAAAATCTCATTAATAGACATCAAATCATACACCTCCTGGTCTGGATAACCACTTGTTTCATTTACGTCATAGTTATCAACAGAGGCCATTCCATTTGAAGAAGATTTTCCAATGTTTTTACGGAACCAAAACATCCCTTCACGACAGGCATCTCTCTGTTGGGCCATCTTCATATTCGTATCAACTTTGCTAATGGGTATCAATAAGTCCAAATCATATGTCAAAATTACCCGAGTCAAAAGTACAATGAATGTCACTATGGCGGCATTCTCAAAGTCACTGATTTGTACATCACAAGGGCGGAACTCAACACGCCATCCGATATCGGATTTGGGCGGAGGAGGTTTGAAACGCATTGTCTGCCAATTTGTGGACTGTATATCTTCAAAATGGTCTGTCTCTTCTTCGTCATCCTGATGAACCTTTTCACTGAAGAGAGCAATTGTGTCGCGCACAAAGAGATGAGCCACGTGCTGGGCCAATAAATGATCAACGCCTCCTTGTCTTAGCCGCTGATAATTCTTCTCATCGTAAGGCAGATATATATCATTGTACTTGCCACCTTTTTGTGAAATAAATGAACTAATAGAATCGCAACGAGATTTCGGTATTCGGAATTTATTATCTTTTAAAGGTCGTAACCCTCTTTCCTCTGCCGTTCGACAGTCCACAGACGAACTTAATATATGCCAGCGACAATCGGTTTCTGTGAGATAACCTCGGTATATAGGAGAAGCTGCCGTAATGGCAATCATAATGGGACACATCACAGCCAATTGATCATACAAAGTGCGTGCTTCTTGCATGTCATAAGCCTGGAGCGTTATCTGCAGGCAACCGCAGCCCATACCCAATCCGCTGGCATCCATGTGTACCACATCCGGTTCATTAACAGGGCTACCTTCTACCGGGAACTCTGTACGTTTATCCTCGAAAACCTTTACGTTAATATCTACATTTTCCCCTCTACGCATTCGTATATTTCTTGTGGTTGTAAAGAAACGTGGATGGGCGGAAAATGTTGCTTCATCTGGAAAATACCTGGATCGTGTGACAGAGTTTGGATTTTCAGATTGCGGATTATAGATGGGATGTGAAAACTCTGGGCAGCCCAATCGAGGAAAATTTGTTAACAACATAATACACTCATCCGTGTTCAGCATTTCGGTAACCTCTTTGCGACGATGACGCATATTTGGTTCCAACATTAGAAAATCGGTTAGGAAACAACCAAATGGTTTGCCCGGTGTACCTTCTATCATATAGGCCGCGAATTCAGGACGCCATCTGGCTTTAACACTATCAGGATTAGCATCTTCCTGCTCGTTTAGCCTTTTTAGTAATTCATGAGATTTTAAAGCAACTCTGGCTATTTTCTTCTGGTCATCGAATTTTACCAAAATGTATTCGATTTCATCACCCCACTTTAATGGATCACCTTTGCGATCCTTTAGTCTATTATAGTGATTTATGAATTGCTGTATACCATGCTGTCGCACATGTTCAGCCAGAGCTTTCGTCATTGGCCAGGGCAATGGTTTACCTTCAATTAACAGACCCATAACTTGAAAAGAGAGAGAGAGAGAAAATGAAAGAGAATTATTAAGGTGAGATAATTGCATAATAAAAAAGGGTCTAAAGGTGAAAAATTTAACTGAGTTTCGTATATACGACGACGTAAAATTTAATACACGATTTTTTGATCGATCATCGTTGCGTTGCTCTAACACCTCTATTTTTGATGACATAATTCATTGAGATGACGAAGCTTTTCCGTTCACTGTACCAAAGCATGACAACCAAATTTACGTCACGCATAAACTTTGCCAATTTGATACTTTTACGCGAGATTTTCCCATAAAGCAAGACAGTTTTCTACCAGTATTTCGTGAATATGCTGTGAAATTTCTTTCAAGTTCGAAATGCACCAAGTGCTCCTACAATTGGAGGCTTGGTTCAGCATTTTCGGCAACAAGGGACTATTTGTAATCTTTTGCGTCCTGAAGAATTTCTTGTGGAAAACTCGTAATGTGGGAAAACAGCAATTTTTGATGTCTAGGCGCTCTTTTCAAAGAGTTTTACGTAAGTTACACCTTTTTCATATGCAATTCAATTGGCTCACGAATTAAAACCATACGATGCACAAGTACGCATCAATATGGCATTCAACACGGGGCAATGATTTAAGGTCAGAGGTAGAGAACTATCCTGAATTCTTGTTCCAACAAGATGGAATTTAACAACTCGCGATTTTTTCTTTGGTGCTACCTAAAGGGTAAGGCGTATACCAATCGGCGAAGAACCATCCAAGAGCTTGAGGCCAATATCAGATAACAAATGAGGGTGCTGGGACCTGGAATTCTAAGAAAATTTATGAGAAATGCTCCGGAAATAACATGTTAGGTCGAAGCAAACAATGGGCACCATTTCAAAGATATTATCTTCAAAATATAATGTGAACATATTTCCAAACCATAGTCTAAAATTTAATAAATGTCAACGTTAAATAAAACCAGGAAGAAAAAATGTATTCCACACCTTGTAGGATTAAAACGAATGATATTGATTATTCAGATGAGGAGTCTATTTCTAATTGTTTCGCCGATTTTTTCGCATCTTTTTATGCTACCCGAGCAATGATGTTTCCAAACCATACCCGTACACTGTCCGCTCTACCATTCCGTTTGATGCACCTGTCGTAAATTCTTCGTGGTTGCTAGATAACTTGATCAGATTGAAAGCCTCAAATAAAGCTGGCCCTGAAGGTATCCAGGACTCTATGTTGAAATACTGTTCAAATTCTCTCAGCTTACCGTTGACTCTCTTATTTAACGCTTCGTTGAAGTTCGGCCATTTTCCTGCACAGTGGAAGAGCTCTTATATAATCCCTCTCCACAAGTCTGGTAGTTTAGTAAATGTTGCAAATTATAGGGGAATTGCAAAATTGTGTGCCATTCCTAAACTTTTTGAGAAGTTAGTCACGGAGGTAATTTCTCATCGTGTTTCCTTTGTTTTAGATCCATGTCAACATGGATTTCGGAAGGGTCGTTCCACCATGACTAATTTGCTTCAGTTTTCCTCTTCTATTATTGACGGCTTTATGGTATTAATTTTTTTTGAAACATTATAATGTTATTTTTATAGATTACCATATACATACATATATATTGTATGTTGGAGTTTGCCGATTTTCTCATCTTTTTAGCCAATTATTTATTTTTAGTTGCATAAAAGAGCATAATTTACATTGAGCTCAATGTAAAATATAAACATCTTTTAGCTCTCCTCAAATAAAGTCTTATTCAACTTCTGTTGTACAGATTCTATCTTTAATATCACTATTAAATCAATTAAGTTTACTCATTTTATACAATGTTTTGAAAAAACTTTTCAGAAATCTTTTTAACTGTTCTAGTTATGTATTTATAATTCAACGAGAATCCCCATATTCGGTTGTCCAATAAGAATTCAACAGAATCTGGCAACCCCACATACTTAAACACCTCTATCGCATTTCCATGTCCTCAGTGCCAAATACGAACAGAATGAGTGAAGATCGCGAAAATAATAAAGTGCCATAAATGTCGCAAAACGTGTGTTAAATTCTGTGTAAAAGCCAAATCAAAGTGTATAAATCTTTAGTGCAGCCATTTGACCATATGTGAATGTAAAAATTAAAAGAAAAGTTAATTATTTCATTAAGAATTTCACCAAATTCCAAAATTTTCTTCACCAAAATCAGAGTTTATCAAAAATGTTTTGTGGTAAATGTAAAAAATGTAAAGAAAAGAAGAAGTAAAATAGCAGCAGTTTGTTTTGTATCTGTGTGTGTGTGTTGTTTCTATATCAAGTGAGAGATAATTTCAGTATATCATCTGCAATAAAAGTAAGATTTTTATATCGCAAAAATTATGCAAAAAGTGTTTAAATTTCTGTGTAAAACCCCAACACAAAGATTATTAATCTAAAGTGCAGCTATTTCGCCACAAGTGTATGTGAAAATGTCAAAGAAGAGTTAATTATTTCATTAAGAAAACGCCGATTAAAGTGTCTAAATTTTCTTCACCAAAAGCAGAGTAAATCACAAAATGTCTTGTGTTAAATGTAAAAAAAGAAGAAGAAAAATAGCGGTAGTTTTTTTGTGTGTGTGTGTATGTTGTTTATCTATGAAGTGAGAGAGAATTTCAAAATATCAATTCCAACAAGGTAAGTTTTTTTTATAAACAGTAGCAAGAAAGAGTGTGTATTAAGAGTACATAATATCAAGAGTTTATCTTTGTTTATATCAGTGTTGCCAGCTTGGCATAATTACTGTTTTTTAGCATAATTTGTTTGTGTCAGTACAATTTTTTGAAACCTGATGCTAAATGGTTTTTAGCATAATTTTCACGAAATTTTTCCAACATTTGATATTTTTCGTAAAATTTTTAGCAGAATTTTTTAGATATTGCACAATTTTTCAAGTCTTTTTATAATTTATGTTTTAAAACATGTAACATGTACATTTTTTAAGAAATATCGAAAGTTTAGATTGAAAACTCACCGGACGTTTTTTTTATTCATAAAACAATAATATTATATTCTTTGATATGAGCAAAAGGATAGAAACGAATCATATTTTCAATACATTTTCTGGCCTCATGTGTCAAAAACGTTTTGACTGATCCTATGTTTCAGCCTTAGAGACTGATATCTCCCAAACCATTAACAAAACTTGAAAACTTAGAAAAATGTATTTCTATGCTACTTATTTCATACTTTTTACATTACATTTCGTACACAATTTGTATAAGTATATGACCTCTTAGATGTGAAGGTTGGGAATCTTTTTGACAATATGATATGACAAACTTAAATGTATTCTAAATTTGCGAAGATAAAGTTTTTGTATGTTTTATAATAGCTTGTAAATAATTTTTTTCAAAACAATGTAGAGCGTACATGTGGTTTTGGCGACTTCCAATTTAATATGGATGGAAATACAATTCCAAAGCATGAAAGTGGTAATGTTTGATCTATATATCTTACAGTTTATACTTTTAAAACAGTTTATACTTTTTTTTACCAAATGTGCACTTCATTTTATAAATAACATCTACTCCACAAATGCCCTGTTAGACTGTTAAAAAATCGTTAGAGATGGAATAGTGTAAATTTTAGGAGAACGATTTTCAGACAATTTTCTGACAGATTTGGAGAACGTATTTGGAGAAAGTTAAAACAACTGTCTGCAAAGTGACAAACAAAATACAGCAGTTATAAAATAAAAATGGAATAGAAAAAAAGCAAATTTCGTATCATTCATAATGCAACCCTGATCGCATAATTTTTTGATCTAAATCAAAAAGTGAGGAAAATCTGACAGATTAGTCCAATGTTGCCTGCAAATCTTTCTCCTAAAGTTTACACTATTCCATTCGCTCTCACCAAATGGAAGTTTTAACACATCCAACGATATCTCTAACAGTCTAACAGGGCCTTTGTGGAGTAGATATTATCTTCGAACGGGTTTTTGAAAATTGAGTTTGAGCCTTGAACCAGAGTAGTAAGGATTATGGCCGACTACGAGACCATAAAATCATTACATTCGGGGTACATGCCATTCCTGGAAAGAATAACTTAACAAAAAATGGATTTTAAAATTGTTTTATTAGGACGGTAGAATCGAAGGCTTGGCATTAAAAAGAAATAGCCAACGCTCTGACAAGACCCGAAGGGCTAGACTTATAGCATTTGAGGTATTTATAGAAGTATAATAGCCGAATTTACTTATAGAGGTTATTACATCATTAGATGTAATGAAATCCGAATTAGAAGTTGCCACAACCGCATTAGAGGTTGTCAGAACCTATTAGAGGGATTTCCAACCAAATTTCAGTTGTGGGGAATAAACAAGCAACATGCGAATTTAAGGCTGCTACAACCTATTTTCAGGCAATAAATTCTTTAAGTGTAGAGTAGACCTCAGCCTAGAAATTTATTTCGAAAATTAAGAATTAAGGGTTTGGTATTCAATCAGATGAATGAGCGTTATTTTTTGAAGCGAGAAGCTAGACTTATGAAATTTAGAGCAGATCATAACTTGGAAGAGAGTTTAGAAAAATCGATGTGTTTACGGTGGAAAATGTGTTAAACATGGGGCCGTATTGCTCTAAGGGGGTAGACCTCAACTCAGAAAACATTTTTCAATATTCTAATTGAGAGCTGAGGAAATAGCTGTAAAACATAACAAGACGATTCTCATATAAATAAACGACAAAATAAAAAACAATGCAAAAGTGTAATACGGTAAAAAGGTATTTTTATTAACTCAAATTGTGGGCGGAAAAAATCACGTGAGACTAACACAAAAAACAGACATAATTTGTTTCTAACATGAATACAAAGTACTAAATGGTTTTCCAATAGGGGCGGTAGATTTTGAGTTATATTATTTTATCTCTAGCTTATTTTCCAAATCACCATGGCAAGTTACAGTGTTTAACAACACGTATGTAACCGTCGGTGGTGCAACGGTAGTGTTCGCGCCTCTTGTACATGAGATCCTGGGTTCGATCCCTGCTCAAACCACCATAAATTTCTTTCGGCGGCGGTCACCTCGCATAGTGACGGCGACACTATCGAATATTTAGCCATGAAAAAGCTTCTAAAAATACCGTTCGGAATCGGTGTAAAATCTGTACGTCCCAATCAGTGATTATAAAACTAGAAAGCGCACAGCTCACTGGCTGTGAGAAGCTCTCCCCGATTCCTTCATGGAATGTATTTTTTTTTTATTTTTTCGCAGGCTGGGTTATGGAGAATTTGCAAACACATACATATTTCAGTAAAAAAAGTATAATTCTGCGACGAAGCCCTTTTTTGGATGTACCGGAACGCCAACAAGCAAAATTGACGGATTTGGAACGTTACCGATTCACGCGAGTGACACCAAGTAGCAATGCATCCCCAGAACGTTACTGTTTAGTAGGGATTGTAAGCCGGCGCCATTTTCGGACCATACTTCTTCGAAAACGATGCTATCACCGACAACGGAGAGCTCTACCGATCGATAATAATTAATTTCGTTTGACCAAAATTTCATGATATGAATATGAATGGGATATGGTCCCAACTTTTAAGGTCAGAGGTAGAGAACTATCCTGAATTGTTGTTCCAACAAGATGGAATTTAACAACTCGCGATTTTTTCTTTGGTGCTACCTAAAGGGCAAGGCGTATACCAATCGGCGAAGAACCATCCAACAGCTTGAGGCAAATATCAGATAACAAATGAGGGCGCTGGGACCTGGAATTCTAAGAAAATTTATGAGAAATGCTCCGGAAATAACATGTTAGGTCGAAGCAAACAATGGGCACCATTTCAAAGATATTATCTTCAAAATATAATGTGAACATATTTCCAAACCATAGTCTAAAATTTAATAAATGTCAACGTTAAATAAAACCAGGAAAAAAAATGTATTCCACACCTTGTAGGATTAAAACGAATGATATTGATTATTCAGATGAGGAGTCTATTTCTAATTGTTTCGCCGATTTTTTCGCATCTTTTTATTCCACCCGAGCCAATCATGTTTCCAAACCATACACGTACACTGTCCGCTCTGCCATTCCGTTTGATTCACCTGTCGTAAATTCTTCGTGGTTGCTAGATAACTTGATCAGATTGAAAGCCTCAAATAAAGCTGGCCCTGATGGTATCCAGGACTCTATGTTGAAATACTGTTCAAATTCTCTCAGTTTACCGTTGACTCTCTTAGTTAACGCTTCGTTGAAGTTCGGTCATTTTCCTGCACAGTGGAAGAGCTCTTATATAATCCCTCTCCACAAGTCTGGTAGTTTAGTAAATGTTGCAAATTATAGGGGAATTGCTAAATTGAGTGCCATTCCTAAACTTTTTGAGAAGTTAGTCACGGAGGTAATTTCTCATCATGTTTCCTTTGTTTTAGATCCATGTCAACATGGATTTCGGAAGGGTCGTTCCACCGTGACTAATTTGCTTCAGTTTTCCTCTTCTATTATTGACGGCGTTATTAATGGAGATCAAACTGATGTGATTTTTACCGATTTAAGTAAGGCCTTTGGTAAAGTTAAACACAATTTGTTGCTATATAAACTCGGGGAAATAGGTTTTACTTGTAACATGCCGAATTGGATTAGTTCTTACTTAATGAACCGAGAATTTGGCCGATCATTCTCAAGATCAATTTTTTTTGTCATCTAGGGTGCCTCAGGGCAGTCATCTTGGCCCGGTTCTATTCTTGTTATTCATTAACGACTTACCCGCCTCCATAATGCACTCTAAATTGTTAATGTACGCTGATGACGTGATGATATACTTTATACTTTACTTCAGAGGGATTTATCTACTTTCCAGACGTGGTGCGAAGCCAATTTGATGGAGCTTAATTTTGCGAAATGCAAGCATATGCTGTTTTCTAGGTCATAATTCTTTTCGGCAAAATACATTTTAGGTGGCAATGTTTTTGAATCGGTCCTTTTGCAGAAAAATTTACGAAAAATCTTTTTACTTCACTAGTCCGCCTAATTCTCGAATATTCATCTGTTGTCTGGGACCCTCAGTACAATTTGTATATTAATATGATTGAATCGGTACAGAAACAGTCTTTCATTTTTTGTCTGAGAAACCTTCAATGGAACCCGAATAATAATATTCCTTCGTATAGCAGTAGACTAGCATTGATCAGATTGCCGAATCTTAGTAGTAGGCGGGCCATGATGAAGTCTATTACAGTTATGAAGATAATTGATGGATGTATATGTTCTGAATTTCTGTTATCTAAGAATTTCATAAATGCCCCATTGAGACCCACGAGGTACCATAAATTCATCGAGTTTCAGCGTTCGAATTATGTGTCCTTTGATCCAGTTAGGAGAATGTGTTGTGACTTTAAAGAGCTATATCAGTTTATTGATTTCACTGGTAGTTGGGAAACTACAAAGTCTAGGATAATTTGTCACTTGAAAACCGATTGAATTAGTGCTATATATTCCTTTACATACTTACAAATTACATATATTACAAATCTACTGTTTCCTTACTATCTGGTCTGATTTATAACTTGGTTTTGATTTTTTTATTATTTATTATGAAGTCTTTGTTGTATTAATATCTCGTGATGTACTTTGTACTTATTTATGTTTGTGTAATACCAACTGGTGAAGAATTTCTGTAGTTGGTTGCAACGTGTGAACTTATTATCCCTGCTCTCCCGTTATAGACCGGTCTATAATGTGTACGCTGTCGTCACGTTATGGGGACGTGGTCCCCTCGGTCGGTAGGGGCGGGTAAGAGTAGCGGCGATGGGTTCGCTCGATTGAAAAAATAAATAAATCATAACGTTACTTATGCGCCACCCTGTAGAATCAGATTGGACTATATGGAAGTGGAAGATCTTTTAGATTATCATGAAGGCGCGTTGGATGCAAAAAATTGCATTAGCAACAACCTCTAAATGAATCTGCAATCGCTGAAAAATAACAAAATCATTTAATATAGAAAGTGAAATAGAAACACAAACATGTGGCTTGCAAACTCAGTGATAACGTTTTCAATTAAGTAGATATGATGTCTACCAGTTAATCATCAATAAATAATCTGCTGCAGATGTGTGGGAAGCCCACAAGAATTTATTCACCAATTATTCACGACTGGCATTGATTTTTTCTCTTTCAATTTGAATTAAATTCAAGATATTTCTTTGCATAATGCCAAACTGAAAATTCAATAATGGTCTGAATGCAAGAAATTTAGCTAAACCTGCCGGATTTAATATAGGCAGATAAGATTTTCCACACATTACCATCAAGATGCAAATTGTACAAACCCAGTTGGTTGATGGTACATAAGTAAAAACGAAGTAAAAGTCTTTGAAGAACTTTCAATACAACTTTCAATGTATTATTACGGATTTTGTAATTATCCCGTTAATAAAACAAGGTTCTTTTTGAATCACAATAAGTACAACAGTTCGCTTTATTTACACAAGTTTAACATCCGCAAATAAGCCTTTTCTCAATAACAATTATTAACGATCGCAAATGAATTACGTACACTCGACGATGTACATATATATTTACGCGTTTACAAACAACGCCATTTCGAAGTCTCCCGATCATTCCCGCAGCAGTGCCATTTCTTTCTCGATTTGTCCAGAATGTTCGTGGTGATATCGCCAAACATTGGTGGTGAGTTGGTATATGGTATCTTTTTATCTGGCAACGATATCATACTTTTAGGCGAAATTACCATTAGCATTGAAACTGTTAGACAATCAAGCTACTATAGTACATATGTGTATACCACAAACTGCTTGTTGACATCATACTGCTATTTCGATATACTGCAGATGTTAGTTAACCCAAAAATATAGACCTTGTATCGCAACAGTATGAACGGAATTTCGGAAAATCGGAAGTAATTATGAAAGAAGAAACTTTTGTTGCAAGAGGAAAATCAAAGAAAGAAGATTCGAACAAGCCATCAAAGAAAGCAAAGCATTTCTTCAACCACTTGAAGAAGAAAGGACTTTGGGTTCGAGACTGCAGGAAATGCATTACTGATGGGAAGTCAAACAGAGAAAATGGTAATGCAAAAATCATGTCTCATAAAGATTTAAAGTTTCACAATTACTCCATCTTTATCATGAGCGTTGTGCACACCAAGGCAAAAGACATGTTCGGAATATCTGAAACTGGTATTAAATCTGAAGACGACAAGGCGGTTTATGAAACTTGTATATGTAGATAGTCGCACTGTATACCAGTGGTGGGATTTTTTAATTTGTATGAATTTTAATTTGCATTACTTTATTTAATGCAAAAGAGTTACCATTGTTAGCAATTGCAAATAAAAATGTTGAATTTCCATTTGCTCAGGCAACGCAAATGTATGTTATGGTATCGGATGCCAATTGGAATGATATATGGGAATGCTTTTAATTATTTTAAATTTATTGGACTGCTCGCAATTGTTTTTAAATTATTTTATATGTAGAGGTGTGTGGCTTTGATTGGTTTTGCCCCTGGAGTAATGCCGTATAGAGCTGCTATATTTCTCATCTGAAGTTTCGTTTCACACTCTTCGTGGTGCGGCCGGTGCGATAGAGAGGTATTTGACGTAAATTGAGGGCCTGATCATGTAAGTCACTTTCACATTCACCTCATTTTTCGAATCATCCTTGACTAAATTAAGAACCTGCCGTATGCTTTTTATTAAAATATGTATTCCTTGTGTTCATTTATACATAAAAATTTACTAAAATCTTACCACAAGTGCCTAGTTTGTTTATTATGTGGTGTAAAAAATGCCAAGTGAAGTGAATGTGACTTGTGCGATTAGGCCGTGACTTACACCAGGTGGAATTACAAAAATTTTTGACTTAAATTGTTCATATTGTTTTGATGAAAAACTGTGAAGTTTAAACGTATTATGTATTATATTATATTATTATGTATTATATTATATGTTTGTGGGTTATTTACACAAAAATGTTGACGCACAAAACGAAATGCCGTTGCTGTTTTCTTGTTGATTGATTTGGGATAGTGCCTCTATCTGGTATTATTAACGCAATATTTTTCCAACATGTAACGTTAATATGCAACACACCAAACATCGTAAATTTGCTGAGTCAAATCACTTCTCTATATGTCATTTCCCTATGGCTTTGCTCATACTACTTTCAAATTCATAATCCTGTACCTCGTTTCTGTAGTTCTCGAATAGAAAAAGTTTTCACATTAAACATGAAACAAAAAATTCCATCGTTTCTCGATTTGTGAGTAAAAAGTGTTTCTGTATATCAATGCGAAAAGAGGCAACACTGATGACCTTTTTATTGGAATATTCCAAAAGTCAACTAATACAAAAAATATAAACAAACAAAATAAGCTATTGTGAAAAAGAACAACAAACAGAAGTTTTTTGAAGGGATTCCCACTGCTCCTTACAATTGGTGTTGGAATTCACCCTCCAAATTGTCTCTTGCAAATTCTAAAGTAGATGACATGCATTCAACTATATTTTCTTTTTTCTGTTTTGATTTTTCTGTAATATTTAGGACAAATTAATTGAAATACATAACAAAATGGTATAATTCTAGCCTTCTCTATTTAATATATAAATTCTTAATTTCCTAAAAGCCTTTTTGTAGAAACAACATTAAAATCTCGCACCGTTTTAATTTGTGAGTATTTTTGACGTTTCAAATTTAAAATTTTTCGACTTCCTAGTTTTTAGAAACACTTTTTCTCGCATTTTTCCAATAAGCATGAAAAAAAACAGTATGTGACAGAAAGTTTTCGCAAAACAAATGTTGTAGAAACAGTCACATGTGAGAAGCGACTTTTTGTACCGATTCATAGCGTTTTTGTTTCAATTCACATGTTTCATGTGAAAACTTTTTCGATTCGAGAACTACAAAAACGAGGTACTGTACATATGATATATTTCAAAACTAAAACTGCCAGATATGAAGGACATACTTAGAAAATAAGTATATTATTAATTTTTTTTGAAACATTATAATTATGTTATTTTTGTAGATTACCATATACATATGTATTGTATGTTGGAGTTTGCCGATTTTCTCATCTTTTTAGCCAATTATTTATTTTTAGTTGCATAAAAGAGCATAATTTACATTGAGCTCAATGTAAAATATAAACATCTTTTAGCTCTCCTCAAATAAAGTCATATTCAACTTCTGTTGTACAGATTCTATCTTTAATATCACTAATATCACTATTAAATCAATTAAGTTTACTCATTTTATAAAATGTTTTGAAAAAACTTTTCAGAAATCTTCTGAACTGTTATAGTTATTTATAATTCAACGAGAATCCCCATATTCGGTGGTCCAATAATAATTCAACAAAATCTGGCAAACCCACATACTTAAACACCTCTATCGCATTGCCATGTCCTCAGTGCCAAATACGAACAGAATGAGTGAAGATCGCGAAAATAATAAAGTGCCATAAATGTCGCAAAACGTGTGTTAAATTCTGTGTAAAAGCCAAATCAAAGTGTATAAATCTTTAGTGCAGCCATTTGACCATATGTGAATGTAAAAATTAAAAGAAAAGTTAATTATTTCATTAAGAATTTCACCAAATTCCAAAATTTTCTTCACCAAAATCAGAGTTTATCAAAAATGTTTTGTGGTAAATGTAAAAAATGTAAAGAAAAGAAGAAGTAAAATAGCAGCAGTTTGTTTTGTATCTGTGTGTGTGTGTTGTTTCTATATCAAGTGAGAGATAATTTCAGTATATCATCTGCAATAAAAGTAAGATTTTTATATCGCAAAAATTATGCAAAAAGTGTTTAAATTTCTGTGTAAAACCCCAACACAAAGATTATTAATCTAAAGTGCAGCTATTTCGCCACAAGTGTATGTGAAAATGTCAAAGAAGAGTTAATTATTTCATTAAGAAAACGCCGATTAAAGTGTCTAAATTTTCTTCACCAAAAGCAGAGTAAATCACAAAATGTCTTGTGTTAAATGTAAAAAAAGAAGAAGAAAAATAGCGGTAGTTTTTTTTGTGTGTGTGTGTATGTTGTTTATATATGAAGTGAGAGAGAATTTAAAAATATCAATTCCAACAAGGTAAGTTTTTTTTATAAACAGTAGCAAGACATAATATCAAGAGTTTATCTTTGTTTATATCAGTGTTGCCAGCTTGGCATAATTACTGTTTTTTAGCATAATTTGTTTGTGTCAGTACAATTTTTTGAAACCTGATGCTAAATGGTTTATAGCATAATTTTCAAGAAATTTTTCCAACATTTGATATTTTTCGTAAAATTTTTAGCATAATTTTTTAGATATTGCACAATTTTCCATTAACAAATTTTTCAAGTCTTTTTATAATTTATGTTTTAAAACCCGTAACATGTACATTTTTTAAGAAATATCGAAAGTTTAGACTGAAAACTCACCGGACGTTTTTTTTATTCATAAAACAATAATATTATATTCTTTGAAATGAGCAATAGGATAGAAACGAATCATATTTTCAATACATTTTCTGGCCTCATGTGTCAAAAACGTTTTGACTGATCCTATGTTTCAGCCTTAGAGACCATTAACAAAACTTGAAAACTTAGAAAAATGTATTTCTATGCTACTTATTTCATACTTTTTACATTACATTTCGTACACAATTTGTATAAGTATATGACCTCTTAGATGTGAAGGTTGGGAATCTTTTTGACAATATGATATGACAAACTTAAATGTATTCTAAATTTGCGAAGATAAAGTTTTTGTATGTTTTATAATAGCTTGAAAATAATTTTTTTCAAAACAATGTAGAGCGTACATGTGGTTTTGGCGACTTCCAATTTAATATGGATGGAAATACAATTCCAAAGCATGAAAGTGGTAATGTTTGATCTATATATCTTACAGTTTATACTTTTAAAAAAAGTATAAGGTAAGTTTTATACCAAATGTGCACTTCATTTTATAAATAACATCTACTCCACAAAGGCCCTGTTAGACTGTTAAAAAATCGTTAGAGATGGAATAGTGTAAATTTTAGGAGAACGATTTGCAGACAATTTTTTGACAGATTTGGAGAACGTATTTGGAGAAAGCAGAAAACATCTGTCTGCAAAGTGACAAACAAAATACAACAGTTATAAAATAAAAATGGAATAGAAAAAAAGCAAATTTCGTATCATTCATAATGCAACCCTGATCGCATAATTTTTTGATCTAAATCAAAAAGTGAGGAAAATCTGACAGATTAGTCCAATGTAGCCTGCAAATCTTTCTCCTCAAGTTTACACTATTCCATTCGCTCTCACCAAATGGAAGTTTTAACACATCCAACGATTTCTCTAACAGTCTAACAGGGCCTTTGTGGAGTAGATATTATCT
Source organism: Phaonia tiefii (assembly GCA_963931995.1). Classification (NCBI taxonomy): domain Eukaryota; kingdom Metazoa; phylum Arthropoda; class Insecta; order Diptera; family Muscidae; genus Phaonia; species Phaonia tiefii. The sequence goes on along the minus strand of OZ008370.1, from coordinate 121,082,175 downwards.
TCGAACGGGGTTTTGAAATTTGAGTTTGAGCCTTGAACCAGAGTAGTAAGGATTATGGCCGACTACGAGACCATAAAATCATTACATTCGGGGTACATGCCCTTCCTGGAAAGAATAACTTAACAAAAAATGAGTTTTAAAATTGCTTTATTAGGACGGTAGAATCGAAGGCTTGGCATTAAAAAGAAATAGCCAACGCTCTGACAAGACCCGAAGGGCTAGACTTATAACATTTGAGGTATTTATAGAAGTATAATAGCCGAATTTACTTATAGAGGTTATTACATCATCATATTAGAGGGATTTCCAACCAAATTTCAGTTGTGGGGAATAAACAAGCAACATGCGAATTTAAGGTTGCTACAACCTATTTTCAGGCAATAAATTCTTTAAGTGTAGAGTAGACCTCAGCCTTGAAGATTTATTTCGAAAATTAAGAATTAACGGTTTGGTATTCAATCAGATGAATGAGCGTTATTTTTAGAAACGAGAAGCTAGACTTATGATATTTAGAGCAGATCATAACTTGGAAGAGCGTTTAGAAAAATCGATGGGTTTACGGTGGAAAATGTGTGCCAATTTATCCAAATAATCAGGGCTTTGATAAAAAACGTGAACCTTGATTATGGGAGAGTATGCTACTGGAATAATGCAGGCCGTAGTTAAACATGGGGCCGTATTGCTCTAAGGGGGTAGACCTCAACTCAGAAAACATTTTTCAATATTCTAATTGAGAGCTGAGGAAATAGCTGAAAAACATAACAAGACGATTCTCATATAAATAAACGACAAAATAAAAACAATGCAAAAGTTTAATACGGTAAAAAGGTATTTTTATTAACTCAAATTGTGGGCGGAAAAATCACGTGAGACTAACACAAAAAAACAGACATAATTTGTTTCTAACATGAATACTAAATGGTTTTCCAATAGGGGCGATAGATTTTGAGTTATATTATTTTATCTTTAGCTTATTTTCCTTCAGACAATAAAGACCAATCACCATGGCAAGTTACAGTGTTTAACAACACGTATGTAGCCGTCGGTTGTGCAACGGTAGTGTGCGCGCCTCTTGTACATGAGCTCCTGGGTTCAATCCCTGCTCAAACCACCATAAATTTCTTTCGGCGGCGGTCACCTCGCATAGTGACGGCGACACTATCGAGTATTTAGCCATGAAAAAGCTTCTCAAAATACCGTTCGGAATCGGTGTAAAATCTGTAGGTCCCAATCAGTGAGTATAAAACTAGAAAGCACACAGCTCACTGGCTGTGAGAAGCTCTCCCCGATTCCTTCATGGAATGTAATTTTTTATTATTTTTTATTTTTTCGCAGGCTGGGTTATAGAGAATTTGCAAACACATACATATTTCAGTAAAAAAAAGTATAATTCTGCGACGAGGCCCTTTTTTGGATGTACCGGAACGTCAACAAGCAAAATTGACGGATTTGGAACGTTACCGATTCACGCGAGTGACACCAAGTGGCAATGCATCCCCAGAACGTTACTGTTTGGTTGGGATTGTAAGCGGGCGCCATTTTCGGACCATACTTCTTCGAAAACGACGCTATCACCGACAACGGAGAGCTCTACCGATCGATAGTAATTAATTTCGTTTGACCAAAATTTCATGATATGAATATGAATGGGATATGGTCCCAACAGGACGGCGATGGGTGCCACACACCTGATGTCACAATGGACATTCTGTACGAGCAATTTGTGGACATGGTAATCTCATATAGTGGCGACGTGAACTGGCCACCGTGATCGTGCGATTTGATTCCGTTAGACCATTTCTTGTGGGCTTTCCTTAAGTCGCAGGTCTATGTCAATAAGTCACAAACGACCGGTGTCCACAAAGTCAACATAACCCGTGCCACCGCTCAAATTCAGTCTGATCTATGACGCAGAGTAATCAAAAATTTACCCTCTTGTACGATGTCATATTCCACACATAAAACAAAAAAAATGGTTGAAATCCTATGATATGATTTGGAGGTCTTGATGACTGTATGAAGAAGACGTCAACTTAGAACCCATTTTTTGAATTTCGCAATATATATATGCATCGAAAAAGCTTCTCAAAAATACCGTTCGGAAGCGGCGTAAAACTGTAGGTCCCAATCAGTGAGTGTAAAACTAGAACGCGCACAGATCACTGGTTATGAGAGGCTCTCCCTAGTCCCTTTTTCTACGGCAGTAGTTAGACCGATATTGCTGTATGACGTTATCATCTAGTGAACGGCTCTATAGAAATCCACCTACTGCGCGATGTGAGAAGCTGTCCTCAATCTCTTCATGGGAATTAACGGGAAACCATTTTTTTTAAATGAATCGAAAAGAGCGTGATTGAAAAATCTATTCATCTAAATTTTTAACAAACATGTCTAAGTAGATTTACTACATTTAGATGCTCTTTCCGTTGTATGATATTAACGCTCACTAAGAATCGATTTTTTGATTTCGAAATATGACAATTTATCAGTACAATTGTGAAGATATGTCGATAGTAAAATCTGGAATTTTTAAAGAAAAATTCATAAAAATAGCTTGATTTGATTTTTCAAAGATGCAAATTTAAAGCGGTAAAATTGTACTAATTTATATAATGGTCAGTTTTTAGTGCCTTATAACAAACTAATAATAGTTAAAAATAAAACTAACAAATAGTTTACAAACTGGCACACATATTTCTTTGAATCAAAATTTTTTTTATTTTTTTGTTATTATTTATTATATTTATTGTTGTTTTTTTCGAGGCACAACTACAAGTTGGAAAAATATTTAAAAATTTTCTGAAACGCATAACGAAATCGGGTTACAAAAACAAGTTGAATAACTCGAAAGCCAATTTTTCAAAAAAACTCGAGATTTTAACACTCTACTTGTTGCAAGCAACGAAAGCACTATTTATTACATCGTACACTTTTTTAATATTTTTTACATTTTTATTTGCTTAAGAATGTTTTTATGATTGCACACTTTAAACTATTTATTACCTTTATATTAAATTAAATTAATTTAAATTATTTCAATTACACCTTATAATTATATTCACTTCAAAATAATAATAATAATACTCGTAATAATACAATTTGCATTAAATTATCAAATGAATGTTCAGTTCTATTACGTTCCGTCTTTCATGGATTGGAGTCCGTAACGTTTTGTTTGGACGATATCTTTCGGCTAACTAGAAATAGATGTGCCAATTGCGCTCAGCTTTTTATGCCAAAAAACTGTTTGGATAGGATATATGTCTTTTTGACGTATTCATTTTTCAAGGTCAGAAACATAAAAAATATGCAGAAGATATATACATAAATAATTAGGTACATTGACTCAGGCAAACTTGGTGGATAGATAGATACATTCCATGTGCATTCAAATCGTTGTTGTCTCGTGTCGAACACAAAAATAAATGGAAAATTTATTCTATTGAAAGTATTTAAATAGATAGTACATAAATATTTTTTAAATCTCTCAAGACGAAATATAAATATCTAGTATGGATTTGGTTTAAAAAATAATGTCAATTGTATTGCATCTTTCCTACACAAACTTATGGCAATTCGCATATACTGTAAGTCTTATAGTATGTAAAGGGTGTCCCAAAATTCTTGCAAAATTGAATTGTAATTGAATTGTCTCCAGGCTGAATGATATATGGCACTATCATGTATATCTTCCAATTCAGGTAGAAAAAAACTGGAGTATCAGGATGGGATAGGGCACCATTAACTGTTATTGCCTGACCAGCCTTTTTTTTCGAAAAAGAAAATCTTCACCAAACTGTGACACGTTGTTGATGCTCGTGGTTTTTGTGAACCCCAAATGCAACAAGTTTGACGACTAACGCCATCGAGATAAAACTCAGCCTCATCGCTGAAAATGATTTTATATTATACTCGTATTGATCATAATATACTACGTGTATACTGGCAATGAAACCACGTCATTCTTTAATGTATCGCTGCAATTTTAATAACCCTGAACTGCCAGCTGTCACGTTATAATTTTGTTTCAACAACAACGCTTTGTTAAAAAAATGGCGCGAATTTCAAAACATGTGTAATATAAAAATATTAATACCGCAACTGTAAATAGAATAGTACAACTCTGTGTATTGCAATTTGCATTATTTGTTTATTTAATTTAAAAAGAAGTAAACCCAAATTCGCAAAATTAAAAACCAATGAAAATATAAATCTAATGTTCTAAAAATTAAGTGTCACATTTATTGTTACTATTTTTACACCAATAAAATGCCTGTTTGACAATTAGTGCAAATGGAACGATTCCCTGAGAGGGAAATGGAATGAAACTCTTTTCCATTTGAAAGAGATCTTTCGATTTACGCTATTATTTTTGGAGAATGCAAAAACATCTGTCTGCAAAGTGACCAACTTAAATACATCAGTTATAAAATAAAAATAGTATAAAAAAAAAAGCAGCAAATTGTGAACTACACTAAACATATGTACAAACTGACGAAATAAAAGCTTTTATTGCCGATTTCTTTGTTTTTGTTTGTTTCATTCAAAATGCAACCCTGATCGCATAATTTTTTGAGCCAAATCAAAGAATAAGAGAAATCTTACAGATCTGTCAAAATTTTGTCTGCAAATTATTCTTCTCAAGTTTACACTATTCCATTTTCTCTCGCCAAATGAAAATTTTGACTTATCCCACGATTTTTCTAACAGTCTAACACGGTCTTTTATAATGTAGTTAAATTTCGCACGGAATTCATCATTTTGTATTGAAACAAAACACAGTTGTCCCTACTAAACTCAGGTTGTTGTGTTTAATGCATAAATTTCATAACCTCTCAAAACATATCATAAACCATCATGGGTTTCTTTAAATTAATAAATATTGAAAGCTTTCGTTAACAATTCCTTGCCATTAATTTCAACTACAAACGTAGTTATGTTGAGGCAGTTTGCCAACAAAACCGTTGTTACTTGCAAACTAACTAAGTTATAAATTGCTTCCGTTCAAGTTTATACGAGTATTATTCGATCTTTCAGTTGTTACGTTCTTTAATAATTGTTCGGTTCAAGATCAATAAATATTAAAAAGAACTTTTTCTATGAAAAAGTCCATTTCAATAGAAAATATATAAAATATTAAATATTAAAAATAAAATATATGTATGCTTTCGATGAAGCATGCACAAGGAAAGAAATGTTGTGAACATTAATGGTTATGGCAAAGTATTGTTGTGGGTGTTGTCACACAAGTAGGAGTGTTGAGACAATTCTCGTTAGTTTGAGTTTTGTTTATCCCTATAATGTGTGATGATATGCCTAAATAATTGTGGAGAAGGGATGCTATATACATATATTCCCAACCACCCACCATAATAATCAATTTCACATACATATGTATTTTTTAATAAAAAAAATAGTGTCCCACAACATCCCATGAAGGGATTGAGGAGAGCTTCTCACTGTCAGTGAGATGTACGCTTTCTAGTTTTTAAACTCACTTATTGGTACCTACAGTTTTAATCCGGTTCCGAACAGTATTTTGAGAAGTTTTTTCATGGCTAAGTACTTGATAGTGTCGCCATCACTAAGAGAGGTGACCGTCGTCGAAAGAAATGAAAGGTTATCTGAGCAGAGATCGAACCCACGTTCTCATGCACAAGAGCCACACACACTAACCATTGCACCACCGACGGTCACAATTATTATTTTTTAATACTTCCTATTAAAATTTACTTTTTCATTGCAAACCATTTTCATTAAACTCAACTACGTATCGTTGACAAGAACATATGACTTAGTTAAACGTACATTTTACATAACTGTAGTTGTCATTAACCAATTCAAAGCAACTACGTAATAGTCAGGGGAATTTCACCTACGACGTGTTTGAAATTTTGGTTATTATCAACAACGGAATTTTGTGAGTGTACTACTTTTTTTAATTTTGAAGGAAATTTGTTATTTTGCCATAAGAAAAATAAACGAATTTCTTTCAAAATGATAATGGGGATATGACTTTTTAAATATTTTTTTTACAATGAAATATATTTGATGACAAACCCTATCCCATAAAAAGTCTACGGATTTTGCAATTTCAGCATGTTATTCCAATATTGTGGAAAATTTCCAATATATATTTAATACCCGAACTTTTTCTTTCAATAGATTAATCTCAGTCCAATTATTAAACGGTCGAAGGTTTGGAAAATGCCACCAAATGTTCCTAAAACCGATTATTATATCTACTCGTCAAACCCGATTTTGTTTGAACCGCACAGGAAAATTATTGCCCAAAAAAATATCAATTAAGAATTAGTTTAAACACAAACATCTGATTCAATTACTTTTTAATTGAGTCAATTACTCGAGTACTTGACTGAACAAATTCACGAAAGATTCACGAAGTTAATGAACACAATTATTTGTGTACTTGAAATTACGAAATTCTCGATTCAATAGACTTTAAATCAAATGTAGTTGGAGAGTATTTTGGAAATTTTCGTATTAGTACTACGATATATGTGGAATAATATAAGGCAGACTAATTAAAAATTTTGCTAGCGAGCCGAAAAATTCAGCTCCTCCTCAATATAAAATTCTCACTTCGAGTTTAAAAAAAATTAAAATCTCAAGCGAATATAATTTTTAAAATTGTTGTTTATTTGAATCGCTCCTGAGCGAAACATGAAACATACCCGTATGTACTATATATATGTAGATATTTGTACGTAAAATAATAAATAAGAAGTAAATTTCAGAAAACAAATTATAACTTATTTTTAATAAAACAAATAAAATTAGGCAATCTAGCATGTGATGAAAATTGATTGAATCAAAATCGAATACCGAATATCGAGATATATCGATTTGAAGTTAGTTAGTATCATATTGGGGAATTTGTCAAGTTTGGACCCTTTTGTAGACATAAGTTGAGAACGACTAGTCCATTTTTGATGCAACAAACTTAGAAAAATTAAGAATTACAATTCCTTGAATCTATTGATATACTATTTCTCTACATAATCAACAGTTTTGCAGTTATAAATGAATGTATGAAGAAAAAAAAATATTTTTTGCCTAAAAAATTTAAATTTTTTGTTTTAAAAAATCATGAAAAATCTAAAACGGGAAAAGTGTCAAGTCTTATTACTTTCGCGTAAAGTCACATAACCTATGAACAAAATGAGACATAGATCATCAAAATCGATGGAAGCGTAAATTTATTTTCGTTTGTTTGCTCCCTTTACTTTCTTGCGTGGTGGTTCACCTTCTTGTTCGGAGTCTGTATAGGATGAACATCTGTCTTCATTTGGAAAAAAATTAATTGCTTTTAATCAGTCAGTTATCTTCAATTTTATGACCTGCCCTCGGAGGAAACTCCCATTGTATATTCTTCTTCTTCACGTTTGAATAGCAATTGTCGTCTTCGATATCCAGTGACTTTGACACTATGCTCCAAATTGTTGCCTTCTTTCAAAAGCTGGGCAAGTTTTTCAATCTTGTCAATTCTTACTTATTATATTGCAATTATTTTGTTCTATGCGCCGGCTTCTGGTATTGCTTCATAGGTGAAATCCGATTGATCCATTGTTGCAATAGAAAAATAAGTTTCTCTGTCAGAACTTGGAAGCGGTGGAATTGGTATTTGATCCGAATTCGGAAGAGCTGTTTGTGCACTTTTAACAGATATGTTAACTTTTTGTTGGAGACCTTTACGATTTACTACACATATTTTGTTTGCACACGAATAACAGTTGCCGGAATTGTGCTCTCCTGGATCAGTCCAAATCATTGGTACACCAAAATAAAGTGAACTGTGTTTCACTTGGACCCACATGGTAAGAGCATTATAGCACGTTTTACAAATTTTGTCTGGGGCCCACGAAACGCCGCAAATTATGTCGGAATCAAAATAAAGTTTAAAAGCACGCTCCACATGCTCAGTGAAAGATCCAGTATTTGTTAAAAGAGCTCTTTTGCCACAAACGTAGCAAAATATACGATATTGGGATTTTTGGGACAATTTGCACTCATTTCGATTTTATACTTTCGTTATTGAGTCACTATAATTTTTTTTGTTGTCACTTTTAAAAAACCGGAGAAACATCACTTGTACTTTTCGCGTTCATCGGCACTCGGTGACTGACAAAAATCGATTAAGGAACACCTATAAATACCACGTATTTTTCAATATTTATCTGACAGGTATAAGTAATTATGAATAGACGCATCTGTTAAGGCAGCATATGCACCTGATTCAGCATTCTAAAAACAGGGTTCAGACATTTTATTATCGTGCGTTCATTTAGCATCATTTATGAGTTTGTTCACGAGCGTGTGCGTTTAAAATTTTTCAAAACATTCCAAATTAAGAGCACTCATGAATGTGCATGGAATTTCTGTACAAAAATCATCCGTTACAGGTAGCCAACGGATAAACACGCTTCAATAACAAAAAGTGCACCTCCCTTATATCCCTTTAATTGAATGTGAACGGAGTAGCTATCGCAATCATAAAAATTAAATAGCATTTTGTTTATTTTTTTTTTTAATTCTGACAATCATAAAAAGTCATCAACGTTTTTTCCAAAGAAGCGAGCAAATTTTTTTAAATTCATTCAGTACGATTATCCATATTCATTGAAACAAAAAAATAATATTCTTGTCAACATGAGATACCGAATAAATGCGAAACGCGTTCTTAGATTTTCATGATCTATGACTCATTTTGTTCATAGAACTTGACACTTTTTCCCGTTTTGGATTTTTCATGAGTTTTAAAAATAAAATAAATTATTTTTTAGGCAAAAAATTATTTTTTCCTTCATAAATTTATTTATAACTGTAAAACTGTTGATTATGTAGAGAAACAGTATATATTGTAATTCTAAATTTTCTAATGTTGTTGCAGCAAAATCGGACTAGTCGTTCTCGAGTTATGTCAAACAAAAGTTAGAACCGCCGCCGCTTTTGGCTGTCGCACAGCATTATTTGCACATAAATGTCAAATTATGTCAAATCATATTCGATTCAACTCGATCGATTTCCATCACTTACCGGAGTGTTAACAAATATTTGAATTAATTTAATTAAGAATTAATTTATCAATTCAAAACTTTTTATTACTGGGAAGGATGTTTTTTTTTTATAAATTTCTTATGAGCTTGCACAAGTATGTCTTTTTTTAAATTATGTAGTATACAATTGTGAACAGCCGCATTGCCGGACGATCGCTTCGAAGTTTGTAAAACTTCGTCGACTAAGCTTTGAAGATACTGTGGTCCTGATAAAAAGGATCCTCTGTCATTAAACTGTTTTTTGGCTGTGGTTGTCACAGTAAATTATATAAAATCGGTAAACTGGGGAAATTTAAAATTTTACCAATTGTCATTATAGTAAAATTGTACTTTCAAGGTCTTAATTGTACAAAAAGTTGTACAATTGAAGCAACTTTCGCATCTCTGCGTAGCATTAGAGTCCAACCAGAACCAATGACGGCGAAAAAATCTGGAGCGGAAGTGAGAGCGTCTGGCGTCATTAGTTTTTGATGTGTTAACATCTACAGGCACGGGTAGAGCAATCTATCAAAGTGAACACATGAAAATAACACACAGCGTTACCATCACATACGTGGTTGTTGTACAGCAATAGTCTCGGCCTGAAAATAAGTACGATGGTATTGATGTAGCGGCAGCGAACAAACAAGCAGGTCGTTGTCGCCAAAGAGTATAGAATAGTATAGAGAACTCATGGAACGAATTGTATGACTCAAAAGCACAGGCGACATCTGGCAAGTGATGCAAAACGTATTACTTGTCAAAACTTGATCCATTCATAATTTTGATGTGAAACATTGATGCCTTTTGAAACATTTAGGCTTTTTGTATTGTTTTATGTAGTAACATTGTCGTAATGGTGCATTTATATTGAAATATTCTATAAAGAGAATAAGACTCTACATGAGAGCGGAAAAGAGTGCAATAAGTTCTCTATACTATTCAATACTTTTTGTCGTGCCTCTGTTTATGACAAAACAAAAACAATTATTTCAGTGAGCTAAATATTGCTTTATTTATTTTAACAATATTACATCTAATGCTAAAGAAGATGTAAGAAAAAAGAAAGTGCAATAGCAAAAGAGCCTTCAGCACAGAAGCTATTCTTTTTTATTTTCCAATGTAACATTTACTAATGTGTTCATTGAAATCGAACAGGTACCGTGTAACAGAAAGGTGTTAACACATCGCCCGTGAGTTCGAACACTCATTGATTTTTTTCTCAACGTCGTATAAAATTGCAGCTCTTTTCTGGAATTTGTTTGAGTTTGCAAACATAGGGTTATATTTGTATAGGCTTTAGCAACATTTTGAACTGTGTCCAACTATTTTTCATTAATGTTTTTTATTTTGTGTCTCACAATAAATCATTCTGACTGATTTTCGTTAGTTTTCTCATGTAATAGCACATGTATGTGTTCGTTGCTCTTAAGAATTTCATGAAAATATGGCAACTCCATTCTATCAATTGACAGAGTCCACCTAGAAATTAGAAAAGATTCTATTCTAACGACAAGTCGTCGGGAATTTTTGTAACGATTTTCACCTGCCGTAAGAAACCTATGTAAAAAGAAATCGTCATCGGTAACGTGGTTTTTATGTTTGACATGTTTATGTTTAATGTTTGGACAATGCAAGCAACACTTTCACAATGGAACTAACAGTTTACTTCGAACCAAGATGATTTTATAACAGGTGATACCAGCATTACGACAAATGATACATATCTTGTTTTCGTGCCAAATACAGTACAAATTAATGTCTACAACTAAAGTAAAAAAAAGTACAAAGGCAAAACACATTTGAATTTGATAGTTAATGTATTGAACGAAAATAAAAAAAATAATCTACGTTGGTCCTATAACACAACCTTTAGTAGCTGAATCATGATTCGAATATATACAGTTTTGTATTTTGAAATTTAATAAAATGGTAATGTATATATTGATTAAAATACTAGAGATCCATCAACACGCTATTGCTTTTTTTACTGATTGGAATCGAACATCTGGAAGTTATAAGTTTTAATGTCAGGAGAAGAATTCTGTCACTGAGGTTTGATTAACACAGCCGAATTTGTTACTATGAATGTGTATGAACATCGTGAATGCACAAAATTAAAATTGTAGGATTTTGTTCAATGTTAACAAAACAGCTGACAGACATTCGATTCCCCTCGGAAGAAGCTTAAAGTGAAACGTCTGATGGGAGATGTATGTACATGATATATTTTATTTTAAATATTCTTCCGATAAAATTATGTTTTATAATGCATCTTTGAAACAAATGGATTCAATTTTCATTGATGATTTTAATTTCGACAATCAAATTTGAGGTACAGCGCCGTGTAGTGTTTAATAGTATATTACTCATTCGAATACAGTTATTGCTGGATTAGAAGTAGACTTACTTCTGCGACAAAGTTAAAAAACATTTTTGTAATAAAAAACTTAAGGTTAAAGCCGCATTCACAATGCCAGCAATACTTCTGTAATTCGTCCCCTCTGGTTCTCACTCACAGCATTTCATATAACAACCTTTCGTTAAAATGAAGGACATTTTTTTCAAAGAACATTTTAATAGTTTGTCCCCTTATTTTAATGCAATTAAGTTATTTTTATAAAAAGTTATTGTTATACAAATTTAAGTTTAAGTTATTTTTATAAAAATTACTTAAAAAGTTAAACCCCTTACACTACCCATAAACATATACAAAGCATTTCCCATAAGGGTAGATTTATGCAGGACTGTCGTTCACACTTCCATCTTACCTTTTAATACCAGTCCTTTAGAGTCGTTTATGAATTGGTGCACTTTTTTCTTTAACTTGCAAACATTCGCTTATGCATTTATGCACATTGAATGCGTACAATTGTGGTTGTATACAGTGACTGCCTAAAAAATAATTGTGATCTATAGTTTAATATCAAATTAATTTTACTTTCATAGATAAATATTATTTAAGTTATTTTCACAACGAATTCTAGATAACCAGAGTTATCAGTAATCGGTTATTGATTGACTGCTGACAAACACTGATTAAAATACAATAAAACTGACATTACGGGATTTTCAAACAAAATTATTACATTGGCAGTCTGCTCGCATGGGAAAGAATCCCATCATCAACACAGTATTTAAAAATTTGTGTTCCTTGATTTTCATTTAAAAAAAACTGTCAAATACGTCTTAAACTTTACCTGATTTGTAACGCATTTGAATTAATTTGATTTAATTCAAATTCCCATTACTGCTAAAATATATTATTTACATATATTTTTATATAGAGCTTTCCAGAGCTCTAATTTATATTCAGTTCTCACTTGCGCTCAAGCTAAACTCATTCAAAATCTTGATTTTGGCTTTTCTTTTTTATGAGTTTTGAGCTATTTTAATGCACTAATGAATGTCCATTAAATCGACAGTGAATGAAATTAGTTAAGTTAGGTGTCAATGTTAGTGACAGTCGATGAACGACTCACATAGGCTTATTAGTACATTGTGATACCATGGGCTAACTAGTTTAAGCTGAGAATCATTGAGTTTTCTTCACGAAGCTCAAGAAGCTGTCTTCGCATATCTGAGATAATAATGCCCGGTCATTCAGGGAAGATGTTCAGTGTATTCTTCCTCTTCGTTACAGCTTGTGCAGAAGTCATTTGTCCTTACCTTTAGTCTCGCCGCATATCTACCAATCCATAGTTTCATGTCAACACTGAAACAACATTGAAACCTTGGGCCCGACACTAGACAGAAGATTCATAGATCTCCTCCTATCCAATGTTGGCCTGATTTGCCTTGCGTATGGACCATATGTACCCTTCATAAACCATTCCTGCATTATCAGAAACAACTGTTCTCTCAGGATATGCTTACAATCGATCACTTATAGTCAAAACGCGTCTTCAGGAAGAATAATCAACTTCAACTCGAAACATCAAAAACGTGTGTATAAATACGTCGAAAAATTTAATAGAACGCGGTTTGACTATAAGTGATATAGAATTCCACAAGGTCAATAATGAAAGGATAAGAAGTATTCTCAAGGACAAAAACTTCCCGAACCATCTTACCAACAGACTGAAAAGGCAATTTGAAGATAACGGATAACCTAACAGGGTTACTACGGATGACCCGAAAATTTTCAAATCAATAACCTACATACCTGGAATAACTGATAGGTTGGCGAAGTCAAAAATATTTGACGACAAGAATTATAGGATAGCACACAAAACATATAACACAATAGGTAGAATATTTAGTAAAACAAAGGATAGTTTCGACAAATTTGATATGTGTAATATTGTATATAGAATACCATGTAAAGGAAATGACAACGAGGTTTGTAACAAAGTATATGTAGGGACTACAAAAAATAAACTAAAGACACGAATTGCAGGACACAAATCAAATCAGAAATACAGGTACATTTCCACACAGAAACAGCATTAACATCCCATTGTGCTACTTCAAATCATTACCCAAACTTTCAGGATTCATCGGTTTTGAAAAAAGAAAACAATTATAAACGTCGTTATATGTTAGAAATGCTAATTAATACATTTAAAAAAGAATTAACTATAAAACAGATACAGATAATGTAGCCCAAATTTACAGACATTTAATTAGTAAGAAGTAGAACTTTTAGGACACAAATTGTTTATCGATTTAATATTTTTCTTTGGGTTAATTTATATGAACTTTTTACGTACATTATTCGGTGGTGCAAAGGGTAGTGTGCGCGCCTCTTGTACTTGAGATCCTGGGTTCGATCCCTGCTCTGACCACCTTAAATTTCTTTCGGCGGCGGTCACCTCGCATAGTGACGGCGACACTATCGAGTATATGTATAGCCATGAAAAAGCTTCTCAAAATACCGTTCGGAATTGGTGTAAAACTGTAGGTCCCAATCAGTGAGTGAAAACTGGAAAGCGCACAGCTCAATGATTGTGGGAAGTTCTCCCCGGTCCCTTCATGGGATGTAATGGGAAACCATTTTTTTTTATTTTTGTTTGTGTAACTTCAGAAAATTATGAAAAAGGCGGGAAATTTTTTTCAAACATATTTATATTGACATAATTTTTTCACAATTGTTATTTGGTTTTAATTGTTAAATTTTTTTTATAAAAAATAAAAACAAGAACGGCAAATCTGACCTCAAGCTCGAAGAATATTGATAATTTATTCCATACCATCTTAACAAATCCACCAATTTGTAATTATCTGAATTGTGTAGGCGCCTGATCGATACGAGAAACAAATACAGAAGAAAACTTCAAAGATACATTGATCGAAATATAATTATAACATATCGCGCAATAGAGAACTTTTTTATTTATAAACATTTATGAGGTGAATTCATGCTACTGGTTTAGCGAGCTGGTACGTTGTTACAATGCATACTTTCAGGCGCAGCACTAACCGCCTGTTATTTACATACTGTTAGTAGAGTCATTAACAGTAAAAGCAAAAGCTTTTACTTATTCGTAACAATATATATAAGTACGTATCACATATTGTTGCGAATAAGTGCTGCGCCTGAAAGTATGCATTGTAACAATGTACCAGTAGCATGAATTCACTTCAGTAAAGATAATTCTCCGCCATTCGAGATTGTTCTACAAAGATAAGCAACATCAACAATGTCTAGAAGGTTCTTGAATTCGCTATATATACCTTCATTTGAGTATGGTGAGTTGGTATAAATAGCGGAGGTCTTTGAAATGAAGAGGTCAGTTTGTTATTAAACCCCGTAAAGTAAGCAACGCGAATTGATAGTAAAATACAAGGCTTGTTAAGTTTTATAAATAAAGAAAACTGTTGTACTATATAAGTAAAATATAAAAAAGTTAAACCGTTGTAATTATCGTAATTTACAACCAACCTTGTTTTATTATTGGGAATAAAGCAACGCAGAAAGGACGAATAAGGAAATTCGTAACATTTGTGTCAGAAGTAAAATTAAGAATTAAGGATAACGATGAAGTTTGAAGAACTCAAAGTTGAACAACTAAAAAAGGAGTTGAGTAAATTGGATCAACCGACAGCCGGTAATAAGGTAGAGCTGCAGAGGCGATTAATAGATGAATTTAAACGCCGAAACATCGACATTGACACGTATCAGTTCGAGTGCAAAGACGAAATGGAGGTTTGTGCAAAAGAAGCAACTAGTAATGTAGATGTTTCTACAATGTTTGCTGCCATGATGGCCGAATTGGACGAAAAATTTGGTGAAAATTCTAGAATTATGAACGAGAAATTTAGTGAAAATTCTAGAATTATGCAGGAAACATCAAACGCCACAAATGACAAGCTACATGAAATTTCAGAAGCTATGAATAACATGGAGATACAGGTTAATGATCAATTCGGAAAGGTCGAACAGAAATTCGAGGAATTTCAGCAGAAGATAGAACATGTCGAACAGGATGTGGAGGAAAGATTCGCCGAACTGGAAAGAAAGATCAATGACCTCCAGTTGCAAGAAGGGCCAGTGCGAGTAATTTCTGAAGGCTCTAGTAGATTCAAAGCTCCAAGTTTCGATGGCTCTACACCATTAGACGTTTTTAAATTCCAATTCGAAATGGTCGCAATTAAGAACTTGTGGAACAGCAACGACAAAGCAGTAGAGCTAATTTTAGCACTGAAAGGCAGCGCAGCAGAAGTCCTTCAGAGCATTCCCGTCAGTGCCAGAAACAACTACGAGGATATACTGGCTGCGTTACAACGCAAGTATGGTGGCGATCACAAGAAGGATTTATATCGCATGGAACTAAGAGGCCGAGTGCAAAAGCATAATGAATCACTTCAGGACTTCGCAACCGAGGTGGAAAGTTTGGTGTTGATGACTTATCCTGGTGAGTCCCACCCACTCTTGGATCAATTTAAGATTGAAGCATTCGTCAACGGCATCCGTGATCCTGACATAAAATACGTGACTTGTGCCACACTAAAAGCTACATTCGCCGAAACCGTTTCGTTCGCATTGGCACAAGAGACAGCGAAATTTGTGTCCATGCCTCAAATACAAAGAGTTAGAAAAATTGAAATGGAGACGGAGGCAGGAGATTTGAAGGGTGCCATAAACGATCTTAAAGAAATGACCCAAACCCTCAGCAAGGCGTTATCAGGCGGAAGTAAGCCCAGACCAAAGTGCTACAATTGCGACAAACCTGGTCATGTTTCACGAAACTGCAGAGAGCCACGAAAACGGTCAAGATCGAGCTCACCCCAACGTGGCAATAAGCGGGCAAATTTTACTATACAAAATGAATCTCCGTTAAACTAAAACGAGCTAGCCCAGAGGGGCATGGACTGGCTCCCACAACCGAGGGCTCCACGATCTCCATCGCAATAATACAACAGAAAAACAACAACCTCACTATCTACGGAGCTATCGGCGGTCGGATGCGCATATTGACTATGGGCACAGGCACGTCACAATCTATCATCAGATCTGATTTGATAAATGGCCCAAGATGGAAGTACTCGATTTTGTGTGGATTATAGAAAGCTCAACGACGTCACAAAAAAGGACAGTTATCCACTACCAAGAATTGATGACACATTGGATACGTTGTCAGGAAGAAAATGGTTCTCCACGCTGGACTTGCAAAGTGGTTATTGGTAAGTAGAAATCAGCGAGAAAGACAAGGAGAAAACTGCATTCAGCTTAGGGGATGGCCTGTGGCAGTTCAAAGTAATGCCATTTGGACTCTGTAACGCTCCAGCCACCTTCGAGCGATTAATGGAGTGCGTGTTGAAAGGACTTCATTGGCGAACATGCTTGGTGTACCTAGACGACATCATTGTCATTGTCATGTTTCGATGAACACCTGAAGAATCTTAAAGAAGTCCTTCAACGTATAACCGCGGCTGGGTTGAAACTCAGCCCAAAGAAGTGTTCTCTGTTCCAGAAAGAAGTAAAATACTTCGGACATCGAGTGACAGCAAATGGCATTTCCACCGATGAAGACAAAATCCTGACAGTGAAGGATTGGCCACGACCGCAGAATCTCCATGAATTACGCAGTTTTCTAGGGCCGGGTTTCGCCACAGTGGCTGCAAGTCTTCACGAGTTGACAATCAAAAATCGGCCGTACTGTAGGAGCGAAAAACAAGAAGAGTCATTCCACCAACTGATACAATATTGTTACGAATAAATAAAAGCTTTTACTTGCTGTTAATGACTCTACTAACAGTATGTAAATAACAGGCGGTTAGTGCTGCGCCTGAAAGTATGCATTGTAACAACGTACCAGCTCGCTAAACCAGTAGCATGAATTCACCTCAGTAAAGACAACTCTCCGCCATTCGAGATTGTTCTACAAAGATAAGCAACAACAACATCTAGAAGGTTCTTGAATTCGCTAGATATACCTTTATTTGAGTATGATGAGTTGGTATAAATAGCGGAGGTCTTTGGAGTGGAGAGTTCAGTTTGTGATTAAACCCCGTAAAGTAAGCAACGCGAATTGATAGTAAAATACAAGACTTATAAGTAAAGTAAACTGTTGTACTATATAAGTAAAATAAAAGGAAGTGAAACCGTTGTAATTATCGTAATTTAAAACGAACCTTGTTTTATTATTGGGAATAAAACAACGCAAAAAGGACGAATAAGGAAATTCGTAACATTGGTGTCAGAAGTGAAATTGCGAATTAAGGACAACGAGGAAGTTTGAAGAACTCAAAGTTGAACAACTGAAAAAGGAGTTGAGTAAATTGGATCAACCGACAGCTGGTAATAAGGTAGAGCTGCAGAGGCGATTAATAGAAGAATTCAAGCGCCGAAACATTGACATTGACAAATACCAGTTTGAATGCAAAGAAGAAATGGAGATATATGCAAAGGAAGCAACTGGTAATATGGATGTTTCGACAATGTTTGCAGCCATGATGGAAAAATTTAACGAAAACTCTAGAATTATTAACGCGCAGCTGGACGAGAAATTTGGTGAAAATTTTAGAATTATGGACGATAATTCTAGAATTATGAATGATAAATTGGACGATAATTCTATAATTATGAATGAGAAATTTGGCGAGAATTCTGGAATTATGGACGAAAAACTTGAAAAGAAATTCGGCGAGAATTCTAGAATTATGGACGAGAAATTTGGCGAGAATTCTAGCATTATGGACGAAAAACTTGAAAAGAAATTTGGCGAGAATTCTAGAATTATGGACGATAAATTAAGCGAGAATTCTAGAATTATTCAAGAAACATCAAATGCCACAAATGAGAAACTGCAAGAAATCTCCGAAGTTGTGAGCAGTATGGAGATTCAAGTGAACGATAAATTCGAAAAGGTTGAAGAAAAATTCGAGGAAATGGGGCAGAAGATTGAAGAAGTCGAACTTAAGTTCGAGGAAGTCGAACGGGAACTAAACAATGATGTAAGCGAAGTGCAAAGAAAAATTTGTGAACTTCAGTTGCAAGAGGGTCCGGTGCGAGTAATTTCTGAAGGCTCTAGTAGATTGAAAGCTCCCAGTTTCGATGGCTCTACACCATTCGATGTTTTTAAATTCCAATTCGAAATGGTCGCAATTAAGAACTTGTGGAACAGCAACGACAAAGCAGTAGGGCTAATTTTAGCACTGAAAGGCAACGCAGCAGAAGTCCTTCAGAGCACTCCCGTCAGTGCCAGAAACAACTACTATGCTATACTGGCTGCGTTACAACGCAAGTATGGTGGCGATCACAAGAAGAATTTA
Organism: Phaonia tiefii; assembly: GCA_963931995.1. Classification (NCBI taxonomy): domain Eukaryota; kingdom Metazoa; phylum Arthropoda; class Insecta; order Diptera; family Muscidae; genus Phaonia; species Phaonia tiefii. Next base: position 121,063,402 of record OZ008370.1, on the reverse strand, counting down.
TCTCGCATGGAACTAAGAGGCCGAGTGCAAAAGCATAATGAAACACATCAGGACTTCGCAACCGAGGTGGAACGCTTGGTGTTGATGGCATATCCTAGAGAACCCCAAACTTTCTTAGAGCAATTTAAGATAGAGGCATTTGTTAGGGGCATTAACGATCCTGACGTTAGATATGCGGTGTTTGCCTCACAAAAAGCTACATTTGTGGAAACAGTTTCATTTGCTTTGGCGAATGAGACGGCGAGGTTTGTTTCCAGTCAACAGACGCATCATGTGCGAAGGGTAGAAACGGAAGGCAAATCAAAAGATTTGAAAGGCGCCATTAGCGAACTGAAAGAAGTGATTCGGATTCTCACGAAAGCGCTATGGCAAGCAACAAAATTGAAAAGTGACAATCATGGCGAACGTGGCCATATAGGGCGGGACTGTATAGACCCGCGAAAACGGTCAAGATCTCCAGCGATAACGGCCGATACCGGACGAGTAAATGAGTAAATGTAATCGAGCGTAAGCAGGATTCTAAGGCTGAGATAAAAGAGCAAATTATTGACGTCCGATCCCTGAGAATTTAATCGGACGACGAGTGGTTCACGGCACAGAGAAGTGATCCTGTATTGGCAAAAATTATTTTGGCAAAGGAAGAGGATAGACAATTAACGCGGAATGAAATCGCTTCAGAAAGCCCCGTTTTAAAATCATATTGGGCCCAGTGGAATAGCCTGAGATTGCTAGATGGCTGTCTATACCGTGTATGGGAAAGTGAAAATGGAAAAACGGAGAAAAATCTAATTGTGGTACCTGCCTTGAAAGTGAAAGAGATAATTGCAGAATCTCATAATGGTCCGAGTGGTAGGCACCTGGGAAAAGGCAAAACTATGGAGAAACTAAGGGAACGTTTCTATTGGGTTGGTCGTCAAAAAGCTGTATCCGAGTGGATTGCAGGCTGCACCCAGTGCTTGACAACTAAAGGACCAACGCGGAGGAGTTGCGAACAGAGACATCAGGAGAGCCCAAGTGCTCCCTTCGAGCGAATATCCATGAGTGTAGCTGGCCCATATCCAACAAGTAGCTCTAGGAACCAATATGCCCTAGTCGTTATGGACTACTTCAGTAAATGGCCCGAGATGTACGCTATTCCTAATAAAGAAGCGAAAACAATAAGCAAAGCTATCGTGAACAACTGGATAAGTCGTTTTGGTGTCCCTTTAGAACTGCATTCGGAGAAGGGTAGGAATTTTGAATCTGCCATCTTGAAAGAAATATGCGAGAGGAATAGAATTCGTGGTATAAGAACGACATCAGTGCGCCCTCGGACTGACGGCACGGTAGAGAGATTTAATCAGGCTCTTGAAGAATATTTGAGCAAGGTCGTCAGTAAGGATAGAAAATTATGGGACGAACGCATACCAAAATTCCTTCTAGCATACCGGTCGGTCACCCAGGATACCACTGCCCGAACACCAGCTAGTGCCGTCTTCGGAACAGAGTTAAAGCTCCCCAGAAATTTGGAGTTTGGCAACTGCCTAACATCCGACAATGGGGAGAATGATGGTATCGCAGAAGAGCTTAGCGAACTTCACGAGTTTGTTCGCAGCAGAATGAAGTTGGTCAGTAATAAGATGAAAGCCAGGTACGACCAAGCGGCAAATTCCGATGGATTCCATGAAGGCCAGCTAGTTTTACTGTTCAACCCACAGCGCAAGAAAGGTTTATCTCCAAAACTTCAGACTCACTGGGAAGGCCCTTAAAAGGTTGTCAAACGAATAAATGACGTGGTTTATAGAATCCAGAAATGCCAAAGTCCAAGAGCTAAAATGAAAGTCGTGCATTTGGAAAGACTAGCTCTGTATGGAAAACGGAGGGTTGAGCCTGCTCGGGACGAACAGGCTTAAGTGGGGGGCAGTGTTACAAATAAGTACAGTATGTAAATAACAGGCGGTTAGTGCAGCGCCTGAAAGTATGCATTGTAACAACATACCAGCTCGCTAAACCAGTAGCATGAATTCACCTTAGTAAAGACAACTCTCCGCCATTCGAGATTGTTCTACAAAGATAAGCAACAACAACATCTAGAAGGTTCTTGAATTCGCTAGATATACCTTTATTTGAGTATGGTGAGTTGGTATAAATAGCGGAGGTCTTTGGAGTGGAGAGTTCAGTTTGTGATTAAACCCCGTAAAGTAAGCAACGCGAATTGATAGTAAAATACAAGACTTATAAATAAAGTAAACTGTTGTACTATATAAGTAAAATAAAAGGAAGTGAAACCGTTGTAATTATCGTAATTTAAAACGAACCTTGTTTTATTATTGGGAATAAAACAACGCAAAAAGGACGAATAAGGAAATTCGTAACAATATTTATGCGCGGCTCCTTTGCTTGCATATCCTGTTGCTGGAGAGAAATTCATGTTGCATACTGACGCGAGTGGTTACGGAATTGGTGGCGTGCTCTCGCAGGAAATCAATGGCCAGGAAAAAGTTATTGGGTACTATAGCCGAATACTCTCAAAGCCAGAGAAAAACTACTGTGTTACGAGGCGAGAGCTACTGGCAGTCATAGAATGTGTCAAGCACTACCACAAGTATCTGTACGGCCAGCCTTTTCGGTTAAGAACCGATCATCCGGCGCTAAGATGGCTACTACAATTTAAGAACCCCGAAGGCCAACTTGTTCGTTGGATTGAAAGGCTGCAGAGCCATGACTTAAGCATTGAGCATAGAAAATGAGGAAACACGGTAATGCTGATGCCCTGTCACGTCGTCCATGCAAGCTGGAATACAAACACTGCTCAAAAGCAGAGGTGAAAGAAAACATCATTGACGTACGTCTGCTTCGACTGGAATCCAACGAAGACTGGTCAACAGTACAAAGAAGGGACCCTACACTGGCAAAAATCATTTCTGCAAAAGAAAAAGGCGAAAGACCAACACGCAATGACATCGCCTCAGAGAGCCCCCTGATGAAAGCATACTGGGCCCAGTGGAACAGCCTAAAATTATTGGAAGGTTGCCTATACCGGTTATGGGAAAGTGAGGATGGTAAAATAGTCAAAAAGTTAATAGTGGTACCTTCCTCCAAGGAAAAAGAGATAATGACAGAATTCCATAATGGCCCGAGTGGAGGACATCTAGGAATAACCAAGACCATTGGAAAGCTAAAGCAACGGTTCTACTGGGTTGGCTGCCAACAAGCGGTATCCGACTGGATAGCAAATTGCACCCAATGCATGACAGCTAAGGGACCAACGCGAAAAAGTCATGGCCACATGCAGCAATACAACTCAGGTCAGTAGCCATTTTCAGTCAGTAGCTCTGGAAACCAGTACGTCTTAGTGGTTATGGATTACTTCAGTAAATGGCCCGAAGTATACCCTGTTCCAAATCAGGAAGCGAAAACTATAATTAAAGTGTTTGTGGATAACTGGATATGCCGTTTTGGTGTCCCCTCGGAGCTCCATTCGGACCAGAGTAGGAATTTTGAATCGACCATCTTCAAAGAAATGTGTGAGTCATACGGTATTCGGAAAACAAGAACAACACCATTGCATCCTCAGTCTGACGGAATGGTTGAAAGTTTCAACCGAACTCTTGAAGAATACCTAAGAAAAGTAGTCAGCGCAGATCGAAGAGATTGGGATGAACACATACCGATGTTCCTTTTGGCATATAGGACGGCCACCCATGACTCCACTTCGCGAACACCCGCTAAAGTAATTTTCGGAAATGAGCTGAAGCTGCCTGGAGATTTGGAGTTCGGTACCATACCAGCGTCTGACCCTGCGAACAGTGAAGTCAATTACCATGATACGGGGGATCTTAATGATCTCCATGAATTTGTGCGCAACAAATTAAGGATGGTCAGTAACAAAATGAAAGGTCAGCTAGTTTTACTGTTCAACCCACAGCGCAAGAAGGGTTTATCTCCAAAACTTCAGACTCACTGGGAAGGCCCTGAATAAATGAGGTTTATAGAATCCGGAAAAGCCAAAGTCCAAGAGCTAAAATGAAAGTCGTGCATTTGGAAAGACTAGCCCTGCATGGAAAACGGGGGGGTTGAGCCTGCTTGCTGTTAATGACTCTACTAACAGTGTGTAAGTAACAGGCGGTTCGTGCTGCGCCTTAAAGTATGCATTGTAACAACGTACCAGTAGCATGAATTCACATCAGTAAAGATAATTCTCCGCCATTCGAGATTGTTCTACAAAGATAAGCAACAACAATGTCTAGAAGGTTCTTGAATTCGCTAGATATACCTTCATTTGAGTATGGTGAGTTGGTATAAATAGCGGAGGTCTTTGGAATGGAGAGTTCAGTTTGTGATTAAACCCCGCAAAGTAAGCAACGCGAATTGATACAAGACTTGTTAAGTGTTATAAATAAAGTAAACTGTTGTACTATATAAGGAAGTTATACCGTTGTAATTATCGTAATTTAAAACGAACCATGTTTTATTATTGGGAATAAAACAACGCAAAAAGGACGAATAAGGAAATTCGTAACAATATGTATTTTAGTGAGAACAAAATAAATAGTGATACAAAATTAGTAGTAGGTACAAAAATAAAAAGTATAATATAAAATGAGTAATAAAAGATGTTTACTTCAAAAATATAAAAGTATTGGAAGTATATATGTATATATAATTTGAATGAATGATTTCTTGACATCAAAAAGTATTATGATGTAGATTCGAATGTGTAAAGAAATAGTACATTTTGTTTCTACAACATTATACACATAGGTCGCATAATAACTTTTTGAAAATATTGGTACAGCAGAAGTTTGAAAATCACACAAAAAATCAAGGGGTACCGATGAGACAGCTGATCAAGTTAGTACTTGGAGAACAAATAGAGAATGTGCTATCAAGGAAGACTCGTTGATAGGGACTGGGTTGCGTGGTGTGATTTTCAAACTTCTGCTGCCGAGTGTCAAGCCAAAAGTACAAAACACATCAACTGGGAGTAAATTTTGCCAACTAAATCGATTAAAAAAAGGGGTATTCAGTGAAAATAATCAAAATGAAATGAAGTGTTAGAGTAAAGTTATTTGTGTAGATCCCAATTAACACGAACATTTTTAAAATTAAAGATTGCTCTCATTCTCTATATGTGACGCGCCACGACAAAAGGGACCTTAACTTGCCAGAGTAAAATTTTCAGTACAGTCCAAAATGTGAATTAAAGTATAAATTTCACGTTTTGGGTTTTTGACCCCTAACGCTACCTACATATCTCAAGATGAATTATAGTTGATCGATTAGTTGATTTTTTAACCGCAAGATGGCGTAAAAGTCAATTTTCCAAACCTCCAAAATAAACGGTTGAGGGGGGGGGGGGGGGGGGGGGGGGATTAGCACTTGGGGGTGGGGGTGGTCAGCACTTGGGGGGATGGGTAGTTCAAAAATGGAGTGGGTTAAATTCCTAAACGAAAACACAATAAACACTTAGGCACTTTATAGGGTAGGCAAAATCCTAAACAACACGTTCAAAAACATAGTCAAACTTTAACCTCAATTATCTCGAAACTACCTTTTTTGAAATAAAAACTTTAAAATGCTGTAACTTCGTCAATTTTTAAGATATTTGCATGATTTTGGTGTCATTTTGTTCAGATTTTTGTCCTTTATCCATTGGTATCATTTGGTCGTGGCGCGTCACATATGTTTTCCTCGTAGGTCTCGGAACTCGTTAGTACAAAAAGCAACTAGTGCACACTCTTATAGTATTACTCGGCGGTTTCTACAATATTTGTTTTGCGAAAACTTTCTGTGACATACTGTTTTTTTCATGCTTATTGGAAAAATGCGAGAAAAACTTTCTAAAAAGTAGGGAGTCGAAAAAGTTTAAATTTTAAACGTCAAAAATACTCACAAATTAAAACGGTGCGAGATTTTGATATTGAGCATGTTTTTTTATTCCCTGCTGAACTAATTTTAGACCACTTTATATGGGGAGCTAAGCGATTTAAAGCGGCTCCCCATATAAAGTCGTCGAAAACTTAGTCTAGCAGGAATTAAAAAAACAAGCTTTTATTTCGGACTGAAGAGCAAATTGCTCGAAAACAAATCAAAAAGTTTAAAAATGTATGGCTCGTGTGGTTTCTTTTTTGCTAAAGTCCATTAATGATTAAAAGTAGTGTGCAGGACTTGTACGCTACATTGTTCGTTAAAAATTTCAATGTAAAATAGGACTTCGTAAAATGTGATTCCCCTTCTAGAGTTAATGCGATGTTGGTAAGTATTATTTAAGTAAAATATTTGCATCTATTTTAAATGTAGATTTGTGAACACGATATGCTAATTCGGGCAGTAAATGGATGTGTTGGAGGTGCTTGGCATGACTCACATATGGGCCCTTAGTGATGAAAGATAATTTTTGAAAAACAGCTACATATTTAAGTGGCGACAATTCTGCATTTCCTGTAATGTGATTTCCTGTTCAATGTCTATGCATTTTATGTAGCTCTATACATATATACAAATTTGGGTGACTCAGGCTATCCATTAGAAAATGCATCAGAAAATTCTGCAGAAAGCCATTACAATGAATATTTTTGTAAGTCAAGGTCGATTATTGAAAGTTTTTGGAGTACTAAAAGGTCGATTTAGATGCCTCCTTGCAGCAAGAGAACTCCACTACTCGCCAAATATGGTATCGTAAATTTTAAATGTATGTTTATATTACATATAAAGTTGAACTGCCAGAATCTGAAGATGCTTTTGACGGCAGACATGAGGATGAAGATGTAGGAGAAGAATGACATGATACTAACAGTAAATTATCAAGAATAGGTCAAGCAATCAGACATCAAATTAAAAATAGTTTAAATTAATTCATCAATAATATGTGTATTAAATACTAGGGAATACTGAAACGTTAACTTAAAATTAAAATTCACTCTAAATAATAATAACAAGGAATTTTCTTTGTATACTCTATTAATTTAATGGTATAAATACATTCCACTAATTTAATGAGGTCTCTAATGTTGTTTGTCAATACGGAAATGTTGTCAATATCCATTTTGTGCCTGTGTTCGAATTTTTCATTTTGCGAAATTATAGTATTTTTCTAGCTTCAGTTTCTTCAGAAATTCGAATTTCAAATTCGTAATTATTCAGTTAGGACTTCTTTGTCGCTTAGAATGTCATTAGATTTAAGCTGTTTTGTTGTGGTACTGAACAATTTATTGCTTCCACAAGAAATTCTTCCACGTGTGTTGGCTCTAACGAGGTACCGGCAGTCATGATATTGTTTGCCCCGAATTCATTCACGTCTAATCCTTCGACTGCTTCTCGCACATTTAATAGCTCTATTGCCCTCTCTTCCAACGGCGATATAAAAGCATAACTTTCACCTATATTCACCTTATTTGTATGATCGGACCAAACCTGGAAAACATTCCAAACTTGTAAAATCATTATAAAATATATTAATTATTATATTCACCTTATATACCTTCATCCAGCCAGTTACGTCACGTATTTGTGGCCCTAAGATGGTCAGGTAATTTTCTAGCCGCCCACATATACTTTCTCATTTTGCTTTTACCTCTGGCGTTTTTAAATAACCCTTTGACATATCGGGAAGCAACGTCTTAAAATTGGCACTGTTTTGTGTGTGGATTTTTGTTGGTCGACTCACTGTAATTAATTTCAGATATAATTTATGTATGTTAAACAAAGAAAACTAAAAAAACTAGAATTTTTGCGTCCTTTCGCTAACTCAATTGTAGTCGAATAAAAATATGAATTAACGAACACTTGACATTCACAATTGAGTTACATAGAACAAACAAATCCGATTATACAGAATTGTTATTCATAGAATAATACATACCTAGAAGGTTTTATTCGCTCAATAAATTAAACGTCATAGGTACGATGGAAAGTAAACATTGGATGGTGGAAAATATGGGTTCAATAATACCAGATGGTGGCAATAGTATACAACGATCAACAAAGGAACAACAACCGAATTTCGTGTTTTTGTGGCAAACTAGTTGTGTTAAATACAATACAAATGTATACCAACGATAAAAGTCAACAAAAAAATGCAAAATACATTTAAATTTTTCAGTTCTACACCAAAACGACATGAAAAAGTTACGTGAACACATTTTGTAACTCCACCTGGTGTAAGGTAATTTCAAATTTAATTGCTCTCATTTCCACAAACCTACGATGAAGAGTGTGAAATGATACGTCAGATGAGAGAATAAGTTTATCTACGTATGTATTATTCTATGATTGTTATTGAAGAATTGTTATGTTGAAGATGTTTTCCGCTGGCAACTCTGATGAAATGTATGACAATAGTTGGCAGCACTATAAGATATCAGCTGTTTACTTTATTATTGTTTTTGTGCAGTGTAATTCATTCAAATTATGGTGGAAAACACTAAAAAAAAACTTGGTGGAAGAACACAAGTAAATTAAGGCGGCCAACTTTATAAAAAATCAATGCGGGACGTGGCCGACCACATTCCCCTATCCATAAGAAGACTGCGGATGTGTCGGTGGCTTAGTTAAATAAGAAACAAACATCATAACTACTGAATTAACATTTATTTTTAAAATCATATTTTTCGCATGAGTGAAATTTTTTACTAATTCTGGGTTTTGGTTAAGAATTTCATAAAAGTTTTCACAACTGCCCATGCAACAAGAGGTTTAACGCCGGTTAGTAATTTATCGGAACGATAAATGCAAACAGCTGACAACTGTTGACAACAACTGTTTTGTTTTCATCTTGATTTAAGAATTTGGTTTTCTAAAATTGTCTTGCGTTCTTCCACCGGGTCAACAAGTAATAAACGAATTCAAACCAACCGTGTTGTTGGTCGCTTGTTTTGGGAACATATTTGCATAAATACACATCTGTACGCAAATATGTATATTTTGTGAGCTACTCATAGGTCAATTGGTCTAACTTCACAAAACAAAATGCAAAAATTTAAAAAGAAGTTTGGAACTTCTGTGTATTCTAACGTAAAACTAATCCGAAACTCAAAAATACACATATACTCCCCCTTCATTTTGATGATAATCAACAAACGGAGTTTAAATATGTTAAGATTAAAACGTTTTATTGATAATAGGATTGAAATGTTAAAATTGTTCAAATGTGAAGTTAGATCAATTGATCTGAGAAGCAGCTTTATTTATTGCTTAAGACGATATCTACTCTTTTGTCTGTTTATTTCTCATTGTATGCATCCCACCATTTCGTATATCTCTCTGGCCTCCAAATGATTCTGGCTTTGCCTTTACTTAACTTCTTCTCTTCCCATGACAATCACAATGGGTCTGTCTACCCGTCATCGGGTGTAGTGCCAGCTGATGCGTGTCCATTTTTATTTTTTAAATTTGACAAAGAACTTCCATATAAATATATTCTTTTGTAAGCATTTTGGGTGCCCTTCACTTTGAAACTAATTATAGCATTTTAATATCTCCTTTTTTATGGTTGCTATAATTTCGATTTATTAATTAAAATTTTGGGTTTAATATTAAATTCTTTTGCATTTAAATTTTTTATTTGTTCATTATGTGTGTTGTATGTGTTTGTTTAATAATATTTAGTGTATATAGGCATTGGTTTAAGTAAATAAATAAACACTTATATAATTTATATAATAAAGGATTTCCTCTTCTTTCGTTCATCTCTTGTCTTGTTTTTGTTCTTGTGTTTTTATGAAATAATTTAACAAATAATATTTTTTTAATAAGTAAGTGGTGTATATAAATATAACATAATAATATTCCCTCCCTTGTTGACGTTGATTTAGAAAACAAAATTCGTTTATAACGTTGCCGGCTCTTCCTTCTCTAGCCAAGTTGGTCTCACTCAATAAAAAGGAGTTTAGTTGAAGAGTAGACGAGAAGAACACCAGCATCACATCATCAATGTTGCACAACTCCCATTTGTGGCTTTGTTGTCTGTGACTTTTATTTAGATTTTAGTAGAATTTGGAAAAACGGCCTTTTCAAAAAGCGTTGCCTACTTCATTGTTTTATTTTTGGTCATGGGACATTTTCCTATGCCACCTAGGCAATGAATAGCCATTCACTGTTGTCTTTTCCTAAAACGGCCCATTTTTAGACGCTTGAATGTTGTTTGTTGCTGATTTTTAAGTAGTTATAGTGGTTATTATAGATGTTTTTGCATTTTTGGCAATGTTGCTATTGTCCTGTTCTACTGCTGGTCACTCTTGTTGTCTCTACATTATCATCATCGTCTCCATTATCATCATCATCATCGTTATCGTTTCCATATTTATGTTGAGCGTTTTCATTTGGTCATTTACTTTCGCAACAACCGTTCAAATGCTTCTGTATGGCCGGTGGTATGAAATCTTTTGTTTTTGTGTGATTTCCTTTTCCCAACAAGGTGGGCTCAATCAATTTACCTCTTTGGATATCTTGTATTTTCTTCAGAATATCGTAATTTATACTATCAGTAACAATGGAATCTTTTCTATAGGTACAAAAAGAGACAAAATTGTTTTGTATTAGTTCAGATAATATGAGATCAATGGAAGCTGCATCAACCTACTTGTAATCTGGATGATTTAAGACCTGCTCCCTCATCCATGTGGCTGTTGTCACCAGCTCTCCAGATGCTCTTTTCTGTATAAATCTTAAATACTGTTCAATGGTGCAATGGGTATCGGTATCCACCTCCATTGATTGCAAATAGCTGCGTATCAAAGGAACCAAACCAGGGAACGAATCCGCCTAAATAAAACAAATGGAAGAGCCATTAAAACTCAATATTTAGGCATGTATTCATAAACTTATACAGTGTTTAATAATATGCTAAAACTTCATACAATACATGTCTAATAAACCTCGTTTAATAAATAGTCTATTGAATACATAGTCAAATAAATAATTAACCAAGATTCTAAATGATCAATAAATGGGTAGATCGAATAACCAATTGATTAAAAAGTAGTTTTGAATTTTTAGGCTCAGTCAAAGTGAATTTAACAGCTGGCTCATAAGTGTAGTTAGATGCCCGATGTAAAACTTTTAAATACCATCTAACAATTAACACTTCTTACAATTAACGATACTTTTTTTAGACGCGATAAATCTCCTTTTATTATGTGAGATTTTTAATGACGGCCGATTTAAATTCTTTGATACGTAAAAGCCTTGACTAAAAAGATTTGATATCAGGTAATCAATGACAAACTAAAAATATATTAAAATAAATTATCAATTTATCAAGTAGTTCTCAACTGACCTTTCCATTGAATATCTCGCCAATAGACATTAACTCAAATTCTTCATCTTCCTGTTCTCCATCCGAGTGGTGATAACCATTCAAGCCGTCGGTGCCATTCATCTTAGCACTGTCAATGGTAACTGCGGTACCATTTGTTGTACCATTGTGGCCATTCATGCAGCCGTTTGATAACTTTTGTGTCTTTCGAACATTTTTTCGGAACCAAAATTTTTTCTCACGACAGGCATTACGCTTTTGAGCTGTTTGCATGTTCTCATCTACTTTGCTGATAGGTGTCAGAAAATTCAACTGATACGATAGTATAACACGCGTCAGCAGGACCACAAAGCACACTAAAGCGGCATTTTCAAAATCACTTATCTGAGCCTCACATGGACGGAACTCAACACGCCATCCAATTGGAGAATTAGGTGGTGGTGGCTTGAAGCGCATCGTCTGCCAATTGGTCGACTGAATGTTCTCAAAATGATCTGTGTCCTCTTCATCATTTTGATCCACTTTCTCACTGAACAGTGAGACTGTGTCACGTATGAACAAATGAGCAACATGTTGAGCTAATAGGTGATCAATGCCACCATCACGTAAACGTTGATAAACCTTTTCGTCATATGTCAAAGGTACATCATTGAATTCTTCACCCTCTGGTGAGAGATAAGAATCTATTGAATCGTAACGTGACTTTGCAATTTCGAACATGTTATTTTTCAAAGGTTTAAGGCCCCTTTCCTCTTGCGTACGACAGTCTACCGAGGAGCTGATGACATTCCAACGGCAATCGGATTCTGTTAAATAGCCTCTGTAGATGGGTGATGCCGCTGTCAGAGCTAACATGATAGGACAGAGCGGAGCCAATTGATCGTACAGAGTACGTGCCTCTGTTATATTACAAGCCTGGAATGTTAATTGTAAACAACAGCAGCCCATGCCGAAACCCATAGCGTCCAGTAGTACAACATCTGGTTCATTAGTAGGGCTACCCTCAACCGGTAACACTGTGTTTTCATCCTTGAATACTTTTAGTTTAATTGCCACCTTTTCACCACGTCGCATACGTATATTACGTGTCAATGTCTTAAACCTTGGATGACCGGGAAATATAGCCTCATCGGGAAAATATAACGATTTTGCGGAACTTGCAGGATCTTCGGGGTTAGGATTGTGCACAGGATATGTAAATTCTGGACAACCCAAACGTGGAAAATTCGTAATAGACATGACACATTCGTCATTGTCCAGCAATTCTGTAACTTCTTGCCGTCTGTAACGCATATTGGCCTCCACCAAATTAAAATGAGCCATCAAGCCACCAAATGGTTTGCCGGGAGTGCCCTCAATCATGTAGGCACCATATTCGGGACGCCACAGAGATTTGACACCATTTGGATCAGCAAATTCTTTTTCGTTTAGTTTAGCTAAGAGATCTTGAGCTTTGAGTGAAACTCTGGCAACTTTTTTCTGATCATCAAACTTAACAATAACGTATTCAACTTCATCGCCCCATTTTAAAACGTCACCCTGACGATCTTTAAGACGATGATAAAGATTTATAAATTGCTGAACGCCATGCTCACAAACATGTTGTGCGAGAGCTTTAGTTTCATCCCATGACAGGGGGCTGCCCTCCGTTAGTAGACCCATATCTGCAAATATAAAGAAAATGTCAGGGATATATTACTAAATTGAAATAAGAAAGAAATATACATATGTCAATATTTAAAATAATTACTAATGACGATTTTAATTATGAGCAAACCGCAATATTTCTGCCCTTTGGCCTTGCCTAAAAGTGCATTTTTGTGTTCGTTTGTGAACTTCAAGGTTTTCTGTTCGCTTCTGAGAATGCAATAATGTTTCATTTTTTGCCCACTCAGCGGAGTCACGGGAGAGAATTTTGCCCGATAAAATGTCAGACTTTCTATCTTTCTGTATGTGTTTTTGTCCATGCTAAGCTAATTTTTCTACCTTTGTGGGAGCCGCTAAGCTAATTACAGCGGCTCCAGTTAATATCGCTTAACTTAAGTTAACAAAGTGCTCGAATATTCCTTTAAGCGGGAATAACAATAAATACAAATTGTATCGGTACTTCGTCGACCAGTTTGTATGAAGAGTTGCCTAAAATGGTTTAATATTCGTTAGGTCTCCATATATACTGGTCGAATATTTTAGATAAGCGGGGTAAACAAATCATGCTGAAAAAGCCAACGGAAGAATACAGTTGTGAGAAAATGCAACATTTCTATGTTCTGTTCTCACCCCAAAAAAGGCAGAACTTTGTAGAGGCAACGGCAACATTTTGAAAATGTCGCCTCATACAAGGAAAACATTATTTTTTACAAACGAAAACGCCATTATATTAGTTTTGATAGTTTAGCACTTTTTTTTAGATTAACGATGAGTCAAACATCGAAATTATTTTTCACTATTATACAAAATCTTTATAAGAATTATGACAATCAAGGCGCGAATTTTGATGTCCTAACAAAAAACTTGGCAAATTAAGGTAAATTAAAAAAAATACCTAAACATGTTTATGCAAAAAAATATTATTTATATTACAACAAATTCCGAAATACATTTGAAGGTTATTAAAGTCGATTATCAGGTATGTATAACATACATATTTGTACATCGAAAAACCATAGAGTAAATACAAGTATACCTAGAAGGACTATTTATTGGCTTACACCAGCAAGCGTTACAAGATCAATTGACTTAAATGAATAACTGTGAAAGTTGAGTGTAGTTTTTTTTGCACATTTTTGATATCTTTTACTGTTAGTATATATTTGTATGTGTGTGTAGATAAATTCGAATTTAACTAGCAGAGACACAAACCAATTATGTTAGCAGAGGTCTGTAATTACATTAACAGAACTATGTAAGATAGCTAAATTTTGGAAATGTTATAGAAATTACCGATTTTCTCGCGATTAGACAAATATATATAACCAAAAGTTATACATTTTATAGCAAGGACTTATTAAAGGACATATCAGGACTTCAAACAAAGTTATTCTCTGCCAGGGTGAAAAATATGAGGGTTTCTTACAAAGAAAATCTTGGGAAGCTTTTGGGGCCATAGCGCCTAACTGGGAAGAGTTTAGTGAATGGTACTAGTATCAAATTAATCTATTTTCATTATTTAATACCCTCATTTCCGAAAAACCTCCAAAATATCAAATTCGACGAAGAATTTAAGGAAAAAGTTTAATGATTGGGACTAGTATCAAATTAAAGTTATTAACATCTATTTTCATTATTTAATACTCCCATTTCCGAAAAAACCTCAAGAATATCAAATTCGACGAAGAATTTAAGAAATTGGTTGTGTCGGACGGACAAGATGCGTCCATGGTGGCCACCAGGAAAAAGTTTAGTGATTGGGACTAGTATCAAATTAAATCTATTGACATCTATTTTCATTATTTAATACCCTCATTTTCGAAAAAACCTCCAGAATATCAAATTCGACGAAGAATATAGCTTTCAATAGCTTTAATTTGATACAATATAGTTCCAATCACTAAACTTTTTCCTGGTGGCCACCATGGACGCATCTTGTCCGTCCGAAACACCAATTTCTTAAATTCTTCGTCGTTCAGCAAAATCATCAAGTACATCACCAAGTTCTTGATTAACTTTTGAAATTTATGGAATCACACTTCATCGACCTTATTACGATTCGTCGTCGTTGTCGTTTTTATGTCAACTTATTGAAAACATAAACAAAGTTGTCAATCTTAGTGAATGAAAGCAGGAAGAAGAACATTTTACATTCGTACCTCTATTGTTTTGTTTAAATTTGGTAAAAGTTATTACAGTTCCTAAAGTGTGTTTAATCCATTTGGACTCCGATTTGGACGTTATTGGATGTAGACGCCCTATACCTCCAGTTTAGGCGAATGGAAGCGTTGAATTGAGAGGAGCTCTACGTGGAGGTTCATGGAGCCTTTACTGGTTCCAGAGATGCGTATATTGGAGAGAAGGACGAAATTGAGAGCAAGAAATGATCTTATCAAATTCGGCTATCTTAAAAGATTTGAACTGTACGTTTCGATAGTGGCCGCTTGTTGGCAAGATTTCAGACTAAAATGAAAATACATCAATGGCACGACTGATAATGTACAGAGCAGGCGTATGTGTCATAACATTTAAACACTCACTGCCAAGTCAATGCATCCACTGGTGCACACTTGACACTGAGGACACCAAAGCCTGTAGTTCTAAGTGATCAACTACCCAATATTATTTTTCATTAACCATATCTGTATAAGTTCAAATTATTAAAAATAAGGCCAATAAATTAGCACTAAAACGAACCCTTGTTTATTTAATTTCACCAAAATCCGCGCCCTGATGATGTTGATTGAATGAGCAACGTAACAAGTTTTGGCTACCAAATCTTTTATAAACACAATTTATATCATTTGTGTCGAAAGTCTGCATACTCAAATAGGAAATAAATTATTTAACAAAAAACATAATAAAGGGTTATTTTTTTGCTAGTTGGGTTTTCAGTGTTAAGTTTTCGCCAGTTCACGCGTGATTCGTGAAATGTGTCAAAGTTAAAACTGTTCCGTTTGCCTTGACATTTCATCACGAACCAACAATGCTTGGAAATCATTGAGTTTTATTATCAAAATTCCTGCTCTGTTATAAATGTGTTTCGCAAGTTACGCCCATTTTATGGTCGTCGCTGTCAATTGGCCGCGACGTTCGTGCGATTTGACCCAACTAAACTATTTTTTGTGTGGACTCGGGAAATCTTTCACCTATATGGACAAGCCACCACGATTTCTGCCTTGAAAGACAACATTACACCCGTCGTTGGTGAGATACCGGCGGAAATGTTTTATAAAGTGTGTCAAAATTGGACTTTCAGAATGGATCACGTGAAGTGTGCAACATTTGCATGAACTAATCGATTTATCGATTCAAATAAATATTTCATTCACTTGTAAAAATTTTCTGTGTTTTCATCAATTTTCAAAGACCAAATAGCAAAACAAATCACCCATTAGAACCATAAGACATCATCTGCAATTTTCAATTTTAAAAGATTAATTTTGCGACATTTGTTCGACGACAAGAAATTCGACTAATTTGTTTCCAAAAAAAAAAAGAAAACGTTCACTGAGTTCAGGAGACGAGGTCCAGAGTAGACGACATACCGTTCAATTCAATTGAATAAATGAGACGTGTTGTTGAATGGTCGAATAAAGACAGAGATCCGATACCGTAACATAGATAAGGTTTAGTTTACTATCGTACAATCCAAATGGAACGTCATATCTTAAAAAAAACAGCTCAAATTGTAGTTTTGAATTCTTGATAATCCAAAAACAACCTAGTTTTCCATTATATCCCATGAAAAGATAGAGCGAGGGGGGGGTAGGAAGAGATTCTAACAATCGCTTGTAAAGTTACATGTACACATCTTGTAATTAGAAAAGTTTTATGGGAATATGACACCTTGCCTTCAACTACTCACTTATACCTCCTATACGCTGTTATACCTCTGTCTATTTTTAGTTTAAATATTACGTATAAATGTCGCTTAAGCTGTTAAATTGACGAATAGTTTATAAATTGTTGACGTTATTCAGTCAATCATACACAGTCTTATAACCATAAATAGTTCAGAAGCGGTAAGCATATGCGCGGAGGTCATTCGACAGTGAATAATAGTATTTGTAGTGTGCAGTATTTGATGGAGCAAATCGTCAACTGTAAAATAACGTAACTACAATTTTGATTATTTTTTTTGCAGAAGAGAAAACCCATATTTTCGATTTATACTCAATGTAGCATGTTCCTTAGGGTAAGATTCGAAAAGGATTTACAAGTATAATATATAAAGTTTTCCATTCTTATTCTTTAAACGAGCTTAAGATCTTTTATTTGTTTTGCTTATTTATCTCCAATATTTCGTCTCCACGTTGGGCGACTTCTTCAGGGAACAAATATTATGTTTTTTTTTCTTGAAGAAGACGCCCAATGTGGGGACGAAATATTGGAGATAAATTAGCAAAACAAATAAAAGATCTTAAGCTCGTTTAAAGAATAAGAATGATTTACAAGCATTTTATAAAGTTTTGTTTCCCCTTTATAAAAATTAAAATTGTAGTTATATTATTGTGAATTTCATCTAACAAAGTGCTTGAAATTCCAAAGACAGCTTAAGAAGTTGTTGTCTGAATGGCTTTAATAGAATTTGAAGTTTATAAAAAAGAGCACAGATGAATTGTTGGCTACAGTTCTCGAGACATGGGTATCCAAAGCTTGGATACCGTTTGTTTACCCTGTGCAATTCTTTCATATAAATTACTTATAACGGCTCCGCCAAATAACTTTTTTTTTTTTGAAAATGCTATAAAAAAAACTACTGAATATTTTCTCAAATTTCTTTTTTTATTTGAAAGTACAATCCTTCCGGTTAATAATGGAAAATAATTTCATTCAAATGGCTGCCTCGGCTGGCCATGCAGTAGCCTACACGATCGGTCCTATTTTTAAGCACATTATCGATTGTGTGCAGCTGTATTTCACCAATGGCTTCACGAATATTGTCCTTTAAAGCGTCAATTGTCTCTGGCTTGTCGGCGTAACACTTATCTTTGAGGGCACCCCACAAATAATAGTCCAACGGTGTCAAATCGCAGCTCCGAGGTGGCCAAACGACATCAGCTCTTCGGCTGATAATGCGATCTTCAAAAACAGGGCGTAAAACATCGAGTGTAGCTTCGGCTGTGTGGCACGTAGCGCCGTCCTGTTGAAACCAAATGTTGCCAATGTCCTCCTCTTCAATTTTTGTGAACAAAAATTCGTTCAACATAGCCCGATAACGATCGCCATTGACTGTAACGGCCACTCCTTGCTCATTTTCGAAGAAAATGGACCAATTATGCCTCTGGACCAAAATCCGCACCAAACAGTGACTCGTTTTGGGTGCATCGGCTTTTCAATGTATGCGTGCGGGTTTTCTGTGTCCCAAATGCGACAATTTTACTTGTTTACATACCCACCAAGATCAAAATGAGCTTCATCTGAAAAGATGATTTTTTGGCAAAATCGGCATCTTCTGTAAGTCGATCGCAGGCCCATTTTTCCCATATTTCCCAGCGTTGTTCAAGCGTATACACAACCATATTCGTTCAGCGGAAGGATAAAACTAATTATCTGTCAAATCAGACATGAGCTAAGTGTTACCATTCACGAAATAAGCACTAGTTGAAAAAAAAAGTTAGATGGCGGACCCTTTATTTGCCATATTGAGTTTATTTTTAAATTCAGGATGATTTATATAGGGCATCTAGAATATGAACGATATGTGATAACAAAAACTGTATTTTTAATGAAAAATTATTGATTTGACAAATTAATCATTTTAATTTGTTTGTAGCTTTGGCTATCAGAATCCAGCACTCGCAATCCGAGCTATCATGCTCGTTGGAACAATAATTTTTTTGAGTGTAGAAATTTAGGAACTTTCAGGCTTTTGAGTTGTTTGAGGCAAGTGTAGGCTGTTCAAAACTGAAATAGAAAAACCAGCGATACTGGTTAACCGGTTTCAATATTTAAACCGTTTGTAGGTTTTTCAAAAAAAAATTTTTTTTTTTTTCGATTAACCGATAACTCGAATTTTTCACATTGTTTAACTGGTTTCAATTCAATGCAGTAGAATTCAATTCCATTTAATGCAATTCAATTCTATTCAATTCAATTCAGTTCAATTTCATTCAATTCAATTCAAATCAATTCAATTCAATTGACATCAATTCAATTCATGTAATTTCAATACAATTAATTTTATTTCAGTTCAATTCGATTCAATCCAATTCAATTAATTTCAATTCAATTCAAATCTATTCAATTTAATTCAACTCCATTCAATTCAGTTGAATTCAGTTCAATTCAATTAATTCCTATTCACTTTAATTCATTTCAGTTCATAGAGTAATATACATATTAGAGTTTCCATCAGCTGTTTTTCGTTCTCTTACGGTTACCAATAGAGTTGGTAAAACTATAGTTCATTTAGGGTGACCAGACATCACCCTCATGAACATAATGACTTTGTTCGATACGGCGAGTATGTTCGTGATTGTTATTCCCGGGCACCTTAAATGAACGAGTTCGAGAACTGGTGAACGAGTTCGACACAAGTCTAGTTACCAAGGTAGCTGTAAATTTCTTAGGTTTCGTGTTGCTGTAACATATATTCTACATTAAACAAACAGAAATAAAAGAACATGTGTATGAACATGTCTATATAGATATAGATTATAGATTTCAATTTAAACTCTAATGCCCATTATCACAATGTCTGGTTAGAGGTAAGCAACAGTTATAATTTTTAAATTCCATGAAAACTGGTACGATATCTATAACTTTTAGTTAGCATTAACTGTTGATAACTTGAGCTGGTGACAATGGGGGTAAGGCTGTTAAAGTAATTAGTAACGTTTTTTTTTTCATTCTCCATGAAAACTCCAACAATTCCAACTCTTTTCAACATATTTTCGTTCGATGCAGCAAGTGTCAAACACAATTTTGTTGTGATTGGCATGAAGGGCACATTAGACCTGCGGACTGATCGACCGACAATTAGTCAGGCCGACTTGTGTTGGGCATGTTTTGGCTTACACTAACCGATTTTCTGTAGTTCAAACTAGTATTGATGTTAGCCCGACTGCCCGAACGCACCTTACACTGGGAGATGAGTCGGCCCGACAATCCGCTGGTCTAATTTGCCCTTTAATTAATCTCAATTCAATTTGTTGCTTATCGCTTATTCTTCCATCCAATATCATCTCCATCAAATTCCAACTACCATTTCGATCAGATGTGGCATGAATAACTCCGAATACAATGTACATTCATATGTGCATTACTAGTTCATATGTCAATGATATTTACTACAACTTCTATTGAGAAATAGCGACAGGGTTCTTTCGTTTAACATGTAACTATGAATTAGTATCATACTTTCGAATGACTCTGATATTGGTTATTTATCAAATTATAGTTTACGCAAATGCATACACACAGAGAAGAGATTCGTTGTCACAACTATATTTACAGCCAACTAACATTTGCCGGTTGCTTGGACTATCACAGTATACAGTTGTGACTACCAATAATTGTGTTGAGTATCAACAAATGTTGTGCATATCAATTGATTTGTAATTCTATTTTCGTTGCAAGAACTGAAATATTTAGTTGAAGCCACAGCAACAGGAAATAAATGTGATCTGCCAATCAAGTTTTAGTTCTAGCAATCACATTCTCCTGTAGTGGTGAATATTCTATTAGTTGGATGAACGAAAAATGTAAAAGCTATAATATATTGGTATGCTCAACTAAAGTAATTACTTGAATTTGATGGCTGTCACAACCATTTGGTGATGCTTTAACCCATTATGAATTTTATAGAAAAAAAAGTAAAAACTATAATTTTTTTTATTAAAATTGTGTATTTTATATTTAAATATAAACAAAATTATTATTTTTTATCTAGGGTTCGTGTTACGTGCCCATTTTTGATCGAAAATATGAAAAAAAATTTCTATATCTCGAAAACGGAGCGTCCAATCGAAAAAATAACAAATTTTTACGCGTTTCTCACAAAGTGTTCCAATTCGCATGAAATAATTTTTTCCAAAAAATCTTGAAAATAAGAAAATCGCTAAAATAAAAAAATTTCTAATCTCGGAAACTGTGCATCCAATCGCAAAAATAATACATTTTTTACCTCCACAGGACCCTGTAACCAATGGGTGTCTTTACTACGGCATCAGTTTCTTTTTTGAACAAATCGCTAAAACTAAATTTTTTTTGAGTAAAAACTCGCTAACCGCCGTCATGTATGTATATATTTCGCGAACGGAGCGTTCAATCGAAATGTAACTATTTTTTCGGCTTTCTATGGGTTTTTCATAAAGTGGTCCAATTCGTATGGACTTTTTTATTCTTCTAAAAACCTCCAAAATAAGTAAATCGCTAAAATATCGATTATTTCTGCGACTGCACGCACCGTTTCCGAGTTGTAGCCATTTTCTATTTCAGCTATTTTCATATTTTTATGATTTTTGAACAAACTATTTTCCATACGATTGGACCACTTTATGAAAAATACTTAGAAACTCGTTAAAAATAGTTTTGTTTTCGATTTCCGAGATATTGGCATAGGGGCGTTTTAGCGATTTTTGATTCCAGAAATTTTAGTTTTAGCAATTTTTTAAAAACAAAAATGATGCCGTATTGTAGACATCCATAGATGAAAGCCTCCCATGGAGGTAAACAATTTATTATTTTTGCGATTGGACGGGCTGTTTCCGAGATATAGCCATTTTTTTATTTTAGCAATTTTCTTATTTTGGCGATTTTTTGAAAAACAATTATTTTATGAGAATTGGAACACTTTTTGAAAAACCCTTAGAAACCCGTAAAAACTTGTTATTTTTGCGATTGGACGCTTCGTTTTCGAGATATAGACCTTTATTTCTAAATTTTTCATATTTTCGATCAAAAATGAGGATGGGTTACCCTGGGTATCATATGTACATATGTATGTTTAAGTTAATTTGTGTCATCCACAATATGTACTAGTTCCTCCAGCCAAGTGCCCACAATTGTTTGCATGTGTTTGTGAAGGCGTCAATAGTGGCGTCAGATTCAACGATTTTTTAAAACTCTCAATTCACCTCAATTTATGATAGTATGTTATCTTCGCTAGCTGATATCTATAAGTATACACTTTATTGTTTTCCACAACTTTGTTTATCACTTCCTGTTTAAAATAATAGTTTTTCCGTAAAGTCCTCGTGTAACATTCAAATGTATGTAGTTGTTAACGCGACTGCCAAAATCCCCTTGATTTTAGTGACGATCTGGCGACACTATATAATTATGAAATATTTGTCAATTTGCTATAAAATATTTAACGAATCTCTAATAGATTGTCAAGTAGCGTCCCCTAGCATCCACCATTTTAAATATATTACTGAAAAGATTGGTTGGATTACGCGGTGCTCCGGGACTTATTTCTAATAAGATATTATTACAAGGATTCTAGCAGTTTTTGCACTAAAAAGTATTCTGAAGAATTAATTAATTTTTATAAAATTGCTAACTGAATTGTATTTTTATAGGAATTTTAATATATGTACGAATTGTTTCAATAAATATTATTTCTTAAGAAACAAGGAGTATATTATTCAAGATCCAGCGGGAACTGCTAGCGTGGCTAAATCGCCTTTCAACAGTAGTTTCTCTTGAACAACAAAGCCTCTTGTGAAAAATCGAATACATAACTTTGTAACAAGTGTTTTTGTAACAGAAACTAAATTGTGATTACAGTAACTAATATTTGAAGACGAATTCTAATATTGTACTTTTTATTAGTTGTATCTTCCACTTCAGATGAATGAGGTTTTTGAAATACTCAAATTGGTTAATACAACTAAAATTCGGTAGTAGCAACTTGTATTTAGTAATCTATCAATATCATTGGCAAATAATTCTGATGTATGACAATTATGAACTCTAATCAAAATCTAGACTTTAGCATGGAATTTCCAATGCCTGAATTGATTTCCAAATAATGTGTTCCCTGGGTGTACCTTATTTCATTATATTAAGAAATTCGTTATACCATATGTTTACGTTTTGCTGTAAAAAATACTACTTTTTCATTTTATTTGCCTCTGGCGATAATATAAACAAATATAACAACAAATATAATACAAATATTAACAAAATTTTCAACACAAACGATAGATTGAGTTACAGAACAAAGAAAACAATATACACATAGTTATGAAACATTCTTAAAATATTCCAGTACTTTGTTATTATTAATATGCAATCTGTCTCGGTTCATACCGACTCTCCCCCAACACGCAGGGAACACCACATCAACTTAAGTCATCAGCGAATTGATAAGCTCAAAAACATCAACATTGTAATTAAGATAACAGTATGTAAAATGTGTTTTTATTCCTTTTCACTATATGCAAGTAATGACAATCTAATTTGAAATTTGATTTAACCCAGTGTGCGGCGACTGTGTTTACATTTCAATAAAAAAAAGTTTTTATTTTTTTGATTATTTTCGTTATCTATGGCCTATAATAGGCACGCCGCAAAAAAATCGACCAACAATTTTTTTCCTGGTACATCTTTTTCCAGTTTAGCTAAAAGACGAACATACTTGGCAAACATTTGTTCTGGTCCATGTAAGCACGATGATATTCGACCTAAAATTTTTTAAACAGTAAGGTATGAACTCAAACCGTACCTTAACGTTTCCCCACGTGTACTCCTTTTTTCGACCCGTTGCAACCCTTTGAACGTACCTTAACGTTTCCCCACGTGTACTCCTTTTTTCGACCCGTTGCAACCCTTTGAACTTAAGACTACTTTTTCACCCAAATAAATAAATAAATGGGTTTTCAGTACATTCCAGGAAGGAATTGGGAAGAGCTTCTCACAACCAGTGAGCTTTCTAGTTGTATACTCACTGATTGGGACCTACAGTTTTACACCGGTTCCGAACGGTATTTTGAGAAGCTTTTCCATGGCTAAATACTCGATAGTGTCTCCGCCACTATGCGAGGTGACCGCTGCCGAAAGAAATTTCAGGTGGTCAGAGCCGGCATCGAACCCAGGATCTCATGTACAAGAGGTGCGCACACTAACCATCCCACGACGGCCAGGGCCACCACCGACGGCCAGATCTATCTCTTACTGGAAGATAACCCTAGGGCAAACATACTTGCCTATGGTCGTCAAAGGGTTAATGGGTGGAGGTGTTGAAACTATCTTTATAAGCAAGGTAATAACTGATATGAAAATAGAAATGTATTGTACTATTTCAATTGCTCCGTTGAACTTTTGGAATAAGGAAGGAAACAACACTGATTTATATATTTGTTTTATTTTCAAGCATACCAAGCTAACGAAAGCCGGTATAGGTAGAAGTAAAGGGTGTCCCAACAAGAACGCAATTTTTAAATCTGGCAACATTCGAAGTGTCATTGTTTGACATTTGAACAATTGTTATTGTTTGCTAGTTGAAGGTACGAGGTTAGTAAAAATGGAGCGCTACACGAATTAAGGGAGTTCGTTAATTGGGTATTGGAGAGACAACATGAAAATGCTGATTTTGCCGCTAAAATCATCTTCAGTGACGAGGCCCATTTCCATCTTGATGGCTTCGTCAATAGGCAGAATTGTCGCATTTTGGGTGAGGAAAATCCTCGAGTGATTCACGAGAAGCAAATGAAGCCTAGATCGTGCGATTTAACACCATTAGATTTTTTTCTTTGGGGTTTTTTGAAGTCGGTGGTTTACGCGAAGAAGCCTAGATCGTGCGATTTAACACCATTAGATTTTTTTCTTTGGGGTTTTTTGAAGTCGATGGTTTACGCGAATAAGCCGACGACGACTCAAGCCTTAAAAGAGGAAATTGGACGCTGCATTAATGAAATACCGCAGCATTTATGCAAAACGGTCATTGAAAATTTCATTAAAAGATCGCGTGTATGCCAGCAAAGTCGCGGCGGCCATCTGCACGATATATTGTTCCATACATAACCTCATTCTGTCTACTTTACGATATAATAAAGTTTCACGATTTTTTTTAAAATATCTGTTTTATTTAAAATTTAAAAATTGCGCTCTTGTTGGGACACCCTTTAGCAACTGGACTGATGATTTTGATATGATGATCTTTGCCAGATTAAGGCCATGTTAGACTAATAGGCAAAACGTTGGATATGCCAACATTTTCCTTTGTGGATTCTGTGGATTTCCCTAGTTTTTTGATTTTCTTCAAAAAATTTGGCGATCAGGGTTTCAATAAAACGAAAACGACAATGCAACTTACAAGCTTACAAGGTCAAGAAAATTTTTCTAATGTGAAAATTGGTTGAGTTTTGTTGGAATAATAGACAATTCAGATAAACACACTCATCACACACATGCCTAACTACTGTCTGAATTGATACCATAGGTCATCAATCGGACTCGTATATACACAAACTCAAATATGCATTTAACATATTCGAATTAGTATCTATCGAAGATCCCTAAGTACCAACAAACACTGAAAGCTCCATAATTCCAACCCAATGATCTATTCTTTATTATTTACTCAAAAGCTGTTATGATTTTGCATTCCCCATGTTTCATTTACTTTCATTTTCCAAAACTGTTAAGTGTAAACCGAAAACAGAATGATCCTTATACGAGTTCTTTTAAATAGAACAAAGTTTCATTCAAATTCTGTCTCGGAGAATCGTACTATTTGCTTTGATAGTCTAACATGTCATTTAATACCATTCCTTGTTCATTCATATTTGTTACGAATTACACTAAAAAGAGGGTTGATTTTTTTTATTGTGAATAAAACGAGTATATTTTTCTAAATTATGATAACTACTATTGTAGTTTTTGTTTGTTAGATGTTAACACTTAACGCTACTAAAATGTTAAACTTGATAACAACGTTTCACGGTTGAGCTACTCAGATGTCAATTTATCTAAATCACACAGTACTAATATATAAGAGTGTGCAACAGCTGTTTTACTTGCACCACAAATCCGTGGAGGTATTGGAAAACCCTTAGGCCCAATTTGTGACTAGTCAATCATCTTTGATTATCACTCAAACATAATTTAAGCTCTGAATTCATTTTTTAGGTTAATAGTTGATTGCTGTTTAAACTGCTCAAGTTGGGCATTTAAACTATGATCAAGTGACCATATGATTTTGACAGTGATGTCAACATAGCCTTGAAACGCAACCCCTACGTCGTTTGTGTACTAGAGTTAAGTGCAACCTTTGTCATTGCAAACCCCCTTATTAAGATGGTGGTGATATTGTATGAAATGTATATTTGTATGAAATGTTTCGGAAATTTATTTATTTAGCTTGCCTTTCCATCTTTCTGAACTGTAGTTAATAAAATGTCAAAGTTCTTCGACGTATTTGATATTTTGAAGATACTTTTGGAAACGAGTTTATCTAATCCCAATTGATAAACTTTTTCCGATGAGCCGGAATAGCCCCAAATCTTTCCAAAAATTTCTATCAAAAAATGCTATATTATGATTTGGCGTAGAACAGCCGAACAGAATTTTAAGTTCTGAAAGTTTCGTTAAATTTCGGCAATATAAATTATCATATCATTTACGTTTACTCAATCTTGGCAATATAAATCATCACTTTGGTTATGAATGTGCGTCAGATATCGAGAAAATAGGAAATTTTAAAAACTTTCGCCCAATTTATGTGAGTAATACTCGTACAATAACAGAGCTCTGCTAACATACTTGGTTTGTAACTGTGATAGTTACAATCGAACTTATATTCACACACAAGAGTATTATTCACAACTGATGGGCAGATTCGACATTGATTCGAAGCGAAAACGGCCGCATGTGGCGAAGAAGAAAATGTTTTTCCACCATGACAACGCACCGGCGTATAGGTGTGTAGTCACATCCAAAATCTATAAATTGGACTAAGAATTGCTACCTCAGACGGAATTAACTCTCCGGATTATCAGTGGATTTGAGTGAAGATTTCTTACATATTCGTTATTGTTATTAGATATTTAAATAGTATATCCGATTATTAAACATTGTTCGTTTTTATTTAATTGCCGGTTACATTTTAACGCAAACTATTTCTGTTATGTTTATTTACATTAGTATACGAGTTTCATAGAGTTTGAATATAATCATTACGTGTGTAGTAGTAATCTTTTTAACAATCAAACATTTGAGATTATATACATATATACAGTGGTGGAAAAAATAATAGGGACACCGATGTTTTTCTTTCTCCAAGAGAAAAGCGTAACAATTTTGGAATGGCCCTCACAATCTCCGGACCTTAACCCCATTGAACACCTCTGGGGCGTCTTAAAAAGCAATATTGGACTCCAGAAATCCACAAGTTTAAAGGAATTGTGGGAAAAAGTTAAGAACGCTTGGTACTCCATACCGATGGAAACGTGCCTACATCTTGTAGAATCTATGCCTCGCAGATGCCAAGCAGTGATTAATGCAAAAGGATCTACCACTAAATATTAATATTTTAATTTAATAATTTAAAACTAAAATAGTATTCTATAGAAATAGCAACGTTTTAATTCTTGTCCCTATTATTTTTTCCAAGGCCATATTACAAAAAATTCAAATTTCTAATTATTTATTTGAAAATCATATTGGAGTTTGATATTTTTTGTTAGCGTATATGAAGTACTTAACGCTTTTAATTTAATTAATTTAAATATTTAAATATTATAGAAAAAATAAAAAAAATATTAGAAAAACATCGGTGTCCCTATTATTTTTTCCAACACTGTATATGCAACTCACACAGCGCAACTGTTCAGTTGTCTAGCTCAGCAAATGTCGTTCAATTTTCCACTAAATGCAATTGGAATCGCGATTTTTAATTGTGCATTTGCTAACAACAACGGATAGGAAAAAAGTGCGCAATTCCGCTAATCAACAATTAGACGCGAGTGCACATTTTACAAAGCAATTGGATTGGATTGGATTGTGTTGTTATATGTCGATACTACTGCTGGGCAAGGGGGTGCTTGAGTCTATCAAATTGTATACTACTATCAAGTTAGTTTAGGAATTTGTGTTAGTATTCTAATTTCGTACATCAATTCAACACTGAATCAGAATAATATAAGTTGGAATTTTAAAACGACTTTTCAATGTTTCTGTTTCACAAAAGAATAAATATCTTTGCTTTTCTCTACTATTTATCAAGTCTAAATTTATGAAAATGTATTTTCTTACAATCACTTTATTTAAAACTTATGAACCACAAAGTATTTAGTTGTGCAGTCATTTGAATTTAAAATTTTTAAAACAACGACCTTAAGAGGCACAGCTAAACGCAAATTTCACTTTGTGTGTGCAAACCTTGAACACTAAAATAAATAAAACAAATCATAAAATTCTATAATAATTAAGGTTTCGAGATATATAAGTATGTATGTACATAGTTAGGTATATTTATTGGTTCTTTTGTAAGAGTCGATTACTTGATTCAACCTTGTAGATCAATAGCAAAACTGCAAAGATTTCTCCAAGATGCCTGAGATATTATGTAGAAGTAAATGGAAAACCGTCTTATGTGGGACACGACAAATTTTCGAATTTCTGTTTAGTCTGGCAATAAGATTCGTAATTTTATTATATCGCCTTCGGTCTAAATCACTGTTCTTTATAAGTAATATACTTTTTAGCCAAATTTTCTTTTAAAAAGTTGTCTTTGTTGCCTCTTTATTATTCCATAGCATTTTTTCAATTCAATTCAATTTTATTTTCTTCCTAGGGTTTACAGAATTGTTTATAATGTAATATGTACTAGGGATGCTAAACGGGATTGATTTTAAAAAATCCCGGGATTCGGGATTTTCGAAATCCCAGGATTTTCCGGGATTTTATTTTTAATTTTTTTTGGGAACAGGTCTAAACAACCACAAGAGGGGTAGAATACGTTATGGCGTTAACGTACCGTGTAAAGCTATTGATATCAGTTTTTGTATAAAACAATTCAAAACAAACTCATAAAATAATGTAGCACTTTTTGAATAAGTCGCTTAGTTATCGAGTTATCGGATGTTAACATTTACAAAAATTATCGATTTTTTTTACTTCTTTCTCAAACAAAAACAAAAATTATTTTAAAAAAATTTTTAAATTTTTGTTTGAGAAACGCGTAAACATCCGATAACTCGATAACTAAGCGACTTATCAAAAATGCTACATTATTTTTCGAGTTTGTTATGATTTGTTTTATACCAAAAAAAAGGAAAAAGTATCCGAAATGTCGGAGTCCATAACTCCGAAACTATGCATTTGCCCCGATTTTGTTATTTTACTTTCTTTGCTTAAAATAACATGTTCTACCCGACGTAATAAATTTTGTTATTTTTGGAGAGTAAGCCGTATAATAGACATACATATGCCAAAATTAACTTCCGTTAAGATGTGTTAAACCTTTTGTAGAGCCCCCCCCCCCCCATCGGTTTTTAAACCCTCTTTGCACAATTTGAATTTTGCTTAAGGTGCACCGTTCTACTCTTCCAAAAAATAACACCACACTGAACTTTTTTCAATGTTTTTAGATTTGTTTTTCAAAATTAATAGTAATCCCGGAAAATCCCAGGATTTACTTATTAAAATCCCGGGATTCATCAATCCCGAAAAATCCCGAGATTTCTGGATTCAGGATTTCCCGTTTGGCATCCCTAGTATGTACACATAAACAGTTTAAGGAGATTACATTTTTCTGCTTAAATATATCATGTGGTTTCCTAAAATATTATTTGTGGAGGATTTAATAAATTATAAATGGAGGTGAAAATTTGTTAAAATACCATGATAATTCATAAACACAGTGAATTTTATAATTTTTGAGGTGAGACTATAGTCAAGGAAATAGTCGTAATTTAATGTAAATGTATGGGCCTGTTGACAACGACAAGCATAGAGGATGTAGTATAAACCACGAGCTACGAGTATATGACTTATAATCCGACTCCTGCGTACTTAAATGTACGTGAAGATACATCCGAACTTTATTAGCAAAGACACAAACCACGTTAGTTAGCATAGGGATGTTTTTACGTTAACAGCGATCTGTTAATGTTCTAAAAATTGTATTATATTGAAAATAACATATTCGCACGCACTCTAACTTCAAAAGCGTCACAACTCAAAATTTCAAGATTTTAATTTTTTTTGCTGTAAAAATCTGGCGTCAGTTTCTCTTCCCTATTGCCAAAAAAATCCCATATCAATTTGTGTGCTATTGATAATTTTCATATCTTTTTCAAATTTGCAAACCTAGTATTTTGCCTCTATAGAAAATTTCTAAATTTTGAGTTGTGATACTTTTGCATTTAGGGTGCGATATGTTTGATGAAGTAAATAAATATAAAAACACACAACTCACAAATCGTATGGAAAACATTACAAACTTTCGACCGCACTTTTTTAATTTCTTAACAGCAACTGTTTATATTTAGTCAACGTAAAAAAAAAATAAAAAGTCAATGTACGTATATAGTGTTAAAAAGGGCATTGTGAACAAATCAAGGATTCTTCGCCAACTAAACGTAAAGCTGGTAATGGGTCGAAACATGTTCTTTTTGATTATAATAATCCGAAGTTTCGGGGGATTTCAGGATCCTATAATTTTAGCCTTTTTCATTTAAGCAATTTGCTTTACTTTGAGCTCTTCACTGTTCCCAACCTAAGGATTCATCGCAAACTGTTCGTATACCAGATTAAAGCCCTTCATAATTGCTTTTCAAACTTGACACCCCCATATTTCAGAGGCATTTCAGTCGGACGAAATTGTAAATTTAGTATTGTCTCATGTTTTAACATTTTACTCAAACTAAGGAGTCTAAGCTGACCAAACTTACCCCGAATTAAAGCCCTTTATCAGTGGTTTCCGAATTAGCACCCCCCAATTTTCAGAGGAATTTCAGTGCGCCGTAATATGAAAATACGTATTGTCCCATGTTTTATTATTTTAGACCAATTTTCCAAAATTTATGGGTTTTTCGTGGACCATGCTTTCCGCAAATTAAAACCATTTATCAGCACTTTCCGAATTAGAAACCTTGGGATATCAGATGAATTTCAGTATTGATCAATGTGTAATCATTTTCGTCCATTGTGCCCAAACTAAAAACTCATGTTAACCAAATTTAAACTAGATCTTGCTTTTCAAATTTATCACCCTCATATTTCAGAGGAATTTCGGAACGTCACCATCTGCAATTTATTACTGACTTATGTGTAAACATTTTGGCCCACTGTGCCCAAACTAAAGACTCTTCGCCACCAAACTTATACCATAAGAACTTTCCGAATTTGCCACCACCATCTTTCAGAGGAATTTCAGAACGCCGAAATATGAAATATATTATTGATCTAGTATATGTAAACGTATTGGGTCACTGTGCCCAAACGAAGGATTCTTCGCGGACCAAAGTTATGAACCAGCGCGAAAGGCATTAGAAGACGCTCGCGAAAGAAACCGAATAATAGAATAAACACGACACAGCTGGAAGGACGGGGTGCATTAATTCCTGCGAAAATTTGGTGTGACCAATAGAAGAGAAAATGCGAAAAATCGAACCGGCTGGAGAGATACGTTATACACATATCTTTAAGGAGCCTGACCTAAACAGGATGTAAGTGGCAAATAAAAGTAAACTAGATGACATTTTCTTTTTCCTTGTCCATCTCACGAATTTAAAATTTAAAGTTTGAAGCCACTTATAATAAAAAATATTAATCCTAGATTTAGAATACGATTTATGAATGATGAAATATTGTTCATATTGCTCATTATACTTCCTCGATCTCTAAAATTGCATAGTAATAAAGTTTAAATTTCAGTATAAAATCCTATAAGGACATACCTATTTTGTATTTTAAAAAAGCACAGGATAATTGAGATATCGTGCTGAAATATTCCAGGTGTAGCTCCATATGTTATATTTAAGTATGAAATTCGATCTCATTCATACGAGCACCGCGATCACGTTTGCAGCGACCATTTCTTTGAAGCCAATTATCCATCACTCTTCGGCCGGAACATCTTATAGGAACCATCTGCCACTGATGTCAAGTTCATACAATTCTGGCCAAAGATGTCTTCCTACATGACTATAATTTTCATCGACGAAAAACTACGGGTCAAAAACACCCCCGACATGAAATTGATAATAAGTTTCAAACGTTGCTCGTTGGTGAACTTCACCAGTGTTGCCAGAAGCTGCCAAAAAAACATGGAAAAAGTTGAAATTTTTCTAATAAAAAAGGCTAAAAGTGAAAAAGTCAAGTCAAATTTAAAAAGTCTATTTAGTATTATTACGTATTAGTTATTTTCCCGAGTTAAAAATAGAATCATGGCAAGGCAATTTACTTCGAAATCCATTTATAATATGTAGATGTGATATGCCCGATAATGCCCAAGAAGAAATAATTTAATTAAAATGTAATTCTTATGCTAAACATGATTTTGAATCAATGGTAGTCGAAGCGTTTGCAAATGAAGTTTGTTTTAGGGAGTCACGAATATCACGAAAATTATCAAGGACAGTAAACTCTAATTTCACCCATAATTTTTAGATTTTTCTCGAATATCACTGAAAGATTTAAGACTTCGCTAAGACGATTTTAGTTATAGAAAATGCTAGAAAGTACAAGGTTGTTGTAGACCGTGATTCGAACAACTAGTGCGTTTGCTGTAAATGATGAATTGGTGTAGCTGTTGAGACTTTAAATAGAACTGAACTCTTATATAAATTTAAAATAAAAAATAAACCAAAAAATAAAAATAACGCGATTACGCCATGTCAGTAGAATGAATCAGAGTACACCAGTGTGAAAGGTACTCGAATGACACGAAAAATAAGACGACCAAGACTTCGCTGGATAGATTAGATGGAAGAATGCCTACGGGAGATTAGTGTTAACCAACGGGAAGAGAAAAGCTAAAGATCGAGCCGGTTGGAGAAATGTGCTAGCTTCATTTCATAAGGTCCATAACCTTTAAGGTTATGTTTGGGGCCACCTAAGTAAGTAAAACTTTATACTTTGTACCCCACTTATTCATGTAGTTTTAGGAAGTCACTACGAAAATTTTGAAGACTTCTGTAGGTTTTTGTTTATAGAACAGGTAAGAAAATACTAGGTTTTTGTGGATATGATTCGAGAAATTAATGCAATTGCTATAAAAACTCGACAGTTTTCAATGCTGACGCATTGTTTTGCATTAATGTTTATTAATTAATGTTAATTAAGATTCGAACAAATTTTTTTTATTATTATTTATTTATTTATTTTGTTGTATTTAATCATCAGTTTTACAATTCATCTTACTAAGTTTGAAGTGTAGAGTGAAATATAACTTCTATCGCAAAATAGAGATACTAACTGTAATTATGACAATTTATTAACAATCTTGTTTTGTTGAAAGTAAATAATACATCGCTAAAAATTTAAATCGCAACAATAATTAATACTATCGAATCTATTCAAATGTAAACTATTGTACCAGTACAAACCTAAATAATAGTCAGCACTAGGGATGTCAAACGGGAAATCCCGAATCCCGAAATCCCGGGATTTTTCGGGATTGATGAATCCCGAATCCTGGGATTTTAATAAGTAAATCCCAGATTTTTCGGGATTATTATTATTTTTGAAAAACATAAAACTAAAAACAATGACAAAAGTTCAGTGGTGTTATTTTTTGGAAGAGTCGAAAGGTGCACGTCAAGGAAAATTCAAATTGTGCAAAAAGAGTTTAAAACCCAGATACCGTACCGTACCGTGTAAAGCCATTGATATCACCTTTTGGTATAAAACAAGTCATAACAAACTCAAAAAGCAATGTAACATTTTTCGATAAGTCGCTTATTATCGAGTTATCGGATGTCAAACTAAACTCAAACTCAAACAAAAATTTAAAAATGTTTTTAAAATAATTTTTGTTTTTGATTGAAAAATAAAATTCAAAAAATCGCTCGATGTTTTAAAAATAATTTTTGTTCTTGTTTGAGAAATGTAAAAAATCGATAATTTTTCTACATGTCAACATCCGATAATTCGATAACTAAGCGACTTATCAAATAGTGTTACATTATTTTATTAGTTTATTTTGAAGTGTTTTATACAAAAAACTGATAGCAATGGCTTTACACGGTATGCCAACCCCTAACCCTCTCACATATCCGAAATTTCGGGTCCCATAACTTCGAAACTATGCATTTGCCCCGATTTTGTTATTTTACTTTTTTGCTTAGAATAATGTATTCTACCCCTCTTGGGGTTGTTTTTTGGAG
The DNA here is from genome assembly GCA_963931995.1 of Phaonia tiefii. Lineage (NCBI taxonomy): Eukaryota > Metazoa > Arthropoda > Insecta > Diptera > Muscidae > Phaonia > Phaonia tiefii. Next base: position 121,029,232 of record OZ008370.1, on the reverse strand, counting down.
TGTAAGCCGTAAAATAGACTTATTCCCAAAAAAAAAATAAAAATAGAATCCCGAAAAATCCCGGGATCCCGGAATTTCGGGATCGGCATTTCGAAAATCCCGAATCCCGGGTTTTTTTTAAATCAATCCCGTTTAGCATCCCTAGTCAGCACAGATAAGATTATTTTATTTATGACATTTGAAACTTTCTACAAGAGCAATTAGAAATTTATCAATTTGTTAACAACCTACTGGAAGTTATCTTACATTCTCTGAAACATAGTTAGAAAATGTATTTTCAAATAGTTATTGCTGATTATTGGGGAAAAAATAATGCGCCCTAAATTGAAAACAGAAATGCCGAATATTAATGCCTTGTAAACATCTATCGCAAGGCTGTAGCTAGCTGAGTATGCATGGCCATTTGTTCGATATTGTTCATTATCATTTCGTTTTTTTTTTGTCAATTCACATGCAAATGAAAATTGTTGTTAAAGGAGGGGGAATGTAGATTTTTACGGAAGAAAACAACCGTAAGCACATACAAGTATAAAAAATACGACCTTGTTTGAAATCAAAACAGTTGCAAAACCCAGTTCAAATGTCAAACAGAATAATTGTACTTATATATGTACACACACAAAATATGTACTTGGTTTTCTTATTTAGTTTGTTATAATTACTGTTAATGTATTTTTATACACTATTTCTAAACATTCGACGATTAAGTAGTACTAGCTATAATCGCTGTAATCAATCTATGGCATGTTGCGTTAATCGAGCTGACACTGTTTCCGTTTACAAGTCTATTATTCGAGTAATTTAAAGAGGTTTTTCAATTTATGTGTTTTGACACAACATCAAAACACAACAAACACTGTTATCAACACGTGTTTAACGTAAATTTGGGTTAAGCCGAAAACAAAAAAGATAATGCCGTGCATATTCGCCATTACCACTGTTATTGGGTTGTGGAGTCAACAACAGAACTTTTATAGGCGTGGTTTTGTTAAATATTTGCTTGCTTAGATCTACAAATTATTATACCAAACTACTAATCTGCTACTGAACTTGGCAGAGGGGTGATTAGGAAATTGTTTACGTTAGTGCAAAAATAGCAAACATTTGGTTTTTATCCATCTTCGCTTGAATTGAAAACAAAAACAAAAAACAAAATAAATAACAAAAATGTGTATATTTTGCGCATTTGAATATCAGAGTTTTGTATCAGAGTTCGTATTTACCCCCCATGTGTAACCCATACACACCGCCGTGGGGCCGTGATGCCATATTGAAGACATCCATTGGTTAAAGCCTTCGTTGGGGGTAAAACAATTATTATTTTTGCGATTCGGCGCACCGTTCCCGAGTTAGAGTTCCATTATCCACGAAATGCGAACCCTGTTTTGTATTGAATGTGATATTTTAGAAATGCACTGGTTTATTATATCCTGTGTTCGAATTGGTGATTTTGTTTTCGTAACAAGCGGGGAACCGCCAACCACCGCACACTGGGACAGATTTAAAATATGACCGGATAAAATTAATAACGTCGTTGTTATTGACTTTAGTGGTATCAATCTCATTAGTCGGAAGGTTTTTGAGGGTATTGTCTTTTCCATCGTTGGGAGGGGGTGGAGTTTTAGGGGGGGGGGGTTGTTAAATAAAAAAAACGTTATGGGTATATGGATGGCCCGATTTAATTTTTGGCAAACATTTTTCGACCAGGATTTCGATAACTAACCTAACGGCGGGAATAGCATGTGTAATTTTACCTTTTCACATAAAATCTGTGTTGCCAGTTTAGGGGATTTATCCCCAAATTGGGGATTTTTTTCAAAACAGGGAATTGTTTTTTGGTGTGGGGATCTAGGGATTTTTTGGGGATGAAAATTTAAGACGTATTAAAAGCGCTTCTTTTGTATCATTGTTTGAAAGTTTTGACCTGGTGCTACCTAAATCAAAGCAAGCATACACACGCAAATAATATTTGGTTTTGCGTATGTGTGTGATTGCAAAAACAAAGAGAAGAAAGTTAATGTGGTAAGTCTATACTGTTTTTGTTTCGTTGCTAGTAAAAACTTGCAAATCGTTATTGCTAAATGTGGTCAGCAAAATATGCATACACTTGTCCATAGACTAATTACTATACTAGACTTAACAGTTCTCTCAGGAAACTTATGACATTTGGCCTGGTGTGATATTTACGTTGGATGTTGAAAAGAATTGCCAGATAGAGGCAATGGTTCAAAACAACGAACAAAATAACAACAACGGCATTTCGTTGTGTGTGTTAAAATTATTGTCTTAAATACAACACAAATGTATGCTAACAGTCAATAAAAAAGTTTAAAACACTTTTAAATTTCACAAAACGACATGAAAAATTAAAGTCAGAAGTTATTGTAATTCCACCTGGTGTATGCCACTTTTCGTCAAACATCTCTCTATCACACGTCAGGAAACGTCAGATGAATCAAATATTCTCTCTAGTAAGATTTACTCTATACACTTATCAGGCCCTGAAAATATCAAAATGTGTTACTGGCAAGGCTCTACTGAAAGAAAAACCTTCATACCATTAATGAATTCTTACATTGCATCAATGAAAAGTGTCATTGTTTTTGAGCCAATGTCGGGCTTCATTAATGCTATGAACAATGTTACATTAAACGAAAAATGTTTCATAGACCTGACATTAATGTAAACTTTCTAACCGGAATGGAACATTATCATTTTATTAAAGAAAAATGTTACATTGATATGTATTATAAATCGTTTCATTGATGTAATGAAATATAGTCATTGATGTTATGATGATGCTATGAACATGTTTCATTAATGCTATGAGCATGTTTCATTAATGTAATGAACATGTTTCAGTGATGGTACGAACATGTTTCATTGAAGGTCTGAATATGTTTCATTGATTATATGAACATATTTCATTGATGGTATAACACGTTTCATTGATGGTATGAACAAGTTTCATTGTTGGTATGAATAGGTTTCATTGATAGCATGAAAAGGTTTCATTGATGGTATGAACCGGCTTCATTCATGTTATGAATATGTTTCATTGAGGGTATAAGACAGTTTCCATAACTAAATGCAATTTTAACTTTTGCCACACAATCATGCCACAAATCATTTTTTATGGCCAATTTTTTTTTGGCGATTATTAAGTTTTCAGGGACGGGGCCAGGGAGAGGAATGCAAATTTTTGATTTCGGAATTTTTTGATTTTTGGGAAATTTTTTGGAACTTGTGGGTTCCAATAGGTCCGGCCGAGAAAAAAATTTTGTTTTTTGAAATCCCCTTATTTTGCTCGATTTTTGTTTTTTTTTTTATCGCGCGGGATTCTGCATTTTAGCCTTTTATTTTTTTCTTATTTATTCTGTATCTCATACTGGCACTCATATATTGTGTCACAGCTACTGTACATAATACATAAATACATACATTTATACAAATCGTACCTACATATGTACATATTATCCTTTAACCAAATTAATGAATCGTTCAAAATTAATGAAATGAATGGTACATTATATTAAAGAAAGATGTTTCATTATTGCTTTTTTAGAAAAAATATTTTAAAATTCAATAAAATTAGTATAATGTAAAGGATGGCCTATTTAATAGATTCTACTTTACAATGTGGATAAAATGTCTGCAATTTTTCTCTATAGTTTCCCATATTTACATGAAAAACATATTTCATTCCATCAATGTAAAAGGTTTCTTAGCATTAATGACGGTCCACAAATTCAAATGTAAACCCACTTTGTTGTTGTTGTTGCTAAAAAGAATAGAAGCAGTGGAGAAGAAATAACGAGAAATACTAAAACTATGTACAAAAAAAATAATGGAGTGGATGAATCTGAAAATTATGAGCCTGATATACTAAGCCTTATTGACTTTTAACCAATGTCCAGATCAAAATCCAGATCTCATTTGTCATAATCTTTTTGTTATAACTAATTATTACTAAAATAATAACTATATAATACTTATAATTTAATAATAATATAATAATTTATTATGTTTATATTTTTCAATATTTAAGTTTTCGTTTTGTTAAACTGAATTCAAAATAAATTTTTACTTTAAAACTTAAAACTTTCTACAACTTTCCGGGGATTTTAAATTTTTTTGGGGATTTTCGGGGATTAAAAATAACAATTCGGGGATTTCGTATAAAAATAAAACTGGCGACCCGGCATAAAATTAAGAACGCCCAATTGAAAAGGAAAAAAAATCTTACATATTAAAATCCCCAAAAAATTTAACATTTGCTCAAACCAATTTTAGAATCCCCATATCTCGAAAACTAAATGACCAATTAGTGATCGAACAACAGATTCTTAATCAGCGTACCAAGCTGAACTAAGAACAACCACATGCAAGATTTAAACGTAAAAAAGTAAAAATAATTGAATTTTTTGCAATATCAAACAAGTAAAGACGCAGTTATTCATATTTTTGTATGACTTACATATAGTATGTATCATATTGCGAGAGCCTTGTGATATTCAAAAAAAAAGTTCAAAAAGTGACTAACCCTACTGAGTATGCTATTGAAAAGAGATATTACTCGCTCTTTAACGGTAACATCTAGGTTTTTAATCATCGGATATGTAATCCCACCAATTCCTGGGGTTTTTCATTTAAGGTTTTGAAGAGCCATTGAAAGTTCTAAAAAGGATATGTCGTTTTCGATGACTGAAGCGTTTTTATTTGGAACAACCGACCGATGTTTACAAAAGATATTTGCAATTTGTTGTCGGGTACACAGCGAATGTTCAATTTAGGGTATATACCACAAAATCTGCGAAAGTTTGACCTTTTTTTTCCCCTGCTAAAATTCAGGACGAAGTCTACCGGGTTTGCTAGTGTTTATAAACTAATAAATTTTTAATATCGTATGGAACCAAAGGTGTTTCAACTCAAATTAAGTTCAGTTTTTGTTTAGATTTATGCTGGAGTTACTGTCGACGTCGCTGACGGCGTCAAATGTCAAAAAAAAAGTTGAAATCGTATGAAATTGTAAGAGAGCAGTTAATCTCAACGCCGTAAGAAATTCGACGCCGAAAAAGTTCAATCTGTTTCAACTTTTCCGGCGTCATTGCGGCGTTGGTCAGACAAAAACATACTGCTGGAGTTAATGTCGACGTCGTTGACGGCGTCAAATGTCAAAAAAAAGTTGAATCGTATGAAATTGTATGAGAGCAGTTAATCTCAACGCCGTAAGAATGCAGTAGTACACAGCTGTGTTAACGCCGTCGACGGCGTTGACATTAACAGCAAAATTAAATTTTACGCCGAACATCACAATTTCTGCGTTGAGACGCCGCCAACGAAGTCGACATTAACTCTAGCATTAGGAAACCAAATGTACCTATAACGCGAAAATATTTCATTAAAAGATTTTCAAATTTCCTTAAATTTAGCACCACTGTTCCTTCTAATAAGTACATAGCGAAAAAATATTTTCATTCGAAAATAATTAGTCTATATAATAAGTCTTGCAAAAGAATCAATTATTTCCTTAAATCCAGTTATTTTATTGCTTAAATTAAGCACGAATTGAACATAAACATCGAACTACACCATTACAAATGAAAATTCAAAAAATTTCAATATAATTTTGAAAAGTATCAATTAAAATTTGAAAATTATATTTGAAATTTAAAACACATCTATGGTACTTTAAAATTCTATGTGAATTTTAAAATACATCAATTGAAATTTAGAAAACATAAATTAAAGTTTAAAAGACATCAATTGAAATTTAAAATACATCAGTTGAAATTTACTGATGTTTATTTAATTTAAATTACATCAATTGCAATTTAAGAGTATCACCCTATCGGAACATGCTGTAACTTTTACAAGTAGCGGCAACTGCACTTTTGTTTTGATATTCGTGATAGTCCAATACATCGTAGTCCAGAAAAAAATGCTGCTTCCCAGTAAGCAGTACTGGATGCACCAAAGGTGCCTGTAAGAATTGTGTTGTATTTTTTTGCAACAACAAAACTCATGTATATTGGAACCGATGGTTCTCTAGAGATAGGAAGAAGTTTCTGCAACTGTTAACTTGCATATTGGGAAATTCTCAATTAAAATTAGTTTTCGTTTGCATTTTTCATTAGCATTATTCCAAACAACCGCTGATGAAGGTATATGGCTAGATCTGAAATACGATAGCTTTACGGTTTGCCAGGAATCATGAGGATTTAGTTTGCGAAACCGCCCAGATTAAATTCGAAAAAATTATTTGTTTTTTTGCAAAAAGTTATGCCAGAAATCCTAGAGGAAGTACCTCTTGCGGTACGAAACCATGTTTTCTACCAACAAGATGGTGCTCCAGCGCATTACGGGCTTATTGTGCGGGATTGGCTTAACACCAATTTCCCTCGACGTTGGATTGGACGAGCTGGACCAATCGCCTGGCCGCCACGATCTCCAGATCTCACACCACTTGATTTCTTTTTGTGGGGCTACATGAAAGATTGTGTGTATTCTGTGCAGATCCACAATCGGGAGCAGTTACTTGCACGCATTGAGGAAGCTGCGGTGAAAGTTCGTGAAAAGATGAGTGAACTAAACGTGGCGGATGTGGTTCGCAAACGGCTGCAATTGTGTTTAGTAGAAAATGGGAACCACATTGAAAACTTCCTTCAACATCAAATGTTTTTTTTCCTTATGTGTTTGATTCTTCAGCCAAAAATTTCAATAAAATAAAATCTTAAACAAAAACAAATAAATGTGTGCTGTTATTTTGTTTCCAAAAACAAAAACAAACATTTTTGCATTTCAGGAAAATGGTCATAACTTTGGAACGGTAAGACCTCTGGGCTTCGTTTAGGTCATTTTGGAAAGGTAAGAGGTATGGCTATCTTTCAACATAAGTTACCTGCCATCTGGCTGAGCAAATTGAGGTTATGTGATTCTCGGCGATTTGACTTTTTTCTACTTTTTTCCTGAAAGGCCTCTTAAAGACCTTTACAACAAGCCCAAAAACAAAAAAATTCGACCACTGGCTCAGAAGTTAGCAACTTTACCCTACTACCCTCCGGCCACCAATCCGAAAATTTTGAAACCGCTGCCATTTCGCACCCTTGCATTTTCGGACATGGTCCTAGTGGACTTTTCTTCATGAAATGAGCCAAGGAATACGCTGGAGAAACTTGTCCGGAACTTCCTGAATCACCCTGTATATCTATTAATAGAAATATAGAATGGTCTTGAACTTGAATATTAAAATAAAAACCTACCAATAAAAAGGCCGAATGAATAAAAATCATCCCATTATACTTATATGTATATACGATTGTATCAACTCAGGCTCAGTTGTTAAGCATCTGATGATGAACTTGTCACGGAGTTCGAAGCTAGTCATGCCAGTGAGTGTGCTTAACTGAATTGTCTATTATTCCAACAAAAAACAACCTGATCTTGTAAGCTTGTAGTATGAATTTCTCGTACATTAACTAAAACTAACAAAATCGGTCATTAAATTCAAATTCTAAAAGCTTTTAGTCACAGAAATTACTAGAAATTAAAAATAGCAGAAGTCAGTTAAAAATTTCACTAATAAGTTCTTTGTTTTAGAACTTGCAATAAAGTGTTGGTTTATTTATTTTATAATCTGTAACTCGATAAACTAATGCTAATGCTAATACTAATGTAATATTAGGGAAGTAGTTTTAGGCCGCCATGAATACCACGTAAGTCTGTAGAATTTGTTCAAATATTTTTTGTAGTGTAGTTTTTGGCTGTTGAAAACTTTCAAGATGTTGCTAATTATTTTTATTACTCGTATTAGGGAAATGATCGAATCTAAACAAAAAGTGAAAACTTCGCTGAACAGAGTTTGCTAGTTGTAGAATCGCATACTGCCCACTTCGTCGTCGTAGCTAAACGTTGTTTTTAATATCGAATAAATGTGAATTGCTAAGAGAAATTTAACGTCTAAATATACTACAACTGTCATAATCATAATTAAAAATATCCATGTGTTATTGGCAATAAATCTGTGGCAAAAAGCAAAAACGACTTATGTGTATCTCGAAATATTTCTGAGGTACTTTCGAAATTCAGACATTCATTTAGATAAGTCAAAACTATCTGGCATCAAACTTCCTGAAGTATAGGTTGAATCTAACTAAAACTGGATCTGACAGTTGTTCCTAATAGCGCATAAGTCGTTTTTCCTTCTATCACAGAAATAAAACAACGCTACAAAGGCAATTCGCAACAATTTTGTGGAATACCGGGCTAAGAATTAAAGAGTGTGGTGTAAGTCCGACGCCTCGACGACTGATACTTTAGGATAAAAACCATCCAGGGACAAGTAATTTCATAGTAGTAGTATACAATTTAAAAATACATATTCCTCCATTAGACTTACGAACATACCATCAACAAATGACAGACTTCTGTCACAACAAACGGATTTTATTGACAAAATTCGAAATTCATATCGAAAAATTTTTTTATTCTTCCTTCAAGGGCTTTTTGCTAGTTATTGTTGTTATGACCGATTTCATGTTACTTTTACATGCTAATATACAAAAATTTCAAATTACAGTTACAAATAGTTTTTGAAATAAAAAAAATCTAAAAGCTTATTATTTTATTCATGAACAAAACCAATACACGTATCAAGGTTTTCTTCTCAATACCATCAAATAAGGAAATGACAATAGTCAAGAGCCCTTTTGTGTTGTTGCTTTGAAGTGACGCGGAATTAGTGTACTTGACCACAAATAGATAACAATCTTCACATAGACCAAGAGTACAATAGTAATAATGGCAACAAACTATGGCCATAAGCCAGTTGTTGTTGTTAAGTATCTACTAACAACTTAAGTAGCAATCATGGTCGGATGCTATGTACAGACATACATACGTCAATTACATACATATATACGAGAACATATTGCAAGTCTCGTACACTGATAAATAGTAATGCTAGACTAGTCAAACACCAAACATCAAACCAAATAAGCCAATTAAGTTTTTTTTTCAATGCCATATTAAAAGACAAGTATCCGTCCATATCTGGTAAATGATATGGTTAAGATATACACTCGAAAAACAATCC